>CAKKTE020000526.1:0-1200000 GCA_920105625.2 Clusia tigrina
ATATTTGTGATATCGTGAAATTTGTGAAAATAAAGTACACTGATAAAACTTCAAACGGCCCTAACTTCAATACGGTGCGTTCTACACCTATCAAAGTGTGCACCAATAAAATGCTTGTAACTTTTTAATGGAGCGTAATAAAACCTTGAAATTTTGTGACAATAAAGTACTCGAGCCTCTTGCCAATTTAAGCTATCGCACATAGCATGCTACTCTTGAGTCCCAAATGAAACACTGCTAAAACTTCAAATGGCCCTAACTTCTTTTCGGTGCGTCCTACACCTATCGAAGTTTGCAACATTCAAATGTTTGTAACTTTTTACTGGAGCGTAATAAAATTTAGAAATTTTGTGATAATAAAAAACTCGAGCCTCTTATCAATTTAAGCTATCGCTCATAGCTATGCTACCCTTGAGTCCCAAATCAAACACTGATAAAACTTCAAATGGCCCTAATTTCAATACGGTGCGTCCTACACATACAAAAGTTTGCAACAATGAAACGCTTGTAACATTTTACTGGAGCGTAATAAAACCTTGAAATTTGGTGACAATAAAGTATAAAACTTCAAATGGCCCTAACTTGTATACGGTGCATCCTACACCTATCGAAGTTTGCAACATTCAAATGTTTGTAACTTTTTACTGGAACGTAATAAAATCTAGAAATTTTGTGACAATAAAGTCGAGCCTCTTATCAATTTAAGTTATCGCTCATAGCTATGCTACCATTGAGTCCCAAATCAAACACTGATAAAACTTCAAATGGCCCTAACTTTTATACGGTGCGTCCTACACATATCAAAGTTTGCAACAATGAAACAATTTACTGGAGCGTAATAAAACCTTGAAATTTGGTGACAATAAAGTATAAAACTTCAAATGGCCCTAACTTCTATACGGTGCATCCTACACCTGTCAAAGTTTGCAACATTCAAATGTTTGTAACTCTTAACTGGGGTGTAATAAAATTTAGAAATTTTGTGACAATAAAAAACTCGAGCCATTTATCAATTTAAGCAATCGCTACTCTTGAGTCCCAAATCAAACACTGCTAAAACTTCAAATGGCGCTAACTTCTGTACGGTGCGTCCTATACCTATCAAAGTTTGCAACATTGAAATGCTTGTAACTTTATACTGGAGCGCCAAAAAAACTTGAAAATTTGTGCCAATAAAGTACTCGAACCTCTTGTTAATTTAAGCTATTGCTCATACAGGGTGGCCCAAATGAGACCTAGTGATGTTAAACACGTGTAACTCTTGTAATAACGGGTTTTTTTAAATGATTTATTTTTATATGTTAAATAAATTTTATGGAAATTTAACGTGACTATGTGTGAATTATGACATCAGACAAATGACCACCATTTGGTCGATACAGGCATTGGCTCTTTTTAGCGCATTTTGCATTACACGGCGTAATGTTTCTGGTTGCAGGCGCCGTATTTCGTCTCGAATATTCTGCTTGAGCTGTCCAAGTGTCTGTGGTTTGTTAACATACACTTTGTCTTTTAAATATCCCCATAAAAAAAAATCGGGCGCAGTTAAATCTGGTGAACGAGGAGGCCAAGGGAAATCTGAATTTCTTGAAAATATGCGTTCACCAAAAATTTCACGCAGCATGGCAATAGTTTGCCTAACAGTATGCGCAGTGGCTCCATCTTGTTGAAACCACAAATTAGGATGTTGCTCCACCATTGGCCGCAAAAACTTGTCGATCATTGTTCTGTAAGAAGCCCCGGAGACCGTTTCGGGCGTTTGATCCTCATTCTCAAAGAAAAAAGGGCCGATGATTTTTGTGGCCATAAGCCCGCACCAAACAGTGCATCTGATTGGGTGCGACTGATGCTGATGTATTGCCCTTGGATTTTCGGAGCGAAGTAAACTTGTAATCATGGAAGATGTGGGCGCTGATGTTACGTTAAAAAAACGGCGATAATTTCGCTGCGTCAGAACAATTGATCGTTGAGAAGAATAATAAAATTCGATAATTTTAATGCGTTGTTGTGGACTGTACGTATACATTTTAAATTTCCAAGAGTTCAGTTATAATCTGCAAAAAGAAAAAATAAATTATGTTAAAAAATAAAAAAGTTATTTATGTTTCACATCAGCTGGTCTTATTTGGGCCGCCCTATAGCTATGCTACAATTGAGTCCCAAATCAAACACTGCTAAAACTTCAAATGGCCCTAACTTCTGTACGGTGCGTCCTATACCTATCAAAGTTTTCAACATTCAAATGCTTGCAACTTTTTACTGGAGCGCCATAAAACCTTGAAATTTTGTGACAATAAAGTACTCGTGCGTCTTGTCAATTTAAGCTCTCGCTCATAGCTATGCTACCCTTGGGTCCCAAATCAAACACTGATAAAACTTCAAATGGACCTAACTTTTATACGGAGCGTCCTACACCTATCAAAGTTTGCAAACATTCAAATGCTTTGTAACTTTATACTGGAGCGTTCAAAATTCTTGAAATTTTGTGACAATAAAGTACACTATCCTCTTGTCAATTTAAGCTATCGCTCATAGCTCTGCTACCCTTGAGTCCCAAATCAAACACTGCTAAAACTTCAAACGGCTCTAACTTCTATACGGTGCGTCCTATACCTATCAAAGTTTGCAACATTCAAATGCTTGTAACTTTATACTGGAGCGTCAAAAAACTTGAAATTTTGTGACAATAAAGTACTCGAGCCTCTTGTCAATTTAAGCAATCGCTCGTAGCTATGGTACCCTTGAGTCCCAAATCAAACACTGCTAAAACTTCAAATGGCCCTAACTTCTATACGGTGCGTTTTATATCTATCAAAGTTTGCAACATTCAAATGCTTGTAACTTTATACTGGAGCGTCACAAAAACTTCAAATTTTGTGGCAATAAAGTACTCGAGCCTCTTGTCAATTTAAGCAATCGCTCGTAGCTATGCTACCCTTGAGTGCCAAATCAAACACTGCTAAAACTTCAAACGGCCCTCACTTCTATACGGTGCGTCCTATACCTATCAAAGTTTGCAACATTCAAATGCTTGTAGCTTTATACTGGAGCGTCAAAAAAACTTGAAATTTTGTGCCTATAAAGTATAGAACTTCAAATGGCCCTAACTTCTATACGGTGCATCCTACACCTGTCAAAGTTGCTCATAGCTATGCTAACCTTGAGTCCCAAATCAAACACAGCTAAAACTTCAAATGGCCCTAACTTCTATATGGTGCATCCTATACCTACCAAAGTTTGCAACATTCAATTGCTTGTAACTTTTTACTGGAGCGTCATAAAACCTTGAAATTTTGTGACAATAAAGCACTCGAGCCTCTTGTCAATTTAAGCTTTCGCTCATAGCTCTGCTACCCTTGAGTCCCAAATCAAACAGTGATAAACCTTCAAATGGCTCAACTTCTATATGGTGCACCCTACACCTATCAAAGTTTGCAACATTCAATTGCTTGTAACTTTTTACTGGAGCGTCATAAAATCTTGAAATTTTGTGACAATAAAGTACTCGTGCCTCTTATCAATTTAAGCTATCGCTCATAGCTATGCTACCCTTGAGTCCCAAATCAAACACTGCTAAAATTTCAAATGGCCCTAACTTCTATACGGTGCATTTTATATCTATCAAAGTTTGCAACATTCAAATGCTTGTAACTTTATACTGGAGCGTCAAAAAAACTTGAAATTTTGTGGCAATAAAGTACTCGAGCCTCTTGTCAATTTAAGCAATCGCTCGTAGCTATGCTACCCTTGAGTCCCAAATCAAACACTGCTAAAACTTCAAACGGCTCTAACTTCTATACGGTGCGTCCTATACCTATCAAAGTTTGCAACATTCAAATGCTTGTAACTTTATACTGGAGCGTCAAAAAACTTGAAATTTTTGTGACAATAAAGTACTCGAGCCTCTTGTCAATTTAAGCAATCGCTCGTAGCTATGCTACCCTTGAGTCCCAAATCAAACACTGCTAAAACTTCAAACGGCCCTAACTTCTATACGGTGCGTCCTATACCTATCAAAGTTTGCAACATTCAAATGCTTGTAGCTTTATACTGGAGCGTCAAAAAAAACTTGAAATTTTGTGCCTATAAAGTATAGAACTTCAAATGGCCCTAACTTCTATACGGTGCATCCTACACCTGTCAAGGTTGCTCAGAGCTATAAATGAGTCCCAAATCAAACACTGCTAAAACTTCAAATGGCCCTAACTTCTATATGGTGCATCCTATACCTACCAAAGTTTGCAACATTCAATTGCTTGTAACTTTTTATTGGAGCGTCATAAAACCTTGGAATTTTGTGACAATAAAGTACTCGAGCCTCTTGCCAATTTAAGCTTTCGCTCATAGCTATGCTACCCTTGAGTCCCAAATCAAACAGTGATAAACCTTCAAATGGCTCAACTTCTATACGGTGCACCCTACACCTATCAAAGTTTGCAACATTCAATTGCTTGCAATTTTTTTACTGGAGCGTAATAAAATCTTGAAATTTTGTGACAATAAAGTACTCGAGCCTCTTATCAATTTAAGTTATCGCTCATAGCAATGCTACCATTGAGTCCCAAATCAAACAGTGATAAAACTTCAAATGGCACTAACTTTTATACGGTGCGTCCTACACATATCAAAGTTTGCAACAATGAAACGCTTGTAACATTTTACTGGAGCGTAATAAAACCTTGAAATTTGGTGACAATAAAGTATAAATCTTCAAATGGCCCTAACTTGTATACGGTGCATCCTACACCTGTCAAAGTTTGCAACATTCTAATGTTTGTAACTTTTTACTGGAACGTAATAAAATCTAGAAATTTTGTGACAATAAAGTTATCGCTCATAGCTATGCTACAATTGAGTCCCAAATCAAACACTAATAAAACTTCAAATGGTCCTAACTTTTATACGGTGCGTCCTACACATATCAAAGTTTGCAACAATGAAACACTTTACTGGAGCGTAATAAAACCTTGAAATTTGGTGACAATAAAGTATAAAACTTCAAATGGCCCTAACTTCTATACGGTGCATCCTACACCTCTCAAAGTTTGCAACATTCAAATGTTTGTAACTTTTTACTGGAGCGTAATAAAATTTAGAAATTTTGTGACAATAAAAAACTCGAGCCTTTTATCAATTTAAGCTATCGCTTATAGCTATGCTACTCTTGAGTCCCAAATCAAAAACTGATAAAACTTCAAATGGCGCTAACTTCTGTACGGTGCGTCCTATACCTATCGAAGTTTGCAACATTCAAATGCTTGTATCTTTATACTGGAGCGCCAAAAAAACTTGAAAATGTGCCAATAAAGTACTCGAACCTCTTGTTAATTTAAGCTATTGCTCTGATAAAACTTCAAATGGCCCTAACTTCTGTACGGTGCGTCCTATACCTATCAAAGTTTGCCACATTGAAATGCTTGCAACTTTTTACTGGAGCGTCATAAAATCATGAAATTTTGTGACAATAAAGTCGAGCCTCTTATAAATTTAAGTTATCGTTCACAGCTATGCTACCATTGAGTCCCAAATCAAACAGCGATAAAACTTCAAAAGGCCCTAACTTTTATATGGTGCGCCCTACACATATCAAAGTATGCAACAATGAAACGCTTGTAACATTTTACTGGAGCGTAATAAAACCTTGAAATATGGTGTCAATAAAGTATAAAACTTCAAATGGCCCTAACTTCTACAGGGTGCATCCTACACCTGTCAAAGTTTACAACATTCAAATACTTGTAACTTTTAACTAGAGCGTCAAAAAACTTGAAATTTTTGTGACAATAAAGTACTCGAGCCTCTTGTCAATTTAAGCAATCGCTCGTAGCTATGCTACCCTTGAGTCCCAAATCAAACACTGCTAAAACTTCAAACGGCCCTAACTTCTATACGGTGCGTCCTATACCTATCAAAGTTTGCAACATTCAAATGCTTGTAGCTTTATACTGGAGCGTCAAAAAAACTTGAAATTTTGTGCCTATAAAGTATAGAACTTCAAATGGCCCTAACTTCTATACGGTGCATCCTACACCTGTCAAGGTTGCTCAGAGCTATAAATGAGTCCCAAATCAAACACTGCTAAAACTTCAAATGCGCCCTAACTTCTATATGGTGCATCCTATACCTACCAAAGTTTGCAACATTCAATTGCTTGTAACTTTTTATTGGAGCGTCATAAAACCTTGGAATTTTGTGACAATAAAGTACTCGAGCCTCTTGCCAATTTAAGCTTTCGCTCATAGCTATGCTACCCTTGAGTCCCAAATCAAACAGTGATAAACCTTCAAATGGCTCAACTTCTATACGGTGCACCCTACACCTATCAAAGTTTGCAACATTCAATTGCTTGCAATTTTTTTACTGGAGCGTAATAAAATCTTGAAATTTTGTGACAATAAAGTACTCGAGCCTCTTATCAATTTAAGTTATCGCTCATAGCAATGCTACCATTGAGTCCCAAATCAAACAGTGATAAAACTTCAAATGGCACTAACTTTTATACGGTGCGTCCTACACATATCAAAGTTTGCAACAATGAAACGCTTGTAACATTTTACTGGAGCGTAATAAAACCTTGAAATTTGGTGACAATAAAGTATAAATCTTCAAATGGCCCTAACTTGTATACGGTGCATCCTACACCTGTCAAAGTTTGCAACATTCTAATGTTTGTAACTTTTTACTGGAACGTAATAAAATCTAGAAATTTTGTGACAATAAAGTTATCGCTCATAGCTATGCTACAATTGAGTCCCAAATCAAACACTAATAAAACTTCAAATGGTCCTAACTTTTATACGGTGCGTCCTACACATATCAAAGTTTGCAACAATGAAACACTTTACTGGAGCGTAATAAAACCTTGAAATTTGGTGACAATAAAGTATAAAACTTCAAATGGCCCTAACTTGTATACGGTGCATCCTACACCTCTCAAAGTTTGCAACATTCAAATGTTTGTAACTTTTTACTGGAGCGTAATAAAATTTAGAAATTTTGTGACAATAAAAAACTCGAGCCTTTTATCAATTTAAGCTATCGCTTATAGCTATGCTACTCTTGAGTCCCAAATCAAAAACTGATAAAACTTCAAATGGCGCTAACTTCTGTACGGTGCGTCCTATACCTATCGAAGTTTGCAACATTCAAATGCTTGTATCTTTATACTGGAGCGCCAAAAAAACTTGAAAATGTGTGCCAATAAAGTACTCGAACCTCTTGTTAATTTAAGCTATTGCTCTGATAAAACTTCAAATGGCCCTAACTTCTGTACGGTGCGTCCTATACCTATCAAAGTTTGCCACATTGAAATGCTTGCAACTTTTTACTGGAGCGTCATAAAATCATGAAATTTTGTGACAATAAAGTCGAGCCTCTTATAAATTTAAGTTATCGTTCACAGCTATGCTACCATTGAGTCCCAAATCAAACAGCGATAAAACTTCAAAAGGCCCTAACTTTTATATGGTGCGCCCTACACATATCAAAGTATGCAACAATGAAACGCTTGTAACATTTTACTGGAGCGTAATAAAACCTTGAAATATGGTGTCAATAAAGTATAAAACTTCAAATGGCCCTAACTTCTACAGGGTGCATCCTACACCTGTCAAAGTTTACAACATTCAAATACTTGTAACTTTTAACTAGAGCGTCATAAAACCTTGAAATTTTGTGACAATAAACTTCTCGAGCCTCTTATCAATTTAAGCTATCGCTCATAGCTATGCTACCCTTGAGTCCCAAATCAAACACTGACAAAACTTCAAATGGCCCTAACTTCAATACGGTGCGTCCTACAACTATCAAAGTTTGCAAAAATCAAATGCTTGTAACTTTTACTGGAGCGTAATAAAACCTTGAAATTTGGTGTCAATAAAGTACTCGTGCCTCTTGCCAGTTTAAGCTATCACTCATAGCATGCTACTCTTGAGTCCTAAATCAAACACTGCTAAAACTTCAAATGGCCCTAACTTCTCTACGGTGCATCCTACACCTGTCAAAGTTTGCAACATTCAAATACTTGTAACTTTTTACTATTGCGTCATAAAACCTTGAAATTTTGTGACAATAAAGTACTCGAGCCTCTTATCAATTTATGCTATCGCTCATAAATGTGCTACCCTTGAGTCCCAAATCAAATACTGCTAAAACTTCAAATGGCCCTAACTTCAATACGGTGCGTCCTACACCTATCAAAATTTGCAACAATCAAATGCTTGTAACTTTTTACTGGAGCGTAATAAAATCTTGAACTTTTGTGACAATAAAGAACTCCTGCCTCTTATCAATTTAAGCTATCGTTGATTGCGATGCTTGAGTCCCAAATCAAACAGCGCTAAAACAAATGACCCTAACTTCTGTACGGTGCGTCCTATACCTATCAAAGTTTGCAACATTCGAATGCTTGTAACTTTTCGCTGAAGCGTCATAAAACATTGAAATTTTGTGAAAATAAAGTAGTTGTTTCGAATCGACATGAAGCTATCACAATACTTACAGCAATTCGATGGAAATAAAACCCAATTAACTGGAAAAAGCTTATGAAAAACCCACTTTTTATTTCTACTTAACTGAGCTCAACAGATTACTGGGAATTATGCGATGCATGTGTACAAAATATAATTGGACGCACAATACAAAATATTTCTAGCACATACAGATATTTATGTATATAAATATAAATAAAAATACATATATTCAGCGAATATACGTTATGCGTTCAGTCCGCTCGCTCCGAAGTACCGTCGCTTCGCCCGCTCTCGCTATCTCGTCATGGAGGGCATTGAACCACTCCGACTGTTGCTCTAAACGAGTCAGCCGCACCTTGGCTTCCTCAAGCCACAAAAGCGAGAACTCGCTTGTCTTCGCATACTCTGCTACCTTCTTGATACCATTGTAGGCGGATTGATGTTTTCCGTACCTCATTTTCTTGCTGCTCGAGAAAGGAAAGGAAGAAAGAAAAAAAAATCAATTAAGTACTTGCCAGGAAATAACTATTTCCTCCTACCCCTTGCCCAGACTGCCAACACTGCATATTTGGTCTATATAACTCTACTTATTATCTATGCACTTTGAGTCGAATAGCCGCATTGATTTATTAGCTCACTAGCACGAAATTCTAGCACCTATGCTCGCTCAATTTTGAAATTTTGAGTCGAATAACCGCACTGGTTCAATCGCTCAATTGCCAATAATTTTTCACTCGCTCATATTAAATTTTGAGACGAATAACCGCCCTGGTTTATTTGTTCATTTGCACATAATTTCCATTCGCTCATAATTAAATTTTGAGACGAATAACCGCATTGGTTTATTCGCTCATTTGCACATAATTTTCGCTCGCTCATAACTAAATTTTGAGACGAATAGCAGCACTGGTCTATTCTCCCATTTGCAAATAATTTTCGTTCGCTCGTAATTAAAGTTTGAGATGAATAACCGCACTGGTCTTTTCGCTCATTTGCACATAATTTTCGCTCGCTCATATTTAAATTTTGAGACGAATAACCGCATTGGTTTATTCGCTCATTTCCACATAATGTTCGCTCGATCATAACTAAATTTTGAGTCGAATAACCGCACTGGTCTATTCTCTCATTTGCATATAATTTTCGCTCGCTCGTAACTAAATTTTGAGACGAATAACCGCATTGGGTTGTTCGCTCATTTGCACAAAACTTTCAGCACCAAGCACGCGCACACGCAGACACGCCGCCTCACTGTCGGCCGCCAGCAAGGCGGCAGCCATTGCGCAGCATACTTCACATCTCTATGGCTGCTTCGCATGGTGCTTGCCTGCGCATATTGTACCCACCCCTAAATCCTTTTAGCTTTCTTGAAGCCCAATGCCTCTACCAATTTGTCGTATGTGCTTTGAGCATATACGCCCTTGGTTTATTATTTTTAAGCATTGCAATGTTGGAACTGCTCCTGTACCTCCGTGGAGTGTATCTTACCTAAATTTTTTGGTTTTTATATTTTATATTGTATAAACTTGTTTTTGCTGCTACTTTCACTTATAGTCAAATATCAACTGAAAATGAAAATTTTCTCCGTTCTGTTTCCTCTGTTCGCTCCGCTTACATACATATTATATGTATGTTCCGAATGCATATTGCACATTCAGCAATTGATGCTCCTCTAGCGCGTTGCGCTTGCTCTCTTTTTTCTTCCCACAGGCACAACGGAACAAAGGAATTTAAAGGAAAGAAATATCTATTACCTACCCTGCCAGTACACAATCGCACGTACATAGTCGTACATGCATACACCACCTGCCTTTACATAGTCTGGCGTGATTTCATTGCAACGCTTAAAATAAAGGCGAAATTAAGTTTTGCACTTAATATATGTATATACCTACGTAATACTACAAACATACATACGAGTACATGCATCGCACCATCGATGCTGTATTGTATAGATCACTAGTACGATCCGGCCCGACATGGACCAATGCAGGGTTCAGAATCATTCACTCGCTCGCGCTCTCGTCCGCGAACGTGTGCGTTTCAATTTTTTCATACTGTTCATCTTCGCGAGTAAGAGCGTAAAAAATATTTTTTTTCTCTCTCCTTCGTGTGTGCGATGGTTGAAATTTTTTTGTTGCTCATCCTTCGCGTGTGTGCGTGAATCCAATTTTGTTTTGTTCATATATGAACGGTAGCAAAAAAAGAGCGCCCATAAATGAGCGCTCGCACATTTATGACAGGTTGAAATTTTTTTTTAGTTGTTCATCGTTCATAAATTTAATTACTTAATTTTTTAAAAATTTGTGCAAATGCATTTTTTTACTTTTTTAAATGAATTACTTTACTTTTTACTTTTTTTTTACCTTTTTAAATGAATTACTTTTACTGAATTAATTTACTGCGAATAAAATGTTATGAACATATTTAACTATCGTTGTTGTTTCTTTAAATAATAAATTGTTTTGTGGAATTTCTGAAGAAAAAAAAATTTCAACCTGTCATAAATGTGCGAGCGCTCATTTATGGGCGCTCTTTCTTTTGCTACCGTTCATATATGAATAAAACAAAATTGGATCCACGCGAAGGATGAGCAACAAAAAAATTTCAACCGTAGCACACACGAAGGAGAGAGAAAAAAAATATTTTTTACGCTCTTACTCGCGAAGATAAACATTATGAAAAAATTTAAACGCACACGTTCGCGACCAAACTCATAAATGAAGCTAAATGAGCGCACATTAATGAAAATTTCTGAACCCTGGACCAATGTTTCGTATCGACATGAAGCTATCACAATACTTACAGCAATTCGATGGAAAAAAACCCAGTCTGTTTAAAAGGAAAAAGCTTATGAAAAACCCACTTTTTATTTCTATTTAACTGAGCTCAACAGATTACTGGGAATATGCGATGCATGTGTACAAAATTTAATTGGACGCACAATACAAAACAATACTAGCACATACAGATATACAGGTATATAAATATATATAAAAACACATATATTCGGCGAATATATGTCTACATAAATTTGCTCTAGGAATACCTGGGGCACCGCTCATACTTCCTCTAGTGTATAGGCTCAGTATAGGCTCAGTATAGGCTCCTGCTCTAGGATCCCCTTGCTCTGCACCGCTCTCCTGGCTCAGCTCCCTGCACATAGATTGCACTCTCTCCTGGCTAGCTGTATGCACATAGATTGCACCTTACTGTTCCTTGTGCTCTCACGCACTGCCCCTTTGGCACAACCGCACAGCTCCATCGTCAGAAACGAACTAAACTTTGAAATACTCGATGAACCTATTTTCGCTATGTGCGAAAACTCAAACGCATGGTTGCATTTGATACAGTACTCGAGCCTCATGTCAGTTTAAGCTATCGATCATAGCTATGCTAACCTTGAGTCGCAAATCAAACACTGCTAAAACTTAAAATGGCCCTAACTTTTGTACGGTGCATCCTACACTTATCAAAGTTTGCAACATTCAAATGCTTGCAACTTTTTACTGGAGCGTCAAAAAAATTTCAAATTTAGTGACAATAAAGTACTTGAGCCTCTTGTCAATTTAAGCTATCGCTCATAGCTATGCTACCCTTGAGTCCCAAATCAAACACTGCTAAAACTTCAAATGGCCCTAACTACTATATGGTGCAGCCTATACCTAACAAAGTTTGCAACATTCAATTGCTTGTAAGTTTTTACTGGAGCGTCATAAAACCTTGAAATTTTGAGACAATAAAGTACTCGAGCCTCTTGTCACTTTAAGCTATCGCTCATAGCTATGCTACCCTTGAGTCCAAAATCAAACACTGCTCTAACTTCTATATGGTGCAGCCTATACCTACCAAATTTTGCAACATTCAATTGCTTGTAACTTTTTACTGGAGCGACATAAAACCTTGAAATTTTCTGACAATGAAGTACTCGAGCCTCTTATCAATTAAAGTTATCGCTCATAGCTATGCTACCCTTGAGTCCCAAATCAAACAATGATAAAACTTCAAATGGCCCTAACTTCTATACGTTGCGTCCTACACCTATCAAAGTTTGCAATATTCAAATGCTTGTAACTTTATACTGGAGCGTAAAAAAAAATTTCAAGTTTAGTGACAATAAAGTACTCGAGCCTCTTATCAATTTAAGCTATCGCTCATAGCAAGGCTACCCTTGAGTCCCAAATCAAACTCTGATAAAATTTAAAAGGGCCCTCACTTCTGTACGTTGCGTCCTATACCTATCAAGGTTTGCAACATTCAAATGCTTGCAACTTTTTACTGGAGAGTCATAAAATCTTGAAATTTTGTGACAATAAAGTATCTTATCTTTAAGTTATCGCTCATAGCTATGCTACGCTTGAGTCCCAAATCAAACACTGCTAAAACTTCAAATGGCCCTAACTACTATATGGTGGAGCCTATACCTACCAAAGTTTGCAACATTCAGTTGCTTGTAACTTTTTACTGGAGCGTCATAAAACCTTGAAATTTTGAGACAATAAAGTACTCGAGCCTCTTGTCAATTGAAGCTATCGCTCATACCTATGCTACCCTTGAGTCCCAAATCAAACACTGATAAAACTTCAAATGGCCCTAGCTTCTGTACGGTGCGTCCTATTCCTATCAAGGTTTGCAACATTCAAATGCTTGTAACTTTTTACTGGAGAGTCATAAAATCTTGAAATTTTGTGACAATAAAGTACTCGAGCCTCTTATCAATTTGAGCTATGGCACATAGCTATGCTACCCTTGAGTCCCAAATGAAACACTGCTAAAACTTCAAATTGCCCAACTTCTATACTGTTCATCCTACACCTATCAAAGTTTGCAACATTCAAATGCTTGTAACTTTATACTGGAGCGTCAAAAAAATTTCAAATTTAGTGACAATAAAGTACTTGAGCCTCTTGTCAATTTAAGCTATCGCTCATAGCTATGCTACCCTTGAGTCCCAAATCAAACACTGATAAAACTTCAAATGGCTCTAACGTCTGTACGGAGCGTCCTATACCTATCAAAGTTTGCAACACTCAAATGCTTGCAACATTTTACTGGAGCGTCATAAAATCTTGAAATTTTGTGACAATAAAGTACTCGACCATCTTATCTTTAAGTTATCGCTCATAGCTATGCTACCCTTGAGTCCCAAATCAAACACTGCTAAAACTTCAAATGGCCCTAACTACTATATGGTGCAGCCTATACCTACCAAAGTTTGCAACATTCAATTGCTTGTAACTTTTTACTGGAGCGTCATAAAACCTTGAAATTTTGAGACAATAAAGTACTCGAGCCTCTTGTCAATTTAAGCTATCGCTCATAGCTATGCTACCCTTGAGTCCCAAATCAAACACTGCTAAAACTTCAAATGGCCTTAATTTCTATACGGTGCGTCCTACACCTATCAAAGTTTGCAACATTCAAATGCTTGTAACTTTATACTGGAGCGTCCAAAAACTTCAAATATAGCGACAATAAAGTACTTGACCCTCTTGTCAATTTAAGCTATCGCTCATAGCTATGCTACCCTTGAGCCCCAAATCAAACACTGCTAAACCTTCAAATGGCCCTTACTTCTGTACGGTGCGTCCTATACCTATTAAAGTTTGCAACATTCAAATGCTTGCAACTTTTCACTGGAGCGTCATAAAGCCTAGAAATTTAGTGACAATAAAGTATAAAACTTCAAATGGACCTAACTTTTATGCGGTGCATCCTACGACTGTCAAAGTTTGCAACATTCAAATACTTTTAACTTTTTACTGCAGCGTCATAAAACCTTGAAATTTTGTGACAATAAAGTACTCGAGCCTCTTATCAATTCTAGCTATCGCTCATAGCTATGCTACCCTTGAGTCCCAAATGAAACACTGCTAAAGCTTCAAATGGCCCAACTTCCTACACCTATCAAAGTTTGCAACATTCAAATGTTTGTAACTTTTTACTGGAGCGTAATAAAATCTTGAAATTTTGTGGCAATAAAGTAATCGAGCCTCTTGTCATTTTAAGTTATCGCTCATAGCTAAGCTACCCTTGAGTCCCAAATCAAACACTGCTAAAACTTCAAATGGCCCTAACTTTTGTACGGTACATCCTACACTTATCAAAGTTTGCAACATTCAAAAGCTTGTAACTTTATACTGGAGCGTCGAAAAAATTTCAAATTTAGTAACAATAAAGTACTTGAATCTCTCGTCAATTTAAGCTATCGCTCATAGCTATGCTACCCTTGAGTCCCAAATCAAATACTGATAAAACTTCAAATGGCCCTAACGTCTGTACGGTGCGTCCTATACCTATCAAAGTTTGCAACATTCAAATGCTTGCAACTTTTTACTGGAGCGTCATAAAATCTTGAAATTTTGTGACAATAAAGTACTCGAGCATCTTATCTTTAAGTTATCGCTCATAGCTATGCTACCCTTGAGTCCCAAATCAAACACTGCTAAAACTTCAAATGGCCCTAACTACTATATGGTGCAGCCTATACCTACCAAAGTTTGCAACATTCAATTGCTTGTAACTTTTACTGGAGCGTCATAAAACCTTGAAATTTTGAGACAATAAAGTACTCGAGCCTCTTGTCAATTTAAGCTATCGCTCATAGCTATGCTACCCTTGAGTCCCAAATCAAACACTGCTAAAACTTCAAATGGCTCTAACTTCTATATAGTGCAGCCTATACCTACCAAAGTTTGCAACATTCAATTGCTTGTAACTTTTTACTGGAGCGACATAAAATCTTGAAATTTTCTGACAATAAAGTACTCGAGCCTCTTATCAATTTAAGTTATCGATCATAGCTATGCTACCCTTGAGTCCCAAATCAAACACTGCTAAAACTTCAAATGGCCCTAACTTTTGTACGGTGCATCCTACACTTATCAAAGTTTGCAACATTCAAATGCTTGTAACTTTATACTGGAGCGTCAAAAAAATTTCAAATTTAGTGACAATAAAGTACTTGAGCCTCTTGTCAATTTAAGCTATCGCTCATAGCTATGCTACCCTTGAGTCCCAAATCAAACACTGCTAAAACTTCAAATGGCCCTAACTACTATATGGTGCAGCCTATACCTACAAAAGTTTGCAAAATTCAATTGCTTGTAACTTTTTACTGGAGCGTCATAAAACCTTGAAATTTTGAGACAATAAAGTACTCGAGCCTCTTGTCAATTTAAGCTATCGCTCATAGCTATGCTACCCTTGACTCCCAAATCAAACACTGCTAAAACTTCAAATGGCCCTAACTTCTATACGGTGCGTCCTACACCTATCAAAGTTTTCAACATTCCAATGCTTTTAACTTTATACTGGAGCGTCAAAAAAACTTAAAATTTAGTGACAATAAAGTACTTGAGCCTTTTGTCAATTTAAGCTATCGCCCATAGCTATGCTACCCTTGAGCCCCAAAGCAAACACTTCTAAAACTTCAAATGGCCCTTACTACTGTACGGTGCGTCCTATACCTATTAAAGTTTGCAACATTCAAATGCTTGTAACTTTATACTGGAGCGTCAAAAAAATTTCAAATTTAGTGACAATAAAGTACTTGAGTCTCTTGTCAATTTAAGCTATCGCTCATAGCTATGCTACCCTTGAGTCCCAAATCAAATACTGATAAAACTTCAAATGGCCCCAACGTCTGTACGGTGCGTCCTATACCTATCAAAGTTTGCAACATTCAAATGCTTGCAACTTTTTACTGGAGCGTCATAAAATCTTGAAATTTTGTGACAATAAAGTACTCGAGCATCTTATCTTTAAGTTATCGATCATAGCTATGCTACCCTTGAGTTCCAAATCAAACACTGCTAAAACTTCAAATGGCCCTAGCTTCTGTACGGTGCGTCCTATTCCTATCAAGGTTTGCAACATTCAAATGCTTGTAACTTTTTACTGGAGAGTCATAAAATCTTGAAATTTTGTGACAATAAAGTACTCGAGCCTCTTATCAATTTGAGCTATGGCACATAGCTATGCTACCCTTGAGTCCCAAATGAAACACTGCTAAAACTTCAAATTGCCCAACTTCTATACTGTTCATCCTACACCTATCAAAGTTTGCAACATTCAAATGCTTGTAACTTTATACTGGAGCGTCAAAAAAATTTCAAATTTAGTGACAATAAAGTACTTGAGCCTCTTGTCAATTTAAGCTATCGCTCATAGCTATGCTACCCTTGAGTCCCAAATCAAACACTGATAAAACTTCAGATGGCCCTAACGTCTGTACGGAGCGTCCTATACCTATCAAAGTTTGCAACACTCAAATGCTTGCAACATTTTACTGGAGCGTCATAAAATCTTGAAATTTTGTGACAATAAAGTACTCGACCATCTTATCTTTAAGTTATCGCTCATAGCTATGCTACCCTTGAGTCCCAAATCAAACACTGCTAAAACTTCAAATGGCCCTAACTACTATATGGTGCAGCCTATACCTACCAAAGTTTGCAACATTCAATTGCTTGTAACTTTTTACTGGAGCGTCATAAAACCTTGAAATTTTGAGACAATAAAGTACTCGAGCCTCTTGTCAATTTAAGCTATCGCTCATAGCTATGCTACCCTTGAGTCCCAAATCAAACACTGCTAAAACTTCAAATGGCCTTAATTTCTATACGGTGCGTCCTACACCTATCAAAGTTTGCAACATTCAAATGCTTGTAACTTTTTACTGGAGCGTCCAAAAACTTCAAATATAGCGACAATAAAGTACTTCAGCCTCTTGTCAATTTAAGCTATCGTTCATAGCTATGCTACCCTTGAGCCCCAAATCAAACACTGCTAAACCTTCAAATGGCCCTTACTTCTGTACGGTGCGTCCTATACCTATTAAAGTTTGCAACATTCAAATGCTTGCAACTTTTCACTGGAGCGTCATAAAGCCTAGAAATTTAGTGACAATAAAGTATAAAACTTCAAATGGACCTAACTTTTATGCGGTGCATCCTACGACTGTCAAAGTTTGCAACATTCAAATACTTTTGACTTTTTACTGCAGCGTCATAAAACCTTGAAATTTTGTGACAATAAAGTACTCGAGCCTCTTATCAATTCTAGCTATCGCTCATAGCTATGCTACCCTTGAGTCCCAAATGAAACACTGCTAAAGCTTCAAATGGCCCAACTTCCTACACCTATCAAAGTTTGCAACATTCAAATGTTTGTAACTTTTTACTGGAGCGTAATAAAATCTTGAAATTTTGTGGCAATAAAGTAATCGAGCCTCTTGTCATTTTAAGCTATCGCTCATAGCTAAGCTACCCTTGAGTCCCAAATCAAACACTGCTAAAACTTCAAATGGCCCTAACTTTTGTACGGTACATCCTACACTTATCAAAGTTTGCAACATTCAAAAGCTTGTAACTTTATACTGGAGCGTCGAAAAAATTTCAAATTTAGTGACAATAAAGTACTTGAATCTCTCGTCAATTTAAGCTATCGCTCATAGCTATGCTACCCTTGAGTCCCAAATCAAATACTGATAAAACTTCAAATGGCCCCAACGTCTGTACGGTGCGTCCTATACCTATCAAAGTTTGCAACATTCAAATGCTTGCAACTTTTTACTGGAGCGTCATAAAATCTTGAAATTTTGTGACAGTAAAGTACTCGAGCATCTTATCTTTAAGTTATCGATCATAGCTATGCTACCCTTGAGTCCCAAATCAAACACTGCTAAAACTTCAAATGGCCCTAACTTCTGTACGGTGCATCCTACACTTATCAAAGTTTGCAACATTCAATTGCTTGTAACTTTTTACTGGAGCGTCATAAGGCCTTGAAATTTTGAGACAATAAAGTGCTCGAGCCTCTTATCAATTTAAGTTATCGCTTATAGCTATGCTACCCTTGAGTCCCAAATAAAACACTGCTAAAACTTCAAATGGCCCTAACTTCTATACGGTGAATCCTACACCTATCAAAGTTTGCAACATTCAAATGCTTGTAACTTCATACTGGGGCGTCAAAAGAAGTTAAAACTTTGTGACAATAAAGTACTTGAGCCTCTTGTCAATTTAAGCTATCACTCATAGCTATGCTACCCTTGAGTCCCGATTGAAACCCTGCTAAAACTTCAAATGGCCCAACTTCTATACGGTGCGTCCTACACCAATAAAAGTTTGCAACATTCAAATGTTTCTAACTTTTTACTGGAGCGTAATAAAATCTTGAAATTTTGTGACAATAAAGTACTCGAGCCTCTTGTCAATTTAAGCTATCGCTCATAGCTAAGCTACCCTTGAGTCCCAAATCAAACACTGCTAAAACTTAAAATGGCCCTAAGTTTTGTACGGTCCATCCTACACTTATGAAAGTTTGCAGCATTCTTCTGTGCGGTGCCTCCTATACCTATCAAAGTTTGCAACATTCAAAAGTTTCTAACTTTTTACTGGAGCGTAATAAAATCTTGAAATTTTGTGACAATAAAGTACTCGAGCCTCTTGTCAATTTAAGCTATCGATCATAGCTATGCTACCCTTGAGTCCCAAATCAAACACTGCTAAAACTTCAAATGGCCCTAACTTTTGTACGGTGCATCCTACACTTATCAAAGTTTGCAACATTCAAATGCTTGTAACTTTATACTGGAGCGTCAAAAAAATTTCAAATTTAGTGACAATAAAGTACTTGAGCCTCTTGTCAATTTAAGCTATCGCTCATAGCTATGCTACCCTTGAGTCCCAAATCAAACACTGCTAAAACTTCAAATGGCCCTAACTACTATATGGTGCAGCCTATACCTACAAAAGTTTGCAAAATTCAATTGCTTGTAACTTTTTACTGGAGCGTCATAAAACCTTGAAATTTTGAGACAATAAATTACTCGAGCCTCTTGTCAATTTAAGCTATCGCTCATAGCTATGCTACCCTTGACTCCCAAATCAAACACTGCTAAAACTTCAAATGGCCCTAACTTCTATACGGTGCGTCCTACACCTATCAAAGTTTTCAACATTCCAATGCTTTTAACTTTATACTGGAGCGTCAAAAAAACTTAAAATTTAGTGACAATAAAGTACTTGAGCCTTTTGTCAATTTAAGCTATGCTACCCTTGAGCCCCAAAGCAAACACTTCTAAAACTTCAAATGGCCCTTACTACTGTACGGTGCGTCCTATACCTATTAAAGTTTGCAACATTCAGATGCTTGTAACTGTATACTGGAGCGTCAAAAAAATTTCAAATTTAGTGACAATAAAGTACTTGAGTCTCTTGTCAATTTAAGCTATCGCTCATAGCTATGCTACCCTTGAGTCCCAAATCAAATACTGATAAAACTTCAAATGGCCCTAGCGTCTGTACGGTGCGTCCTATACCTATCAAAGTTTGCAACATTCAAATGCTTGCAACTTTTTACTGGAGCGTCATAAAATCTTGAAATTTTGTGACAATAAAGTACTCGAGCATCTTATCTTTAAGTTATCGATCATAGCTATGCTACCCTTGAGTCCCAAATCAAACACTGCTAAAACTTCAAATGGCCCTAACTTTTGTACGGTGCATCCTACACTTATCAAAGTTTGCAACATTCAAATGCTTGTAACTTTTTACTGGAGCGTCATAAAGCCTTGAAATTTTGAGACAATAAAGTACTCGTGCCTCTTGTCAATTTAAGCTATCGCTCATAGCTATGCTACCTTTGAGTCCCAAATCAAACACTGCTAAAACTTCAAATGGCCCTAACTTCTATACGGTGAGTCCTACACCTATCAAAGTTTGCAACATTCAAATGCTTGTAACTTTATACTGGAGCGTCAAAAAAACTTCAAATTTAGTGACAATAAAGTACTTGAGCCTCTTGTCAATTTAAGCTATCACTCATAGCTATGCTACCCTTGAGTCCCGATTGAAACCCTGCTAAAACTTCAAATGGCCCAACTTCTATACGGTGCGTCCTACACCAATAAAAGTTTGCAACATTCAAATGTTTCTAACTTTTTACTGGAGCGTAATAAAATCTTGAAATTTTGTGACAATAAAGTACTCGAGCCTCTTGTCAATTTAAGCTATCGCTCATAGCTAAGCTACCCTTGAGTCCCAAATCAAACACTGCTAAAACTTAAAATGGCCCTAAGTTTTGTACTGTCCATCCTACACTTATGAAAGTTTGCAGCATTCTTCTGTGCGGTGCCTCCTATACCTATCAAAGTTTGCAACATTCAAAAGTTTCTAACTTTTTACTGGAGCGTAATAAAATCTTGAAATTTTGTGACAATAAAGTACTCGAGCCTCTTGTCAATTTAAGTTATCGATCATAGCTATGCTACCCTTGAGTCCCAAATCAAACACTGCTAAAACTTCAAATGGCCCTAACTTTTGTACGGTGCATCCTACACTTATCAAAGTTTGCAACATTCAAATGCTTGTAACTTTATACTGGAGCGTCAAAAAAATTTCAAATTTAGTGACAATAAAGTACTTGAGCCTCTTGTCAAATTAAGCTATCGCTCATAGCTATGCTACCCTTGAGTCCCAAATCAAACACTGCTAAAACTTCAAATGGCCCTAACTACTATATGGTGCAGCCTATACCTACAAAAGTTTGCAAAATTCAATTGCTTGTAACTTTTTACTGGAGCGTCATAAAACCTTGAAATTTTGAGACAATAAATTACTCGAGCCTCTTGTCAATTTAAGCTATCGCTCATAGCTATGCTACCCTTGACTCCCAAATCAAACACTGCTAAAACTTCAAATGGCCCTAACTTCTATACGGTGCGTCCTACACCTATCAAAGTTTTCAACATTCCAATGCTTTTAACTTTATACTGGAGCGTCAAAAAAACTTAAAATTTAGTGACAATAAAGTACTTGAGCCTTTTGTCAATTTAAGCTATGCTACCCTTGAGCCCCAAAGCAAACACTTCTAAAACTTCAAATGGCCCTTACTACTGTACGGTGCGTCCTATACCTATTAAAGTTTGCAACATTCAGATGCTTGTAACTGTATACTGGAGCGTCAAAAAAATTTCAAATTTAGTGACAATAAAGTACTTGAGTCTCTTGTCAATTTAAGCTATCGCTCATAGCTATGCTACCCTTGAGTCCCAAATCAAATACTGATAAAACTTCAAATGGCCCTAACGTCTGTACGGTGCGTCCTATACCTATCAAAGTTTGCAACATTCAAATGCTTGCAACTTTTTACTGGAGCGTCATAAAATCTTGAAATTTTGTGACAATAAAGTACTCGAGCATCTTATCTTTAAGTTATCGATCATAGCTATGCTACCCTTGAGTCCCAAATCAAACACTGCTAAAACTTCAAATGGCCCTAACTTCTGTACGGTGCATCCTACACTTATCAAAGTTTGCAACATTCAATTGCTTTTAACTTTTTACTGGAGCGTCATAAGGCCTTGAAATTTTGAGACAATAAAGTACTCGTGCCTCTTGTCAATTTAAGCTATCGCTCATAGCTATGCTACTTTTGAGTCCCAAATCAAACACTGCTAAAACTTCAAATGGCCCTAACTTCTATGCGGTGAGTCCTATACCTATCAAAGTTTGCAACATTCAAATGCTTGTACCCTTATACTGGAGCGTCAAAAAAACTTCAAATTTAGTGACAATAAAGTACTTGAGCCTCTTGTCAATTTAAGCTATCACTCATAGCTATGCTACCCTTGAGTCCCGATTGAAACCCTGCTAAAACTTCAAATGGCCCAACTTCTATACGGTGCGTCCTACACCAATAAAAGTTTGCAACATTCAAATGTTTCTAACTTTTTACTGGAGCGTAATAAAATCTTGAAATTTTGTGACAATAAAGTACTCGAGCCTCTTGTCAATTTAAGCTATCGCTCATAGCTAAGCTACCCTTGAGTCCCAAATCAAACACTGCTAAAACTTAAAATGGCCCTAAGTTTTGTACGGTCCATCCTACACTTATGAAAGTTTGCAGCATTCTTCTGTGCGGTGCCTCCTATACCTATCAAAGTTTGCAACATTCAAAAGTTTCTAACTTTTTACTGGAGCGTAATAAAATCTTGAAATTTTGTGACAATAAAGTACTCGAGCCTCTTGTCAATTTAAGCTATCGCTCATAGCTATGCTACCCTTGAGTCCTAAATCAAACACTGATAAAACTTCAAATGACCCTAACTTCGATACGATGCGTCCTATACCTATAAAAGTTTGCAACATTCAAATGCTTGTAACATTTTACTGGAGCGTTATAAAACCTTGAAATTTTCTGACAATGAAGTACTCGAGCCTCTTATCAATTTAAGTTATCGCTCATAGCTATGCTATCCTTGAGTCCCAAATCAAACACTGCTAAAACTTCAAATGGCCCTAACTTTTGTACGGTGCATCCTACACTTATCAAAGTTTGGAACATTCAAATGCTTGTAACTTTATACTGGAGCGTCAAAAAAATTTCAAATTTAGTGACAATAAAGTACTTGAGCCTCTTGTCAATTTAAGCTATCGCTCATAGCTATGCTACCCTTGAGTCCCAAATCAAACACTGATAAAACTTCAAATGGCCCTAACGTCTGTACGGTGCGTCCTATACCTATCAAAGTTTGCAACATTCAAATGCTTGCAACTTTTCACTGGAGCGTCATAAAGCCTAGAAATTTAGTGACAATAAGGTATAAAACTTCAAATGGCCCTAACTTCTATGCGGCGCATCCTACGGCTGTCAAAGTTTGCAACATTCAAATACTTGTAACTTTTTACTGCAGCGTCATAAACCTTGAAATTTTGTGACAATAAAGTACTTGAGCCTCTTATCAATTTAAACTATCGCTCATAGCTATGCTACCTTTGAGTTCCAAATCAAACACTGCTAACTCTTCAAATGGCCCTAACTTCTGTACGGTGCGTCCTATACCTATCAAGGTTTGCACCATTCTTCTGTACGGTGCATCCTATACCTATCAAAGTTTTGCACATTCAAATGCTTGCAAATTTTCACTGGAGCGTCATAAAGCCTAGAAATTTAGTGACAATAAAGTATAAAACTTCAAATGGCCCTAACTTTTATGTGCATCCTACACCTATCAAAGTTTGCAACATTCAAATGCTAGTAATTTTTACTGGAGCGTCATAAAATATCGAAATTTTGTTGAAAATAAAGTACTCGTGCCTCTTATCAATTTAAGCTATCGCTCATAGCAAGGCTACCCTTGAGTCCCAAATCAAACACTGATAAAACTTCAAATGGCCCTAACTTCTGTACGGTGCGTCCTATACCTATCAAGATTTGCAGCATTCAAACGTTTGTAACCTTTTACTGCAGCGTCATAAAATCTTGAAATTTTGTGACAATAAAGTACTCGAGCCTCTTATCAATTTAAAATACCGCTCATAGCTATGCTATTCTTGAGTCCCAAATCAAACACTGATAAAACTTCAAATGGCCCTAACTTCTGTACGGTGCGTCCTATACCTATCAAGGTTTGCAACATTCTTCTGTACGGTGCCTCCTATACCTATCAAAGTTTTGCACATTCAAATGCTTGCAACTTTTCACTGGAGCGTCATAAAGCCTAGAAATTTAGTGACAATCAAGTATAAAACTTCAAATGGCCCTAACTTTTATGTGCATCCTACACCTGTCAAAGTTTGCAACATTCAAATACTTGTAACTTTTTACTGGAGCGTAATAAAACCTTGAAATTTTGTGACAATAAAGTACTTGAGCCTCCTGTCAATTTAAGCTATCGCTCATAGCTATGCTACACTTGAGTCCCAAATCAAACACTAATACAACTTTAAATGGCCCTTACTTCTGTACGGTGCGTCCTATACCTATCAAAGTTTGCAACATTCAAATGCTTGCAACTTTTTACTGGAGCGTCATAAAGCCTTTAAATTTAGTGACAATAAAGTATAAAACTTCAAATCGCCCTAACTTCTATACGGTGCATCCTACATCTGTCAAAGTTTGCAGCATTCAAATGCTTGTAACTTTATACTGGAGCGTCAAAAAACTTGAAATTTTGTGACAATAAAGTACTTGAGCCTCTTGTCAATTTAAGCGATCGTTCATATCTATGATACCCTTGAGTCCCAAATCAAACACTGATAAAACTTCAAATAGCCCTTAACAATCAAATGCAGTTTGTTTGCAACAATCAAATGCTTGCATCTTTTTACTGGAGCGTAATAAAACCTTGAAATTTGGTGACAATAAAGTACTCGAGCCTCTTCTCAATTTAAGCTATCGGTCATAGCTATGCTACCCTTGAGTCCCAAAACAAACACTGATAAAACTTGAAATGGCTCTAACTTCTATACGGTGCATCCTACACCTATCAAAGTTTGCAGCATTCAAATGCTTGTTACTTTTTACTGGAGCGTCATAAAATCTTGAAATTTTGTGACAATAAAGTAATCGAGCCTCTTATCAATTTAAGTTATCGTTCATAGCTATGCTACCCTTGAGTCCCAAATCAAACACTGCTAAAACTTCAAATGGCCCTAACTTTTGTACGGTGCATCCTACACTTATCAAAGTTTGGAACATTCAAATGCTTGTAACTTTATACTGGAGCGTCAAAAAAATTTCAAATTTAGTGACAATAAAGTACTCGAGCCTCTTATCAATATAAGTTATCGCTCATAGCTATGCTACCCTTGAGTCCCAAATCAAACACTGCTAAAACTTCAAATGGCCCTAACTTTTGTACGGTGCATCCTACACTTATCAAAGTTTGGAACATTCAAATGCTTGTAACTTTATACTGGAGCGTCAAAAAAATTTCAAATTTAATGACAATAAAGTACTTGAGCCTCTTGTCAATTTAAGCTATCGCTCATAGCTATGCTACCCTTGAGTCCCAAATCAAACACTGATAAAACTTCAAATGGCCCTAACTTCTATGCGGCGCATCCTACGACAGTCAAAGTTTGCAACATTCAAATACTTGTAACTTTTTACTGCAGCGTCATAAAACCTTGAAATTTTGTGACAATAAAGTACTTGAGCCTCTTGTCAATTTAAGCGATCGTTCATATCTATGCTACACTTGAGTCCCAAATTAAACACTGCTAAAACTTCAAATGGCCCGTCCTTCTGTACGGTGCGTCCTATACTTATTAAAGTTTGCAACATTCAAATGCTTGCAACTTTTTACTTTAGCGTCATAAAACCTTGAAATTTTGTGACAATGAAGTACTCGAGCCTCTTATTAATTTAAGCTATCGCACATAGCTATGATACCCTTGAGTCCCAAAACAAACACTGATAAAACTTGAAATGGCTCTAACTTCTATACGGTGCATCCTACACCTATCAAAGTTTGCAGCATTCAAATGCTTGTTACTTTTTACTGGAGCGTCATAAAATCTTGATGTTTTGTGAAAATAAAGTACTCGAGCCTCCTATAAATTTAAGGTATCGCTCATAGCTTTAAGGTATCGCACATAGCATACTACCCTTGAGTCCCAAATCAAACACTGAAAAACTTCAAATGGCCCTAACTTCTATATGGTGAGTCCATAAATACCACAGTGTGCAACATTCAAATGCTTGTAACTTTTTACTAGAGCATCATAACATCTTGAAATTTTGTGACAATAAAGTTATCGAGCCTCTTATCAATTTAAGTTATCGTTCATAGCTATGCTACCCTTGAGTCCCAAATCAAACACTGATAAAACTTCAAATGGCTCTAACTTCTCTACGGTGCGTCCCACACCTATCAAAGTTTGCAACATTTAAATGCTTGTAACTTTTAACTGGAGCGTTATAAAATCTTGAAATTTTGTGACAATAAAGTACTCCAGCCTCTTGTCAATTTAAGCTATCGCTCATAGCTATGCTACCCTTGAGTCCTAAATCAAACACTGATAAAACTTCAAATGACACTAACTTCGATACGATGCGTCCTATACCTATAAAAGTTTGCAACACTCAAATGCTTGTAACATTTTACTGGAGCGTTATTGAAATTTTCTGACAATGAAGTACTCGAGCCTCTTATCAATTTAAGTTATCGCTCATAGCTATGCTACCCTTGAGTCCCAAATGAAATACTGCTAAGACGTCAAATGATCCAACTTCTATACTGTTCATCCTTCAAATGCTTGTAACTTTATCAAATGCTTTATGAGCTATCGCTCATAGCTTTGCTACCCTTGAGTCCCAAATCAAACACTGATAAAACTTCAAATGGCCCTAACGTCTGTACGGTGCGTCCTATACCTATCAAAGTTTGCAACATTCAAATGCTTGCAACTTTTTACTGGAGCGTCATAAAATCTTGAAATTTTGTGACAATAAAGTACTCGAGCATCTTATCTTTAAGTTATCGCTCATAGCTATGCTACCCTTGAGTCCCAAATCAAACACTGCTAAAACTTCAAATGGCCGGCCCTAACTACTATATGGTGCAGCCTATACCTACCAAAGTTTGCAACATTCAATTGCTTGTAACTTTTTACTGGAGCGTCATAAAACCTTGAGATTTTGAGACAATAAAGTACTCGAGCCTCTTGTGAATTTAAGCTATCGCTCATAGCTATGCTACCCTTGAGTCCCAAATCAAACACTGCTAATACTTCAAATGGCTCTAACTTCTATATGGTGCAGCCTATACCTACCAAATTTTGCAACATTCAATTGCTTGTAACTTTTTACTGGAGCGACATAAAACCTTGAAATTTTCTGACAATGAAGTACTCGAGCCTCTTATCAATTAAAGTTATCGCTCATAGCTATGCTACCCTTGAGTCCCAAATCAAACAATGATAAAACTTCAAATGGCCCTAACTTCTATACGTTGCGTCCTACACCTATCAAAGTTTGCAATATTCAAATGCTTGTAACTTTATACTGGAGCGTAAAAAAAATTTCAAATTTAGTGACAATAAAGTACTCGAGCCTCTTATCAATTTAAGCTATCGCTCATAGCAAGGCTACCCTTGAGTCCCAAATCAAACACTGATAAAACTTCAAATGGCCCTAACTTCTGTACGGTGCGTCCTATACCTATCAAAGTTTGCAACATTCAAATGCTTGCAACATTTTACTGGAGCGTCATAAAATCTTGAAATTTTGTGACAATAAAGTACTCGACCATCTTATCTTTAAGTTATCGCTCATAGCTATGCTACTCTTGAGTCCCAAATCAAACACTGCTAAAACTTCAAATGGCCCTAACTACCATATGGTGCAGCCTATACCTACCAAAGTTTGCAACATTCAATTGCTTGTAACTTTTTACTGGAGCGTCATAAAACCTTGAAATTTTGAGACAATAAAGTACTCGAGCCTCTTGTCAATTTAAGCTATCGCTCATAGCTATCCTTGAGTCCCAAATCAAACACTGATAAAACTTCAAATGGCCCTAACTTCAATACGGTGCGTCCTACACCTATCAAAGTTTGCAACAATCAAATGCTTGTAACTTTTTACTGGAGCGTAATAAAACCTTGAAATTTGGTGACAATAAAGTACTCGAGCCTCTTTTCAATTTAAGCTATCGCTCATAGCTATGCTACCCTTGAGTCCCGATTGAAACCCTGCTAAAACTTCAAATGGCCCAACTTCTATACGGTGCGTCCTACACCAATAAAAGTTTGCAACATTCAAATGTTTCTAACTTTTTACTGGAGCGTAATAAAATCTTGAAATTTTGTGACAATAAAGTACTCGAGCCTCTTGTCAATTTAAGCTATCGCTCATAGCTATCCTTGAGTCCCAAATCGAACACTGATAAAGCTTCAAATGGCCCTAACTTCTATACGGTGCGTCCAACACCTACCAAAGTTTGCAACATTCAATTGCTTGTAACTTTTTACTGGAGCGTCATAAAACCTTGAAATTTTGAGACAATAAAGTACTCGAGCCTCTTGTCAATTTAAGCTATCGCTCATAGCTATCCTTGAGTCCCTAATCAAACACTGATAAACCTTCAAATGGCCCTAACTTCTATACGGTGCGTCCTACACCTATCAAAGTTTGCAACATTCAAATGCTTGTAACTTTATACTGGAGCGTCAAAAAAACTTCAAATTTAGTGACAATAAAGTACTTGAGCCTCTTGTCAATTTAAGCTATCGCTCATAGCTATGCTACCTTTGAGTCCCAAATCAAACACTGATAAAACTTCAAATGGCCCTAACTTCAATACGGTGCGTCCTACACCTATCAAAGTTTGCAACAATCAAATGCTTGTAACTTTTTACTGGAGCGTAATAAAACCTTGAAATTTGGTGACAATAAAGTATAAAACTTCAAATGGACCTAACTTCTATGCGGTGCATCCTACGACTGTCAAAGTTTGCAACATTCAATTGCTTGTAACTTTTTACTGGAGCGTCATAAAACCTTGAAATTTTGAGACAATAAAGTACTCGAGCCTCTTGTCAATTTAAGCTATCGCTCATAGCTATGCTACCCTTGAGTCCCAACTCAAACACTGCTAAAACTTCAAATGGTTCTAACTTTTATAAGGTGCAGCCTATACCTACCAAAGTTTGCAACATTCAATTGCTTGTAACTTTTTACTGGAGGGTCATAAAACCTTGAAATTTTCTGACAATGAAGTACTCGAGCCTCTTATCAATTTAAGTTATTTCTCATAGCTATGCTACCCTTGAGTCCCAAATCAAACAATGATAAAACTTCAAATGGTCCTAACTTCTATACTTTGCGTCCTACACCTATCAAAGTTTGCAATATTCAAATGCTTGTAACTTTATACTGGAGCGTCAAAAAAACTTCAAATTTAGTGACAATAAAGTACTTGAGCCTCTTGTCAATTTAAGCTGTCGGTCATAGCTATGCTACCTTTGAGTCCCAAATCAAACACTGATAAAACTTCAAATGGCCCTAACTTCTGTACGGTGCGTCCTATACCTATCAAGGTTTGCAACATTCTTCTGTACGGTGCCTCCTATACCTATCAAAGATTTGCACATTCAAATGCTTGCAACTTTTCACTGGAGCGTCATAAAGCCTAGAAATTTAGTGACAATCAAGTATAAAACTTCAAATGGCCCTAACTTTTATGTGCATCCTACACCTGTCAAAGTTTGCAGCATTCAAATGCTTGTTACTTTTTACTGGAGCGTCATAAAATCTTGAAATTTTGTGACAATAAAGTAATCGAGCCTCTTATCAATTTAAGTTATCGTTCATAGCTATGCTACCCTTGAGTCCCAAATCAAACACTGCTAAAACTTCAAATGGCCCTAACTTTTGTACGGTGCATCCTACACTTATCAAAGTTTGGAACATTCAAATGCTTGTAACTTTATACTGGAGCGTCAAAAAAATTTCAAATTTAGTGACAATAAAGTACTCGAGCCTCTTATCAATATAAGTTATCGCTCATAGCTATGCTACCCTTGAGTCCCAAATCAAACACTGCTAAAACTTCAAATGGCCCTAACTTTTGTACGGTGCATCCTACACTTATCAAAGTTTGGAACATTCAAATGCTTGTAACTTTATACTGGAGCGTCAAAAAAATTTCAAATTTAGTGACAATAAAGTACTCGAGCCTCTTATCAATATAAGTTATCGCTCATAGCTATGCTACCCTTGAGTCCCAAATCAAACACTGATAAAACTTCAAATGGCCCTAACTTCTATGCGGCGCATCCTACGACAGTCAAAGTTTGCAACATTCAAATACTTGTAACTTTTTACTGCAGCGTCATAAAACCTTGAAATTTTGTGACAATAAAGTACTTGAGCCTCTTGTCAATTTAAGCGATCGTTCATATCTATGCTACACTTGAGTCCCAAATTAAACACTGCTAAAACTTCAAATGGCCCGTCCTTCTGTACGGTGCGTCCTATACTTATTAAAGTTTGCAACATTCAAATGCTTGCAACTTTTTACTTTAGCGTCATAAAACCTTGAAATTTTGTGACAATGAAGTACTCGAGCCTCTTATTAATTTAAGCTATCGCACATAGCTATGATACCCTTGAGTCCCAAAACAAACACTGATAAAACTTGAAATGGCTCTAACTTCTATACGGTGCATCCTACACCTATCAAAGTTTGCAGCATTCAAATGCTTGTTACTTTTTACTGGAGCGTCATAAAATCTTGATGTTTTGTGAAAATAAAGTACTCGAGCCTCCTATAAATTTAAGGTATCGCTCATAGCTTTAAGGTATCGCACATAGCATACTACCCTTGAGTCCCAAATCAAACACTGAAAAACTTCAAATGGCCCTAACTTCTATATGGTGAGTCCATAAATACCACAGTGTGCAACATTCAAATGCTTGTAACTTTTTACTAGAGCATCATAACATCTTGAAATTTTGTGACAATAAAGTTATCGAGCCTCTTATCAATTTAAGTTATCGTTCATAGCTATGCTACCCTTGAGTCCCAAATCAAACACTGATAAAACTTCAAATGGCTCTAACTTCTCTACGGTGCGTCCCACACCTATCAAAGTTTGCAACATTTAAATGCTTGTAACTTTTAACTGGAGCGTTATAAAATCTTGAAATTTTGTGACAATAAAGTACTCGAGCCTCTTGTCAATTTAAGCTATCGCTCATAGCTATGCTACCCTTGAGTCCTAAATCAAACACTGATAAAACTTCAAATGACCCTAACTTCGATACGATGCGTCCTATACCTATAAAAGTTTGCAACACTCAAATGCTTGTAACATTTTACTGGAGCGTTATTGAAATTTTCTGACAATGAAGTACTCGAGCCTCTTATCAATTTAAGTTATCGCTCATAGCTATGCTACCCTTGAGTCCCAAATGAAATACTGCTAAGACGTCAAATGATCCAACTTCTATACTGTTCATCCTTCAAATGCTTGTAACTTTATCAAATGCTTTATGAGCTATCGCTCATAGCTTTGCTACCCTTGAGTCCCAAATCAAACACTGATAAAACTTCAAATGGCCCTAACGTCTGTACGGTGCGTCCTATACCTATCAAAGTTTGCAACATTCACATGCTTGCAACTTTTTACTGGAGCGTCATAAAATCTTGAATTTTTGTGACAATAAAGTACTCGAGCATCTTATCTTTAAGTTATCGCTCATAGCTATGCTACCCTTGAGTCCCAAATCAAACACTGCTAAAACTTCAAATGGCCGGCCCTAACTACTATATGGTGCAGCCTATACCTACCAAAGTTTGCAACATTCAATTGCTTGTAACTTTTTACTGGAGCGTCATAAAACCTTGAGATTTTGAGACAATAAAGTACTCGAGCCTCTTGTCAATTTAAGCTATCGCTCATAGCTATGCTACCCTTGAGTCCCAAATCAAACACTGCTAATACTTCAAATGGCTCTAACTTCTATATGGTGCAGCCTATACCTACCAAATTTTGCAACATTCAATTGCTTGTAACTTTTTACTGGAGCGACATAAAACCTTGAAATTTTCTGACAATGAAGTACTCGAGCCTCTTATCAATTAAAGTTATCGCTCATAGCTATGCTACCCTTGAGTCCCAAATCAAACAATGATAAAACTTCAAATGGCCCTAACTTCTATACGTTGCGTCCTACACCTATCAAAGTCTGCAATATTCAAATGCTTGTAACTTTATACTGGAGCGTAAAAAAAATTTCAAACTTAGTGACAATAAAGTACTCGAGCCTCTTATCAATTTAAGCTATCGCTCATAGCTAGGCTACCCTTGAGTCCCAAATCAAACACTGATAAAACTTCAAATGGCCCTAACTTCTGTACGGAGCGTCCTATACCTATCAAAGTTTGCAACATTCAAATGCTTGCAACATTTTACTGGAGCGTCATAAAATCTTGAAATTTTGTGACAATAAAGTACTCGACCATCTTATCTTTAAGTTATCGCTCATAGCTATGCTACTCTTGAGTCCCAAATCAAACACTGCTAAAACTTCAAATGGCCCTAACTACCATATGGTGCAGCCTATACCTACCAAAGTTTGCAACATTCAATTGCTTGTAACTTTTTACTGGAGCGTCATAAAACCTTGAAATTTTGAGACAATAATGTACTCGAGCCTCTTGTCAATTTAAGCTATCGCTCATAGCTATCCTTGAGTCCCAAATCAAACACTGATAAAACTTCAAATGGCCCTAACTTCAATACGGTGCGTCCAACACCTATCAAAGTTTGCAACAATCAAATGCTTGTAACTTTTTACTGGAGCGTAATAAAACCTTGAAATTTGGTGACAATAAAGTACTCGAGCCTCTTTTCAATTTAAGCTATCGCTCATAGCTATGCTACCCTTGAGTCCCGATTGAAACCCTGCTAAAACTTCAAATGGCCCAACTTCTATACGGTGCGTCCTACACCAATAAAAGTTTGCAACATTCAAATGTTTCTAACTTTTTACTGGAGCGTAATAAAATCTTGAAATTTTGTGACAATAAAGTACTCGAGCCTCTTGTCAATTTAAGCTATCGCTCATAGCTATCCTTGAGTCCCAAATCGAACACTGATAAAGCTTCAAATGGCCCTAACTTCTATACGGTGCGTCCAACACCTACCAAAGTTTGCAACATTCAATTGCTTGTAACTTTTTACTGGAGCGTCATAAAACCTTGAAATTTTGAGACAATAAAGTACTCGAGCCTCTTGTCAATTTAAGCTATCGCTCATAGCTATCCTTGAGTCCCTAATCAAACACTGATAAACCTTCAAATGGCCCTAACTTCTATACGGTGCGTCCTACACCTATCAAAGTTTGCAACATTCAAATGCTTGTAACTTTATACTGGAGCGTCAAAAAAACTTCAAATTTAGTGACAATAAAGTACTTGAGCCTCTTGTCAATTTAAGCTATCGCTCATAGCTATGCTACCTTTGAGTCCCAAATCAAACACTGATAAAACTTCAAATGGCCCGAACTTCAATACGGTGCGTCCTACACCTATCAAAGTTTGCAACAATCAAATGCTTGTAACTTTTTACTGGAGCGTAATAAAACCTTGAAATTTGGTGACAATAAAGTATAAAACTTCAAATGGACCTAACTTCTATGCGGTGCATCCTACGACTGTCAAAGTTTGCAACATTCAATTGCTTGTAACTTTTTACTGGAGCGTCATAAAACCTTGAAATTTTGAGACAATAAAGTACTCGAGCCTCTTGTCAATTTAAGCTATCGCTCATAGCTATGCTACCCTTGAGTCCCAACTCAAACACTGCTAAAACTTCAAATGGTTCTAACTTTTATAAGGTGCAGCCTATACCTACCAAAGTTTGCAACATTCAATTGCTTGTAACTTTTTACTGGAGGGTCATAAAACCTTGAAATTTTCTGACAATGAAGTACTCGAGCCTCTTATCAATTTAAGTTATTTCTCATAGCTATGCTACCCTTGAGTCCCAAATCAAACAATGATAAAACTTCAAATGGTCCTAACTTCTATACTTTGCGTCCTACACCTATCAAAGTTTGCAATATTCAAATGCTTGTAACTTTATACTGGAGCGTCAAAAAAACTTCAAATTTAGTGACAATAAAGTACTTGAGCCTCTTGTCAATTTAAGCTATCGCTCATAGCTATGCTACCTTTGAGTCCCAAATCAAACACTGATAAAACTTCAAATGGCCCTAACTTCTGTACGGTGCGTCCTATACCTATCAAGGTTTGCAACATTCTTCTGTACGGTGCCTCCTATACCTATCAAAGATTTGCACATTCAAATGCTTGCAACTTTTCACTGGAGCGTCATAAAGCCTAGAAATTTAGTGACAATCAAGTATAAAACTTCAAATGGCCCTAACTTTTATGTGCATCCTACACCTGTCAAAGTTTGCAACATTCAAATACTTGTAACTTTTTACTGGAGCGTAATAAAACCTTGAAATTTTGTGACAATAAAGTACTTGAGCCTCCTGTCAATTTAAGCTATCGCTCATAGCTATGCTACACTTGAGTCCCAAATCAAACACTAATACAACTTTAAATGGCCCTTACTTCTGTACGGTGCGTCCTATACCTATCAAAGTTTGCAACATTCAAATGCTTGCAACTTTTTACTGGAGCGTCATAAAGCCTTTAAATTTAGTGGCAATAAAGTATAAAACTTCAAATCGCCCTAACTTCTATACGGTGCATCCTACATCTGTCAAAGTTTGCAGCATTCAAATGCTTGTAACTTTATACTGGAGCGTCAAAAAACTTGAAATTTTGTGACAATAAAGTACTTGAGCCTCTTGTCAATTTAAGCGATCGTTCATATCTATGATACCCTTGAGTCCCAAATCAAACACTGATAAAACTTCAAATAGCCCTTAACAATCAAATGCAGTTTGTTTGCAACAATCAAATGCTTGCATCTTTTTACTGGAGCGTAATAAAACCTTGAAATTTGGTGACCATAAAGTACTCGAGCCTCTTCTCAATTTAAGCTATCGGTCATAGCTATGCTACCCTTGAGTCCCAAATCAAACACTGATAAAACTTGAAATGGCTCTAACTTCTATACGGTGCATCCTACACCTATCAAAGTTTGCAGCATTCAAATGCTTGTTACTTTTTACTGGAGCGTCATAAAATCTTGAAATTTTGTGAAAATAAAGTACTCGAGCCTCCTATAAATTTAAGCTATCGCTCATAGCTATGCTACACTTGAGTCCCAAATCAAACACTAATACAACTTTAAATGGCCCTAACTTCTGTACGGTGCGTCCTATACCTATCAAAGTTTGCAACATTCAAATGCTTGCAACTTTTTACTGGAGCGTCATAAAGCCTTAAAATTTAGTGACAATAAAGTATAAAACTTCAAATCGCCCTAACTTCTATACGGTGCATCCTACATCTGTCAAAGTTTGCAGCATTCAAATGCTTGTTACTTTTTACTGGAGCGTCATAAAATCTTGAAATTTTGTGACAATAAAGTAATCGAGCCTCTTATCAATTTAAGTTATCGTTCATAGCTATGCTACCCTTGAGTCCCAAATCAAACACTGCTAAAACTTCAAATGGCCCTAACTTTTGTACGGTGCATCCTACACTTATCAAAGTTTGGAACATTCAAATGCTTGTAACTTTATACTGGAGCGTCAAAAAATTTTTAAATTTAGTGACAATAAAGTACTCGAGCCTCTTATCAATTTAAGTTATCGCTCATAGCTATGCTACCCTTGAGTCCCAAATTAAACACTGCTAAAACTTCAAATGGCCCTAACTTTTGTACGGTGCATCCTACACTTATCAAAGTTTGGAACATTCAAATGCTTGTAACTTTATACTGGAGCGTCAAAAAAATTTCAAATTTAGTGACAATAAAGTACTTGAGCCTCTTGTCAATTTAAGCTATCGCTCATAGCTATGCTACCCTTGAGTCCCAAATCGAACACTGATAAAACTTCAAATGGCCCTAACGTCTGTACGGTGCGTCCTATACCTATCAAAGTTTGCAACATTCAAATGCTTGCAACTTTTCACTGGAGCGTCATAAAGCCTAGAAATTTAGTGACAATAAGGTATAAAACTTCAAATGGCCCTAACTTCTATGCGGCGCATCCTACGACAGTCAAAGTTTGCAACATTCAAATACTTGTAACTTTTTACTGCAGCGTCATAAAACCTTGAAATTTTGTGACAATAAAGTACTCGAGCCTCTTATCAATTTAAGCTATCGGTCATAGCTATGCTACCTTTGAGTTCCAAATCAAACACTGCTAACTCTTCAAATGGCCCTAACATCTGTACGGTGCGTCCTATACCTATCAAGGTTTGCAACATTCTTCTGTACGGTGCCTCCTATACCTATCAAAGTTTTGCACATTCAAATGCTTGCAACTTTTCACTGGAGCGTCATAAAGCCTAGAAATTTAGTGACAATAAAGTATAAAACTTCAAATGGCCCTAACTTTTATGTGCATCCTACACCTGTCAAAGTTTGCAACATTCAAATACTTGTAACTTTTTACTGGAGCGTAATAAAACCTTGAAATTTTGTGACAATAAAGTACTTGAGCCTCCTGTCAATTTAAGCTATCGCTCATAGCTATGCTACACTTGAGTCCCAAATCAAACACTAATACAACTTTAAATGGCCCTTACTTCTGTACGGTGCGTCCTATACCTATCAAAATTTGCAACATTCAAATGCTTGCAACTTTTTACTGGAGCGTCATAAAGCCTTAAAATTTAGTGACAATAAAGTATAAAACTTCAAATGGCCCTAGTTTCTATACGGTGCATCCTACACCTGTCAAAGTTTGCAGCATTCAAATGCTTGTAACTTTTTACTGGAGCGTCATAAAATCTTGAATTTTTGTGACAATAAAGTACTCGAGCATCTTATCTTTAAGTTATCGCTCATAGCTATGCTACCCTTGAGTCCCAAATCAAACACTGCTAAAACTTCAAATGGCCGGCCCTAACTACTATATGGTGCAGCCTATACCTAATAAAGTTTGCAACATTCAATTGCTTGTAACTTTTTACTGGAGCGTCATAAAACCTTGAGATTTTGAGACAATAAAGTACTCGAGCCTCTTGTGAATTTAAGCTATCGCTCATAGCTATGCTACCCTTGAGTCCCAAATCAAACACTGCTAATACTTCAAATGGATCTAACTTCTATATGGTGCAGCCTATACCTACCAAATTTTGCAACATCCAGTTGCTTGTAACTTTTTACTGGAGCGACATAAAACCTTGAAATTTTCTGACAATGAAGTACTCGAGCCTCTTATCAATTAAAGTTAGCGCTCATAGCTATCCTTGAGTCCCAGATCAAACAATGATAAAACTTCAAATGGCCCTAACTTCTATACGTTGCGTCCTACACCTATCAAAGTCTGCAATATTCAAATGCTTGTAACTTTATACTGGAGCGTAAAAAAAATTTCAAATTTAGTGACAATAAAGTACTCGAGCCTCTTATCAATTTAAGCTATCGCTCATAGCAAGGCTACCCTTGAGTCCCAAATCAAACACTGATAAAACTTCAAATGGCCCTAACTTCTGTACGGAGCGTCCTATACCTATCAAAGTTTGCAACATTCAAATGCTTGCAACATTTTACTGGAGCGTCATAAAATCTTGAAATTTTGTGACAATAAAGTACTCGACCATCTTATCTTTAAGTTATCGCTCATAGCTATGCTACTCTTGAGTCCCAAATCAAACACTGCTAAAACTTCAAATGGCCCTAACTACTATATGGTGCAGCCTATACCTACCAAAGTTTGCAACATTCAATTGCTTGTAACTTTTTACTGGAGCGTCATAAAACCTTGAAATTTTGAGACAATAATGTACTCGAGCCTCTTGTCAATTTAAGCTATCGCTCATAGCTATCCTTGAGTCCCAGATCAAACACTGATAAAACTTCAAATGGCCCTAACTTCAATACGGTGCGTCCAACACCTATCAAAGTTTGCAACAATCAAATGCTTGTAACTTTTTACTGGAGCGTAATAAAACCTTGAAATTTGGTGACAATAAAGTACTCGAGCCTCTTTTCAATTTAAGCTATCGCTCATAGCTATGCTACCCTTGAGTCCCGATTGAAACCCTGCTAAAACTTCAAATGGCCCAACTTCTATACGGTGCCTCCTACACCAATAAAAGTTTGCAACATTCAAATGTTTCTAACTTTTTACTGGAGCGTAATAAAATCTTGAAATTTTGTGACAATAAAGTACTCGAGCCTCTTGTCAATTTAAGCTATCGCTCATAGCTATCCTTGAGTCCCAAATCGAACACTGATAAAGCTTCAAATGGCCCTAACTTCTATACGGTGCGTCCAACACCTACCAAAGTTTGCAACATTCAATTGCTTGTAACTTTTTACTGGAGCGTCATAAAACCTTGAAATTTTGAGACAATAAAGTACTCGAGCCTCTTGTCAATTTAAGCTATCGCTTATAGCTATCCTTGAGTCCCTAATCAAACACTGATAAACCTTCAAATGGCCCTAACTTCTATACGGTGCGTCCTACACCTATCAAAGTTTGCAACATTCAAATGCTTGTAACTTTATACTGGAGCGTCAAAAAAACTTCAAATTTAGTGACAATAAAGTACTTGAGCCTCTTGTCAATTTAAGCTATCGCTCATAGCTATGCTACCTTTGAGTCCCAAATCAAACACTGATAAAACTTCAAATGGCCTTAACTTCAATACGGTGCGTCCTACACCTATCAAAGATTGCAACAATCAAATGCTTGTAACTTTTTACTGGAGCGTAATAAAACCTTGAAATTTGGTGACAATAAAGTATAAAACTTCAAATGGACCTAACTTCTATGCGGTGCATCCTACGACTGTCAAAGTTTGCAACATTCAATTGCTTGTAACTTTTTACTGGAGCGTCATAAAACCTTGAAATTTTGAGACAATAAAGTACTCGAGCCTCTTGTCAATTTAAGCTATCGCTCATAGCTATGCTACCCTTGAGTCCCAACTCAAACACTGCTAAAACTTCAAATGGTTCTAACTTTTATAAGGTGCAGCCTATACCTACCAAAGTTTGCAACATTCAATTGCTTGTAACTTTTTACTGGAGGGTCATAAAACCTTGAAATTTTCTGACAATGAAGTACTCGAGCCTCTTATCAATTTAAGTTATTTCTCATAGCTATGCTACCCTTGAGTCCCAAATCAAACAATGATAAAACTTCAAATGGTCCTAACTTCTATACTTTGCGTCCTACACCTATCAAAGTTTGCAATATTCAAATGCTTGTACCTTTTTACTGGAGCGTCATAAAATCTTGAAATTTTGTGACAATAAAGAACTCCTGCCTCTTGTCAATTTAAGCTATTGCTCATAGCTATGCTAACCATGAGTCCCTAATCAAACACTGATAAACCTTCAAACGGCCCTCACTTTTATACGGTGCGTCCTACACCTATCAAAGTTTGCAACAATCAAATGCTTGTAACTTTATACTGGAGCGTCAAAAAAACTTCAAATTTAGTGAGAATAAAGTACTTGAGCCTCTTGTCAATTGAAGCTATCGCTCATAGCTATGCTACCTTTGATTCCCAAATCAAACACTGATAAAACTTAAAATGGCCCTAACTTCAATACGGTGCGTCCTACACCTATCAAAGTTTGCAAAAATCAAATGCTTGTAACTTTTTACTGGAGCGTAATAAAACCTTGAAATTTGGTGACAATAAAGTATAAAACTTCAAATGGACCTAACTTCTATGCGGAGCATCCTACGACTGTCAAAGTTTGCAACATTCAAATACTTGTAGCTTTTTACTGCAGCGTCATAAAACCTTGAAATTTTGTGACAATAAAGTTCTCGAGCCTCTTATCAATTTAAGCTATCGCTCATAGCTATGCTACCTTTGAGTCCCAAATCAAACACTGATAAATCTTCAAATGGCCCTAACTTCAATACGGTGCGTCCTACACCTATCAAAGTTTGCAAAAATCAAATGCTTGTAACTTTTTACTGGAGCGTAATAAAACCTTGAAATTTGGTGACAATAAAGTACTCGAGCCTCTTTTCAATTTAAGCTATCGCTCATAGCTATGCTACCCTTGAGTCCCGATTGAAACACTGCTAAAACTTCAAATGGCCCAACTTCTATACGGTGCGTCCTACACCTATAAAAGTTTCCAACATTCAAATGTTTCTAACTTTTTACTGGAGCGTAATAAAATCTTGAAATTTTGTGACAATAAAGTACTCGAGCCTCTTATCAATTTAAGCTATCGTTCTTAGCTATGCTACTCTTGAGTCCCAAATCAAACACTGATAAAACTTCAAATGGCCCTAACTTCTGTACGGTGCGTCCTATACCTATAAAGGTTTGCAACATTCTTCTGTACGGTGCGTCCTATACCTATCAAAGTATTCAACATTGAAATGCTTGTAACTTTTTACTGGAGCGTCATAAAATCTTGAAATTTTGTGAGAATAAAGTACTCGAACCTCTTGTCAATTGAAGCTATCGCTCATAGCTAAGCTACCATTGAGTCCCAAATCAAACACTGATAAAACTTCAAATGGCCCTAACTTCTATACGGTGCGTCCTACACCTATCAAAGTTTGCAACATTCAAATGCTTGTAACTTTATACTGGAGTGTCATAAAACCTTGAAATTTTGTGACAATAAAGTACTCGAGCCTCTTATCAATTTAAGCTATCGCTCATAGCTATGCTACCCTTGAGTTCCAAATCAAACACCGATAAATCTTCTATATGGTGCGTCCTACAACTATCAAAGTTTGCAGCATTCAAATGCTTGTAACTTTTTACTGGAGCGTCATAAAACCTTGAAATTTTGTGACAATGAAGTACTCGAGCCTCTTATTAATTTAAGCTATCGCACATAGCTATGATACCCTTGAGTCCCAAATCAAACACTGATAAAACTCCAAATAGCCCTTAATTTTATACGGTGCGTCCTACACCTATCAAAGTTTGCAACAATCAAATGCTTGCAACTTTTTACTGGAGCGTAATAAAACCTTGAAATTTGGTGACAATAAAGTACTCGAGCCTCTTCTCAATTTAAGCTATCGGTCATAGCTATGCTACCCTTGAGTCCCAAAACAAACACTGATAAAACTTGAAATGGCTCTAACTTCTATACGGTGCATCCTACACCTATCAAAGTTTGCAGCATTCAAATGCTTGTTACTTTTTACTGGAGCGTCATAAAATCTTGAAATTTTGTGAAAATAAAGTACTCGCGCCTCCTATAAATTTAAGGTATCGCTCATAGCTATACTACCCTTGAGTCCCAAATCAAACACTGTAAAAACTTCAAATGGCCCTAACTTCTATATGGTGAGTCCTATAAATACCACAGTGTGCAACATTCAAATGCTTGTAACTTTTTACTAGAGCGTCATAACATCTTGAAATTTTGTGACAATAAAGTAATCGAGCCTCTTATCAATTTAAGTTATCGTTCATGGCTATGCTACCCTTGAGTCCTAAATCAAACACTGATAAAACTTCAAATGGCTCTAACTTCTCTACGGTGCGTCCCACACCTATCAAAGTTTGCAACATTTAAATGCTTCTAACTTTTAACTGGAGCGTCATAAAATCTTGGCATTTTGTGACAATAAAGTAATCGGGCCTCTTGTCAATTTAATCTATCACTCATAGCTATGCTACCCTTGAGTCCTAAATCAAACACTGATAAAACTTCAAATGACCCTAACTTCGATACGATGCGTCCTATACCTATAAAAGTTTGCAACATTCAAATGCTTGTAACATTTTACTGGAGCGTCATAACATCTTGAAATTTTGTGACAATAAAGTAATCGAGCCTCTTATCAATTTTAGCTATCACTCATAGATATGCTACCCTTTAGTCCCAAATCAAACACTAAAAAAACTTCAAATGGCCCTAACTTTTATATGGTGAGACCTATACCTACCAAAGGTTGCAACATTCAAATGCTTCTAACTTTTTACTGGAACGTCTTAAAACCTTTAAATTTTGTGACAATGAAGTACTCGAGCCTCTTATTAATTTAAGCTATCGCAGATAGCTATGATACCCTTGAGTCCCAAATCAAACACTGATAAAACTTCAAATAGCCCTTAATTTTATACGGTGCGTCCTACACCTATCAAAGTTTGCAACAATCAAATGCGTGCAACTTTTTACTGGAGCGTAATAAAATCTTGAAATTTGGTGATAATAAAGTACTCGAGCCTCTTCTCAATTTAAGCTATCGGTCATAGCTATGCTACCCTTGACTCCCAAATCAAACACTACTAAAACTTCAAATTTGCAACATTCAAATGCTTGTAACTTATTACTGGAGCGTCATAAAATCTTGAAATTTTGTGACAATAAACTACTCGAGCCTCTTGTCAATTTAAGCTATCGCTCATAGCTATGCTACCCTTGAGTCATAAACCAAACAATGATAAAACTTCAAATGGCACTAACTTCTATACGTTCCGTCCTACACCTATCAAAGTTTGCAACATTCAAATGCTAGTAACTTTTTACTGGAGCGTCATAAAATCTCGAAATTTTGTTGAAAATAAAGTACTCGTGCCTCTTATCAATTTAAGCTATCGCTCAGAGCAAGGCTACCCTTGAGTCCCAAATCAAACACTGATAAAACTTCAAATGGCCCTAACTTCTGTACGGTGCGTCCTATACCTATAAAGGTTTGCAACATTCTTCGGTACGGTGCGTCCTATAGCTATCAAAGTTTTCAACATTGAAATGCTTGTAACTTTTTACTGGAGCGTCATAAAATCTTGAAATTTTGTGACAATAAAGTTCTCGAACCTCTTGTCAATTTAAGCTATCGCTCATAGCTAAGCTACCATTGAGTCCCAAATCAAACACTGATAAAACTTCAAATGGCCCTAACTTCTATACGGTGCGTCCTACACCTATCAAAGTTTGCAACATTCAAATGCTTGTAACTTTATACTGGAGTGTCATAAAACCTTGAAATTTTTTCACAATAAAGTACTTGAGCCTCTTGTCAATTTAAGCTATCGCTCATAGCTATGCTACCCTTGAGTCCCAAATCAAACACCGATAAATCTTCTATACGGTGCGTCCTACAACTATCAAAGTTTGCAGCATTCAAATGCTTGTCACTTTATACTGGAGCGTCAAAAAACTTGAAATTTTGTGACAAAAAAGTACTTGGGCCTCTTGTCAATTTAAGCGATCGTTCATAGCTATGCTACACTTGAGTCCCAAATCAAACACTGCTAAAACTTCAAATGGCCCTTCCTTCTGTACGGTGCGTCCTATACCTATTAAAGTTTGCAACATTCAAATGCTTGCAACTTTTTACTTTAGCGTCACAAAGCCTTGAAATTTAGTGACAATAAAGTATAAAACTTCAAATGGCCCTAACTTCTATACACCTGTCAAAGTTTGTAACTTTCAAATACCTGTAACTTTTTACTGGAGCGTCATAAAACCTTGAAATTTTGTGACAATGAAGTACTCGAGCCTCTTATTAATTTAAGCTATCGCACATAGCTATGATACCCTTGAGTCCCAAATCAAAGACTGATAAAACTCCAAATAGCCCTTAATTTTATACGGTGCGTCCTACACCTATCAAAGTTTGCAACAATCAAATGCTTGCAACTTTTTACTGGAGCGTAATAAAACCTTGAAATTTGTTGACAATAAAGTACACGAGCCTCTTCTCAATTTAAGCTATCGGTCATAGCTATGCTACCCTTGAGTCCCAAAACAAACACTGATAAAACTTGAAATGGCTCTAACTTCTATACGGTGCATCCTACACCTATCAAAGTTTGCAGCATTCAAATGCTTGTTACTTTTTACTGGAGCGTCATAAAATCTTGAAATTTTGTGAAAATAAAGTATGTACTCGCGCCTCCTATAAATTTAAGGTATCGCTCATAGCTATACTACCCTTGAGTCCCAAATCAAACACTGAAAAAACTTCAAATGGCCCTAACTTCTATATGGTGAGTCCTATAAATACCACAGTGTGCAACATTTAAATGCTTGTAACTTTTAACTGGAGCGTTATAAAATCTTGAAATTTTGTGACAAGAAAGTACTCGAGCCTCTTGTCAATTTAAGCTATCGCTCATAGCTATGCTACCCTTGAGTCCTAAATCAAACACTGATAAAACTTCAAATGACCCTAACTTCGATACGATGTGTCCTATACCTATAAAAGTTTGCAACATTCAAATGCTTGTAACATTTTACTGGAGCGTCATAACATCTTGAAATTTTGTGACAATAAAGTAATCGAGCCTCTTATCAATTTTAGCTATCACTCATAGATATGCTACCCTTGAGTCCCAAATCAAACACTGATAAAACTTCAAATGGCTCTAACTTCTCTACGGTGCGTCCTACAACTATCAAAGTTTGCAACATTTAAATGCTTGTAACTTTTCACTGGAGTGTTATCAAATCTTGAAATTTTGTGACAAGAAAGTACTCGAGCCTCTTGTCAATTTAAGCTATCGCTCATAGCTATTCTACCCTTGAGTCCTAAATCAAATACTGATAAAATTTCAAATGACCCTAACTTCTATACGGTGCGTCCTATACCTATCAAAATTTGCAACATTCAAATGCTTCTAACATTTTACTGGAGCGTCATAAAATCTTGAAATTTTGTGACAATAAAGTAATCGAGCCTGTTATCAATTTAAGCTATCGCTCATAGATATGCTACCTTTGAGTCCCAAATCAAACACTAAAAAAACTTCAAATGACCCTAACTTCTATACGGTGCGTCCTATACCTATCAAAGTTTGCAACATTCAAATGTTTGTAACTTTTTATTGCAGCGTCATAAAACCTTGAAATTTTGTGACAATAAAGTACTCGAGCCTCTTATCAATTTAAGCTATCGCTCATAGCTATGCTACCTTTGAGTTCCAAATCAAACACTGCTAACTCTTCAAATGGCCCTAACTTCTGTACGGTGCGTCCTTTACCTATCAAGGTTTGCAACATTCTTCTGTACGGTGCCTCCAATACCTATCAAAGTTTTGCACATTCAAATGAAAAGAAGAAAAAAGAAATTTAGTGACAATAAAGTATACAACTTCAGATGGACCTAACTTGTCTGTGCATCCTACACCTGTTAAAGTTTGCAACATTCAAATACTTGTAACTTTTTACTGGAGCGTAATAAAACCTTGAAATTTTGTGACAATAAAGTACTCGTGCTTCTTGTCAATTTAAGCTATCGCTAATAGCATGCGACTCTTGAGTCCCAAATCAAACACTACTAAAACTTCAAATGGCCCTAACTTCTGTACGGTGCATCCTATACCTATCAATGTTTGCAACAATCAAATGCTTGTAACTTATTACTGGAGCGTCATAAAATCTTGAAATTTTGTGACAATAAACTACTCGAGCCTCTTGTCAATTTAAGCTATCGCTCATAGCTATGCTACCCTTGAGTCATAAACCAAACAATGATAAAACTTCAAATGGCACTAACTTCTATACGTTCCGTCCTACACCTATCAAAGTTTGCAACATTCAAATGCTAGTAACTTTTTACTGGAGCGTCATAAAATCTCGAAATTTTGTTCAAAATAAAGTACTCGTGCCTCTTATCAATTTAAGCTATCGCTCATAGCAAGGCTACCCTTGAGTCCCAAATCAAACACTGATAAAACTTCAAATGGCCCTAACTTCTGTACGGTGCGTCCTATACCTATAAAGGTTTGCAACATTCTTCGGTACGGTGCGTCCTATAGCTATCAAAGTTTTCAACATTGAAATGCTTGTAACTTTTTACTGGAGCGTCATAAAATCTTGAAATTTTGTGACAATAAAGTACTCGAACCTCTTGTCAATTTAAGCTATCGCTCATAGCTGAGCTACCATTGAGTCCCAAATCAAACACTGATAAAACTTCAAATGGCCCAAAGTTTGCAACATTGAAATGCTTGTAACTTTATACTGGAGTGTCATAAAACCTTGAAATTTTTTCACAATAAAGTACTTGAGCCTCCTGTCAATTTAAGCTATCGCTCATAGCTATGCTTCACTTGAGTCCCAAATCAAACACTGATACAACTTTAAATGGCCCTTACTTCTGTACGGTGCGTCCTATACCTATCAAAGTTTGCAACATTCAAATGCTTGCAACTTTTTACTGGAGCGTCATAAAGCTTTGAAATTTAGTGACAATAAAGTATAAAACTTCAAATGGCCCTAACTTCTATACGGTGCATCCTACACCTGTCAAAGTTTGCAACATTCAAATACTTGTAACTTTTTACTGGAGCGTCATAAAATCTTGAAATTTTGTGAAAATACAGTACTCGAGCCTCCTATAAATTTAAGCTATCGCTCATAGCTATGCTACCCTTGAGTCCCAAACCAAACACTGATAAATCTTCAAATGGCCCTAACTTCAATACGGTGCGTCCTACACCTACCAAAGTTTGCAACAATCAAATGCTTGTAACTTTTTACTGGAGCGTCATACAATCTAGAAATTTTGTGACAATAAAGTACTCGTCCCTCTTGTCAATTTAAGCTATCGCTCATAGCTATGCTAACCTTGAGTCCCAAATCAAACACCGATAAATCTTCTATACGGTGCGTCCTACAACTATCAAAGTTTGCAGGATTCAAATGCTTGTAACTTTATACTGGAGCGTCAAAAAACTTGAAATTTTGTGACAATAAAGTACTTGAGCCTCTTGTCAATTTAAGCGATCGTTCATAGCTATGCTACACTTGAGTCCCAAATCAAACACTACTAAAACTTGAAATGGCCCTTCCTTCTGTACGGTGCGTCCGATATCTATTAAAGTTTGCAACATTCAAATGCTTGCAACTTTTTTTACTTTAGCGTTACAAAGCCTTGAAATTTAGTGACAAGAAAGTATAAAACTTAAAATGGCCCTAACTTCTATACGGTGCATCCTACACCTGTCAAAGTTTGTAACTTTCAAATACTTGTAACTTTTTACTGGAGCGTCATAAAACCTAGAAATTTTGTGACAATGAAGTACTCGAGCCTCTTATTAATTTAAGCTATCGCTCATAGCTATACTACCCTTGAGTCCCAAATCAAACACTGATAAAACTTCAAATAGCCCTTAATTTTATACGGTGCGTCCTACACCTATCAAAGTTTGCAACAATCAAATGCTTGCAACTTTTTACTGGAGCGTAATAAAATCTTGAAATTTGGTGACAATAAAGTACTCTAGCCTCTTCTCAATTTAAGCTATCGGTCATAGCTATGCTAACCTTGAGTCTCAAATCAAACACTTATAAAATTTGAAATGGCTCTAACTTCTATACGGCGCATCCTACACCTATCAAAGTTTGCAGCATTCAAAAGCTTGTTACTTTTTACTGGAGCGTCATAAAATCTTGAAATTTTGTGAAAATAAAGTACTCGAGCCTCCTATAAATTTAAGGTATCGCTCATAGCTATACTACCCTTGAGTCCCAAATCAAACACTGAAAAAACTTCAAATGGCCCTAACTTCTATATGGTGAGTCCTATAAATACCACAGTGTGCAACATTCAAATGCTTGTAACTTTTTAGTGGAGCGTCTGAAAACCTTTACATGTTGTGACAATGAAGTACTCGAGCCTCTTATCAATTTAAGCTATCGTTCATAGCTATGCTACCCTTGAGTCCCAAATCAAACACTGATAAAACTTCAAATGGCTCTAACTTCTCTACGGTGCGTCCTACACCTATCAATGTTTGCAACATTTAAAGGCTTGTAACTTTTCACTGGAGCGTTATCAAATCTTGAAATTTTGTGACAAGAAAGTCCTCGAGCCTCTTGTCAATTTAAGCTATCGCTCATAGCTATGCTACCCTTGAGTCCTAAATCAAACACTGATAAAACTTCAAATGACCCTAACTTCTATACGGTGCGTCCTATACCTATCAAAATTTGCAACATTCAAATGCTTGTAACATTTTACTGGAGCGTCATAAAATCTTGAAATTTTGTGACAATAAAGTAATCGAGCCTGTTATCAATTTAAGCTATCGCTCATAGATATGCTACCCTTGAGTCCCAAATCACACACTAAAAAAAATTCAAATGAACCTAACTTCTATACGGTGCGTCCTATACCTATCAAAGTTTGCAACATTCAAATGCTTGTAACTTTTTACTAAAGCGTCATAACATCTTGAAATTTTGTGACAATAAAGTACTCGAGCCTCTTAACAATTTAAGTTATCGTTCATATCTATGCTACCCTTGAGTCCCAAATCAAACACTGATAAAACTTCAAATGGCTCTAACTTCTCTACGGTGCGTCCTACACCTATCAAAGTTTGCAACATTTAAATGCTTGTAACTTTTCACTGGAGCGTTATCAAATCTTGAAATTTTGTGACAAGAAAGTACTCGAGCCTCTTGTCAATTTAAGCTATCGCTCATAGCTATTCTACCCTTGAGTCCTAAATCAAATACTGATAAAATTTCAAATGACCCTAACTTCTATACGGTGCGTCCTATACCTATCAAAATTTGCAACATTCAAATGCTTGTAACATTTTATTGGAGCGTCATAAAATCTTGAAATTTTGTGACAATAAAGTAATCGAGCCTGTTATCAATTTAAGCTATCGCTCATAGATATGCTACCCTTGAGTCCCAAATCAAACACTAAAAAAACTTCAAATGACCCTAACTTCTATACGGTGCGTCCTATACCTATCAAAGTTTGCAACATTCAAATGCTTGTAACTTTTTACTGCAGCGTCATAAAACCTTGAAATTTTGTGACAATAAAGTACTCGAGCCTCTTATCAATTTAAGCTATCGCTCATAGCTATGCTACCTTTGAGTTCCAAATCAAACACTGCTAACTTTTCAAATGGCCCTAACTTCTGTACGGTGCGTCCTATACCTATCAAGGTTTGCAACATTCTTCTGTACGGTGCCTCCTATACCTATCAAAGTTTTGCACATTCAAATGAAAAGAAGAAAAAAAGAAATTTAGTGACAATAAAGTATAAAACTTCAAATGGACTAAACTTGTATGTGCATCCTACACCTGTTAAAGTTTGCAACATTCAAATACTTGTAACTTTTTACTGGAGCGTCATAAAATCTCGAAATTTTGTTGAAAATAAAGTACTGGTGCCTCTTATCAATTTAAGCTATCGCTCATCGCAAGGTTACCCTTGAGTCCCAAATCAAACACTGATAAAACTTCAAATGGCCCTAACTTCGGTACGGTGCGTCCTATACCTATAAAGGTTTGCAACATTCTTCGGTACGGTGCGTCCTATACCTATCAAAGTTTTCAACATTGAAATGCTTGTAACTTTTTACTGGAGCGTCATAAAATCTTGAAATTTTGTGACAATAAAGTACTTGAGCCTCCTGTTAATTTAGGCTATCGCTCATAGCTATGCTACACTTGAGTCCCAAATCAAACACTGATACAACTTTAAATGGCCCTTACTTCTGTACGGTGCGTCCTATACCTACCAAAGTTTGCAACAACCAAATGCTTGTAACTTTTTACTGGAGCGTCATACAATCTAGAAATTTTGTGACAATAAAGTACTCGTGTCTCTTGTCAATTTAAGCTATCGCTCATAACTATGCTAACCTTGAGTCCCAAATCAAACACCGATAAATCTTCTATACGGTGCGTCCTACAACTATCAAAGTTTGCAGGATTCAAATGCTTGTAACTTTATATTGGAGCGTCAACAAAACTTGACATTTTGTGACAATAAAGTACTTGAACCTCTTGTCAATTTAAGCGATCGTTCATAGCTATGCTACACTTGAGTCCCAAATCAAACACTACTAAAACTTCAAATGGCCCTTCCTTCTGTACGGTGCGTCCTATATCTATTAAAGTTTACAACATTAAAATGCTTGCAACTTTTTACTTTAGCGTCACAAAGCCTTGAAATTTAGTGACAAGAAAGTATAAAACTTCAAATGGCCCTAACTTCTATACAGTGCATCCTACACCTGTCAAAGTTTGTAACTTTCAAATACTTGTAACTTTTTACTGGAGCGTCATAAAACTTTGAAATTTTGTGACAATTAAGTACTCGAGCCTCGTATTAATTTAAGCTATCGCTCATAGCTATACTACCCTTGAGTCCCAAATCAAACACTGATAAAACTTCAAATAGCCCTTAATTTTATACGGTGCGTCCTACACCTATCAAAGTTTGCAAAAATCAAATGCTTGCAACTTTTTACTGGAGCGTAATAAAATCTTGAAATTTGGTGACAATAAAGTACTCTAGCCTCTTCTCAATTTAAGCTATCGGTCATAGCTATGCTAACCTTGAGTCTCAAATCAAACACTTATAAAATTTGAAATGGCTCTAACTTCTATACGGCGCATCCTACACCTATCAAAGTTTGCAGCATTCAAATGCTTGTTACTTTTTACTGGAGCGTCATAAAATCTTGAAATTTTGTGAAAATAAAGTACTCGAGCCTCCTATAAATTTAAGGTATCGCTCATAGCTATACTACCCTTGAGTCCCAAATCAAACACTGAAAAAACTTCAAATGGCCCTAACTTCTGTACGGTGTGTCCTCTACCTATCAGGGTTTGCAACATTCAAATGCTTGTAACTTTTTACTGGAGCGTAATAAAATCTTGAAAATTTGTGACAATAAAGTACTCGAGCCTCCTATAAATTTAAGGTATCGCTCATAGCTATACTACCCTTGAGTCCCAAATCAAACACTGAAAAAACTTCAAATGGCTCTAACTTCTATATGGTGAGTCCTATAAATACCACAGTGTGCAACATTCAAATGCTTGTAACTTTTTACTGGAGCGTCATAACATCTTGAAATTTTGTGACAATAAAGTAATCGAGCCTCTTATCAATTTTAGCTATCACTCATAGATATGCTACCCTTTAGTCCTAAATCAAACACTAAAAAAACTTCAAATGGCCCTAACTTTTATATAGTGAGACTTATACCTACCAAAGATTGCAACATTCAAATGCTTCTAACTTTTTACTGGAACGTCTTAAAACCTTTGAATTTTGTGACAATGAAGTACTCGAGCCTCTTATTAATTTAAGCGATCGCACATATCTATGATACCCTTGAGTCCCAAATCAAACACTGATAAAACTTCAAATAGCCCTTAATTTTATAAGGTGCGTCCTACACCTATCAAAGTTTGCAAAAATCAAATGCTTGCAACTTTTTACTGGAGCGTAATAAAACCTTGAAATTTGGTGATAATAAAGTACTCGAGCCTCTTCTCAATTTAAGCTATCGGTCATAGCTATGCTACCCTTGGGTCCCAAAACAAACACTGATAAAACTTGAAATGCTCTAACTTCTATACGGTGCATCCTACACCTATCAAAGTTTTGCAGCATTCAAATGCTTGTTACTTTTTACTGGAGCGTCATCAAATCTTGAAATTTTGTGAAAATAAAGTACTCGAGCCTCCTATAAATTTAAGGTATCGCTCATAGCTATACTACCCTTGAGTCCCAAATCAAACACTGAAAAAACTTCAAATGGCCCTAACTTCTATATGGTGAGTCCTATCAATACCACAGTGTGCAACATTCAAATGCTTGTAACTTTTTAGTGGAGCGTCTGAAAACCTTTACATGTTGTGACAATGAAGTACTCGAGCCTCTTATCAATTTAAGCTATCGTTCATAGCTATGCTACCCTGGAGTCCCAAATCAAACACTGATATAACTTCAAATGGCCCTAACTGCTATATGTTGCGTCTTATACCTTTCAAAGTTTGCAACATTCAAATGCTTGTAACTTTTTTCTGGAGCGTCATAAACTCTTGAAATTTTGTGACAATTAAGTACTCGAGCCTCTTATTAATTTAAGCTATCGCATATAGCTATGCTACCCTTGAGTCCCAAATTAAACACTGCTAAAACTTCAAATGGCCCAACTTCTATACGGTGCGTCCTATACCTATCAACGTTTGCAACATTCCAATGCTTGTAACATTTTACTGGAGCGTCATAAAATCTTGAAATTTTGTGACAATAAAGTAATCGAGCCTGTTATCAATTTAAGCTATCGCTCATAGATATGCTACCCTTGAGTCCCAAATCACACACTAAAAAAACTTCAAATGACCCTAACTTCTATACGGTGCGTCCTATACCTATCAAAGTTTGCAACATTCAAATGCTTGTAACTTTTTACTAAAGCGTCATAACATCTTGAAATTTTGTGACAATAAAGTAATCGAGCCTCTTATCAATTTAAGTTATCGTTCATAGCTATGCTACCCTTGAGTCCCAAATCAAACACTGATAAAACTTCAAATGGCTCTAACTTCTATACAGTGCATCCTACACCTATCAATATTTGCAACATTCAAATGCTTGTAAGTTTTCACTGTAGCGTTATAAAATCTTGAAGTTTTGTGACAATAAAGTACTCGAGCCTCTTGTCAATTTAAGCTATCGCTCATAGCTAGACTACCCTTGAGTCCCAAATCAAACACTGATATAACTTCAAATGGCCCTAACTGCTATATGTTGCGTCTTATACCTTTCAAAGTTTGCAACATTCAAATGCTTGTAACTTTTTACTGGAGCGTCATAAACTCTTGAAATTTTGTGACAATTAAGTACTCGAGCCTCTTATTAATTTAAGCTATCGCATATAGCTATGCTACCCTTGAGTCCCAAATGAAACACTGCTAAAACTTCAAATGGCCCAACTTCTATACGGTGCGTCCTATACCTATCAACGTTTGCAACATTCAAATGCGTGTAACTTTTTACTGGATCGTCATAAAATCTTGAAATTTTGTGACAATAAAGTACTCGAGCCCCTTGTCACTTTAAGCTATCGCTCATGGCTAAGCTATCATTGAGTCCCAAATCAAACACTGCTAAAACTTCAAATGGCCCTAAATTTTGTACGCTGCATCCTACACTTATCAAAGTTTGCAACATTCAAATGCTTGTAACTTTTAACTGGAGCGTCAAAAAATCTAGAAATTTTGTGACAATAAAGTACTTGAGCATCTTGTCAATTTACGCGATCGGGCATAGCTATGCTACACTTGAGTCCCAAATCAAAAACTGCTAAAACTTCAAATGGCCCTTACTTCTGTACGGTGCGTCCTATACCTATTAAAGTTTGTAATATTCAAATGCTTGCAACTTTTTACTTTAGCGTCATAAAACCTTGAAATTTATTGACAATAAAGTATAAAACTAACAAATGGCCCTAACTTCTATACGGTGCATCCTACTCTTGTCAAAGTTTGTAACATTCAAATACTTGCAACTTTTTACTGCAGCTTCATAAAACCTTGAAATTTTGTGACAATAAAGTACTCGAGCCTCTTATCAATTTAAGCTATCGCTCATAGCTATGCTACCCTTGAGTTCCAAATCAAACACTGATGAAACTATAAATGGTCCTAACTTCAATATGGTGCGTCCTACACCTATCAAAATTTGCAACAATCAAATGCTTGTAACTTATTACTGGAGCGTCATAAAATCTTGAAATTTTCCTGACAATAACCTGCTCGAGCCTCTTGTCAATTTAAGCTATCGCTCATAGCATGCTACACTTGAGCCCCAAATCAAACACTGCTAAAATTTCAAATGGCCCTAACTTCGTACGGTGCGTCCTATACCTATCAAAGTTTGCAACAATCAATTGCTTGAATCTTATTATTGGAGCGTCAAAAAATGTTGAAATTTTGTGACAATAAAGTACTCGAGCCACTTGTCAATCCAAGCTATCGCTCATAGTTAAGCTACCATTGAGTCCCAAATCAAACACTGCTAGAACTTCACATAGCCTTAACTTCTATATGGTGCATCCTATACCTACCAAAGTTTGCAACATTCTATTGCTTGTAACATTTTACTGGAGCGTCATAAAACCTTGAAATTTTCTGACAATACAGTACTCGAGCCTCTTATCAATTTAAGTTATCGCTCATAGCTATGCTACCCTTGAGTCCAAATCAAACACTGATAAAACTTCAAATGGCCCTAACTTCTGTACGGTGTGTCCTCTACCTATCAGGGTTTGCAACATTCAAATGCTTGTAACTTTTTACTGGAGCGTAATAAAATCTTGAAAATTTGTGACAATAAAGTACTCGAGCCTCTTATCAATTTAAGCTATCGCTCATAGCTATGCTACTCTTGAGTCCCAAATCAAACACTGCTAACACTTCAAATGGCCCTAACTTTTGTACGGTGCATCCTACATTTATCAAAGTTTCCAACATTCAAATGCTTGTAACTTTAAACTGGAGTGTCAAAAAATCTAGAAATTTTGTGACAATAAAGTACTTGAGCCTCTTGTCAATTTAAGCTATCGCTCATAGCTATGCTACACTTGAGTCCCAAATCAAACACTGCTAAATCTTCAAATGGCACTAACTTTTGTACGGTGCATCAAAGTTTGCAACATTCAAATGCTTGTAAGTTTTTATTGGAGCGTCATAAAATCTAGAAATTTTGTAACAATAAAGTACTCGTGCCTCTTGTCAATTTAAGCTATCGCACATAGCTATGCTAACCTTGAGTCCCAAATCAAACACTGATAAAACTTAAAATGGCCCTAACATCCATACGGTGCATCCTACACCTATCAACCTTCGCAGCATTCAAATGTTTCTAACTTTATACTGGAACATCAAAAACCTTGAAATTTTGTGACAATAAAGTACATGAGCCTCTTGTCAATTTAAGCTATCGCTCATAGCTATGCTACACTTGAGTCCCAAATCAAACACTGCTAAAACTTCAAATGGCCCTTACTTCTGTACGGTGCGTCCTATACCTATCAAAGTTTGCAACATTCAAATGCTTGCAACTTTTTACTGGAGCGTCATAAAGCCTTGAAATTTACTGACAATAAAGTATAAAACTTCAAATGGCCCTACGGTGCGTCCTACAAATATCAAAGTTTGCAACAATCAAATGCTTGTAACTTTTTACTGGAGCGTCATAAAATCTTGAAATTTTGTGACAATAAAGTACTCGAGCCTCTTGTCACTTTAAGCTATCGCTCATAGCAAGCTACACTTGAGCCCCAAATCAAACACTGCTAAAACTTCAAATGGCCCTAACTTCTGTACGGTGTGTCCTATACCTATCAAAGTTTGCAGCATTCAAATGCTTGCAACTTTTTACTGGAGCGTCATAAAGCCTTGAAATTTAGTGACAATAAAGTATAAAACTTCAAATGGCCCTACGGTGCGTCCTACACCTATCAAAGTTTGCAACATTCTATTGCTTGTAACTTTTTACTGGAGCGTCATAAAACCTTTAAATTTTCTGACAATGAAGTGCTGGAGCCTCTTATCAATTTAAGTTATCGCTCATAGCTATGCTACCCTTGAGTCCCAAATCAAACACTGATAAAACTTCAAATGGCCCTAACTTCTGTACGGTATGTCCTATACCTATCAAGGTTTGCAAAATTCAAATGCTTTTAACTTTTTACTGGAGCGTAATAAAATCTTGAAATTTTGTGACAATAAAGTACTCGAGCCTCTTATCAATTTAAGCTATCGCTCATAGCTATGCTACCCTTGAGTCCCAAATCAAACACTGATAAAACTTCTAATGGCCCAAACTTCTGTATGGTGTGTCTTATACGTATCAAGGTTTGGTCCATTCAAATGCTTGTAACTTTTTAATGGAGCATCATAAAATCTTGAAATTTTGTGACAATAAAGTACTCCAGCCTCTTGTCAATCTAAGATATCGCTCATAGCTAAGCTAACCTTGAGTCCCAAATCAAACACTGATAAAACTTCAATGGCCCTAACTTCTATACGGTGCGTCCTACACCTATCAAAGTTTGCAGCATTCAAATGCTTGCAACTTTATACTGGAGCGTCAAAAAACTTGAAATTTTGTGACAATAAAGTACTTGAGCCTCTTGTCAATTTAAGCTATCGCTCATAGCTATGCTACACTTGAGTCCCAAATTAAACACTGCTAAAACTTCAAATGGTCCTAACTTCTATACGGTGCGTCCTACACCTATCTAAGTTTGCAGCATTCAAATGCTTGCAACTTTATACTGGAGCGTAATAAAATCTTGAAATTTTGTGACAATAAAGTACTCGAGCCTCTTATCAATTTAAGCTATCGCGCATAGCTATGCTACCCTTGAGTCCCAAATCAAACACTGATAAAACTTCTAATGGCCCAAACTTCTGTACGGTGTGTCCTATACCTATCAAAGTTTGCAGCATTCAAATGCTTGCAACTTTTTACTGGAGCGTCATAAAGCCTTCAAATTTAGTGACAATAAAGTATAAAACTTCAAATGGCCCTACGGTGCGTCCTACACCTATCAAAGTTTGCAACATTCTATTGCTTGTAACTTTTTACTGGAGCGTCATAAAACCTTGAAATTTTCTCACAATGAAGTACTCGAGCCTCTTATCAATTTAAGTTATCGCTCATAGCTATGCTACCCTTGAGTCCCAAATCAAACACTGATAAAACTTCTAATGGCCCAAACTTCTGTATGGTGTGTCTTATACGTATCAAGGTTTGCTCCATTCAAATGCTTGTAACTTTTTAATGGAGCATCATAAAATCTTGAAATTTTGTGACAATAAAGTACTCGAGCCTCTTGTCAATCTAAGATATCGCTCATAGCTAAGCTAACCTGGAGTCCCAAATCAAACACTGATAAAACTTCAATGGCCCTAACTTCTATACGGTGCGTCCTACACCTATCAAAGTTTGCAGCATTCAAATGCTTGCAACTTTATACTGGGGCGTCGAAAAACTTGAAATTTTGTGACAATAAAGTACTTGAGCCTCTTGTCAATTTAAGCTATCGCTCATAGCTATGCTACACTTGAGTCCCAAATCAAACCCTGCTAAAACTTCAAATGGCCCTTACTTTTGTACGGTGCGTCCTATACCTATCAAAGTTTGCAACAATCAATTGCTTGAATCTTATTACTGGAGCGTCGTAAAATCTTGAAATTTTGTGACAATAAAGTAGTCGAGCCTCTTATCAATTTAAGTTATCGCTCATAGCTATGCTACCCTTGAGCCCCAAATCAAAGACTGATAAAACTTCAAATGGCCCTAACTTCTGTACGGTGTGAACTATATGTAAAAAGGTTTGCAACATTCAAATGCTTGTAACTTTTTACTGGAGCATCATAAAATCTTGAAATTTTGTGACAATAAAGTACTCGAGCCACTTTTCAATTTAAGCTATCGCACATAGCTATGCTACCCTTGAGTCCCAAATGAAACACTGCTAAAACTTTAAATGGCCCAACTTCTATACGGTGTGTCGTACACCTAGCAAAGTTTGCAAAATTCAAATGCTTGTAACTTTTTACTGGAGGGTAATAAAATCTTGAAAGTTTGTGACAATAAAGTATTCGAGCCTCTAATCAATTTAAGGTACCGCTCATAGCTATGCTACCCTTGAGTCCCAAATCAAATACTGATAAATCTTCAAATGGCCCCTATACGGTGCGTCCTACACATATCACAGTTTGCAACATTCAAATGCTTTGTGACTTTATACTGGAGCGTTAAAAAATCGTGAAATTTTGTGACAATAAAGTACTCGCGCCTCTTGTCAATTTAAGCTGTCGCTCATAGCTAAGCTACCATTGAGTCCCAAATCAAACACTGCTAAAACTTCAAATGGCCTTAACTTTGGTACGGTGCATCCTACACTTATCAAAGTTTCCAACATTCAAATGCTTGTAACTTTCAACTGGAGCGTCAAAAAATCTAGAAATTTTGTGACAATAAAGTATTTGAGCCTCTCGTCAATTTAAGCTATCGCTCATAGCTATGCTACACTTGAGTCCCAAATCAAACACTGCTAAATCTTCAAATGGCACTAACTTTTGTACGGTGCATCAAAGTTTGCAACATTCAAATGCTTGTAAGTTTTTATTGGAGCGTCATAAAATCTAGAAATTTTGTAACAATAAAGTAGTCGTGCCTCTTGTCAAGTTAAGCTATCGCACATAGCTATGCTAACCTTGAGTCCCAAATCAAACACTGATAAAACTTCAAATGGCCCTAACATCTATACGGTGCATCCTACACCTATCAAACTTCGCAGCATTCAAATGTTTCTAACTTTATACTGGAGCGTCAAAAACCTTGAAATTTTGTGACAATAAAGTACATGAGCCTCTTGTCAATTTAAGCTATCGCTCATAGCTATGCTACACTTGAGTCCCAAATCAAACACTGCTAAAACTTCAAATGGCCCTTACTTCTGTACGGTGCGTCCTATAGCTATCAAAGTTTGCAACATTCAAATGCTTGCAACTTTTTACTGGAGCGTCATAAAGCCTTGAAATTTAGTGACAATAAAGTATAAAACTTCAAATGGCCCTACGGTGCGTCCTACACCTATCAAAGTTTGCAACAATCAAATGCTTGTAACTTTTTACTGGAGCGTCATAAAATCTTGAAATTTTGTGACAATAAAGTACTCGAGCCTCTTGTCAATTTAAGCTATCGCTCATAGCATGCTACCCTTTAGACCCCAAATCAAACACTGCTAAAACTTCAAATGGCCCTAACTTCTGTACGGTGCGTCCTATACCTATCAAAGTTTGCAGCATTCAAATGCTTGCAACTTTTTACTGGAGCGTCATAAAGCCTTGAAATTTAGTGACAATAAAGTATAAAACTTCAAATGGCCCTACGGTGCGTCCTACACCTATCAAAGTTTGCAACATTCTATTGCTTGTAACTTTTTACTGGAGCGTCATAAAACCTTGAAATTTTCTGACAATGAAGTACTCGAGCCTCTTATCAATTTAAGTTATCGCTCATAGCTATGCTACCCTTGAGTCCCAAATCAAACACTGATAAAACTTCAAATGGCCCTAACTTCTGTACGGTGTGTCTTATACGTATCAAGGTTTGCACCATTCAAATGCTTGTAACTTTTTAATGGAGCGTCATAAAATCTTGAAATTTTGTGACAATAAAGTATTCGAGCCTCTCGTCAATCTAAGATATCGCTCATAGCTAAGCTAACCTTGAGTTCCAAATCAAACACTGATAAAACTTCAATGGCCCTAACTTTTGTATGGTGTGTCTTATACGTATCAAGGTTTGCACCATTCAAATGCTTGTAACTTTTTAATGGAGCGTCATAAAATCTTGAAATTTTGTGACAATAAAGTACTCGAGCCTCTTGTCAATCTAAGATATCGCTCATAGCTAAGCTAACCTTGAGTCCCAAATCAAACACTGATAAAACTTCAATGGCCCTAACTTCTATACGGTGCGTCCTACACCTATCAAAGTTTGCAGCATTCAAATGCTTGCAACTTTATACTGGAGCGTCAAAAAACTTGAAATTTTGTGACAATAAAGAACTTGAGCCTCTTGTCAATTTAAGCTATCGCTCATAGCTATGCTACACTTGAGTCCCAAATCAAACACTGCTAAAACTTCAAATGGCCCAAACTTCTATACGGTGCGTCCTACACCTATATAAGTTTGCAGCATTCAAATGCTTGCAACTTTATACTGGAGCGTAATAAAATCTTGAAATTTTGTGACAATAAAGTACTCGTGCCACTTGTCAATTTAAGCTATCGCCCATAGCTATGCTAACCTTGAGTCCCAAATCAAACACTGATAAATCTTCAATGGCCCTAACTTCTATACGGTGCGTCCTACACCTATCAAAGTTTGCAGCATTCAAATCCTTGCAACTTTATACTGGGGCGTCGAAAAACTTGATATTTTGTGACAATAAAGTACTTGAGCCTCTTGTCAATTTAAGCTATCGCTGCTACACTTGAGTCCCAAATCAAACACTGCTAAAACTTCAAATGGCCCTTACTTCTGTACGGTGCGTTATATACCTATCAAAGTTTGCAATAATCAATTGCTTGAATCTTATTACTGGAGCGTCGTAAAATCTTGAAATTTTGTGACAATAAAGTACTCGAGCCTCTTATCAATTTAAGTTATCGCTCATAGCTATGCTACCCTTGAGCCCCAAATCAAAGACTGATAAAACTTCAAATAGCCCTAACTTCTGTACGGTGTGAACTATACGTATCAAAGGTTTGCAACATTCAAATGCTTGTAACTTTTTACTGGAGCATCATAAAATCTTGAAATTTTGTGACAATAAAGTACTCGAGCCAGTTTTCAATTTACGCTATCGCACATAGCTATGCTACCCTTGAGTCCCAAATCAAACACTGCTAAAACTTCAAATGGCCTTAACTTTGGTACGGTGCATCCTACACTTATCAAAGTTTCCAACATTCAAATGCTTGTAACTTTCAACTGGAGCGTCAAAAAATCTAGAAATTTTGTGACAATAAAGTATTTGAGCCTCTCGTCAATTTAAGCTATCGCTCATAGCTATGCTACACTTGAGTCCCAAATCAAACACTGCTAAATCTTCAAATGGCACTAACTTTTGTACGGTGCATCAAAGTTTGCAACATTCAAATGCTTGTAAGTTTTTATTGGAGCGTCATAAAATCTAGAAATTTTGTAACAATAAAGTAGTCGTGCCTCTTGTCAAGTTAAGCTATCGCACATAGCTATGCTAACCTTGAGTCCCAAATCAAACACTGATAAAACTTCAAATGGCCCTAACATCTATACGGTGCATCCTACACCTATCAAACTTCGCAGCATTCAAATGTTTCTAACTTTATACTGGAGCGTCAAAAACCTTGAAATTTTGTGACAATAAAGTACATGAGCCTCTTGTCAATTTAAGCTATCGCTCATAGCTATGCTACACTTGAGTCCCAAATCAAACACTGCTAAAACTTCAAATGGCCCTTACTTCTGTACGGTGCGTCCTATAGCTATCAAAGTTTGCAACATTCAAATGCTTGCAACTTTTTACTGGAGCGTCATAAAGCCTAGAAATTTAGTGACAATAAAGTATAAAACTTCAAATGGCCCTACGGTGCGTCCTACACCTATCAAAGTTTGCAACATTCAAATGCTTGTAACTTTTTACTGGAGCGTCATAAAATCTTGAAATTTTGTGACAATAAAGTACTCGAGCCTCTTGTCAATTTAAGCTATCGCTCATAGCATGCTACACTTGAGCCCCAAATCAAACACTGCTAAAACTTCAAATGGCCCTAACTTCTGTACGGTGCGTCCTATACCTATCAAAGTTTGCAGCATTCAAATGCTTGCAACTTTTTACTGGAGCGTCATAAAGCCTTGAAATTTAGTGACAATAAAGTATAAAACTTCAAATGGCCCTACGGTGCGTCCTACACCTATCAAAGTTTGCAACATTCAAATGCTTGTAACTTTTTACTGGAGCGTCATAAAACCTTGAAATTTTCTGACAATGAAGTACTCGAGCCTCTTATCAATTTAAGTTATCGCTCATAGCTATGCTACCCTTGAGTCCCAAATCAAACACTGATAAAACTTCAAATGGCCCTAACTTCTGTACGGTGTGTCTTATACGTATCAAGGTTTGCACCATTCAAATGCTTGTAACTTTTTAATGGAGCGTCATAAAATCTTGAAATTTTGTGACAATAAAGTATTCGAGCCTCTCGTCAATCTAAGATATCGCTCATAGCTAAGCTAACCTTGAGTTCCAAATCAAACACTGATAAAACTTCAATGGCCCTAACTTTTGTATGGTGTGTCTTATACGTATCAAGGTTTGCACCATTCAAATGCTTGTAACTTTTTAATGGAGCGTCATAAAATCTTGAAATTTTGTGACAATAAAGTACTCGAGCCTCTTGTCAATCTAAGATATCGCTCATAGCTAAGCTAACCTTGAGTCCCAAATCAAACACTGATAAAACTTCAATGGCCCTAACTTCTATACGGTGCGTCCTACACCTATCAAAGTTTGCAGCATTCAAATGCTTGCAACTTTATACTGGAGCGTCAAAAAACTTGAAATTTTGTGACAATAAAGAACTTGAGCCTCTTGTCAATTTAAGCTATCGCTCATAGCTATGCTACACTTGAGTCCCAAATCAAACACTGCTAAAACTTCAAATGGCCCAAACTTCTATACGGTGCGTCCTACACCTATATAAGTTTGCAGCATTCAAATGCTTGCAACTTTATACTGGAGCGTAATAAAATCTTGAAATTTTGTGACAATAAAGTACTCGTGCCACTTGTCAATTTAAGCTATCGCCCATAGCTATGCTAACCTTGAGTCCCAAATCAAACACTGATAAATCTTCAATGGCCCTAACTTCTATACGGTGCGTCCTACACCTATCAAAGTTTGCAGCATTCAAATCCTTGCAACTTTATACTGGGGCGTCGAAAAACTTGATATTTTGTGACAATAAAGTACTTGAGCCTCTTGTCAATTTAAGCTATCGCTGCTACACTTGAGTCCCAAATCAAACACTGCTAAAACTTCAAATGGCCCTTACTTCTGTACGGTGCGTTATATACCTATCAAAGTTTGCAATAATCAATTGCTTGAATCTTATTACTGGAGCGTCGTAAAATCTTGAAATTTTGTGACAATAAAGTACTCGAGCCTCTTATCAATTTAAGTTATCGCTCATAGCTATGCTACCCTTGAGCCCCAAATCAAAGACTGATAAAACTTCAAATAGCCCTAACTTCTGTACGGTGTGAACTATACGTATCAAAGGTTTGCAACATTCAAATGCTTGTAACTTTTTACTGGAGCATCATAAAATCTTGAAATTTTGTGACAATAAAGTACTCGAGCCAGTTTTCAATTTACGCTATCGCACATAGCTATGCTACCCTTGAGTCCCAAATGAAACACTGCTAAAACTTCAAATGGCCCAACTTCTATACGGTGTGTCGTACACCTATCAAAGTTTGCAAAATTCAAATGCTTGTAACTTTTTACTGGAGCGTAATAAAACCTTGAAATTTTCTGACAATGAAGTACTCGAGCCTCTTATCAATTTAAGCTATCGCTCATAGCTAAGCTACCATTGAGTTCCAAATCAAACACTGCTAAAACTTCAAATGGCCCTTACTTCTGTACGGTGCGTCCTATACCTATCAAAGTTTGCAACATTCAAATGCTTGTAACTTTTTACTGGAGCGTCATAAAATATAGAAATTTTGTGACAATAAAGTATAAAACTTCAAATGGCCCTACGGTGCGTCCTACACCTATCAAAGTTTGCAACAATCAAATGCTTGTAACTTTTTACTGGAGCGTAATAAAACCTTGAAATTTTCTGACAATGAAGTACTCGAGCCTCTTATCAATTTAAGTTATCGCTCATAGCTATGCTACCCTTGAGTCCCAAATCAAACACTGCTAAAACTTCAAATGGCCCTAACTTCTGTACGGTGCGTCCGATACCTATCAAAGTTTGCAACAATCAATTACTTGAATCTTATTACTGGAGCGTCATAAAATCTTGATATTTTGTGCCAATAAAGTACTCGAGCCTGTTATAAATTTAAGGTATCGCTCATAGCTAAGCTACCATTGAGTCCCAAATCAAACACTGCTAAAACTTCAAATGGCCCTAACTTCTGTACGGTGTGAACTATACGTATCAAGGTTTGCAACATTCAAATGCTTGTAACTTTTTACAGGGAGCGTCTTAAAATCTTGACATTTTGTGACAATAAAGTACTCGAGCCTCTTGTCAATTTAAGCTATCGCTCATAGCTAAGCTACCATTGAGATCCAAATCAAACACTGCTCAATCTTCAAATGGCCCTAAATTTTGTACGGTGCATCCTGCACTTATCAAAGTTTGCAACATTCAAATGCTTGTAACTTTTTACTAGAGCGTCATAAAATCTAGAAATTTTGTGACAATAAAGTACACGTGCCTCTTGTCAATTTAAGCTATCGCTCATAGCTATGCTACCCTTGAGTCCCAAATCAAACACTGATAAAACTTCAAATGACCTTAACTTCTGTACGGTGCGTCCTATACGTATCAAGGTTTGCAACATTCTTCTGTACGGTGCGTCCCATACCTATCACGGTTTTCAACATTCAAATTCTTGTAACTTTTTACTGGAGCGTCATAAAATCATGAAATTTTGTGACAATAAAGTACTCGTGCCTCTTGTCAAATTAAGCTATCGCTCATAGCTAAGCTACCATTGAGTCCCGAATCAAACACAGCTAAATCTTCAAATGGCCCTAACTTTTGTACGGTGCATCCTACACTTATCAAAGTTTGCAACATTCAAATGCTTGTAACTTTTTATTGGAGCGTCATAAAATCTAGAAATTTTGTGACAGTAAAGTACTCGTGCCTCTTGTCAATTTAAGCTATCGCTCATAGCTATGCTAACCTTGAGTCCCAAATCAAACACTGATAAAACTTCAAATGGCCCTAACTTCTGTACGGTGTGTCCTATACCTATCAAGGTTTGCAACATTCAAATGCTTGTAACTTTTTACAGGGAGCGTCTTAAAATCTTGAAATTTTGCGACAATAAAGTACTCGAGCCTCTTTTCAATTTAAGCTATCGCTCATAGCTAAGCTACCATTGAGATCCAAATCAAACACTGCTCAATCTTCAAATGGCCCTAACTTTTGTACGGTGCTTCCTACACTTATCAAAGTTTGCAACATTCAAATGCTTGTAACTTTTTACTAGAGCGTCATAAAATCTAGAAATTTTGTGACAATAAAGTACACGTGCCTCTTGTCAATTTAAACTATCGTTCATAGCTATGCTACACTTGAGTCCCAAATCAAACACTGATAAAACTTCAAATGGCCCTAATTTCTGTACGGTGCGTCCTATACGTATCAAGGTTTGCACCATTCTTCTGTACGGTGCGTCCCATACCTATCAAGGTTTTCAACATTCAAAATCTTGTAACTTTTTACTGGAGCGTCATAAAATCTTGAAATTTTGTGACAATAAAGTAATCGAGCCTCTTGTCAATTTAAGCTATCGCTCATAGCTAAGCTACCATTGAGTCCCGAATCAAACACAGCTAAATCTTCAAATGGCCCTAACTTTTGTACGGTGCATCCTACACTTATCAAAGTTTGCAACATTCAAATGCTTGTAACTTTTTATTGGAGCGTCATAAAATCTAGGGATTTTGTGACAGTAAAGTACTCGTGCCTCTTGTCAATTTAAGCTATCGCTCATAGCTATGCTAACCTTGAGTCCCAAATCAAACACTGATAAAACTTCAAATGGCCCTAACATCTATACGGTGCGTCCTACACCTATCAAACTTTGCAGCATTCAAATGCTTGTAACTTTATACTGGAGCGTCAAAAAACGTGAAATTTTGTGACAATAAAGTACATGAGCCTCTTGTCAATTTAAGCTATCGCTCATAGTCCCGAATCAAACACTGCTAAAACTTCACATGGCCCTAACTTATATATGGTGCATCCTATACCTACCAAAGTTTGCAACATTCTATTGCTTGTAACTTTTTACTGGAGCGTCATAAAACCTTGAAATTTTCTGACAATGAAGTACTCGAGCCTCTTATCAATTTAAGTTATCGCTCATAGCTCTGCTACCCTTGAGTCCCAAATCAAACACTGCTAAAACTTCAAATGGCCCTAACTTCTGTACGGTGCGTCCTATACCTATCAAAGTTTGCAACATTCAAATGCTTGCAACTTTTTACTGGAGCGTCATAAAGCCGTGAAATTTTGTGACAATAAAATACTCGAGCCACTTATCAATTTAAGCTATCGCACATAGCTATGCTTGAGTCCCAAATGAAACACTGCTAAAACTTCAAATGTCCCAACTTCGATACGGTGCGTCGTACACTTATCAAAGTTTGAAAAATTCAAATGCTTGTAACTTTTTACTGGAGGGTAATAAAATCTTGAAATTTTGTGACAATAACGTATTCAAGCCTCTAATCAATTTAAGGTATCGCTCATAGCTATGCTACCCTTGAGTCCCAAATCAAACACTGAGAAAACTTCAAATGGCCCTAACTTCTATACGGTGCGTCCTACGCATATCAAAGTTTGCAACATTCAAATGCTTTGTAACTTTATATTGGAGAGTTAAAAAATCGTGAAATTTTGAGACAATAAAGTAGTCGAGCCTCTTATCAATTTAAGTTATCGCTCATAGCTATGCTACCCTTGAGTCCCAAATCAAACACTGATAAAACTTTAAATGGCCCTAACTTCTGTACGGTGTATCCTATACGTATCAAGGTTTGCAACATTCAAATGCTTGTAACTTTTTACTGGAGCGTCATAAAATCTTGAAATTTTGGGACAATAAAGTACTCGAGCCAATTATCAATTTAAGCTATCGCACATAGCTAGGCTACCCTTGAGTCCCAAATGAAACACTGCTAAGACTTTAAATGGCCCAACTTCTATACGGTGCGTCCTACACCTATCAAAGTTTGCAAAATTCAAATGCTTGTAACTTTTTACTGGAGCGTCATAAAATCTAGAAATTTTGTGACAATGAAGTATAAAACTTCAAATGGCCCTACGGTGCGTCCTACACCTATCAAAGTTTGCAACAATCAAATGCTTGTAACATTTTACTGGAGCGTAATAAAACCTTGAAATTTCTGACAATGAAGTACTCGAGCCCCTTATCAATTTAAGTTTTCGCTCATAGCTATGCTACCCTTGAGTCCCAAATCAAACACTGCTAAAACTTCAAAGGGCCCTAACTTCTGTACGGTGCGTCCTATACCTATCAAAGTTTGCAACAATCAATTGCTTGAATCTTATTACTGGAGCGTCATAAAATCTTGACATTTTGTGACAATAAAGTACTCGAGCCTCTTATCAATTTAAGCTATCGCTCATAGCTAAGCTACCATTGAGTCCCGAATCAAACACTGCTAAATCTTCAAATGGCCCTAACTTTTGTACGGTGCATCCTACACCTATCAAAGTTTGCAGCATTCAAATGCTTGTAACTTTATACTGGAGCGTCAAAAAACTTGAAATTTTGTGACATTAAAGTACTTGAGCCTCTTGTCAATTTAAGCTATCGCTCAGAGCTATGCTACACTTGAGTCCCAAATCAAACACTGCTAAAGCTTCAAATGGCCCTTACTTCTGTACGGTGCGTCCTATACCTATCAAAGTTTGCAACATTCAAATGCTTGCAACTTTTTACTGGAGCGTTATAAAGCCTTGAAATTTAGTTACAATAAACTATAAAACTTCAAACGGCCCTACGGTGCGTCCTACACCAATCAAAGTTTGCAACAATCAAATGCTTGTAACTTTTTACTGGAGCGTAATAAAACCTTGAAATTTTCTGATAATGAAGTACTCGAGCCTCTTAACAATTTAAGTTATCGCTCATAGCTATGCTACCCTTGAGTCCCAAATCAAACACTGCTAAAACTTCAAATGGCCCTAACTTCTGTACGGTGCGTTCTATACCTATCAAAGTTTGCAACAATCAATTGCTTGAATCTTATTAATGGAGCGTCATAAAATCTTGAAATTTTGTGACAATAAAGTTCTCGAGCCTCTTATCAATTTAAGCTATCGCCCATAGCTAAGCTACCATTGAGTCCCAAATCAAACACTGCTAAAACTTCAAATGGCCCTAACTTCTATATGGTGCATCCTATACCTACCAAAGTATGCAACATTATGTTGCTTGTAACTTTTACTGGAGCGTCATAAAACCTTGAAATTTTCTGACAATGAAGTACTCGAGCCTCTTATCAGTTTAAGTTATCGCTCATAGCTATGCTACCCTTGAGTCCCAAATCAAACACTGATAAAGCTTCAAATGGCCCTAACTTCTGTACAGTGTGTCCTATACCTGTCAAGGTTTGCAACATTCAAACGCTTGTAACTTTTTACTGGAGCGTCTTAAAATCTTGAAATTTTGTGACAATAAAGTACTCGAGCCTCTTGTCAATTTAAGCTATCGCTCATAGCTATGCTACACTTGAGTCCCAAATCAAACACTGCTAAAACTTCAAATGGCCCTAACTTTTGTACGGTGCATCCTACACCTATCAAAGTTTGCAGCATTCAAATGCTTGTAACTTTATACTGGAGCGTCAAAAAACTTGAAATTTTGTGACATTAAAGTACTTGAGCCTCTTGTCAATTTAAGCTATCGCTCAGAGCTATGCTACACTTGAGTCCCAAATCAAACACTGCTAAAGCTTCAAATGGCCCTTACTTCTGTACGGTGCGTCCTATACCTATCAAAGTTTGCAACATTCAAATGCTTGCAACTTTTTACTGGAGCGTTATAAAGCCTTGAAATTTAGTTACAATAAACTATAAAACTTCAAACGGCCCTACGGTGCGTCCTACACCTATCAAAGTTTGCAACATTCAAATGCTTGCAACTTTTTACTGCAACGTCATAAAGCCTTCAAATTTAGTGACAATAAAGTATAAAACTTCAAATGGCCCTACGGTGCGTCCTACACCTATCAAAGTTTGCAACAATCAAATGCTTGTAACTTTTTACTGGAGCGTAATAAAACCTTGAAATTTTCTGACAATGAAGTACTCGAGCCTCTTATCAATTTAAGTTATCGCTAATAGCTATGCTACCCTTGAGGCCCAAATCAAACACTGCTAAAACTTCAAATGGCCCTAACTTCTGTACGTTGCGTCCTATACCTATCAAAGTTTGGAAAAATCAATTGCTTGGATCTTATTACTGGAGCGTCATAAAATCTTGAAATTTTGTGACAATAAAGTACTCGAGCATCTTATCAATTTAAGCTATCGCTCATAGCTAAGCTACCATTGAGTCCCAAATCAAACACTGCTAAAACTTCAAATGGCCCTAACTTCTATATGGTGCATCCTATACCCACCAAAGTTTGCAACATTCTATTGCTTGTAACTTTTTACTGGAGCGTCATAAAACCTTGAAATTTTCTGACAATGAAGTACTCGAGCCTCTTATCAATTTAAGTTATCGCTCATAGCTATGCTACCCTTGAGTTCCAAATCAAACACTGATAAAACTTCAAATGGCCCTATACCGATAAAGGTTTGCAACATTCAAATGCTTGTAACTTTTTTCTGGAGCGTAATAAAATCTTGAAATTTTTTTACCATAAATTACTCGAGCCTCTTATCAATCTGAGCTATCGCTCATAGCTATGCTACCCTTGAGTCCCAATTCAAACACTGCTAAAACTTCAAATGGCCCTAACTTCTGTACCGTGCGTCCTATACCTATCAAAGTTTGCAACAATCAATTGCTTGTATCTTCTTACTGGAGCGTCATAAAATCTTGAAATTTGTGACAATAAAGGACTCGAGTCTCTTGTCAATTTAACCTATCGCTCCTAGCTAAGCTACCATTGAGTCCCAAATCAAACACTCCTAAAATTTCAAATGGCCCTAATTCCTATATGGTGCATCCTATACCTACCAAAGTTTGCAGCATTCTATTGCTTGTAACTTTTTACTGGACCGTTATAAAACCTTGAAATTTTGTGACAATAAAGTACTCGTGCCTCTTGTCAATTTAAGCAATAGCTCATAGCTATGCTAACCTTGAGTCCCAAATCAAACACTGAAAAAACTTCAAATGGCCCTAACTTCTATACGGTGCGTCCTACACCTATCAAAGTTTACAGCATTCAAATGCTTGTAACTTTATACTGGAGCGTCAAAAAACTTGAAATTTTGTGACATCAAAGTACTTGAGCCGCTTATCAATTTAAGCTATCGCTCATAGCTATGCTACACTTGAGTCGCAAATCAAACACTGAAAAAACTTCAAATGGCCCTAACTTCTATACGGTGCGTCCTACACCTATCAAAGTTTGCAGCATTCAAATGCTTGTAACTTTATACTGGAGCGTCAAAAATCTTGAAATTTTCTGACAATAAACTACTCGAGCCTCTTGTCAATTTCAGCTATCGCTCATAGCATCCTACACTTGAGCCCCAAATCAAACACTGCTAAAACTTCAAATGGCCCTAACTTCTGTACGGTGCGTCCTATACCTATCAAAGTTTGCAACAATCAGTTGCTTGTATCTTCTTACTGGAGCGTCATAAAATCTTGAAATTTGTGACAATAAAGTACTCGAGCCTCTTGTCAATTTAAGCTATCGCTCATAGCTAAGCTACCATTGAGTCCCAAATCAAACACTGCTAAAACTTCAGATGGCCCTAACTTCTATATGGTGCATCCTATACCTACCAAAGTTTGCAACATTCTATTGCTTGTAACTTTTTACTGGACCGTCATAAAACCTTGAAATTTTCTGACAATGAAGTACTCGAGTCTCTTATCAATTTAAGTTATCGCTCATAGCTATGCTACCCTTGAGTCCCAAATCAAACACTGATAAAACTTCAAATGGCCCTATACCGATAAAGGTTTGCAACATTCAAATGCTTGTAACTTTTTACTGGAGCGTAATAAAATCTTGAAATTTTGTGACAATAAAGTACTCGAGCCTCTTATCAATCTGAGCTATCGCTCATAGCTATGCTACCTTTGAGTCCCAAATCAAAGACTGCTAAAACTTCAAATGGCCCTAACTTCTGTACCGTGCGTCCTATACCTATCAAAGTTTGCAACAATCAATTGCTTGTATCTTCTTACTGGAGCGTCATAAAATCTTGAAATTTGTGACAATAAAGGAATCGAGTCTCTTGTCAATTTAACCTATCGCTCATAGCTAAGCTACCATTGAGTCCCAAATCAAACACTGCTAAAACTTCAAGTGGCCCTAACTTCTATATGGTGCATCCTATACCTACCAAAGTTTGCAGCATTCTATTGCTTGTAACTTTTTACTGGACCGTTATAAAACCTTGAAATTTTGTGACAATAATGTACTCGTGCCTCTTGTCAATTTAAGCAATAGGTCATAGCTATGCTAACCTTGAGTCCCAAATCAAACACTGAAAAAACTTCAAATGGCCCTAACTTCTATACGGTGCGTCCTACACCTATCAAAGTTTGCAGCATTCAAATGCTTGTAACTTTATACTGGAGCGTCAAAAAACTTGAAATTTTGTGACAATAAAGTACTTGAGCCGCTTGTCAATTTAACCTATCGCTCCTAGCTATGCTACACTTGAGTCGCAAATCAAACACTGCTAAAACTTCAAATGGCCCTTACTTCTGTACGTTGTGTCCTATACCTCTCAAAGTTTGCAAAATTCAAATGCTTGCAAGTTTTTACTGGAGCGTCATAAGGCCTTGAAATTTAGTGCCAATAAAGTATAATACCTCAAATGGCCCTACGGTGCGTCAAAGTTTGCAACAATCAAATGCTTGTAACTTTTTACTGGAGCGTAATAAAACCTTGAAATTTTCTGACAATGAAGTACTCGAGCCTCTTATCAATTTAAGTTATCGCTCATAGATATGCTACCCTTGAGTCCCAAATCAAACACTGCTAAAACTTCAAATGGCCCTAACTTCTGTACAGTGTGTCCTATACCTATCAAAGTTTGCAGCAATCAATTGCTTGAATCTTATTACTGGAGCGTCATAAAATCTTGAAATTTGTGACATTAAAGTACTCGAGCCTCTTATCAATTTAAGCTATCGCTCATAGCTAAGCTACCATTGAGTCCCAAATCAAACACTGCGAAAACTTCAAATGGCCCTAACTTCTATATGGTGCATCCTATACCTACCAAAGTTTCCAACATTCTATTGCTTCTAACTTTTTACTGGAGCGTCATAAAACCTTGAAATTTTCTGACAATGAAGTACTCGAGCCTCTTATCAATTTAAGTTATCGCTCATAGCTATGCTAACCTTGAGTCCCAAATCAAACACTGATAAAACTTAAAATGGCCCTAACTTCTGTACGGTGTGTCCTATATGTATCAAGGTTTGCAACATTCAAATGCTTGTAACTTTTCACTGGAGGGTAATAAGATCTTGAAATTTTGTGACAATAAAGTATTCGAGCCTCTAATCAATATAAGGTATCGCTCATAGCTATGCTACCCTTGAGTCCCAAATCAAACACTGATAAAACTTCAAATGGTCCTAACTTCTGTACGGTGCGTCCTATACGTATCAAGGTTTCCAACATTCTTCTGTACGGTGCGTCCTATAACTATCAAGGTTTTCAACATTCAAACTCTTGTAACTTTTTACTGGAGCGTCATAAAATCTGGAAATTTTGTGACAATAAAGTACTCGAGCCTCTTGTCAATTTAACCTATCGCTCATAGCTAAGCTACCATTGAGTCCCAAATCAAACACTGCTAAATCTTCAAATGGCCCTAACTTTTGTACGGTGCATCCTACACTTATCAAAGTTTGCAACATTCAAATGCTTGTAAGTTTTTACTGGAGCGTCATAAAATCTTGAAATTTTGTGACAATAAAGTACTCGTGCCTCTTGTCAATTTAAGCTATGCTAACCTTGAGTCCCAAATCAAACACTGATAAAACTTCAAAAGGCCCTAACTTCTGTACGGTGCGTCCTATAGGTATCAAGGTTTGCAACATTATTCTGTACGGTGCGTCCTATACTTATCAAGGTTTTCAACATTCAATCTCTTGTAACTTTTTACTGGAGCGTCTAAAATCTTGAAATTTTGTGACAATAAAGTACTGGAGCCTCTTGTCAATTTAAGCTATCGATCAGAGCTATGGTACACTTGATTCCCAAATCAAACACTGCTAAAGCTTCAAATGGCCCTTACTTCTGTACGGTGCGTCCTATACCTATCAAAGTTTGCAACAATCAATTGCTTGAATCTTATTACTGGAGCGTCATAAAATCTTGAAATTTTGTGACAATAAAGTACTCGAGCCTGTTATTAATTTAAGCTATCGCACATAGCTATGCTACCCTTGAGTCCCAAATGAAAACTGCTAAAACTTCAAATGGCCCAACTTCTATACGGTGCGTCCTACACCTATCAAAGTTTGCAAAATTCTAATGTTTGTAACTTTTTACTGGAGCGTAACAAAATCTTGAAATTTTGTGTAATAAAGTATTCGAGCCTCTTATCAATTTAAGCTATCGCTCATCGCTATGCTACCTTCAGTCCCAAATCAAACACTGATAAAACTTCAGATGGCCCTAACTTTTCTACGGTGCCCCCTACACCTATAACAGTTTGCAACAATGAAACGCTTGTAACTTTTTACTGGAGCGTAATAAAACATTGAAATTTGGTGACAATAAAGTATAAAACTTCAAATGGCCCTAACTTCTATTCGATGCATCCTACACCTGTCAAAGTTTGCAACATTAAAATTCTTGTAACTTTTTACTGATGCGCCATAAAATCTTGAAATTTTGTGTCAATAAAGTACTCGAGCCTCTTATAAATTTAAGTTATCGCACATAGCTATGCTACCCTTGAGTCCCAAATGAAACACTGCTAAACTTCAAATGGCCCAACTTCTATACGGTGCGTCCTACACCTATCAAAGTTTGCAAAATTCAAATGCTTGTAACTTTTTACTGTAGTGTAATAAAATCTTGAAATTTTGTGACAATAAAGTATTCGAGCCTCTTATCAATTTAACCTATCGCTCATAGCTATGCTACCCTTGAGTCCCAAATCAAACACTGATAAAACTTTAAATGGCCCTAAGTTTTATACGGTGCGTCCTACACCTATAACAGTTTGCAACAATGAAACGCTTGTAACTTTTTACTGGAGCGTAATAAAACATTGAAATTTGGTGACAAAGTATAAAAGTTCAAATCGCCCTAACTTCTATACGGTGCATCCTACACATGTCAAAGTTTGCAACATTCAAATTCTTGTAACTTTTTACTGGAGCGTCATAAAACCTTGAAATTTTCTGACAACAAGGTACTCGAGCCTCTTATCAATATAACATATCGCTCATAGCTAAGCTGCTATTGAGTCCCAAATCAAACATTGATAAAACTTCAAATGGCCCTAACTTCTATACGGTGCGTCCTACACCTATCAAAGTTTGCAACATACAACTGCTTGTAACTTTATACTGGACCGTCAAAAAAACTTGAAATTTTGTGACAATAATCATAGCTATGCTACCCTTGAGTACCAAATCAAACACTGCTAAAACTTCAAATGGCCCTAACATCCTATACCTACCAAAGTTTGCAACATTCAAATGCTTTGTAACTTTATATTGGAGCGTTAAAAAATCGTGAAATTTTGTGACAATAAAGTGCGCCAGCCTATTGTCAATTTAAGCTATCGCTCATAGCTATGCTACCCTTGAGTCCAAATCAAACACTGCAAAAACTGCAAATGGCCCTAACTTCTATATGGTGCGTCCTATACCTACCAAAGTTTGCAACATTCAATTGCTTGTAACTTTTTACTGGAGCGTCATAAAAGTTTGCAACATTCAAATTCTTGTAACTTTTTACTGGAGCGTCATAAAATTTGAAATTTTGTGACAATAAAGTACTGGAGCTTCTTATCAATTTAAGCTATCGCTCATAGCTATGCTACCCTTGAGTCCCAAATGAAACACTGCTAAAACTTCAAATGGCCCAACTTCTATACGGTGCGTCCTACACCTATCAATGTTTGCAAAATTCAAATGCTTGTAACTTTTTACTGTAGCGTAATAAAACCTTGAAATTTTGTGACGATAAAGTATTCGAGCCTCTTATCAATTTAAGCTATCGCTCATAGCTATGCTACCCTTGAGTCCCAAATCAAACACTGATAAAACTTTAAATGGCCCTAAGTTTTATACGGTGCGTCCTACACCTATAACAGTTTGCAACAATGAAACGCTTGTAACTTTTTACTGGAGCGTAATAAAACATTGAAATTTGGTGACAAAGTATAAAACTTCAAATGGCCCTAACTTCTATACGGTGCATCCTACACCTGTCAAAGTTTGCAACATTCAAATTCTTGTAACTTTTTACTGGAGCGTCATAAAACCTTGAAATTTTCTGACAACAAGGTACTCGAGCCTCTTATCAATATAACATATCGCTCATAGCTAAGCTACTATTGAGTCCCAAATCAAACATTGATAAAACTTCAAATGGCCCTAACTTCTATACGGTGCGTCCTACACCTATCAAAGTTTGCAACATACAACTGCTTGTAACTTTATACTGGACCGTCAAAAAAACTTGAAATTTTGTGACAATAAAGTACTTGAGACTCTTGTCAATTTAAGCTATCGGTCATAGCTATGCTACCCTTGAGTACCAAATCAAACACTGCTAAAACTTCAAATGGCCCTAACTTCTATATGGTGCATCCTATACCTACCAAAGTTTGCAACATTCAAATGCTTTGTAACTTTATATTGGAGCGTTAAAAAATCGTGAAATTTTGTGACAATAAAGTGCGCCAGCCTATTGTCAATTTAAGCTATCGCTCATAGCTATGCTACCCTTGAGTCCAAATCAAACACTGCTAAAACTGCAAATGGCCCTAACTTCTATATGGTGCGTCCTATACCTACCAAAGTTTGCAACATTCAATTGCTTGTAACTTTTTACTGGAGCGTCATAAAACCTTGAAATTTTCTGACAATGAAGTACTCGAGCCTCTTATCAATTTAAGTTATCGCTCATAGCTACGCTACCCTTGAGTCCCAAATCAAACACTGATAAAACTTTAAATGGCCCTAACTTTTATACGGTGAGTCCTACACCTACAACAGTTTGCAACAATGAAACGCTTGTAACTTTTTACTGGAGCGTAATAAAACATTGAAATTTGGTGACAATAAAATATAAAACTTCAAATGGCCGTAACTTCTATACGGTGCATCCTACACCTGTCAAAGTTTGCAACATTCAAATTCTTGTAACTTTTTACTGGAGCGTCAAAAAAACTTGAAATTTTGTGACAATAAAGTACTTCAGCCTCTTGTCAATTTAAGCTATCGCTCATAGCTATGCTACCCTTGAGTCCCAAATCAAACACTGATAAAACTTCAAATGGCCCTAACTTCTATACGGTGCGTCCTACACCTATCAAAGTTTGCAACATTCAAATGCTTTGTAACTGGAGCGTTAAAAAATCGTGAAATTTTGTGACAATAAAGTACTCGAGCCTCTTGTCAATTTAAGCTATCGCTCATAGCTATGCTACCCTTGAGTACCAAATCAAACACTGCTAAAACTTCAAATGGCCCTAACTTCTATATGGTGCGTCCTATACCTACCAAAGTTTGCAACATTCAATTGCGTGTAACTTTTTACTCGAGCGTCATAAGACCTTGAAATTTTCTGACAATGAAGTACTCGAGCCTCTTATCAATTTAAGCTATCGCACATCGCTATGCTACCCTTGAGTCCCAAATGAAACACTGCTAAAACTTCAAATGGCCCAACTTCTATACGGTGCGTCCTACACCTATCAAAGTTTGCAACATACAACTGCTTGTAACTTTATACTGGACCGTCAAAAAAACTTGAAATTTTGTGACAATAAAGTACTTGAGACTCTTGTCAATTTAAGCTATCGCTCATAGCTATGCTACCCTTGAGTACCAAATCAAACACTGCTAAAACTTCAAATGGCCCTAACTTCTATATGGTGCATCCTATACCTACCAAAGTTTGCAACATTCAAATGCTTTGTAACTTTATATTGGAGCGTTAAAAAATCGTGAAATTTTGTGACAATAAAGTACGCCAGCCTATTGTCAATTTAAGCTATCGCTCATAGCTATGCTACCCTTGAGTCCCAAATCAAACACTGCTAAAACTGCAAATGGCCCCAACTTCTATATGGTGCGTCCTATACCTACCAAAGTTTGCAACATTCAATTGCTTGTAACTTTTTACTGGAGCGTCATAAAACCTTGAAATTTTCTGACAATGAAGTACTCGAGCCTCTTATCAATTTAAGTTATCGCTCATAGCTATGCCACCCTTGAGTCCCAAATCAAACACTGATAAAACTTTAAATGGCCCTAAGTTTTATACGGTGCGTCCTACACCTATAACAGTTTGCAACAATGAAACGCTTGTAACTTTTTACTGGAGCGTAATAAAACATTGAAATTTGGTGACAAAGTATAAAACTTCAAATGGCCCTAACTTCTATACGGTGCATCCTACACCTGTCAAAGTTTGCAACATTCAAATTCTTGTAACTTTTTACTGGAGCGTCATAAAACCTTGAAATTTTCTGACAACAAGGTACTCGAGCCTCTTATCAATATAACATATCGCTCATAGCTAAGCTACTATTGAGTCCCAAATCAAACATTGATAAAACTTCAATTGGCCCTAACTTCTATACGGTGCGTCCTACACCTATCAAAGTTTGCAACATTCAACTGCTTGTAACTTTATACTGGACCGTCAAAAAAACTTGAAATTTTGTGACAATAAAGTACTTGAGACTCTTGTCAATTTAAGCTATCGCTCATAGCTATGCTACCCTTGAGTACCAATTCAAACACTGCTAAAACTTCAAATGGCCCTAACATCCTATACCTACCAAAGTTTGCAACATTCAAATGCTTTGTAACTTTATATTGGAGCGTTAAAAAATCGTGAAATTTTGTGACAATAAAGTGCGCCAGCCTATTGTCAATTTAAGCTATCGCTCATAGCTATGCTACCCTTGAGTCCAAATCAAACACTGCTAAAACTGCAAATGGCCCTAACTTCTATATGGTGCGTCCTATACCTACCAAAGTTTGCAACATTCAATTGCTTGTAACTTTTTACTGGAGCGTCATAAAACCTTGAAATTTTCTGACAATGAAGTACTCGAGCCTCTTATCAATTTAAGTTATCGCTCATAGCTATGCTACCCTTGAGTCCCAAATCAAACACTGATAAAACTTTAAATGGCCCTAACTTTTATACGGTGAGTCCTACACCTACAACAGTTTGCAACAATGAAACGCTTGTAACTTTTTACTGGAGCGTATTAAAACATTGAAATTTGGTGACAATAAAATATAAAACTTCAAATGGCCGTAACTTCTATACGGTGCATCCTACACCTGTCAAAGTTTGCAACATTCAAATTCTTGTAACTTTTTACTGGAGCGTCATAAAATCTTGAAATTTTGTGACAATAAAGTACTGGAGCTTCTTATCAATTAAAGTTATCGCTCATAGCTATGCTACCCTTGAGTCCCAAATGAAACACTGCTAAAACTTCAAATGGCCCAACTTCTATACGGTGCGTCCTACACCTATCAATGTTTGCAAAATTCAAATGCTTGTAACTTTTTACTGTAGCGTAATAAAATCTTGAAATTTTGTGACGATAAAGTATTCGAGCCTCTTACCAATTTAAGCTATCGCTCACAGCTATGCTACCCTTGAGTCCCAAATCAAACACTGATAAAACTTTAAATGTCCCTTAGTTTTATGCGGTGCGTCCTACACCTATAACAGTTTGCAACAATGAAACGCTTGTAACTTTTTACTGGAGCGTAATACAACATTGAAATTTGGTGACAATAAAGTATAAAACTTCAAATGGCCCTAATTTCTATACGGTGCATCCTACACCTGTCAAAGTTTGCAACATTCAAATTCTTGTAACTTTTTACTGGAGCGTCATAAAACCTTGAAATTTTGTGACAACAAGGTACTCGAGCCTCTTATCAATATAACATATCGCTCATAGCTAAGCTACCATTGAGTCCCAAATCAAACATTGATAAAACTTCAAATGGCCCTAACTTTTATACGGTGCGTCCTACACCTATCAAAGTTTACAACATTCAAATGCTTTGTAACTGGAGCGTTAAAAAATCGTGAAATTTTGTGACAATAAAGTACTCGAGCCTCTTGTCAATTTAAGCTATCGCTCATAGCTATGCTACCCTTGAGTACCAAATCAAACACTGCTAAAACTTCAAATGGCCCTAACTTCTATATGGTGCGTCCTATACCTACCAAAGTTTGCAACATTCAATTGCGTGTAACTTTTTACTCGAGCGTCATAAAACCTTGAAATTTTCTGACAATGAAGTACTCGAGCCTCTTATCAAGTTAAGTTATCGCTCATAGCTATGCTACCCTTGAGTCCCAAATCAAACACTGATAAAACTTTAAATGGCCCTAACTTTTATACGGTGCGTCCTACACCTATAACAGTATGCAACAATGAAACGCTTGTAACTTTTTAATGGAGCGTAATAAAACATTGAAATTTGGTGGAAATAAAGTATAAAACTTTAAATGGCCCTAACTTCTATACGGCGCATCCTACACCTGTGAAAGTTTGCAACATTCAAATTCTTGTAACTTTTTACTGGAGCGTCATAAAATCTTGAAATTTTGTGACAATAAAGTACTCGAGCCTCTTATCAATTTAAGCTATCGCACATCGCTATGCTACCCTTGAGTCCCAAATGAAACACTGCTAAAACTTCAAATGGCCCAACTTCTATACGGTGCGTCCTACACCTATCAAAGTTTGCAACATTCAACTGCTTGCAACTTTATACTGGACCGTCAAAAAAACTTGAAATTTTGTGACAATAAAGTACTTGAGACTCTTGTCAATTTAAGCTATCGCTCATAGCTATGCTACCCTTGAGTACCAAATCAAACACTGATAAAACTTCAAATGGCCCTAACTTCTATATGGTGCATCCTATACCTACCAAAGTTTGCAACATTCAAATGCTTTGTAACTTTATATTGGAGCGTTAAAAAATCGTGAAATTTTCTGACAATAAAGTGCGCCAGCCTATTGTCAATTTAAGCTATCGCTCTTAGCTATGCTACCCTTGAGACCAAATCAAACACTGTTAAAACTGCAAATGGCCCTAACTTCTATATGGTGCGTCCTATACCTACCAAAGTTTGCAACATTCAATTGCTTGTAACTTTTTACTGGAGCGTCATAAAACCTTGAAATTTTCTGACAATGAAGTACTCGAGCCTCTTATCAATTTAAGCTTTCGTACATAGCTATGCTACCCTTGAGTCCCAAATGAAACACTGCTAAAACTTCAAATGGTCCAACTTCTATACGGTGCGTCCTACACCTATTAAAGTTTGCAAAATTCAAATGCTTGTAACTTTTTACTGGAGCGTAAAAAAATCTTGAAATTTTGTGCCAATAAAGTATTCGAGCCTCTTATCAATTTAAGCAATCGCTCATAGCTATGCTACCCTTCAGTCCCCAATCAAGCACTGATAAAACTTCAGATGGCCCTAACTTCTATACGGTGCGTCCTACAACTATCAAAATTTGCAACATTCAAATGCTTTGTAACTTTATATTGGAGCGTTAAAAAATCGTGAAATTTTGTGACAATAAAGTACGCGAGCCTATTGTCAATTTAAGCTATCGCTCATAGCTATGCTTCCCTTGAGTCCCAAATCAAACACTGCTAAAACTTCAAATGGCGCTAACTTCTATATGGTGCGTTCTACAAATACCAAAGTTTGCAACATTCAATTGCGTGTAACTTTTTACTGGAGCGTCATAAAACCTTGAAATTTTCTGAAAATGAAGTACTCGAGCCTCTTATCAATTTAATTTATCGCTCATAGCTATGCTACCCTTGAGTCCCAAATCAAACACTGATAAAACTTTAAATGGCCCTAAGTTTTATACGGTGCGTCCTACACCTATAACAGTTTGCAACAATGAAACGCTTGTAACTTTTTAATGGAGCGTAATAAAACATTGAAATTTGGTGCAAATAAAGTATAAAACTTCAAATGGCCCTAACTTCTATACGGCGCATCCTACACCTGTCAAAGTTTGCAACATTCAAATTCTTGTAACTTTTTACTGGAGCGTCATAAAATCTTGAAATTTTGTGACAATAAAGTACTCGAGCCTCTTATCAATTTAAGCTATCGCACATCGCTATGCTACCCTTGAGTCCCAAATGAAACACTGCTAAAACTTCAAATGCCCCAACTTCTATACGGTGCGTCCTACACCTATCAAAGTTTGCAAAATTCAAATGCTTGTAACTTTTTACTGTAGCGTAATAAAATCTTGAAAGTTTGTGACAATAAAGTATTCGAGCCTCTTATCAATTTAAGCTATCACTCATAGCTATTCTACCCTTGAGTCCCAAATCAAACACTGATAAAACTTTAAATGGCCCTAAGTTTTATACGGTGCATCCTACACCTATAACAGTTTGCAACAATGAAACGCTTGTAACTTTTAACTGGAGCGTAATAAAACATTAAAATTTGGTGACAATAAAGTATAAAACTTCAAATGGCCCTAACTTCTATACGGTGCATCCTACACCTGTCAAAGTTTGCAACATTCAAATTCTTGTAACTTTTTACTGGAGCGTCATAAAACCTTGAAATTTTCTGACAACAAGGTACTCGAGCCTCTTATCAATATAACATATCGCTCATAGCTAAGCTACTATTGAGTCCCAAATCAAACATTGATAAAACTTCAAATGGCCCTAACTTCTATACGGTGCGTCCTACACCTATCAAAGTTTGCAACATACAACTGCTTGTAACTTTATACTGGACCGTTAAAAAAACTTGAAATTTTGTGACAATAAAGTACTTGAGACTCTTGTCAATTTAAGCTATCGCTCATAGCTATGCTACCCTTGAGTACCAAATCAAACACTGATAAAACTTCAAATGGCCCTAACTTCTATATGGTGCATCCTATACCTACCAAAGTTTGCAACATTCAAATGCTTTGTAACTTTATATTGGAGGATTTAAAAAATCGTGAAATTTTGTGACAATAAAGTGCGTCAGCCTATTGTCAATTTAAGCTATCGTTCTTAGCTATGCTACCCTTGAGTCCAAATCAAACACTGCTAAAACTGCAAATGGCCATAACTTCTATATGGTGCGTCCTATACCTACCAAAGTTTTCAACATTCAATTGCTTGTAACTTTTTACTGGAGCGTCATAAAACCTTGAAATTTTCTGATAATGAAGTACTCGAGCCTCTTATCAATTTAAGTTATCGCTCATAGCTATGCTACCCTTGAGTCCCAAATCAAACACTGATAAAACTTTAAATGGCCCTAACTTTTATACGGTGAGTCCTACACCTACAACAGTTTGCAACAATGAAACGCTTGTAACTTTTTACTGGAACGTAATAAAACATTGAAATTTGGTGACAGTAAAGTATAAAACTGAAAATGGCCCTAACTTCTATACGGTGCATCCTACACCTGTCAAAGTTTGCAACATTCAAATTCTTGTAACTTGTTACTGGAGCGTCATAAAATCTTGAAATTTTGTGACAATAAAGTACTGGAGCTTCTTATCAATTTAAGCTATCGCTCATAGCTATGCTACCCTTGAGTCCCATATGAAACACTGCTAAAACTTCAAATGGCCCAACTTCTATACGGTGCGTCCTACACCTATCAATGTTTGCAAAATTCAAATGCTTGTAACTTTTTACTGTAGCATAATAAAATCTTGAAATTTTGTGACGACAAAGTATTCGAGCCTCTTATCAATTTAAGCTATCGCTCATAGCTATGCTACCCTTGAGTCCCAAATCAAACACTGATAAAACTTTAAATGGCCCTAAGTTTTATGCGGTGCGTCCTACACCTATAACAGTTTGCAACAATGAAACGTTTGTAACTTTTCACTGGAGCGTAATACAACATTGAAATTTGGTGACAATAAAGTATAAAACTTCAAATGGCCCTAATTTCTATACATTGCATCCTACACCTGTCAAAGTTTGCAACATTCAAATTCTTGTAACTTTTTACTGGAGCGTCATAAAACCTAGAAATTTTGTGACAACAAGGTACTCGAGCCTCTTATCAATATAACATATCGCTCATAGCTAAGCTACCATTGAGTCCCAAATCAAACATTGATTAAACTTCAAATGGCCCTAACTTCTATACGATGCGTCCTACACCTATCAAAGTTTGCAACATTCAATTGCTTGTAACTTTATACTGGAGCGTCAAAAAAACTTGAAATTTTGTGACAATAAAGTACTTGAGCCTCTTGTCAATTTAAGCTATCGCTCATAGCTATGCTACCCTTGAGTCCCAAATCAAACACTGAGAAAACTTCAAATGGCCCTAACTTCTATACGGTGCGTCTTACACCTATCTAAGTTTGCAACATTGAAATGCTTGTAACTTTATACTGGAGCGTCAAAAAAAGTTGAAATTCTATGACAATAAAGTACTTGAGCCTCTTGTCAATTTAAGCTATCGCTCATAGCTATGCTACACTTGAGTCCCAAACAAAAACACTGCTACAACTTCAAATGGCCCTTACTTCTGTACGGTGCCTATCAAAGTTTGCAACATTCAAATGCTTGCAACTTTTTACTGGAGGTCATATAGCCCTGAAATTTAGTGACAATAAAGTATAAAACTTCAAATGGCCCTAAAGTTTGCAACATTCAAATACTTGTAACTTTTTACTGGAGCGTAATAAAATCTTGAAATTTTGTGACAATAAAGTATTCGAGCCTCTTATCAATTTAAGCTATCGCTCATAGCTATGCTACCCTTGAGTCCCAAATCAAACACTACTAAAACATCAAATGGCCCTACCTTCTATATGGTGCGTCCTATAAATACCAAAGTTTGCAACATTCAATTGCGTGTAACTTTTTACTGGAGCGTCATAAAACCTTGAAATTTTCTGAAAATGAAGTACTCGAGCCTCTTATCAATTTAATTTATCGCTCATAGCTATGCTACCCTTGAGTCACAAATCAAACACTGATAAAACTTTAAATGGCGCTAACTTTTATACGGTGCGTCCTACACCTATAATAGTTTGCAACGATGAAACGCTTGTAACTTTTTAATGGAACGTAATAAAACATTGAAATTTGGTGCAAATAAAGTATAAAACTTCAAATGGCCCTAACTTCTATACGGCGCATCCTACACCTGTCAAAGTTTGCAACATTCAAATTCTTGTAACTTTTTACTGGAGCGGCATAAAATCTTGAAATTTTGTGACAATAAAGTACTCGAGCCTCTTATCAATTTAAGCTATCGCACATGGCTATGCTACCCTTGAGTCCCAAATGAAACACTGCTAAACCTTCAAATGGCCCAACTTCTATACGGTGCGTCCTACACCTATCAAAGTTTGCAAAATTCAAATGCTTGTAACTTTTTACTGTAGCGGAATAAAATCTTGATAGTTTGTGACAATTAAGTATTCGAGCCTCTTATCAATTTAAGCTATCACTCATAGCTATGCTGCCCTTGAGTCCCAAATCAAACACTGATAAAACTTCATATGGCCCTAAGTTTTATACGGTGCGTCCTACACCTATAACAGTTTGCAACAATGAAACGCTTGTAACTTTTAACTGAAGCGTAATAAAACATTAAAATTTGGTGACAAAGTATAAAACTTCAAATGGCCCTAACTTCTATACGGTGCATCCTACACCTGTCAAAGTTTGCAACATTCAAATACTTGTAACTTTTTACTGGAGCGTCATAAAACCTTGAAATTTTGTGACAACAAGGTACTCGAGCTTCTTATCAATATAACATATCGCTCATAGCTAAGCTACCATTGAGTCCCAAATCAAACATTGATAAAACTTCAAATGGCCCTAACTTCTATACGGTGCGTCCTATACCTACCAAAGTTTGCAACATTCAATTGTTTGTAACTTTTTACTGGAGCGTCATAAAACCTTGAAATTTTGTGACAATAAAGTACTTGAGCCTTGTATCAATATAACATGTCGCTCATAGCTAAGGTACCATTGAACACTGCTAAAACTTCAAATGGCCCTAACTTTTGTACGGTGCATCCTATACTTATCAAAGTTTGCAACATTCAAATGCTTGTAACTTTTTACTGGAGCGTCATAAAACCTAGAAATTTTGTGACAACAAGGTACTCGAGCCTCTTATCAATATAACATATCGCTCATAGCTAAGCTACCATTGAGTCCCAAATCAAACATTGATTAAACTTCAAATGGCCCTAACTTCTATACGATGCGTCCTACACCTATCAAAGTTTGCAACATTCAATTGCTTGTAACTTTATACTGGAGCGTCAAAAAAACTTGAAATTTTGTGACAATAAAGTACTTGAGCCTCTTGTCAATTTAAGCTATCGCTCATAGCTATGCTACCCTTGAGTCCCAAATCAAACACTGAGAAAACTTCAAATGGCCCTAACTTCTATACGGTGCGTCTTACACCTATCTAAGTTTGCAACATTGAAATGCTTGTAACTTTATACTGGAGCGTCAAAAAAAGTTGAAATTCTATGACAATAAAGTACTTGAGCCTCTTGTCAATTTAAGCTATCGCTCATAGCTATGCTACACTTGAGTCCCAAACAAAAACACTGCTACAACTTCAAATGGCCCTTACTTCTGTACGGTGCCTATCAAAGTTTGCAACATTCAAATGCTTGCAACTTTTTACTGGAGGTCATATAGCCCTGAAATTTAGTGACAATAAAGTATAAAACTTCAAATGGCCCTAAAGTTTGCAACATTCAAATACTTGTAACTTTTTACTGGAGCGTAATAAAATCTTGAAATTTTGTGACAATAAAGTATTCGAGCCTCTTATCAATTTAAGCTATCGCTCATAGCTATGCTACCCTTGAGTCCCAAATCAAACACTACTAAAACATCAAATGGCCCTACCTTCTATATGGTGCGTCCTATAAATACCAAAGTTTGCAACATTCAATTGCGTGTAACTTTTTACTGGAGCGTCATAAAACCTTGAAATTTTCTGAAAATGAAGTACTCGAGCCTCTTATCAATTTAATTTATCGCTCATAGCTATGCTACCCTTGAGTCACAAATCAAACACTGATAAAACTTTAAATGGCGCTAACTTTTATACGGTGCGTCCTACACCTATAATAGTTTGCAACGATGAAACGCTTGTAACTTTTTAATGGAACGTAATAAAACATTGAAATTTGGTGCAAATAAAGTATAAAACTTCAAATGGCCCTAACTTCTATACGGCGCATCCTACACCTGTCAAAGTTTGCAACATTCAAATTCTTGTAACTTTTTACTGGAGCGGCATAAAATCTTGAAATTTTGTGACAATAAAGTACTCGAGCCTCTTATCAATTTAAGCTATCGCACATCGCTATGCTACCCTTGAGTCCCAAATGAAACACTGCTAAAACTTCAAATGGCCCAACTTCTATACGGTGCGTCCTACACCTATCAAAGTTTGCAAAATTCAAATGCTTGTAACTTTTTACTGTAGCGGAATAAAATCTTGATAGTTTGTGACAATTAAGTATTCGAGCCTCTTATCAATTTAAGCTATCACTCATAGCTATGCTGCCCTTGAGTCCCAAATCAAACACTGATAAAACTTCATATGGCCCTAAGTTTTATACGGTGCGTCCTACACCTATAACAGTTTGCAACAATGAAACGCTTGTAACTTTTAACTGAAGCGTAATAAAACATTAAAATTTGGTGACAAAGTATAAAACTTCAAATGGCCCTAACTTCTATACGGTGCATCCTACACCTGTCAAAGTTTGCAACATTCAAATACTTGTAACTTTTTACTGGAGCGTCATAAAACCTTGAAATTTTGTGACAACAAGGTACTCGAGCTTCTTATCAATATAACATATCGCTCATAGCTAAGCTACCATTGAGTCCCAAATCAAACATTGATAAAACTTCAAATGGCCCTAACTTCTATACGGTGCGTCCTATACCTACCAAAGTTTGCAACATTCAATTGTTTGTAACTTTTTACTGGAGCGTCATAAAACCTTGAAATTTTGTGACAATAAAGTACTTGAGCCTTGTATCAATATAACATGTCGCTCATAGCTAAGGTACCATTGAACACTGCTAAAACTTCAAATGGCCCTAACTTTTGTACGGTGCATCCTATACTTATCAAAGTTTGCAACATTCAAATGCTTGTAACTTTTTACTGGAGCGTCATAAAATGTAGAAATTCTGTGACAATAAAGTACTCGTGCCTCTTGTCAATTTAAGCTATCGCTCATAGCATGCTAACCTTGAGTCCCAAATCAAACATTGATAAAACTTCAAATGGCCCTAACTTCTATACGCTGCGTCTTACACCTATCAAAGTTTGCAACATTCAAATGCTTGTAACTTTATACTGGAGCGTCAAAAAAAGTTGAAATTCTATGACAATAAAGTACTTGAGCCTCTTGTCAATTTAAGCTATCGCTCATAGCTATGCTACACTTGAGTCCCAAGCAAAAACACTGCTACAACTTCAAATGGCCCTTACTTCTGTACGGTGCCTATCAAAGTTTGCAACATTCAAATGCTTGCAACTTTTTACTGGAGGTCATATAGCCCTGAAATTTAGTGACAATAAAGTATAAAACTTCAAATGGCCCTAAAGTTTGCAACATTCAAATACTTGTAACTTTTTACTGGAGCGTAATAAAATCTTGAAATTTTGTGACAATAAAGTATTCGAGCCTCTTATCAATTTAAGCTATCGCTCATAGCTATGCTATCCTTGAGTCCCAAATCAAACACTGATAAACCTTCAAATGGCACTAACTTCTATACGGTCTGTCCTACATCTATCAAAGTTTGCAACATTCAAATGCTTTGTAACTTTATACTGGAGCGTTAAAAAATCGTGAAATCTTGTGCCAATAAAGTACTGGAGGCTCTTGTCAATTTAAGCTATCGCTCATAGCTTGAGTCCCAAATCAAACACTGCTAAAAATTCAAAAGGCCCTAACTTCTGTACGGTGCGTCCTATACCTATCAAAGTTTGCAACAATCAATTGCTTGTATCTTATTACTGGAGCGTCATAACATCTTGACATTTTCTGACAATGAAGTACTCGAGTCTCTTGTCAATTTAAGTTATTGTTCATAGCTAAGCTACCATTGAGTCCAAAATCAAACACTGCTAAAACTTCAAATGGCCCTAACTTCAATATGGTGCATCCTATACCTACCAAAGTTTGCAACATTCAATTGCTTGTAACTTTTTACTGGAGCGTAATAAAATCTTGAAATTTTGTGACAATAAAGTATTCGAGCCTCTTATAAATTTAAGCTATCGCTCATAGCTATGCTACACTTGAGTCCCAAATCAAACACTGATAAAACTTCAAATGGCCCTAACTTCTATACGGTCTGTCCTACACCTATCAAAGTTTGCAACATTCAAATGCTTTGTAACTTTATACTGGAGCGTTAAAAATTCTTGAAATCTTGTGCCAATAAAGTACTGGAGCCTCTTCTCAATTTAAGCTATCGCTCATAGCTTGAGTCCCAAATCAAGCACTGCTAAAACTTCAAAAGGCCCTAACTTCTATATGGTACGTCCTATACCTACCAAAGTTAGCAACATTCAGTTGCTTGTAACTTTTTACTGGAGTGTCAAAAAACCTTGAAATTTTCTGACAATGAAGTACTCGAGCCTCTTGTCAATTTAAGTTATCGCTCATACCTATGCTACCCTTGAGTCCCAAATCAAACACTGATGAAACTTTAAATGGCCCTAACTTTTATACGGTGCGTCCTACACCTATCGCAGTTTGCAACAATGAAACCCTTGTAACTTTTTACTGGAGCGTAATAAAACATTGAAATTTGCTGACAATAAAGTATAAAACTTCAAAATGCCCTATCTTCTATACCGTGCATCCTACACCTGTCAAACTTTGCAACATTCAAATACTTGTAACTTTTTACTGGAGCGTCATAAAACCTTGACATTTTGTGACAATAAGGTACTCGAGCCTCTTATCAATATAACATATCGCTCATAGCTAAGCTACCATTGAGTCCCAAATGAAACACTGCTAAAACTTCAAATGGCCCAACTTCTATACGGTGCGTCCTACACCTATCAAAGTTTGCAACAATCAAATGCTTGTAACTTTTTACTGGAGCGTCATAAAATCTAGAAAATTTGTGACAATAAAGTACTCGTGCCTCTTGTCAATTTAAGCTATCGCTCATAGCTATTCTAACATTGAGTCCCAAATCAAACATTGATCAAACTTCAAATGGCCCTAACTACTGTACGGTGCAACCTATACCTATCAATGTTTGCAACAATCAAATGCTTGTAACTTATTACTGGAGCGTCATAAAATCTTGAAAATTTCTGACAATAAACTACTCGAGCCTCTTGTCAATTTAAGCTATCGCTCATAGCATGCTACTCTTGAGCCCCAAATCAAACACTGCTAAAACTTCAAATGGCCCTAACTTCTGTACGGTGCATCCTATCACAGTTTGCAACAATGAAACCCTTGTAACTTTTTAGTGGAGCGTCATAAAACCTTGAAATTTTGTGACAAAAAAGTACTCGAGCCTCTTATCAATTTAAGCTATCGCTCATAGCTATGTTACCCTTGAGTCCCAAATCAGACACTGCTAAAATTTCAAATGGCCCTAACTTCTGTAAGGTGCATCCTATACCTATCAATGTTTGCAACAATCAAATGCTTGTAACTGATTACTGGAGCGTGATAAAATCTTGAAATTTTCTGACAATAAACTACTCGAGCCTCTTGTCAATTTAAGCTATCGCTCATAGCATGTTACTCTTGAGCCCCAAATCAAACACTGCTAAGACTTCAAATGGCCCTAATTTCTGTACGGTGCGTCCTATACCTGTCAAAGTTTGCAACAATCAATTGCTTATATCTTATTACTGGAGCGTCATAACATCTTGAAATTTTGTGACAATAAAGTACTCGAGCCTCTTGTCAATTTAAGCTACCGCTCATAGCTAAGCTAACATTGAGTCCAAAATCAAACACTGCTAAAACTTCCAATGGCCCTAACTTCTATATGGTGCATCCTATACCTACCAAAGTTTGCAATAATAAAATCTTGAAATTTTGTGACAATAAAGTATTCGAGCCTCTTATAAATTTAAGCTATCGCTCATAGCTATGCTACACTTGAGTCCCAAATCAAACACTGATAAAACTTCAAATGGCCGTAACTTCTATACGGTCTGTCCTACACCTATCAAAGTTTGCAACATTCAAATGCTTTGTAACTTTATACTGGAGCGTTAAAAAATCGTGAAATCTTGTGCCAATAAAGTACTGGAGCCTCTTGTCAATTTAAGCTATCGCGCATAGCTTGAGTCCCAAATCAAGCACTGCTAAAACTTCAAAAGGCCCTAACTTCTATATGGTACGTCCTATACCTACCAAAGTTAGCAACATTCAATTGCTTGTAACTTTTTACTGGAGTGTCAAAAAACCTTGAAATTTTCTGACAATGAAGTACTCGAGCCTCTTGTCAATTTAAGTTATCGCTCATAGCTATGCTACCCTTGAGTCCCAAATCAAACACTGATGAAACTTTAAATGGCCCTAACTTTTATACAGTGCAACCTATACCTATCAATGTTTGCAACAATGAAATGCTTGTAACTTATTACTGGAGCGTCATAAAATCTTGAAATTTTCTGACAATAAACTACTCGAGCCTCTTGTCAATTTAAGCTATCGCTCATAGCATGCTACTCTTGAGCCCCAAATCAAACACTGCTAAAACTTCAAATGGCCCTAACTTCTGTACGGTGCATCCTATCAAAGTTTGCAACAATCAATTGCTTGTATCTTATTACTGGAGCGTCAGAAATCTTGAAATTTTGTGACAATAAAGTACTCGAGCCTCTTGTTAATTTAAGCTATCGCTCATAGCTAAGCTACCATTGAGTCCCAAATGAAACACTGCTAAAAGTTCAAATGGCCCAACTTCTATACGGTGCGTCCTACACCTATCAAAGTTTGCAAAATTCAAATGCTTGTAACTTTTTACTGTAGCGTAATAAAATCTTGAAATTTTGTGACAATAAAGTATTCGAGGCTCTTATCAATTTAAGCTATCGCTCATAGCTATGCTACCCTTGAGTCACAAATCAAACACTGATAAAACTTCAAATGGCCCTAACTTATATACGGTGCGTCCTACAACTATCAAAGTTTGCAACATTCAAATGCTTTGTAAGTTTTTATTGTAGCTTAATAAAATATTGAAATTTTGTGACAATAAAGTATTCGAGCCTCTTATCAATTTAAACTATCGCTCATAGCTATGCTACCCTTGAGTCCCAAATCAAACACTGATAAAACTTCAAATGGCCCTAACTTCTATACGGTGCGTCCTACAATTATCAAAGTTTGCAACATTCAAATGCTTTGTAACTTTTTACTGTAGCGTAATAAAATCTTGAAATTTTGTGAGTATAAAGTACTCGAGCCTCTTATCAATTTATGCTATCGTACATAGCTATGCTACCCTTTAGTCACAAATGAAACACTGCTAAAACTTCAAATGGCCCAACTTCTATCTTGTAACTTGTTACTGGAGCGTCATAAAATCTTTGTGACAATAAAGTACTCGTGCCTCTTGTCAATTTAAGCTATCGCTCATAGCTATGCTACCCTTGAGTCCCAAATCAAACACTGATAAAACTTCAAATGGCCCTAACTTCTATACGGTCTGTCCTACACCTATCAAAGTTTGCAACATTCCAATGCTTTGTAACTTTATACTGGAGCGTTAAAAAATCGTGAAATCTTGTGCCAATAAAGTACTGGAGCCTCTTGTCAATTTAAGCTATCGCTCATAGCTTGAGTCCCAAATCAAGCACTGCTAAAACTTCAAAAGGCCCTAACTTCTATATGGTACGTCCTATACCTACCAAAGTTAGCAACATTCAATTGCTTGTAACTTTTTACTGGAGTGTCAAAAAACCTTGAAATTTTCTGACAATGAAGTACTCGAGCCTCTTGTCAATTTAAGTTATCGCTCATAGCTATGCTACCCTTGAGTCCCAAATCAAACACTGATGAAACTTTAAATGGCCCTAACTTTTATACGGTGCGTCCTACACCTATCAAAGTTTGCAACAATGAAACCCTTGTAACTTTTTACTGGAGCGTCATAAAACCTTGAAATTTTGTGACAATGAAGTACTCGAGCCTCTTGTCAATTTAAGTTATCGCTCATAGCTATGGTACCCTTGAGTCCCAAATCAAACACTGATAAAACTTTAAATGGCCCTAACTTTTATACCGTGCGTCCTACACCTATCGCAGTTTGCAACAATGAAACCCTTGTAACTTTTTACTGGAGCGTAATAAAACATTGAAATTTGTTGACAATAAAGTATAAAACTTCAAAATGCCCTATCTTCTATACGGTACATCCTACACCTGTCAAAGTTTGCAACATTCAAATACTTGTAACTTTTTACTGGAGCGTCATAAAACCTTGACATTTTGTGACAATAAGGTACTCGAGCCTCTTATCAATATAACATATCGCTCATAGCTAAGCTACCATTGAGTCCCAAATGAAACACTGCTAAAACTTCAAATGGCCCAACTTCTATACGGTGCGTCCTACACCTATCAAAGTTTGCAACAATCAAATGCTTGTAACTTTTTACTGTAGCGTAATAAAATCTTGAAATTTTGTGACAATAAAGTATTCGAACCTCTTATCAATTTAAGCTATCGCTCATAGCTATGCTACCCTTGAGTCCCAAATCAAACACTGATAAAACTTCAAATGGCCCTAACTTCTATACGGTGCGTCCTACAACTATCAAAGTTTGCAACATTCAAATGCTTTGTAACTTTTTATTGTAGCTTAATAAAATATTGAAATTTTGTGACAATAAAGTTATCGAGCCTCTTATCAATTTAAACTATCGCTCATAGCTATGCTACCCTTGAGTCCCAAATCAAACACTGATAAAACTTCAAATGGCCCTAACTTCTATACGGTGCGTCCTGCAATTATCAAAGTTTGCAACATTCAAATGCTTTGTAACTTTTTACTGTAGCGTAATAAAATCTTGAAATTTTGTGCGTATAAAGTACTCGAGCCTCTTATCAATTTATGCTATCGTACATAGCTATGCTACCCTTTAGTCCCAAATGAAACACTGCTAAAACTTCAAATGGCCCAACTTCTATACGGCGCGTCCTACACCTATCAAAGTTTGCAACAATCAAATGCTTGTAACTTTTTACTGTAGCGTAATAAAATCTTGAAATTTTGTGACAATAAAGTACTCGTACCTCTTGTCAATTTAAGCTATCGCTCATAGATATGATAACCTTGAGTCCCAAATCAAACACTGCTAAAACTTCAAATGGCCCTAACTTCTGTACGGTGCGTCCTATACCTATCAAAGTTTGCAACAATCCAATGCTTGTAATCTATTACTGGAGCGTCATAAAATCTTGAAATTTTCTGACAATAAACTACTCAAGCCTCTTATCGATTTAAACTATCGCTCATAGCTATGCTACCCTTGAGTCCCAAATCAAACACTGATAAAACTTCAAATGGCCCTAAATTCTGTATGGTGCAACCTATACCTATCAATGTTTGCAATAATCAAATGCTTTTAACTTATTACTGGAGCGTCATAAAATCTTGAAATTTTCTGACAATAAAATACTCGAGCCTCTTGTCAATTTAAGCTATCGCTCATAGCTAAGCTACCATTGAGTCCCAAATGAAACACTGCTAAAAGTTCAAATAGCCCAACTTCTTTACGGTGCGTCCTACACCTATCAAAGTTTGCAAAATTTAAATGCTTGTAACTTTTTACTGTAGCGTAATAAAATCTTGAAATTTTGTGACAATAAAGTATTCGAGCCTCTTATCAATTTAAACTATCGCTCATAGCTATGCTACCCTTGAGTCCCAAATCAAACACTGATAAAACTTCAAATGGCCCTAACTTCTATACGGCGCGTCCTACAATTATCAAAGTTTGCAACATTCAAATGCTTTGTAACTTTTTACTGTAGCGTAATAAAATCTTGAAATTTTGTGAGAATAAAGTACTCGAGCCTCTTATCAATTTATGCTATCGCACATAGCTATGCTACCCTTTAGTCCCAAATGAAAAACTGCTAAAACTTCAAATGCCTCAACTTCTATACGGTGCGTCCTACACCTATCAAAGTTTGCAACAATCAAATGCTTGTAACTTTTTACTGGAGCGTCATAAAATCTAGAAATTTTGTGACAATAAAGTACTCGTGCCTCTTGTCAATTTAAGCTATCGCTCATAGCTATGATAACCTTGAGTCCCAAATCAAACACTGCTAAAACTTCAAATGGCCCTAACTTCTGTACGGTGCGTCCTATACCTATCAAAGTTTGCAACAATCAAATGCTTGTAATCTATTGCTGGAGCGTCATAAAATCTTAAAATTTTCTGACAATAAACTACTCGAGCCTCTTGTCAATTTAAGCTATCGCTCATAGCATGCTACTCTTGAGCCCCAAATCAAACACTGCTAAAACTTCAAAAGGCCCAACTTCTATCTTGTAACTTGTTACTGGAGTGTCATAAAATCTTTGTGACAATAAACTACTCGAGCCTCTTATCAATTTAAACTATCGCTCATAGCTATGCTACCCTTGAGTCCCAAATCAAACATTGATAAAACTTCAAATGGCCCTAAATTCTGTACGGTGCAACCTATACCTATCAATGTTTGCAACAATAAAATGCTTTTAACTTATTACTGGAGCGTCATAAAATCTTGAAATTTTCTGACAATAAACTACTCGAGCCTCTTGTCAATTTAAGCTATCGCTCATAGCATGCTACTCTTGAGCCCCAAATCAAACACTGCTAAAACTTCAAATGGCACTAACTTTTGTACGGTGCACCCTATCAAAGTTTGCAACAATACATTGCTTGTATCTTATTACTGGAGCGTCAAAAATTCTTGAAAATTTGTGACACAAAAATACTCGAGCCTCTTGTTAATTTAAGCTATCGCTCATAGCTAAGCTACCATTGAGTCCCAAATGAAACACTGCTAAAAGTTCAAATGGCCCAACTTCTATACGGTGCGTCCTACACCTATAAAAGTTTGCAAAATTTAAATGCTTGTAACTTTTTACTGTAGCGTAATAAAATCTTGAAATTTTGTGACAATAAAGTATTCGAGCCTCTTATCAATTTAAACTATCGATCATAGCTATGCTACCCTTGAGTCCCAAATCAAACACTGATAAAACTTCAATTGGCCCTAACTTCTATACGGTGCGTCCTACAATTATCAAAGTTTGCAACATTGAAATGCTTTGTAACTTTTTACTGTAGCGTAATAAAATCTTGAAATTTTGTGAGAATAAAGTACTCGAGCCTCTTATCAATTTATGCTATCGCACATAGCTATGCTACCCTTTAGTCCCAAATGAAAAACTGCTAAAACTTCAAATGCCTCAACTTCTATACGGTGCGTCCTACACCTATCAAAGTTTGCAACAATCAAATGCTTGTAACTTTTTACTGGAGCGTCATAAAATCTAGAAATTTTGTGACAATAAAGTACTCGTGCCTCTTGTCAATTTAAGCTATCGCTCATAGCTATGATAACCTTGAGTCCCAAATCAAACACTGCTAAAACTTCAAATGGCCCTAACTTCTGTACGGTGCGTCCTATACCTATCAAAGTTTGCAACAATCAAATGCTTGTAACTTTTTACTGGAGCGTCATAAAATCTAGAAATTTTGTGACAATAAAGTACTCCAGCCTCTTATCAATTTAGCTATCGCTCATAGCTATGCTACCCTTGTGTCCCAACTGAAACACTGCTAAAATTTCAAATGGCCCTAACTTCTGTACGGTGCATCCTATACCTATCAATGTTTGCAACAATCAAATGCTTGTAACTTATTACTGGAGCGTGATAAAATCTTGAAATTTTCTGACAATAAACTACTCGAGCCTCTTGTCAATTTAAGCTATCGCACATAGCATGCTACTCTTGAGCCCCAAATCAAACACTGCTAAAACTTCAAATGGCGCTAACTTCTGTACGGTGCGTTCTATACCTATCAAAATTTGCAACAATTAATTGCTTGTATCTTATTCCTGGAGCGTCATAAAATCTTGAAATTTTGTGACAATAAAGTACTCGAGCCTCTTGTTAATTTAAGCTATCGCTCATAGCTAAGCTACCATTGAGTCCAAAATCAAACATTGCTAAAACTTCAAATGGCCTTACTTCTATACGGTGCGTCCTACACCTATCAAAGTTTGCAAAATTCAAATGCTTGTAACTTTTTACTGTAGTCTAATAAAATCTTGAAATTTTGTGACAATAAAGTATTCGAGCCTCTTATCAATTTAAGCTATCGCTCATAGCTATGCTACCCTTGAGTCCCAAATCAAACACTGATAAAACTTTAAATGGCCCTAACTTTTATACGGTGCGTCCTACAACTATCAAAGTTTGCAACATTCAAATACTTTGCAACTTTTTACTGGAGCGTCATAAAATCTAGAAATTTTGTGACAATAAAGTACTCGTGCCTCTTGTCAATTTAAGCTATCGCTCATAGCTATGATAACCTTGAGTCCCAAATCAAACATTGATAAAACTTCAAATGGCCCTAACTTCTGTACGGTGCAACCTATACCTATCAATGTTTGCAACAATCAAATGCTTGTAACTTATTACTGGAGCGTCATAAAATCTTGAAAATTTCTGCAAATAAACTACTCGACCCTCTTGTCAATTTAAGCTATCGCTCATAGCATGCTACTCTTGAGCCCCAAATCAAACACTGCTAAAACTTCAAATGGCCCTACCTTCTGTACGGTGCGTCCTATACCTATCAAAGTTTGCACCAATCAATTGCTTGTATCTTATTCCTGGAGCGTCATAAAATCTTGCAATTTTGTGACAATAAAGAACCGAGCCTCTTGTCAATTTAAGCTATCGCTCGTAGCTAAGCTACCATTGAGTCCAAAATCAAACACTGCTAAAACTTCAAATGGCCCTAACTTCCATATGGTGCTTCCTACACCTGTCAAAGTTTGCAACATTCAAATACTTGTAACTTTTTACTGGAGCGTCATAAAACCTTGAAATTTTGTGACAATAAAGTACTCCAGCCTCTTATCAATTTAGCTATCGCTCATAGCTATGCTACCCTTGTGTCCCAACTGAAACACTGCTAAAATTTCAAATGGCCCTAACTTCTATACGGTGCATCCTATACCTATCAATGTTTGCAACAATCAAATGCTTGTAACTTATTACTGGAGCGTGATAAAATCTTGAAATTTTCTGACAATAAACTACTCGAGCCTCTTGTCAATTTAAGCTATCGCACATAGCATGCTACTCTTGAGCCCCAAATCAAACACTGCTAAAACTTCAAATGGCGCTAACTTCTGTACGGTGCGTTCTATACCTATCAAAATTTGCAACAATTAATTGCTTGTATCTTATTCCTGGAGCGTCATAAAATCTTGAAATTTTGTGACAATAAAGTACTCGAGCCTCTTGTTAATTTAAGCTATCGCTCATAGCTATGATAACCTTGAGTCCCAAATCAAACATTGATAAAACTTCAAATGGCCCTAACTTCTGTACGGTGCAACCTATACCTATCAATGTTTGCAACAATCAAATGCTTGTAGCTTATTACTGGAGCGTCATAAAATCTTGAAAATTTCTGCAAATAAACTACTCGACCCTCTTGTCAATTTAAGCTATCGCTCATAGCATGCTACTCTTGAGTCCCAAATCAAACACTGATAAAACTTTAAATGGCCCTAACTTTTATACGGTGCGTCCTACAACTATCAAAGTTTGCAACATTCAAATACTTTGCAACTTTTTACTGGAGCGTCATAAAATCTAGAAATTTTGTGACAATAAAGTACTCGTGCCTCTTGTCAATTTAAGCTATCGCTCATAGCTATGATAACCTTGAGTCCCAAATCAAACATTGATAAAACTTCAAATGGCCCTAACTTCTGTACGGTGCAACCTATACCTATCAATGTTTGCAACAATCAAATGCTTGTAACTTATTACTGGAGCGTCATAAAATCTTGAAAATTTCTGCAAATAAACTACTCGACCCTCTTGTCAATTTAAGCTATCGCTCATAGCATGCTACTCTTGAGCCTCAAATCAAACACTGCTAAAACTTCAAATGGCCCTACCTTCTGTACGGTGCGTCCTATACCTATCAAAGTTTGCACCAATCAATTGCTTGTATCTTATTCCTGGAGCGTCATAAAATCTTGCAATTTTGTGACAATAAAGAACCGAGCCTCTTGTCAATTTAAGCTATCGCTCGTAGCTAAGCTACCATTGAGTCCAAAATCAAACACTGCTAAAACTGCAAATGGCCCTAACTTCCATATGGTGCTTCCTACACCTGTCAAAGTTTGCAACATTCAAATACTTGTAACTTTTTACTGGAGCGTCATAAAACCTTGAAATTTTGTGACAATAAAGTACTCCAGCCTCTTATCAATTTAGCTATCGCTCATAGCTATGCTACCCTTGTGTCCCAACTGAAACACTGCTAAAATTTTAAATGGCCCTAACTTCTGTACGGTGCATCCTATACCTATCAATGTTTGCAACAATCAAATGCTTGTAACTTATTACTGGAGCGTGATAAAATCTTGAAATTTTCTGACAATAAACTACTCGAGCCTCATGTCAATTTAAGCTATCGCTCATAGCATGCTACTCTTGAGCCCCAAATCAAACACTGCTAAAACTTCAAATGGCGCTAACTTCTGTACGGTGCGTCCTATACCTGTCAAAGTTTGCAACAATTAATTGCTTGTATCTTATTCCTGGAGCGTCATAAAATCTTGAAATTTTGTGACAATAAAGTACTCGAGCCTCTTGTCAATTTAAGCTATCGCTCATAGCTAAGCTACCATTGAGTCCAAAATCAAACACTGCTAAAACTTCAAATTTCCCTAACTTCTATATACCTACCAAAGTTTGCAACATTCAATTGCTTGGAACTTTTTACTGGAGCGTCATAAAACTTTGAAATTTTTTGACAATGAAGTACTCGAGCCTCTTATCAATTTCAGTTATCGCTCATAGCTATGTTACCCTGGAGTACCAAATCAAACACTGATAAAACTTCAAATGGCTTTAACTTCTGTACGGTGTGTCCTATACCTATTAAGGTTTGCAACATTCAAATGCTTGTAACTTTTTATTGGAGCGTCATAAAATCTTGAAATTTTGTGACAATAAAATACTCGAGCCTCTTATCAATTTAAGCTATCGCACATAGCTATGCTAACCTTGAGTCATAAATGAAAAACTGCTAAAACTTTAAATGGACCAACTTCTATACGGTCTGTCCTACACCTATCAAAGTTTGCAACATTCAAATGCTTTGTAACTTTATACTGGAGCGTTAAAAAATCGTGAAATTTTGTGCCAATAAAGTACTGGAGCCTCTTGTAAATTTAAGCTATCGCTCATAGCTTGAGTCCCAAATCAAACACTGCTAAAACTTCAAAAGGCCCTAACTTCTATATGGTGCGTCCTATACCTACCAAAGTTAGCAACATTCAATTGCTTGTAACTTTTTACTGGAGCGTCATAAAACCTTGAAATTTTCTGACAATGAAGTACTCGAGCCTCTTGCCAATTTAAGTTATCGCTCATAGCTATGCTACCCTTGAGTCCCAAATCAAACACTGATAAAACTTTAAATGGCCCTAACTTTTATACGGTGCGTCCTACACCTATCACAGTTTGCAACAATGAAACCCTTGTAACTTTTTACTGTACCGTAATAAAACCTTGAAATTTTATGATAATAAAGTATTCGTGCCTCTTGTCAATTTAAGCTGTCGCTCATAGCATGCTACTCTTGAGTCCCAAATCAAACACTGCTAAAACTTCAAATGGCCCTAACTTATGTACGGTGCATCCTACACTTATCAAAGTTTGCAACATTCAAATGCTTGCAACTTTTTACTGGAGCGTCATAAAATCTAGAAATTTTGTGACAATAAAGTACTCGTGCCTCTTATCAATTTAAGCTATCGTTCATAGTTAAGCTAACATTGAGTCCCAAATCAAACACTGCTGAAACTTCAATTGGCCCTAACTTCTGTACGGTGCGACCTATACCTATCAAAGTTTGCAACATTCAAATGCTTGTAACTTTTTACTGGAGCGTCATAAAACCTTGAAATTTTGTGACAATAAAGTACTCGAGCCTCTTATCAATTTAAACTATCGCTCATTGCTATGGTATCCGTGAGTTCCAAATCAAACACTGCTAAAACTTCAATTGGCCCTAACTTCTGTACGGTGCGTCCTATACCTATCAAAGTTTCCAACATTCAAATGCTTGTAACTTTTTACTGGAGCGTAATAAAACATTGAAATTTGGTGACAATAAAGTATAAGACTTCAAATGGCCCTAACTTCTATACGGTGCATCCTACACCTGTCAAAGTTTGCAACAATCAAATACTTGTAACTTCTTACTGGAGCGTCATAAAACCTTGAAATTTTGTGACAATAAAGTACTCGAGCCTCTTGTCAATTTAAGCTACCGCTCGTAGCTAAGCTACCATTGAGTCCAAAATCAAACACTGCTAAAACTTCAAATGGCCCTAACTTCTATATGGTGCATCCTACACGTGTCAAAGTTTGCAACATTCAAATACTTGTAACTTTTTACTGGAGCGTCATAAAACCTTGAAATTTTGTGACAATAAAGTACTCCAGCCTCTTATCAATTTAGCTATCGCTCATAGCTATGCTACCCTTTTGTCCCAACTGAAGCACTGCTAAAATTTCAAATGGCCCTAACTTCTGTACGGTGCATCCTATACCTATCAATGTTTGCAACAATCAAATGCTTGTAACTTATTACTGGAGCGTGATAAAATCTTGAAATTTTCTGACAATAAACTACTCGAGCCTCTTGTAAATTTAAGCTATCGCTCATAGCATGCTACTCTTGAGCCCCAAATCCAACACTGCTAAAACTTCAAATGGCGCTAACTTCTGTACGGTTTGTCCTATGCATATCAAAGTTTGCAACAATTAATTGCTTGTATCTTATTCCTGGAGCGTCATAAAATCTTGAAATTTTGTGACAATAAAGTACTCGAGCCTCTTGTCAATTTAAGCTATCGCTCATAGCTAAGCTACCATTGAGTCCAAAATCAAACACTGCTAAAACTTCAAATGGCCCTAACTTCTATATGGTGCATCCTATACCTACCAAAGTTTGCAACATTCAATTGCTTGTAACTTTTTACTGGAGCGTCATAAAACCTTGAAATTTTGTGACAATGAAGTACTCGAGCCTCTTATCAATTTCAGTTATCGCTCATAGCTATGTTACCCTTGAGTACCAAATCAAACACTGATAAAACTTCAAATGGCTTTAACTTCTCTTTGTAACTTTTTATTGGAGCGTCATAAAATCTTGAAATTTTGTGACAATAAAATACTCGACCCTCTTATCAATTTAAGCTATCGCACATAGCTATGCTAACCTTGAGTCACAAATGAAAAACTGCTAAAACTTTAAATGGCCCAACTTCTATACGGTCTGTCCTACACCTGTCAAAGTTTGCAACATTCAAATGATTTGTAACTTTATACTGGAGCGTTAAAAAATCGTGAAATTTTGTGCCAATAAAGTACTGGAGCCTCTTGTAAATTTAAGCTATCGCTCATAGCTTGAGTCCCAAATCAAACACGGCTAAAACTTCAAAAGGCCCTAACTTCTATATGGTGCGTCCTATACCTACCAAAGTTAGCAACATTCAATTGCTTGTAACTTTTTACTGGAGCGTCATAAAACCTTGAAATTTTCTGACAATGAAGTACCCGAGCCTCTTGCCAATTTAAGTTATCGCTCATAGCTATGCTACCCTTGAGTCCCAAATCAAACACTGATAAAACTTTAAATGGCCCTAACTTTTATACGGTGCGTCCTACACCTATCACAGTTTGCAACAATGAAACCCTTGTAACTTTTTACTGGAGCGTAATAAAACATTGAAATTTGGTGACAATAAAGTATAAAACTTCAAATGGCCCTAACTTCAATACGGTGCATCCTACACCTATCGAAGTTTGCAACAATCAAATGCTTGTAACTTTTTACTGTACCGTAATAAAACCTTGAAATTTTGTGACAATAAAGTATTCGTGCCTCTTGTCAATTTAAGCTGTCGCTCATAGCATGCTACTCTTGAGACCCAAATCAAACACTGCTAAAACTTCAAATGGCCCTAACTTATGTACGGTGCATCCTACACTTATCAAAGTTTGCAACATTCAAATGCTTGCAACTTTTTACTGGAGCGTCATAAAATCTAGAAATTTTGTGACAAAGTACTCGTGCTTCTTATCAATTTAAGCTATCGTTCATAGTTAAGCTACCATTGAGTCCCAAATCAAACACTGCTGAAACTTCAATTCGCCCTAACTTCTGTACGGTGCGTCCTATACCTATCAAAGTTTGCACCATTCAAATGCTTGTAACTTTTTACTGGAGCGTCATAAAACCTTGAAATTTTGTGACAATAAAGTACTCGAGCCTCTTATCAATTTAGCTATCGCTCATAGCTATGCTACCCTTGTGTCCCAACTGAAACACTGCTAAAATTTCTAATGGCCCTAACTTCTGTACGGTGCATCCTATACCTATCAATATTTGCAACAATCAAATGCTTGCAACTTATTACTGGAGCGTGATAAAATCTTGAAATTTTCTGACAATAAACTACTCGAGCCTCTTGTCAATTTAAGCTATCGCTCATAGCATGCTACTCTTGAGCCCCAAATCAAACACTGCTAAAACTTCAAATGGCGCTAACTTCTGTACGGTGCGTCCTATACCTATCAAAGTTTGCAACAATTAATTGCTTGTATCTTATTCCTGGAGCGTCATAAAATCTTGAAATTTTGTGACAATAAAGTACTCGAGCCTCTTGTCAATTTAAGCTATCGCTCATAGCTAAGCTACCATTGAGTCCAAAATCAAACACTGCTAAAACTTCAAATTTCCCTAACTTCTATATACCTACCAAAGTTTGCAACATTCAATTGCTTGGAACTTTTTACTGGAGCGTCATAAAACTTTGAAATTTTTTGACAATGAAGTACTCGAGCCTCTTATCAATTTCAGTTATCGCTCATAGCTATGTTACCCTGGAGTACCAAATCAAACACTGCTAAAACTTCAAATGGCTTTAACTTCTGTACGGTGTGTCCTATACCTATTAAGGTTTGCAACATTCAAATGCTTGTAACTTTTTATTGGAGCGTCATAAAATCTTGAAATTTTGTGACAATAAAATACTCGAGCCTCTTATCAATTTAAGCTATCGCACATAGCTATGCTAACCTTGAGTCATAAATGAAAAACTGCTAAAACTTTAAATGGACCAACTTCTATACGGTCTGTCCTACACCTATCAAAGTTTGCAACATTCAAATGCTTTGTAACTTTATACTGGAGCGTTAAAAAATCGTGAAATTTTGTGCCAATAAAGTACTGGAGCCTCTTGTAAATTTAAGCTATCGCTCATAGCTTGAGTCCCAAATCAAACACTGCTAAAACTTCAAAAGGCCCTAACTTCTATATGGTGCGTCCTATACCTACCAAAGTTTGCAACATTCAATTGCTTGTAACTTTTTACTGGAGCGTCATAAAACCTTGAAATTTTCTGACAATGAAGTACTCGAGACTCTTGCCAATTTAAGTTATCGCTCATAGCTATGCTACCCTTGAGTCCCAAATCAAACACTGATAAAACTTTAAATGGCCCTAACTTTTATACGGTGCGTCCTACACCTATCACAGTTTGCAACAATGAAACCCTTGTAACTTTTTACTGTACCGTAATAAAACCTTGAAATTTTATGATAATAAAGTATTCGTGCCTCTTGTCAATTTAAGCTGTCGCTCATAGCATGCTACTCTTGAGTCCCAAATCAAACACTGCTAAAACTTCAAATGGCCCTAACTTATGTACGGTGCATCCTACACTTATCAAAGTTTGCAACATTCAAATGCTTGCAACTTTTTACTGGAGCGTCATAAAATCTAGAAATTTTGTGACAATAAAGTACTCGTGCCTCTTATCAATTTAAGCTATCGTTCATAGTTAAGCTAACATTGAGTCCCAAATCAAACACTGCTGAAACTTCAATTGGCCCTAACTTCTGTACGGTGCGACCTATACCTATCAAAGTTTGCAACATTCAAATGCTTGTAACTTTTTACTGGAGCGTCATAAAACCTTGAAATTTTGTGACAATAAAGTACTCGAGCCTCTTATCAATTTAAACTATCGCTCATTGCTATGGTATCCGTGAGTTCCAAATCAAACACTGCTAAAACTTCAATTGGCCCTAACTTCTGTACGGTGCGTCCTATACCTATCAAAGTTTCCAACATTCAAATGCTTGTAACTTTTTACTGGAGCGTAATAAAACATTGAAATTTGGTGACAATAAAGTATAAGACTTCAAATGGCCCTAACTTCTATACGGTGCATCCTACACCTGTCAAAGTTTGCAACAATCAAATACTTGTAACTTCTTACTGGAGCGTCATAAAACCTTGAAATTTTGTGACAATAAAGTACTCGAGCCTCTTGTCAATTTAAGCTACCGCTCGTAGCTAAGCTACCATTGAGTCCAAAATCAAACACTGCTAAAACTTCAAATGGCCCTAACTTCTATATGGTGCATCCTACACGTGTCAAAGTTTGCAACATTCAAATACTTGTAACTTTTTACTGGAGCGTCATAAAACCTTGAAATTTTGTGACAATAAAGTACTCCAGCCTCTTATCAATTTAGCTATCGCTCATAGCTATGCTACCCTTTTGTCCCAACTGAAGCACTGCTAAAATTTCAAATGGCCCTAACTTCTGTACGGTGCATCCTATACCTATCAATGTTTGCAACAATCAAATGCTTGTAACTTATTACTGGAGCGTGATAAAATCTTGAAATTTTCTGACAATAAACTACTCGAGCCTCTTGTAAATTTAAGCTATCGCTCATAGCATGCTACTCTTGAGCCCCAAATCCAACACTGCTAAAACTTCAAATGGCGCTAACTTCTGTACGGTTTGTCCTATGCATATCAAAGTTTGCAACAATTAATTGCTTGTATCTTATTCCTGGAGCGTCATAAAATCTTGAAATTTTGTGACAATAAAGTACTCGAGCCTCTTGTCAATTTAAGCTATCGCTCATAGCTAAGATACCATTGAGTCCAAAATCAAACACTGCTAAAACTTCAAATGGCCCTAACTTCTATATGGTGCATCCTATACCTACCAAAGTTTGCAACATTCAATTGCTTGTAACTTTTTACTGGAGCGTCATAAAACCTTGAAATTTTCTGACAATGAAGTACTCGAGCCTCTTATCAATTTCAGTTATCGCTCATAGCTATGTTACCCTTGAGTACCAAATCAAACACTGATAAAACTTCAAATGGCTTTAACTTCTCTTTGTAACTTTTTATTGGAGCGTCATAAAATCTTGAAATTTTGTGACAATAAAATACTCGACCCTCTTATCAATTTAAGCTATCGCACATAGCTATGCTAACCTTGAGTCACAAATGAAAAACTGCTAAAACTTTAAATGGCCCAACTTCTATACGGTCTGTCCTACACCTGTCAAAGTTTGCAACATTCAAATGATTTGTAACTTTATACTGGAGCGTTAAAAAATCGTGAAATTTTGTGCCAATAAAGTACTGGAGCCTCTTGTAAATTTAAGCTATCGCTCATAGCTTGAGTCCCAAATCAAACACGGCTAAAACTTCAAAAGGCCCTAACTTCTATATGGTGCGTCCTATACCTACCAAAGTTAGCAACATTCAATTGCTTGTAACTTTTTACTGGAGCGTCATAAAACCTTGAAATTTTCTGACAATGAAGTACCCGAGCCTCTTGCCAATTTAAGTTATCGCTCATAGCTATGCTACCCTTGAGTCCCAAATCAAACACTGATAAAACTTTAAATGGCCCTAACTTTTATACGGTGCGTCCTACACCTATCACAGTTTGCAACAATGAAACCCTTGTAACTTTTTACTGGAGCGTAATAAATCATTGAAATTTGGTGACAATAAAGTATAAAACTTCAAATGGCCCTAACTTCAATACGGTGCATCCTACACCTATCGAAGTTTGCAACAATCAAATGCTTGTAACTTTTTACTGTACCGTAATAAAACCTTGAAATTTTATGACAATAAAGTATTCGTGCCTCTTGTCAATTTAAGCTGTCGCTCATAGCATGCTACTCTTGAGACCCAAATCAAACACTGCTAAAACTTCAAATGGCCCTAACTTATGTACGGTGCATCCTACACTTATCAAAGTTTGCAACATTCAAATGCTTGCAACTTTTTACTGGAGCGTCATAAAATCTAGAAATTTTGTGACAAAGTACTCGTGCTTCTTATCAATTTAAGCTATCGTTCATAGTTAAGCTACCATTGAGTCCCAAATCAAACACTGCTGAAACTTCAATTCGCCCTAACTTCTGTACGGTGCGTCCTATACCTATCAAAGTTTGCAACATTCAAATGCTTGTAACTTATTACTGGAGCGTCATAAAATCTTGAAATTTTGTGACAATAAAGTACTCGAGCCTCTTATCAATTTAGCTATCGCTCATAGCTATGCTACCCTTGTGTCCCAACTGAAACACTGCTAAAATTTCTAATGGCCCTAACTTCTGTACGGTGCATCCTATACCTATCAATATTTGCAACAATCAAATGCTTGTAACTTATTACTGGAGCGTGATAAAATCTTGAAATTTTCTGACAATAAACTACTCGAGCCTCTTGTAAATTTAAGCTATCGCTCATAGCATGCTACTCTTGAGCCCCAAATCAAACACTGCTAAAACTTCAAATGGCGCTAACTTCTGTACGGTGCGTCCTATACCTATCAAAGTTTGCAACAATTAATTGCTTGTATCTTATTCCTGGAGCGTCATAAAATCTTGAAATTTTGTGACAATAAAGTACTCGAGCCTCTTGTCAATTTAAGCTATCGCTCATAGCTAAGCTACCATTGAGTCCAAAATCAAACACTGCTAAAACTTCAAATGGCCCTAACTTCTATATGGTGCATCCTATACCTACCAAAGTTTGCAACATTCAATTGCTTGTAACTTTTTACTGGAGCGTCATAAAACCTTGAAATTTTCTGACAATGAAGTACTCGAGCCTCTTATCAATTTCAGTTATCGCTCATAGCTATGTTACCCTTGAGTACCAAATCAAACACTGATAAAACTTCAAATGGCTTTAACTTCTGTACGGTGTGTCCTATACCTATTAAGGTTTGCAACATTCAAATGCTTGTAACTTTTTATTGGAGCGTCATAAAATCTTGAAATTTTGTGACAATAAAATACTCGAGTCTCTTATCAATTTAAGCTATCGCACATAGCTATGCTAACCTTGAGACACAAATGAAAAACTGCTAAAACATTAAATGGCCCAACTTCTATACGGTCTGTCCTATACCTATCAAAGTTTGCAACATTCAAATGCTTTGTAACTTTATACTGGAGCGTTAAAAAATCGTGAAATTTTGTGCCAATAAAGTACTGGAGCCTCTTGTAAATTTAAGCTATCGCTCATAGCTTGAGTCCCAAATCAAACACTGCTAAAACTTCAAAAGGCCCTAACTTCTATATGGTGCGTCCTATACCTACCAAAGTTAGCAACATTCAATTGCTTGTAACTTTTTACTGGAGCGTCATAAAACCTTCAAATTTTCTGACAATGAAGTACTCGAGCCTCTTATCAATTTAAGTTAGCGCTCATAGCTATGCTACCCTTGAGTCCCAAATCAAACACTGATAAAACTTTAAATGGCTCTAACTTTTATACGGTGCGTCCTACACCTATCACAGTTTGCAACAATGAAACCCTTGTAACTTTTTACTCGAGCGTAAGAAAACATTGAAATTTGGTGACAATAAAGTATAAAACTTCAAATGGCCCTAACTTCAATACGGTGCATCCTACACCTATCGAAGTTTGCAACAATCAAATGCTTGTAACTTTTTACTGTACCGTAATAAAACCTTGAAATTTTATGACAATAAAGTATTCGTGCCTCTTGTCAATTTAAGCTGTCGCTCATAGCATGCTACTCTTGAGTCCCAAATCAAACACTGCTAAAACTTCAAATGGCCCTAACTTATGTACGGTGCATCCTACACTTATCAAAGTTTGCAACATTCAAATGCTTGCAACTTTTTACTGGAGCGTCATAAAATCTAGAAATTTTGTGACAATAAAGTACTCGTGCCTCTTATCAATTTAAGCTATCGTTCATAGTTAAGCTACCATTGAGTCCCAAATCAAACACTGCTAAAACTTCAAATGGCCCTAACTTATGTACGGTGCATCCTACACTTATCAAAGTTTGCAACATTCAAATGCTTGCAACTTTTTACTGGAGCGTCATAAAATCTAGAAATTTTGTGACAATAAAGTACTCGAGCCTCTTATCAATATAACATATCGCAAATAGCTATGCTACCATTGAGTCCCAAATCAAACGCTAAAACTTCAAATGGCCCTAACTTTTGTACGGTGCATCCTACACTTATCAAAGTTTGCAACATTCAAATGCTTGTAACTTTTTACTGGAGCGTCATAAAATCTAGAAGTTTTGTGACAATAAACTTGAGCCTCTAGTCAATTTAAGCTATCGCTCATAGCTACGCTACACTTGAGTCCCAAATCAAACACTGCAAAAACTTCAAATGGCCCTTACTTCTGTACGGTGCGTCCTATACCTATCAAAGTTTGCAACATTCAAATGCTTGCAACTTTTTACTGGAGCGTAATAACATCTTGAAATTTTGTGACAATAAAGTACTCGAGCCTCTTATCAATTTAAGCTATCGCTCATAGCTATGCTACCCTTGTGTCCCAAATGAAACACTGCTAAAATTTCAAATGGCCCTAACTTCTGTACTGTGCATCCTACACTTATCAAAGTTTGCAACAATCAGTTGCTTGTATCTTATTCCTGGAGCGTCATAAAACCTTGAAATTTTGTGACAATAAAGTACTCGAGCCTCTTATCAATTTAAGCTATCGCTCATAGCTATGCTATCCGTGAGTCCCAAATCAAACACTGATAAAACTTTAAATGCCCCTAACTTTTATACGGTGCGTCCTACACCTATAACAGTTTGCAACAATGAACCGCTTGTAACTTTTTACTGGAGCGTAATAAAACATTGAAATTTGGTGACAATAAAGTATAAAACTTCAAATGGCCCTAACTTCTATACGGTCAGTCCTACACCTATCAAAGTTTGCAACATTCAAATGCTTGTAACTTTTTACTGGAGCGTCATAAAACCTTGAAATTTTGTGACAATAAAGTACTGGAGCCTCTTATCAATTTAAGCTATCGCTCATAGCTATGCTATCCGTGAGTCCCAAATCAAACACTGATAAATCTTTAAATGGCCCTAACTTTTATACGGTGCGTCCTACACCTATAACAGTTTGCAACAATGAACCGCTTGTAACTTTTTACTGGAGCGTAATAAAACATTGAAATTTGGTGACAATAAAGTATAAAACTTCAAATGGCCCTAACTTTTGTACGGTGCATCCTACACTTATCAAAGTTTGCAACATTCAAATGCTTGCAACTTTTTACTGGAGCGTCATAAAATCTAGAAATTTTGTGACAAAGTACTCGTGCTTCTTATCAATTTAAGCTATCGTTCATAGTTAAGCTACCATTGAGTCCCAAATCAAACACTGCTGAAACTTCAATTCGCCCTAACTTCTGTACGGTGCGTCCTATACCTATCAAAGTTTGCACCATTCAAATGCTTGTAACTTTTTACTGGAGCGTCATAAAACCTTGAAATTTTGTGACAATAAAGTACTCGAGCCTCTTATCAATTTAGCTATCGCTCATAGCTATGCTACCCTTGTGTCCCAACTGAAACACTGCTAAAATTTCTAATGGCCCTAACTTCTGTACGGTGCATCCTATACCTATCAATATTTGCAACAATCAAATGCTTGCAACTTATTACTGGAGCGTGATAAAATCTTGAAATTTTCTGACAATAAACTACTCGAGCCTCTTGTCAATTTAAGCTATCGCTCATAGCATGCTACTCTTGAGCCCCAAATCAAACACTGCTAAAACTTCAAATGGCGCTAACTTCTGTACGGTGCGTCCTATACCTATCAAAGTTTGCAACAATTAATTGCTTGTATCTTATTCCTGGAGCGTCATAAAATCTTGAAATTTTGTGACAATAAAGTACTCGAGCCTCTTGTCAATTTAAGCTATCGCTCATAGCTAAGCTACCATTGAGTCCAAAATCAAACACTGCTAAATCTTCAAATGGCCCTAACTTCTATATGGTGCATCCTATACCTACCAAAGTTTGCAACATTCAATTGCTTGTAACTTTTTACTGGAGCGTCATAAAACCTTGAAATTTTCTGACAATGAAGTACTCGAGCCTCTTATCAATTTCAGTTATCGCTCATAGCTATGTTACCCTTGAGTAACAAATCAAACACTGATAAAACTTCAAATGGCTTTAACTTCTGTACGGTGTGTCCTATACCTATTAAGGTTTGCAACATTCAAATGCTTGTAACTTTTTATTGGAGCGTCATAAAATCTTGAAATTTTGTGACAATAAAATACTCGAGTCTCTTATCAATTTAAGCTATCGCACATAGCTATGCTAACCTTGAGACACAAATGAAAAACTGCTAAAACATTAAATGGCCCAACTTCTATACGGTCTGTCCTATACCTATCAAAGTTTGCAACATTCAAATGCTTTGTAACTTTATACTGGAGCGTTAAAAAATCGTGAAATTTTGTGCCAATAAAGTACTGGAGCCTCTTGTAAATTTAAGCTATCGCTCATAGCTTGAGTCCCAAATCAAACACTGCTAAAACTTCAAAAGGCCCTAACTTCTATATGGTGCGTCCTATACCTACCAAAGTTAGCAACATTCAATTGCTTGTAACTTTTTACTGGAGCGCCATAAAACCTTCAAATTTTCTGACAATGAAGTACTCGAGCCTCTTATCAATTTAAGTTAGCGCTCATAGCTATGCTACCCTTGAGTCCCAAATCAAACACTGATAAAACTTTAAATGGCTCTAACTTTTATACGGTGCGTCCTACACCTATCACAGTTTGCAACAATGAAACCCTTGTAACTTTTTACTCGAGCGTAAGAAAACATTGAAATTTGGTGACAATAAAGTATAAAACTTCAAATGGCCCTAACTTCAATACGGTGCATCCTACACCTATCGAAGTTTGCAACAATCAAATGCTTGTAACTTTTTACTGTACCGTAATAAAACCTTGAAATTTTATGACAATAAAGTATTCGTGCCTCTTGTCAATTTAAGCTGTCGCTCATAGCATGCTACTCTTGAGTCCCAAATCAAACACTGCTAAAACTTCAAATGGCCCTAACTTATGTACGGTGCATCCTACACTTATCAAAGTTTGCAACATTCAAATGCTTGCAACTTTTTACTGGAGCGTCATAAAATCTAGAAATTTTGTGACAATAAAGTACTCGTGCCTCTTATCAATTTAAGCTATCGTTCATAGTTAAGCTACCATTGAGTCCCAAATCAAACACTGCTAAAACTTCAAATGGCCCTAACTTATGTACGGTGCATCCTACACTTATCAAAGTTTGCAACATTCAAATGCTTGCAACTTTTTACTGGAGCGTCATAAAATCTAGAAATTTTGTGACAATAAAGTACTCGAGCCTCTTATCAATATAACATATCGCAAATAGCTATGCTACCATTGAGTCCCAAATCAAACGCTAAAACTTCAAATGGCCCTAACTTTTGTACGGTGCATCCTACACTTATCAAAGTTTGCAACATTCAAATGCTTGTAACTTTTTACTGGAGCGTCATAAAATCTAGAAGTTTTGTGACAATAAACTTGAGCCTCTAGTCAATTTAAGCTATCGCTCATAGCTACGCTACACTTGAGTCCCAAATCAAACACTGCAAAAACTTCAAATGGCCCTAACTTCTGTACGGTGCGTCCTATACCTATCAAAGTTTGCAACATTCAAATGCTTGCAACTTTTTACTGGAGCGTAATAACATCTTGAAATTTTGTGACAATAAAGTACTCGAGCCTCTTATCAATTTAAGCTATCGCTCATAGCTATGCTACCATTGTGTCCCAAATGAAACACTGCTAAAATTTCAAATGGCCCTAACTTCTGTACTGTGCATCCTACACTTATCAAAGTTTGCAACAATCAGTTGCTTGTATCTTATTCCTGGAGCGTCATAAAACCTTGAAATTTTGTGACAATAAAGTACTCGAGCCTCTTATCAATTTAAGCTATCGCTCATAGCTATGCTATCCGTGAGTCCCAAATCAAACACTGATAAAACTTTAAATGCCCCTAACTTTTATACGGTGCGTCCTACACCTATAACAGTTTGCAACAATGAACCGCTTGTAACTTTTTACTGGAGCGTAATAAAACATTGAAATTTGGTGACAATAAAGTATAAAACTTCAAATGGCCCTAACTTCTATACGGTCAGTCCTACACCTATCAAAGTTTGCAACATTCAAATGCTTGTAACTTTTTACTGGAGCGTCATAAAACCTTGAAATTTTGTGACAATAAAGTACTGGAGCCTCTTATCAATTTAAGCTATCGCTCATAGCTATGCTGTCCGTGAGTCCCAAATCAAACACTGATAAATCTTTAAATGGCCCTAACTTTTATACGGTGCGTCCTACACCTATAACAGTTTGCAACAATGAACCGCTTGTAACTTTTTACTGGAGCGTAATAAAACATTGAAATTTGGTGACAATAAAGTATAAAACTTCAAATGGCCCTAACTTTTGTACGGTGCATCCTACACTTATCAAAGTTTGCAACATTCAAATGCTTGTAACTTTTTACTGGAGCGTCATAAAACCTTGAAATTTTGTGACAATAAAGTACTCGAGCCTCTTATCATTTTAAGCTATCGCTCATAGCTATGCTACCCTTGAGTCACAAATGAAAAACTGCTAAAACTTTAAATGGCCCAACTTCTATACGGTGCGTCCCACACCTATCAAAGTTTGCAAAATTCAAATGCTTGTAACTTTTTACTGGAGCGTCGTAAAACCTTGAAATTTTGTGACAATAAAGTACTCGAGCCTCTTATCAATATAACATATCGCAAATAGCTAAGCTTTGAGTCCCAAATCAAACGCTAAAACTTCAAATGGCCCTAACTTTTGTACGGTGCATCCTACACTTATCAAAGTTTGCAACATTCAAATGCTTGGAACTTTTTACTGGAGCGTCATCAAATCTTGAAATTTTGTGGTAATAAAGTACTTGAGCCTCTTGTCAATTTAAGCTATCGCTCATAGCTATGCTACACTTGAGTCCCAAATCAAACACTGCTAAAACTTCAAATGGCCCTTACTTCTGTACGGTGCGTCCTATACCTATCAAAGTTTGCAACATTCAAATGCTTGCAACTTTTTACTGGAGCGTAATAAAATCTTGAAATTTTGTGACAATAAAGTACTCGAGCCTCTTATCAATTTAAGCTATCGCTCATAGCTATGCTACCCTTGTGTCCCAAATGAAACACTGCTAAAATTTCAAATGGCCCTAACTTCTGTACTGTGCATCCTACACTTATCAAAGTTTGCAACAATCAGTTGCTTGTATCTTATTCCTGGAGCGTCATAAAACCTTGAAATTTTGTGACAATAAAGTACTCGAGCCTCTTATCAATTTAAGCTATCGCTCATAACTAAGCTACCATTGAGTCCAAAATCAAACACTGCTAAAACTTCAAATGGCCCTAACTTCTATATGGTGCATCCTATGCCTACCAAAGTTTGCAACATTCAATTGCTTGTAACTTTTTACTGGAGCGTCATAAAACCTTGAAATTTTCTGACAATGAAGTACTCGAGCCTCTTATCAATTTCAGTTATCGCTTATAGCTATGTTACCCTTGAGTACCAAATCAAACACTGATAAAACTTCAAATGGTTCTAACTTCTGTACGGTGTGTCCTATACCTATTAAGGTTTGCAACATTCAAATGCTTGTAACTTTTTATTGGAGCGTCATAAAATCTTGAAATTTTGTGACAATAAAATACTCGAGCCTCTTATCAATTTAAGCTATCGCACATAGCTATCCTACCCTTGAGTCACAAATGAAAAACTGCTAAAACTTTAAATGGCCCAACTTCTATACGGTGCGTCCCACACCTATCAAAGGTTGCAACATTCAAATGCTTGTAACCTTTTACTGGAGCGTCATAAAACCTTGAAATTTTGTGACAATAAAGTATTCGAGCCTCTTATCAATTTAAGCTATCGCTCATAGCTATGCTAACCTTGAGTCCCAAATCAAACACAGATAAAACTTTAAATGGCCCTAACTTTTATACGGTGCGTCCTACACCTATAACAGTTTGCAACAATGAACCGCTTGTAACTTTTTACTGGAGCGTAATAAAACATTGAAATTTGGTGACAATAAAGTATAAAACTTCAAATGGCCCTAACTTCTATACGGTGCATCTTACACCTGTCAAAGTTTGCAACATTCAAATGCTTGTAACTTTTTACTGGAGCGTCATAAAACCTTGAAATTTTGTGACAATAAAGTACTCGAGCCTCTTATGAATATAACATATCGCAAATAGCTAAGCTACCATTGAGTCCCAAATCAAACGCTAAAACTTCAAATGGCCCTAAGTTTTGTAAGGTGCATCCTACACTTATCAAAGTTAGCAACATTCAAATGCTTGTAACTTTTTACTGGAGCGTCATAAAACCTTGAAATTTTGTGACAATAAAGTACTCGAGCCTCTTATCAATTTAAGCTATCGCTCATACCTATGCTACCCTTGAGTCACAAATGAAAAACTGCTAAAACTTTAAATGGCCCAACTTCTATACGGTGCGTCCCACACCTATCAAAGTTTGCAAAATCCAAATGCTTGTAACTTTTTACTGGCGCGTAATAAAATCTTGAAATTTTCTGACAATAAACTACTCGAGCCTCTTGTCAATTTAAGCTATCGCTCATAGCATGCTATTCTTGAGCCCCAAATCAAACACTGCTAAAACTTAAAATGGCCCTAACTTCTGTACGGTGCGTCCTATACCTATCAAAGTTTGCAACAATCAATTGCTTGTATCTTATTCCTGGAGCGTCATAAAATCTTGAAATTTTGTGACAATAAAGTACTCGAGCCTCTTGTCAATTTAAGCTATCGCTCATAGCTAAGCTACCATTGAGTCCAAAATCAAACACTGCTAAAACTTCAAATGGCCCTAACTTCAATATGGTGCATCCTATACCTACCAAAGTTTGCAACATTCAATTGCTTGTAACTTTTTACTAGAGCATCATAAAACCTTGAAATTTTCTGACAATGAAGTACTCGAGCCTCTTATCAATTTCAGTTATCGCTCATAGCTATGTTACCCTTGAGTACCAAATCAAACACTGAAAGAACTTCAAATGGCTCTAACTTCTGTACGGTGTGTCCTATACCTATTAAGGTTTGCAACATTCAAATGCTTGTAACTTTTTATTGGAGCGTCATAAAATCTTGAAATTTTGTAACAATAAAATACTCGAGCCTCTTATCAATTTAAACTATCGCTCATAGCTATGCTACCTTTGAGTCCCAAATCAAACACTGATAAAACTTCAAATGGCCCTAACTTCTATACGATCTGTCCTACACCTATCAAAGTTTGCAACATTCAAATGCTTTGTAACTTTATACTGGAGCGTTAAAAAATCGTGAAATTTTGTGCCAATAAAGTACTGGAGCCTCTTGTAAATTTAAGCTATCGCTCATAGCTTGAGTCCCAAATCAAACACTGCTAAAACTTCAAAAGGCCCTAACTTCTATATGGTGCGTCCTATACCTACCAAAGTTAGCAACATTCAATTGCTTGTAACTTTTTACTGGAGCGTAATAAAACATTGAAATTTGGTGACAATAAAGTATAAAACTTCAAATGGCCCTAACTTCAATACGGTGCATCCTACACCTATCGAAGTTTGCAACAATCAAATGCTTGTAACTTTTTACTATACCGTAATAAAACCTTGAAATTTTGTGACAAAGTATTCGTGCCTCTTGTCAATTTAAGCTATTGCTCATAGCATGCTACCCTTGAGTCCCAAATCAAACACTGCTAAAACTGCAAATGGCCCTAACTTTTGTACGGTGCATCCTACACTTATCAAAGTTTGCAACATTCAAATGCTTGCAACTTTTTACTGGAGCGTCATAAAATCTAGAAATTTTCTGACAATAAAGTACTCGTGCCTCTTATCAATTTAAGCTATCGTTCATAGTTAACCTACCATTGAGTCCCAAATCAAACACTGCTAAAAGTTCAAATAGCCCTATATTTTGTACGGTGCATGATACACTTATCAAAGTTTGCAACATTCAAATGCTTGTAACTTTTTAGTGGAGCGTCATAAAATCTAGAAATTTTGTGACAATAAAGTACTCGTGCCTCTTATCAATTTAAGCTATCGTTCATAGATATGCTACCCTTGAGTCCCAAATCGAACACTGCTAAAACTTCAAATGGCAGTAACTTCTGTACGGTGCGTCCTATACCTATCAAAGTTTGCAACATTCAAATGCTTGTAACTTTTTACTGGAGCATCATAAAACCTTGAAATTTTGTGAGAATAAAGTACTCGAGCTTCTTATCAATTTAAGCTATCGCTCATAGCTATGCTATCCGTGAGTCCCAAATCAAACACTGATAAAACTTCAAATGGCCCTAACTTTTATACGGTGCGTCGTACAACTATCAAAGATCGCAACAATCAAACGATTGTAACTTTTTACTGGAGCGTAATAAAACCTTGAAATTTGGTGACAATAAAGTACTCGTGCCTCTTGTCAATTTAAGCTATCGCTCATAGCATGCTATTCTTGAGCCCCAAATCAAACACTGCTAAAACTTCAAATGGCCCTAACTTATGTACGGTGCGTCCTATACCTATCAAAGTTTGCAACAATCAATTGCTTGTATCTTATTCCTGGAGTGTCATAAAATCTTGAAATTTTGTGACAATAAAGTACTCGAGCCTCTTGTCAATTTAAGCTATCGCTCATAGCTAAGCTACCATTGAGTCCAAAATCAAACACTGCTAAAACTTCAAATGGCCCTAACTTCAATATGGTGCATCCTATACCTACCAAAGTTTGCAACATTCAATTGCTTGTAACTTTTTACTGGAGCATCATAAAACCTTGACATTTTCTGACAATGAAGTACTCGAGCCTCTTATCAATTTCAGTTATCGCTCATAGCTATGTTACCCTTGAGTACCAAATCAAACACTGATAAAACTTCAAATGGCTCTAACTTCGGTACGGTGTGTCCTATATCTATTAAGGTTTGCAACATTCAAATGCTTGTAACTTTTTATTGGCGCGTCATAAAATTTTGAAATTTTGTAACAATAAAATACTCGAGCCTCTTATCAATTTAAGCTATCGCACATAGCTATGCTACCCTTGAGTCACAAATGAAAAACTGCTAAAACTTTAAATGGCCCAACTTCTATACGGTGCGTCCCACACCTATCAAAGTTTGCAAAATTCAAATGCTTGTAACTTTTTACTGGAGCGTAATAAAATCTTGAAATTTTGTGACAATCAAGTATTCGAGCCTCTTATCAATTTAAGCTATCGCTCATAGCTATGCTACCTTTGAGTCTCTAATCAAACACTGATAAAACTTCAAATGGCCCTAACTTCTATACGGTCTGTCCTACACCTATCAAAGTTTGCAACATTCAAATGCTTTGTAACTTTATACTGGAGCGTTAAAAAATCGTGAAATTTTGTGCCAATAAAGTACTGGAGCCTCTTGTAAATTTAAGCTATCGCTCATAGCTTTAGTCCCAAATCAAACACTGCTAAAACTTCAAAATGCCCTAAATTTTAAACGGTGTGTCCTACACCTATCACAGTTTGCAACAATTAAACCCTTGTAACTTTTTACTGGAGCGTAATAAAACATTGAAATTTGGTGACAATAAAGTATAAAACTTCAAATGGCGCTAACTTCAATACGGTGCATCCTACACCTATCGAAGTTTGCAACAATCAAATGCTTGTAACTTTTTACTATACCGTAATAAAACCTTGAAATTTTGTGACAAAGTATTCGTGCCTCTTGTCAATTTAAGCTATTGCTCATAGCATGCTACTCTTGAGTCCCAAATCAAACACTGCTAAAACTGCAAATGGCCCTAACTTTTGTACGGTGCATCCTACACTTATCAAAGTTTGCAACATTCAAATGCTTGCAACTTTTTACTGGAGCGTCATAAAATCTAGAAATTTTCTGACAATAAAGTACTCGTGCCTCTTATCAATTTAAGCTATCGTTCATAGTTAAGCTACCATTGAGTCCCAAATCAAACACTGCTAAAAGTTCAAATAGCCCTATATTTTGTACGGTGCATGATACACTTATCAAAGTTTGCAACATTCAAATGCTTGTAACTTTTTAGTGGAGCGTCATAAAATCTAGAAATTTTGTGACAATAAAGTACTCGTGCCTCTTATCAATTTAAGCTATCGTTCATAGATATGCTACCCTTGAGTCCCAAATCGAACACTGCTAAAACTTCAAATGGCCCTAACTTCTGTACGGTGCGTCCTATACCTATCAAAGTTTGCAACATTCAAATGCTTGTAACTTTTTACTGGAGCATCATAAAACCTTGAAATTTTGTGAGAATAAAGTACTCGAGCTTCTTATCAATTTAAGCTATCGCTCATAGCTATGCTATCCGTGAGTCCCAAATCAAACACTGATAAAACTTCAAATGGCCCTAACTTTTATACGGTGCGTCGTACAACTATCAAAGATCGCAACAATCAAACGATTGTAACTTTTTACTGGAGCGTAATAAAACCTTGAAATTTGGTGACAATAAAGTACTCGTGCCTCTTGTCAATTTAAGCTATCGCTCATAGCATGCTATTCTTGAGCCCCAAATCAAACACTGCTAAAACTTCAAATGGCCCTAACTTATGTACGGTGCGTCCTATACCTATCAAAGTTTGCAACAATCAATTGCTTGTATCTTATTCCTGGAGTGTCATAAAATCTTGAAATTTTGTGACAATAAAGTACTCGAGCCTCTTGTCAATTTAAGCTATCGCTCATAGCTAAGCTACCATTGAGTCCAAAATCAAACACTGCTAAAACTTCAAATGGCCCTAACTTCAATATGGTGCATCCTATACCTACCAAAGTTTGCAACATTCAATTGCTTGTAACTTTTTACTGGAGCATCATAAAACCTTGAAATTTTCTGACAATGAAGTACTCGAGCCTCTTATCAATTTCAGTTATCGCTCATAGCTATGTTACCCTTGAGTACCAAATCAAACACTGATAAAACTTCAAATGGCTCTAACTTCGGTACGGTGTGTCCTATATCTATTAAGGTTTGCAACATTCAAATGCTTGTAACTTTTTATTGGCGCGTCATAAAATTTTGAAATTTTGTAACAATAAAATACTCGAGCCTCTTATCAATTTAAGCTATCGCACATAGCTATGCTACCCTTGAGTCACAAATGGAAAACTGCTAAAACTTTAAATGGCCCAACTTCTATACGGTGCGTCCCACACCTATCAAAGTTTGCAAAATTCAAATGCTTGTAACTTTTTACTGGAGCGTAATAAAATCTTGAAATTTTGTGACAATCAAGTATTCGAGCCTCTTATCAATTTAAGCTATCGCTCATAGCTATGCTACCTTTGAGTCCCTAATCAAACACTGATAAAACTTCAAATGGCCCTAACTTCTATACGGTCTGTCCTACACCTATCAAAGTTTGCAACATTCAAATGCTTTGTAACTTTATACTGGAGCGTTAAAAAATCGTGAAATTTTGTGCCAATAAAGAACTGGAGCCTCTTGTAAATTTAAGCTATCGCTCATAGCTTGAGTCCCTAATCAAACACTGCTAAAACTTCAAAAGGCCCTAACTTCTATATGGTGCGTCCTATACATACCAAAGTTAGCAACATTCAATTGCTTGTGACTTTTTACTGGAGCGTCATAAAACCTTGAAATTTTGTGAAAATAGAGTATAAAACTTCAAATGGCCCTAACTTAAATACGGTGCATCCTACACCTATCGAAGTTTGCAACAATCAAATGCTTGTAACTTTTTACTGTACCGTAATAAAACCTTGAAATTTTGTGACAATAAAGTATTCGTGCCTCTTGTCAATTTAAGCTATCGCTCATAGCATGCTACCCTTGAGTCCCAAATCAAACACTGCTAAAACTTCAAATGGCCCTAACTTCTGTACGGTGCGTCCTATACCTATCAAAGTTTGCAACATTCAAATGCTTGTAACTTTTTACTGGAGCGTAATAAAATCTTGAAATTTTGTGACAATCAAGTATTCGAGCTTCTTATCAATTTAAACTATCGATCATAGCTATGCTACCCTTGAGTCCCAAATCAAACACTGATAAAACTTCAAATGGCCCTAACTTTTATACCGTGCGTCCTACAACTATCAAAGTTTGCAACAATCAAACGCTTGTAACTTTTTACTGGAGCGTAATAAAACCTTGAAATTTGGTGACAATAAAGTACTCGTGCCTCTTGTCAATTTAAGGTATCGCTCATAGCATGCTACCCTTGAGTCCAAAATCAAACACTGCTAAGACTTCAAATGGCCCTAACTTCTGTACGGTGCGTCCTATACCTATCCAAGTTTGCAAGATTCAAATGCTGGTAACTTTTTACTGAAGTGTCAACAAACTTTGCAATTTTGTGACTATAAAGTACTCGAGCCTCTTGTCCATTTAAGCTATCGCATATAGCCTTGAGTCCCAAATCAACCACTGATAAAAATGGAAATGGCCCTAACTTCTATACGGTCAGTCCTACACCTATTAAAGTTTGCAACATTCAAATGCTTTGTAACTTTATACTGGAGCGTTAAAAAATCGTAAATTTTTGTGCCAATAAAGTACTGGAACCTCTTGTCAATTTAAGCTATCGCTCATAGCTTGAGTCCCAAATCAAACACTGCTAAAACTTCAAAAGGCCCTAACTTCAATATGGTGCGTCCTATACCTACCAAAGTTAGCAACATTCAATTGCTTGTAACTTTTTACTGGAGCGTCATAAAACCTTCAAATTTTCTGAAAATAAAGTACTCGAACCCCTTGCCAATTTAAGTTATCGCTCATAGCTATGCTACCCTTGAGTCCCAAATCAAACACTGATAAAACTTTAAATGGCCCTAAATTTTAAACGGTGTGTCCTACACCTATCACAGTTTGCAACAATTAAACCCTTGTAACTTTTTACTGGAGCGTAATAAAACATTGAAATTTGGTGACAATAAAGAATAAAACTTCAAATGGCCCTAACTTCAATACGGTGCATCCTACACCTATCAAAGTTTGCAACAATCAAATGCTTGTAACTTTTTACTATACCGTAATAAAACCTTGAAATTTTGTGACAAAGTATTCGTGCCTCTTGTCAATTTAAGCTATTGCTCATAGCATGCTATTCTTGAGTCCCAAATCAAACACTGCTAAAACTTCAAATGGCCCTAACTTTTGTACGGTGCATCCTACACTTATCAAAGTTTGCAACATTCAAATGCTTGCAACTTTTTACTGGAGCGTCATAAAATCTAGAAATTTTCTGACAATAAAGTACTCGTGCCTCTTATCAATTTAAGCTATCGTTCATAGTTAAGCTACCATTGAGTCCCAAATCAAATACTGCTAAAACTTCAAATGGCCCTATCTTTTGTACGGTGCATGATACACTTATCAAAGTTTGCAACATTCAAATGCTTGTAACTTTTTAGTGGAGCGTCATAAAATCTAGAAATTTTGTGACAATAAAGTACTCGTGCCTCTTATCAATTTAAGCTATCGTTCACAGACATGCTACCCTTGAGTCCCAAATCGAACACTGCTAAAACTTCAAATGGCCCTAACTTCTGTACGGTGCGTCCTATACCTATCAAAGTTTGCAACATTCAAATGCTTGTAACTTTTTACTGGATCATCATAAAACCTTGAAATTTTGTGAGAATAAAGTACTCGAGCCTCTTATCAATTTAAGCTATCGCTCATAGCTATGCTATCCGTGAGTCCCAAATCAAACACTGATAAAACTTCAAATGGCCCTAACTTTTATACGGTGCGTCGTACAACTATCAAAGTTCGCAACAATCAAACGCTTGTAACTTTTTACTGGAGCGTAATAAAACCTTGAAATTTGGTGACAATAAAGTACTCGTGCCTCTTGTCAATTTAAGCTATCGCTGATAGCATGCTACCCTTGAGTAACAAATCAAACACTGCTAAAACTTCAAATGGCCCTAACTTCTGTACGGTGCGTCGTATACCTATCCAAGTTTGCAACATTCAAATGCTGGTAGCTTTTAACTGAAGCGTCATCAAACTTTGAAATTTTGTGACAATAAAGTACTCGAGCCTCTTGTCAATTTAAGCTATCGCTCATAGCTATGCTAACCTTGAGTCTCAAATCGAACACTGCTAAAACTTCAAATGGCCCTAACTTCTGTACGGTGCGTCCTATACCTATCCCAGTTTGCAACATTCAAATGCTTGTAACGTTTTACTGGAGCATCATAAAACCTTGAAATTTTGTGACAATAAAGTACTCGAGCCTCTTGTCGATTTAAGCTATCGCTCATAGCTATACTACCCTTGAGTTCCAAATCAAACACTGCTAAAACTTCAAATGGCCCTTACTTCTGTACGGAGCGTCCTCTACCTATCAAAGTTTGCAACAATCAAATGCTTGTAACTTTTTACTGGAGCGTAAGAAAACCTTGAAATTTTGTGACAATAAAATACTCGTCCCTCTTGTCAATTTAAGCTATCGCTAATAGCATGCTACTCTTGAGTCCTAAATCAACCACTGCTAAAATTTCAAATGGTCCTAACTTCAGTACGGTGCATCCTATACCTATCAATATTTGCAACAATCAAATGCTTGCAACTTTTTACTGGAGCGTCATAAAGCCTTGAAATTTTGTGACAATAAAGTACTTGTGCCTCTTGTCAATTTAAGATATCGTTCATAGACTGCTAAAACTTCAAATGGCCCTAACTTCTGTACGATGCATCCTATACCTATCAAAGTTTGCAACAATCAAATGCTTGTAACTTTTTACTGGAGCGTAATAAAATCTTGAAATTTTCTGACAATGAAGTACTCGAGCCTCTTATCAATTTCAGTTATCGCTCATAGCTATGTTACCCTTGAGTACCAAATCAAACACTGATAAAACTTCAAATTACCCTAACTTCTATACGGTGCGTCCTACAACTATCAAACTTTGCAATATTCAAATGCTTTGTAACTTTATACTGAAGCGTTAAAAAATCTTGAAATTTTGTGCCAATAAAGTACTCGAGCCTCTTGTCAATTTAAGCTATCGCTCATAGCTATTCTACCCTTGAGTCCCAAATCAAACACTGCTTAAACTTCAAATGGCCCTAACTTCTGTACGGTGCGTCCTATACATATCAAAGTTTGCAACAATCTAATGCTTGTAACTTATTACCGGAGCGTCATAAAATCTTGAAATTTTGTAACAATAAAGCACTCGAGCCTCTTATCAATTTAAGCTATCGCACATAGCTATGCTACCCTTGAGTCCGAAATGAAACACTGCTAAACCTTCAAATGGCCCAACTTCTATACGATGCGTCCTACACCTATCAAAGTTTGCAGCATTCAAATGCTTGTAACTTTTTACTGGAGCGTCATAAAACCTTGAAATTTTGTTACAATAAAGTCCTCGAGCCTCTTGTTGATTTAAACTATCGCTCATAGCTATGCTACCCGTAAGTCCCAAATCAAACACTGATAAAACTTCAAATGGCCCTAACTTCTGTACGGTGCGTCCTATACCTATCAAAGCTATTGCTATATGCTAACCTTGAGTTCCAAATCATACACTGAGAAAACTTTAAATGGCCTTAACTTCTGTACGGTGTGTCCAATACCTATCAAAGTTTGCAACATTCAAATGCTTGCAACTTTTTACTGGAGCGTCATAAAATCTTGAAATTTTGTGACAATAAAGTACTCGAGCCTCTTGTCAATTTAAGCTATCGCTCATATCATGCTACTCTTGAGTCCCAAATCAAACACTGCTAAAACTTCAAATGGCCCTAACTTCTGTACGGTGCGTCCTATACCTATCCAAGATTGCAACATTCAAATGCTGGTAACTTTTTACTGAAGCGTCATCAAACTTTGAAATTTTTTGACAATAAAGTACTCGAGCCTCTTGTCAATTTAAGCTATTGCTCATAGCTATGCTAACCTTGAGTTCCAAATCATACACTGAGAAAACTTTAAATGGCCTTAACTTCTGTACGGTGTGTCCAATACCTACCAAAGTTTGCAACATTCAAATGCTTGCAACTTTTTACTGGAGCGTCATAAAATCTTGAAATTTTGTGACAATAAAGTACTCGAGCCTCTTGTCAATTTAAGCTATCGCTCATATCATGCTATTCTTGAGTCCCAAATCAAACACTGCTAAAACTTCAAATGGCCCTAACTTCTGTACGGTGCGTCCTATACCTATCAAAGTTTGCAATATTCAAATGCTTGTAACTTTTTACTGGAGCGTCATAAAATTTAGAAATTTTGTGACAATAAAGTACTCGTGCCTCTTATAAATTTAAGCTATCGTTCATAGCTATGCTACCCTTGGGCCCCTAATCGAACACTACTAACACTTCAAATGGTCCTAACTGCTGTACGGTGCGGCCTATACCTATCAAAGTTTGCAATATTCGAGTGCTTGTAACTTTTTACTGATGCGTCATAAAACTTTGAAATTTTGTGACAATAAAGTACTCGAGCCTCTTGTCAATTTAAACTATCGCTCATAGCTATGCTAACATTGAGTCCCAAATCAAACACTGAGAACACTTTAAATGTACCTAACTTCTATACGGTGCGTCCTACACCCATCAAACTTTGCAACATTCAAATGTTTGTTACTTTATACTGGAGCATCAAAAAAACTTGAAATTTTGTGACAATAAGGTACTCGAGCCTCTTGTCGATTTAAGCTATCGCTCATAGCTATTCTACCCTTGAGTCCCAAATCAAACACTGCTAAATCTTAAAATGGCAGTAACTTCTGTACGGTGCGTCCTATACCTGTCAAAGTTTGCAACTTTCAAATGCTGGTAACTTTTTACTGAAGCGTCATCAAACTTTGAAATTTTGTGACAATAAAGTACTCGAACCTCTTGTCAATTTAAGCTATTGCTCATAGCTATGCTAACCTTGAGTCCCATATCACACACTGAGAAAAATTTAAATGGCCCTAACTCCTGTACGGTGCGTCCTATACCTATCAAAGTTTGCAACATTCAAATGCTTGCACCTTTTTACTGGAGCGTCATAAGACCTTGACAATAAAGTATAAAACTTAAAATGGCCCTAACTTCTATACGGTGCATCATACACATGTCAAAGTTTGCAACATTCAAATACTTGTAGCTTTTTACTGGAGCGTCATAAAACCTTGAAATTTTGTGACAATAAAGTACTCGAGCCTCTTGTCAATTTAAGCTATCGCTCATAGCATGCTACTCTTGAGTCCCAAATCAAACACTGCTAAAACTTCAAATGGCCCTAACTTCTGTACGGTTTGTCCTATACCTATCAAAGTTGGCAACAATCAAATGCTTTTAACTTTTTCCTGGAGCGTCATAAAATTTTGAAATTTTGTGAAAATAAAGTACTCGAGCCTCTTATCAATTGAAGCTATCGCTCATAGCTATGCTACCCTTGAGTCCCAAATCAAACACTGATAAAACTTCAAATGGCCCTAACTTCTGTACGGTTTGTCCTATACCTATCAAGGTTTGCAACATTCAACTGCTTTTAACTTTTTACTGGAGCGTCATAAAATCTTGAAATGTTTTTTTTTTATTTTTTTTTATTTCTTCCTCTATATATTACAATCTATAACAATAATATTAAGTAATATTTTGTGCAGGTTTGGATTGAATATGCTCTTTTTTCCAATGCCAAAAGAACTTCTTTTATTTATTTGATTATTAAATTTTCTCTATTTATCCATCATTTTATTTATGTATATAATTAATTATTTATTTTGTTATTGTGATGTATTTATTTTTTTAAATCTTCCTGTAAGTTCTGCAGAGGTAATTCGCTTCAATCTTCTTGGAGTGGCACCCTCCGTGTCTGCTGCACTACACAGTTCCAGGTTTTGATGGCCTCTCAGTCGGTGTATATGTTTGGTGCTGCATTTTGTGATTGTGTCAGTGATGGTTTCAATGTGTAGGTCACGGTGTATAACCTCGTTCGGGATATACCATTCAGCATTTGTAATAGTTCGTAGTATTGTTGACTGAATTCGTTGTATTACATTTAAGTTTGATATGCTAGCTGTGCCCCATATCTCGATTCCATATTTCCAGGTAGGTGCTATTATTGTCTTGTATATTATTAGTTTGTTGTAGAGAGATAGTCTAGATGCTCGTGCAAGTAGCCAGCTTAATTGTCGGTACTTATTTTTTGCATCATTTCGCTTGTTAATGATTTGCTGCTTCCAAGTCAATTTTTCGTCTATGGTTATTCCAAGATATTTTGCAGCAGAGTGAGTTTTTAATTTTTTGCCCTTTATAGCATGGCTGTATTTTGTCGATTTTCTGTTTGTATATACAACTTGTACAGTTTTGTCTTTATTTATCTCTATTCCCCATAAGCCACACCATGCTACTACATTGTCCAATATATGTTGGATTGCATTTGTTGCCTTTTTTTCGTCATTGTGTGATGCCATTAAAACTGTGTCGTCTGCGAATGTTTCTATCATCGCATTGCTTTTCGTTGGAATTGGTATATCTGCTGTGAATATTAAGTATAGTAGAGGTCCTAATACGCTGCCTTGTGGTACTCCAGCTGTCATTGGTAGGATGTCTGAACAATCCTCGTCATATTTTATGTAGAACTGTCGTTCGCTTATATAGCTCTTTACAATGTCATAATAATTTTGTCCTTTGTGCCACACCTTGTCCAATGTTTTTGCAATGTCCAAGTATACAGATTCGCAGTATTTTTTGTTGTCTATACTTTCAAGGATTTTGTTTACAACCCTGTGGACCTGTTGCACAGTTGAGTGTTGTCTTCTAAATCCAAACTGATGGCTAGGTATTAATTTTTTTGTTGTTAAGATTGGCTCTAATCTGTCCTGTAGTGTCCTTTCAAATACTTTCGATAGTATTGGCAATAGACTGATAGGTCGGTAAGAAGTTGTTTTGGTGGCATCTTTTCCTGGCTTGCTGATGGCTGTTATCTGTGTAACTTTCTATAAACTAGAGAAATACTCTAGCATGCAGTTAAATATATTTCGGATATATATTATAGCTATATCAGGCATTTCTTTAAGTATTTTCCCGCTTATCAGAACATATCCTGGCGCGTTTTTGTCTTTTAATTTTTTAATTTTGTTTTTGATTTCTGCCACTGACGCATTTTTTGTTTTGGATTGCGGGATATTTAGTACATTGTCAAGATGAGTGGTTTGATTGTCCATTTCGCTTGTAAATATTTCAAGGAAATGTTTGGCCAGTGTGTTGGCTTTGTCTTTACTTGTTTTCGCCCATGTACCGGTTTGTGTTTTGATAGGAGGTTTGTGTATTATTGCACCAGTGAGTTTTTTCGTAGCCTTCCAAAGAGAGTAATTTGTTGAGGTGGTCGTTCCCAAGTTCAGCATATGTTTTTCTAGTTCCTTTTCTCTGTTTTTCTGAAGTAAAATTTTTAATTCATATGTTGCTTTGTTTAGGTTCCGTTTATCTTCCGGATTCCTAGTTACTTGCCATGTTTTCCGGAGCTTCCTTTTCCATTTAATTTTTCCCTTGATGAACGCTGGTGTAGTGTCTGTATTTGCTAACGTTAGCTTTGGGTTTGAAGCTGTGATTGCTTCCATGACGCTTTCATTAAAGTATGAGATTGCGGAATCGATTTCATTTTTTGTTTTTAATCGTATATCTATTTTTAGTTGTTTTTCCAGTGCTAGACGAAAATTATTCCAGTCAGTTTTATTGTTATAGATGCCTGAGAAAAGTCTTGTCTCTATTGATCCTAGTAATGTCATTCGGATTGGGGAGTGGTCTGAGGATAATTCTAAACATGATTTAATAGTTAGCTGTTTATGAAGAATATTTTTTGTGATGCAGAAGTCTATTAAATCTGGTTGTTTTTTTGTATCTGTTGGCCAATATGTTGGTTCACTAGTGCTAATGAATCGACCATTACTATATCGTATAGCTTTAAGTATCTCACGACCTTTTGCGTTTGTCAACCTTGATCCCCATAAAACATTTTTAGCGTTATAGTCACCTCCGGCTAAATAGCGATTCCCAAGTTTTTTTTAAATAGTCTAGATATTGTTCTTTTGTGTTGTTATATTTTGGTGGACAATAGACAGCAGATATCGCGATTTGTCCTTTCGAGTCTTTAAGTGCTATTGTGGTTGCTTGAAGCTTTTCTTTTTTATATGCGTCAAGTTCAATGTAATTCATATTTTTTTTTATAATGGTCGCCGTTCCACCGTGAGATTTGTTGTCAGGATGATTTGTCTAATGGATGTCAAAGTTAGGGAATTTAACATATGTTTTGTCTGTAGCATGTGTTTCCGAGATTAACATCACATCTATTGAATTATTTATTAAGAAAATCTATAATTCTAGTTCATGGCGCGACAGTCGATTTGCATTCCATATTGCCAAATTTATTTTATTTACTGCGTTCATCTATTTTGCATACAAGCATAGTTACTATGTTCATCATACTGGTCATTTGATTTATTAGTTTCATCATTGTTTTTAATTCGGATAGATCGTCATTGTTTGACATTATTTCTTATGTGCTGTTGCTTTTTATTTGATTTGGCTCCTGTGATATTGTTTCCATTTGTGCAGCTTGAGCGTATGAAATACCAGAGATGATTTTCTGGCCATTTATTTTTGTATTGTGATTGTTTTGGTTTGTTTCAATAATGATTTGTCCATTTGTTTCTTTCTTGCGAAGTGTAGGGTATCTCTGGACTTGTAGAGCTTTATATATCGCACATCCTGTGTAGTTTGCCGTGTGGTTTTCACCGCAATGTACGCATTTAATATTTACTCTATCAGCGTCGATTATAATTGTGCACATGTTTGTCTCGTGGTAATACCACTCTAAAGCCTCGCTCATCTTTTGGTCGAAATGTGTAATACTTTGTTCCTTTTTGCTTTAATAATTCAATTACTTTTGTGTAGTCTGTGGATTTTTATTTCGTTCTTGCTTAGAATTTTCATTTCGTACAATATATTTGGCATGGAATTTATTTTCAGATAAGGCTTTTATATTTTCAACATTCTGAACATATATAGGAGGTGGTTTTTGTATACGTTGCGCAATTGGTTTTTGTATATTAATGTTCGCATTTGTCCCACTGTTGTTTTGTTCTTCTCTGTTGTCTTGAGAGTCCGTTTTGTCATTGACTGCTAACAGTTCGAATCTGTTTGTTGTGTTTGGAGGGATAGGCTTGCTCAGCCAATATTGTTGGAGTGAAGTTTGTGTTGTGTTTTACATTTAATTTTTCGGTCTTTTGTTACTAGTATTTTGTTCATTTAACTTGTTTGGCGATTTTTTTTTCGCGGTTTCGTTTTTATTTTCGGTAATTTTATTACTGGTTTTAATATTTATATTTTGTACTTGCGTGTTTGTTGCTGCTGATGAAATTGGTGTTGTTCCGATTGCCATTATTGGTGAGTTGCAGCTAATCGTTACCGTCGCAGTCACCGATGTTACAGTTGTGGTAGAGGAGCTTTGAGTTGTTATTGTGGTTGCTGAAATAGTAGGTAGGTAGGAGTGGCAGCCTTTGTCGCAAAAAGCACACTTAAGCACATAGAATGGCTCGTTGTGAAATAGTAACTGGTGGATAAAGCTCCATAGTGGGAGTTGCGAATTGGACACTCCAAGGTAGGGAATTGCTGGCACCTAGTACAGCGGGAGAGCAAGATCGTGGTCTGCTCTCTGTCACTTCGACCGGCAATTTCGAGTTGCCGTTGTTTTCGTTTGAGACGAAAGAAAAATATGCGTTTCTTTTTGTTGCTGTTTTTTGTTTAAGTGTGTCAACCACACTCATTATAAATTTGTGATTTGTTCTTATTTTATTCTATTTTAAAAGATGTGTCCCAGTAAGTGACCGGTAGATTCGTTCTACTCGATCACTGCACTATTGCACTTCTTCTTTACAACTTAACTTACTTTAACTTAATAAATTTATATTAAAGAATCAATTTTTGCGGAGCGAGCTTAAACATGTCTGCACTGTTCAAACTTCTAAAAATAATTAAAAGCTTTTAATATACAAATTATTGCCTCTGTGTATGCATTTTTCATATCATTCATTGAAATGTTGTGACAATAAAGTACTCGAGCCTCTTCTCAATTTAATCTATCGCACATGGCTATGCTACCCTTGAGTCCCAAATGAAACACTGCTAAACCTTCAAATGGCCCAACTTATAGACGGTGCGTCCTACACCTATCAAAGTTGGCAACATTCAATTGCTTGTAACTTTTTACTGGAGCGTAATAAAATCTTGAAATTTTCTGACGATAAAGTACTCGAACCTGTTGTCAATTTAAGCTATCGCTCATAGCTAGCTACCATTGAGTCCCAAATCAAACACTGCTAAAACTGCAAATGGTCCTGACTTCTGTACGGTGCGTAATATAACTATCAAAGTTTGCAACATTCAAATGCTGGTAACTTTTACTGAAGCGTCATCAAACTTTGAAATTTTGTGACAATAAAGTACTCGAACCTCTTGTCAATTTAAGCTATTGCTCATAGCTATGCTAACCTTGAGTCCCAAATCACACACAGAGATAACTTTAAATGGCCCTAACTTCTGTACGGTGCGTCCTATACCTATCAAAGTTTGCAACATTCAAATGCTTGCAACTTTTTACTGGAGCGTCATAAGATCTTGAAATTTGGTGACAACAAAGTATAAAACTTCAAATGGCCCTAACTTCTATTCGGTGCATCATACATCTGTCAAAGTTTGCAACATTCAAATACTTGTAACTTTTTACTGGAGCGTCATAAAACCTTGAAATTTTGTGACAATAAAGTACTCGAGCCTCTTGTCAATTTAAGCTATCGCTCATAGAATGCTACTCTTGAGTCCCAAATCAAACACTGCTAAAACTTCAAATGGTCCTAACATCTTTACGGTGCGTCCTATACCTATCAAAGTTTGCAACATTCAAATGCTTGTAGCTTTTTACTGGATCGTAATAAAACCTTGAAATTTTGTGACAAAAAAGTACTCGTGCCTCTTGTTAATTTAAGCTATCGCTCATACCATGCTACTTGTGAGTCCCAAATCAAACACTGCTAAAACTTCAAATGGACCTAACTTCTGTACGGTGCATCTTACAACTATCAAAGTTTGCAATATTCAAATGCTTGCAACTTTACTGGAGCGTCAGAAAATCATGAAAATTTGTGACAATAAAGTACTTGAGCCCCTTTTCAATTTAAGCTATCACACATAGCTATTCTACCCTTTAGTCCCAAATGAAACACTGCTAAACCTTGAAATGGCCCAACTTCTATACGGTGCGTCCTACACCTATCTACACCTATCAAAGTTTGCAACATTCAAATGCTTGTAACGTTTTACTGGAGCGCCATCAAACTTTGAAATTTTGTGTCAATAAAGTACTCGAGCCTCTTGTCAATTTAAGCTATCGCTCATAGCTAAGCTACCATTGAAACCTAAACCAAACACTGCTAAAACTTCAAATGGCCCTAAGTTCTGTAAGGTGCTTCTTACACCTATCAAAGTTTTGCAACATTCAAATTCCATGTAACTTTATTCTGGAGCGTCAAAAAATGTTGAAATTTTGTGACAATAAAGTACTCGAGCCTCTTGTCAATTTAAGCTATCGCTCATAGCTATGCTACCCTACAGTCCCAAATCAAACACTGCTAAAACTTCAAATGGCCCTAACTTCTATATGGTGCGTCCCATACCTACCAAAGTATGCAACATTCAGTTGCTTGTAACTTTTTACTGGAGCGTCATAAAACGTTGAAATTTTCTGACAATGAAGTACTCGAGCCTCTTATCAATTTAAGTTATCGTTCATAGCTATGCTTCCCTTAAGTCCCAAATCAAACAATGATAAAACTTCAAATGGCCCTACCTTCTGTACATTGCGTCCTACACCTATCAAAATTTGCAACATTCAAATGCTTGTAAGTTTTTACTGGAGCGTCATAAAATCTTGAAATTTTGTGACAATAAAGTACTCGAGCCTCTTAATAATTGAAGCTATCGCACATGGCTATGCTACTCTTGAGTCCCAAATGAAACACTGCTAAACCTTCAAATGGCCCAACTTCTATGCGGTGCGTCCTACACCTATCAAAGTTGGCAACATTCAAATGCTATGTAACTTTATTCTGGAGCGTCAAAAATCTTGAAATTTTGTGACAATAAAGTACTCTAGCCTCTTGTCAATTTAAGCTATGGCTAATGGCCCTACCTTCTGTACATTGCGTCCTACACCTATCAAAATTTGCAACTTTCAAATGCTTGTAACTTTTTACTGGAGCGTCATAAAATTTTGAAATTTTGTGAAAATAAAATAGTCGAGCCTCTTATCAATTTAAGCTATCGCTCATAGCTATGCTACCCTTGGGTCACAAATCAAACACTGATAAAACTTCAAATGGCCCTAACTTCTATATGGTGCGTCCTATAACTACCAAAGTTTGCAACATTCAGTTGCTTGTAACTTTTTACTGGATCGTAATAAAACCTTGAAATTTTGTGACAATAAACTACTTTTGCCTCTTGTCAATTTAAGCTATCGCTCATAGCATGCTACTCGTGAGTCCCAAATCAAACACTGCTAAAACTTCAAATTGCCCTAACTTCTGTACGGTGCGTCCTATACCTATTAAAGTTTGCAACAATCAAATGCTTGTAACTTATTACTGGAGCGTCATAAAACCTTGAAATTTATTGACAATAAGTACTCGTGCCTCTTGTCAATTTAAGCTATCGCTCATAGCTAAACTACCATTGAGTCCCAAATCAAACACTGCTAAAACTTCAAATGGCCCTAACTTCTGTACGGTGCATCTTACACCTATCAAAGTTTGCAACATTCAAATGCTATTTAACTTTATTCTGGAACGTCAGAACATCTTGAAATTTTGTGACAATAAATTACTCGAGCCTCTTATCAATTTAAGCTATGCTACCCTTTAGTCCCAAATCAAACATTGATAAAACTTCAAATGGCCCTGGATTATGTACATTGCGTCCTACACCTATCAAAATTTGCAACATTCAAATGCTTGTAACTTTTTACTGGAACGTCATAAAATCTTGAAATTTTGTGACAATAAAGTACTCGAGCCTCTTAATAATTTAAGCTATCGCACATGGCTATGCTACTCTTGAGTCCCAAATGAAACACTGCTAAACCTTCAAATGGCCCAACTTCTATGCGGTGCGTCCTACACCTATCAAAGTTGGCAACATTCAAATGCTATGTAACTTTATTCTGGAGCGTCAAAAATCTTGAAATTTTGTGACAATAAAGTACTCTAGCCTCTTGTCAATTTAAGCTATGGCTCATAGCTATGCTACCCTACAGTCCCAAATCAAACACTGCTAAAACTTCAAATGGCCCTAACTTCTATATGGTGCGTCCAGTAACTACCAAAGTTTGCAACATTCGAGTGCTTGTAACTTTTTACTGAAGCGTCCTAAAACCTTGAAATTTTGTGACAATAAAGTACTCGCGCCTCTTTTCAATTTAAGCTATCGCTCCTAGCATGCTACTCTTGAGTCCCAAATTAAACACTGCTAAAACTTCAGATGGCCCTAACTTCTGTACGGTGCGTCATATACCTATCAAAGTTTGCAACAATCAAATGCTTGTAACTTATTACTGGAGCGTCATAAAATCTTGAAATTTTGTGACAATAAAGTAATCGAGCCTCTTGTCAATTTAAGCTCTCGCTCATAGCTAAGCTACCATTGAGTCCCAAATTAAACACTGCTAAAACTTCAAATGGCCCTAACTTCTGTAAGGTGCATCTTACACCTATCAAAGTTTGCAACATTCAAATGCTATGTAACCCTTATTCTGGGGCGTCAAAAATCTTGAAATTTTGTGACAATAAAGTACTCTAGCCTCTTGTCAATTTAAGCTATCGCTCATAGCTATGCTACCCTTCAGTCCCAAATCAAACACTGCTAAAACTTCAAATGGCCCTAACTTCTATATGGTGCGTCCTATACCTACCAAAGTATGCAAACATTCAGTTGCTTGTAACTTTTTACTGGCGCGTCATAAAACGTTGAAATTTTCTGACAATGAAGTACTCGAGCCTCTTATCAATTTAAGTTATCGTTCATAGCTATGCTTCCCTTAAGTCCCAAATCAAACAATGATAAATCTTCAAATGGCCCTACCTTCTATACATTGCGTCCTACACCTATCAAAATTTGCAACTTTCAAATGCTTGTAACTTTTTACTGGAGCGTCATAAAATTTTTAAATTTTGTGAAAATAAAGTAGTCGAGCCTCTTATCAATTTAAGCTATCGCTCATAGCTATGCTACCCTTGGGTCCCAAATCAAACACTGATAAAACTTCAAATGGCCCTAACTTCTGTACGGTTTGTCCTATACCTATCAAGGTTTGCAACATTTAAATGCTTGTAACTTTTTACTGGAGCGCCGTAAAATCTTGAAATTTGGTGACAATAAAGTACTCGAGCCTCTTATCAATTTATATCAAACACTGATAAAATTTCAAATATCCCTAACGGTGCATCCTACACCTATACGGTGCATCCTACACCTATACGGTGCATCCTACACCTATACGGTGCATCCTACACCTATAAGGTGTAACCTAGACCTATCAAAGTTTGCAACATTCAAATGCTTGTAACTTATTGCTGGAGCGTTATAAAATCTTGAAATTTTGTGACAATAAAGTACTCAAGCCTCTTGTAAATTTAAACTATCGCTCATAGCTAAGCTACCATTGAGTCCCAAGTCAAACACTGCTAAAACTGCAAACGGCCCTAACTTCTGTACGGTGCGTCCTATACCTATCAAAGCTTGCAACATTCAAATGCTGGTAACTTTTACTGAAGCGTCATCAAACTTTGAACTTTTGTGACTATAAAGTACTCGAACCTCTTGTCAATTTAAGCTATTGCTCATAGCTATGCTAACCTTGAGTCACAACTCGCAGACTGAGAAAAGTTTAAATGCCCTAACTTCTGTACGGTGCGTCCTATACCTATCAAAGTTTGCAACATTCAAATGCTTGCAATTTTTAGTGGAGCGTCATAAAATCTTGAAATTTTGTGATAATAAAGTACTCGAGCCTCTTGTCAATTTAAGCTATCGCTCATAGCATGCTACCCTTGAGTCCTAAATCAAGCAATGATAAAACTTCACATGGCCCTAACTTCTGTACATTGCGTCCTACACCTATCAAAATTTGCAACATTCAAATGCTTGTAACTTTTTACTGGAGCGTCATAAAATTTTGAAATTTTGTGAAAATAAAGTACTCGAGCCTCTTATCAATTTAAGCTATCGCTCATAGCTATGCTACCCTTGAGTCCCAAATCAAACTCTGATAAAACTTCAAATGGCCCTAACTTCTGTACGGTTTGTCCTCAAGGTTTGCAACTTTGAAATGCTTGTAACTCTTAGTGGAGCGTCATAAAAGCTTGAAATTTGGTGACAATAAAGTACTCGACCCTCTTGTCAATTTAAGGTATCGCTCATAGCTAAGCTACGATTGAGTCCCAAATCAAACACTGCTAAAACTTCAAATGGCCCTAACTTCTGTACGGTGCATCTTACACCTACCAAAGTTGGCAACATTCAAATGCTTGTAACTTTTTACTGGAGCGTAATGAAATCTTGAAATTTTGCGACGATAAAGTAGTCGATACTCTTATCAATTTAAGCTTTTGTTCATAGCTATGCTATCCTAGAGTCCCAAATCAAACACTGATAAAACTTCAAATGGCCCTAACTCCTATACGGTGCGTCTTACACCTATCAAAATTTGCAACATTCAAATGCTTGTAACTTTATACTGTAGCGTCAAAAAAAACTTGAAATTTTGTGACAATAAAGTACTCGAGCCTCTTGTCAATTTAAGCTATCGCTCATAGCTATGCTACCTTTGAGTTCCAAATTAAACACTGCTAAAACTTCAAATGGCCCTAACTTGTGTACGGTGCGTCCTACACCTGTCAAAGTTTGCAACATTCAAACACTTGTAACTTTTTACTGCAGCGTCATAAGACCTTGAAATTTTGTGACAATAAAGTACTCGTGCCTCTTGTCAATTTAAGCTATTGCTCATAGCAAGCAAGTCTTGAGTCCCAAATAAAACACTGCTAAAACTTCAAATGGTCCTAACTTCTGTACGGTGCGTCCTATACCTATCAAAGTTTGCAAGAATCAAATGCTTGTAACTTTATACTGTAGCGTAAAAAAAACTTGAAATATTGTGACAATAAAATTCTCGAGTCTCTTGTCAATTTAAGCTATCGCTCATAGCTATGCTACCCTTGAGTTCCAAATCAAATACTGCTAAAACTTCAAATGGCCCTAACTTGTGTACGGTGCGTCCTACACCTGTCAAAGTTTGCAACATTCAAACACTTGTAACTTTTTACTGAGCGTCATAAAATCTAGATATTTTATGACAATAAAGTACTCGTACCTCTTATAAATTTAAGCTATCGTTCATAACTATGCTACCCTTGAGTCCCAAATCAAACACTGCTAAGACTTCAAATGGCCCTAACTTCTGTACGGTGCGTCCTATACCTATCAAAGTTTGCAACATTCGAGTGCTTGTAACTTTTTACTGAAGCGTCCTAAAACCTTGAAATTTTGTGACAATAAAGTACTCGCGCCTCTTGTCAATTTAAGCTATCGCTCCTAGCATGCTACTCTTGAGTCCCAAACTAAACACTGCTAAAACTTCAAATGGCCCTAACTTCTGTACGGTGCGTCCTATACCTATCAAAGTTTGCAACAATCAAATGCTTGTAACTTATTACTGGAGCGTCATAAAATCTTGAAATTTTGTGACAATAAAGTAATCGAGCCCCTTTGCAATTTAAGCTATGGCTCATAGCTATGCTTCCCTTAAGACCCAAATCAAACAATGATAAAACTTCAAATAGCCCTACCTTCTGTACACTGCGTCCTACACCTATCAAAATTTGCAACTTTCAAATGCTTGTAACTTTTTACTGGAGCGTCATAAAATTTTGAAATTTTGTTAAAATAAATTAGTCGAGCCTCTTATCAATTTAAGCTATCGCTCATAGCTATGCTACCCTTGGGTCCCAAATCAAACACTGATAAAACTTCAAATAACCCTAACTTCTGTACGGTTTGTCCTATACCTATCAAGGTTTGCAACATTCAAATGCTTGTAACTTTTTACTGGAGCGTCGTAAAATCTTGAAATTTGTTGACAATAAAGTACTCGAGCCTCTTATCAATTTATATCAAACACTGATAAAACTTCAAATGGCCCTAACGGTGCATCCTACACCTATACGGTGCATCCTACACCTATACGGTGCATCCTACACCTATACGGTGTAACCTAGACCTATCAAAGTTTGCAACATTCGAATGCTTGTAATTTATTGCTGGAGCGTTATAAAATCTTGAAATTTTGTGACAATAAAGTACTCAAGCCTCTTGTAAATTTAAACTATCGCTCATAGCTAAGCTACCATTGAGTCCCAAGTCAAACACTGCTAAAACTGCAAATGGCCCTAACTCCTGTACGGTGCGTCCTATACCTATCAAAGCTTGCAACATTCAAATGCTGGTAACTTTTACTGAAGCGTCATCAAACTTTGAACTTTTGTGACTATAAAGTACTCGAACCTCTTGTCAATTTAAGCTATTGCTCATAGCTATGCTAACCTTGAGTCACAACTCGCAGACTGAGAAAAGTTTAAATGCCCTAACTTCTGTACGGTGCGTCCTATACCTATCAAAGTTTGCAACATTCAAATGCTTGCAATTTTTAGTGGAGCGTCATAAAATCTTGAAATTTTGTGACAATAAAGTACTCGAGCCTCTTGTCAATTTAAGCTATCGCTCATAGCATGCTACCCTTGAGTCCTAAATCAAGCAATGATAAAACTTCACTTGGCCCTAACTTCTGTACATTGCGACCTACACCTATCAAAATTTGCAACATTCAAATGCTTGTAACTTTTTACTGGAGCGTCATAAAATTTTGAAATTTTGTGAAAATAAAGTACTCGAGCCTCTTACCAATTTAAGCTATCGCTCATAGCTATGCTACCCTTGAGTCCCAAATCAAACTCTGATAAAACTTCAAATGGCCCTAACTTCTGTACGGTTTGTCCTATACCTATCAAGGTTTGCAACTTTGAAATGCTTGTAACTTTTTAGTGGAGAGTCATAAAAGCTTGAAATTTGGTGACAATAAAGTACTCGAGCCTCTTGTCAATTTAAGGTATCGCTCATAGCTAAGCTACGATTGAGTCCCAAATCAAATACTGCTAAAACTTCAAATGGCCCTAACTTCTGTACGGTGCATCTTACACCTACCAAAGTTTGCAATATTCAAATGCTTGCAACTTTTTACTGGAGCGTCAGAAAATCTTGAAATTTTGTGACAATAAAGTACTCGAGCCTCTTATCAATTTAAGCTATCGCACATGGCTATCCTACCCTTGACTTCCAAATGAAACACTGCTAAACCTTCAAATGGCCCAACTTCTATACGGTGCGTCCTACACCTATCAAAGTTGGCAACATTCAAATGCTTGTAACTTTTTACTGGAGCGGAATGAAATCTTGAAATTTTGCGACGATAAAGTACTCGAGACTCTTATCAATTTAAGCTTTCGTTCATAGCTATGCTATCCTAGAGTCCCAAATCAAACACTGATAAAACTTCAAATGGCCCTAACTCCTATACGGTGCGTTATACACCTATCAAAATTTGCAACATTCAAATGCTTGTAACTTTATACTGTAGCGTCAAAAAAAAACTTGAAATTTTGTGACAATAAAGTACTCGAGCCTCTTGTCAATTTAAGCTATCGCTCATAGCTATGCTACCCTTGAGTTCCAAATCAAATACTGCTAAAACTTCAAATGGCCCTAACATGTGTACGGTGCGTCCTACACCTGTCAAAGTTTGCAACATTCAAACACTTGTAACTTTTTACTGGAGCGTCATAAAACCTTGAAATTTTGTGACAATAAAGTACTCGTGCCTCTTGTCAATTTAAGCTTTTGCTCATAGCATGCTACTCTTGAGTCCCAAATAAAACACTGCTAAAACTTGAAATGGTCCTAACTTCTGTACGGTGCGTCCTATACTTATAAAAGTTTGCAACATTCAAATTCTGGTAACTTTTTACTGAAGCGTCATCAAACTCTGAAATTTTGTAAGTAGTGAAGTAATCTAGCCTCTTGTCAATTTAAGCTATCGTCCATAGCTATCCTAAACTTGAGTCCCAAATCAAACACTGATAAAACTGCAAATGGCCCTCACTTTTATACGGTGCTCCCTACAACTATCAAAGTTTGCAACAATCAAACGCTTGTAACTTTTTACTGGAGCGTAATAAAACCTTGAAATTTGGTGACAATAAGTACTCGTCCCTCTTGTCAATTTAAGCTATCGCTCATAGCATGCTACCCTTGAGTCCCAAATCAAACAAACCTAAAACTTAAAATGGCCTAAATTCTGTACGGTGCGTCCTATACCTATCAAAGTTTGCAACATTCATATGCTGGTAACTTTTTAATGAAGCGTCATCAAACTTTGAAATTTTGTGACAATAAAGTACTCGTGACTCTTGTCAATTTAAGCTATCTCCCATAGCATGCTACTTTTGAGTCCCAAATCAAACAATCCTAAAACTTCAAATGGCCCTAACTTCTGTACGGTGCGTCCTATACCTATCAAAGTTTGCAACATTCAAATGTTTGTAACTTTTTACTGGAGTGTAATAAAACCTTGAAATTTTGTGACAATAAAGTACTCGTGACTCTTGTCAATGTAAGCTATCGCTCATAGCATGCTACTTTTGAGTCCCAAATCAAACACTGCTAAAACTTCAAATGGCCCTAACTTCTGTACGGTGCGCCTATCAAAGTTTGCAACAATCAAATGCTTGTAACTTATTACTGGAGCGTCATAAAATCATGAAATTTTGTGACAATAAAGTACTCGAGCCTCTTGTCAATTTAAGCTATCGCTCATAGCTACATTACCATTGAAACCCAAGTCAAACAAAGCTTAAACTTCCAATGGCCCTAACTTCTGTACGGTGTATCCTACACCAAGGAAAGTTTGCAATATTCAAATGCTTGTAACTCTTTACTGGAGAGTCATAAAATCTTGAAATTTTGTGACAATAAACTACTCGAGCCTCCTGTCAATTTAAGCTATCGCTCATAGCTAAGCTACCATTGACTACCAAATCAAAAACTGCTTAAACTTCCAATGGCCCTAACTTCTGTACGGTGTATCCTACACCTATCAAAGTTTGCAAAATTCAAATGCTTGTAACTCTTTACTGGAGCGTCATAAAATCTAGAAATTTTATGACAATAAAGTACTCGAGCTTCTTATCAATTTAAGCTATCGCTCATAGCTAAGCTACCATTGAGTACCAAATCAAAAACTGCTTAAACTTCAAATGGCCCTAACTTTTATACGGTGCGTCCTACATCTATCAAAGTTTGCAACATTAAAATGCTTGTAACTTTTTACTGAAGCGTCATCAAACTTTGAAATTTTGTGACAATAAAGTACTCGAGCCTTTTGTCAATTTAAGCTATCGTCCATAGCTATACTAAACTTGAGTCCCAAATCAAACACTGATAAAACTTCAAATGGCCCTAACTTCTATACTGTGCGTCCTATACCCATCAAATTTTGCAACATTCAAATGCCTGTAAATTTTTACTGGAGCGTCATAAAACCTTGAAATTTTGTGACTATAAATTACTCGAGCCTCTTATCAATTTAAGCTATCGCTCATAGCTATGCTACCCGTGAATCCCAAATCAAATACTGATAAAACTTCAAATGGCCGGTGCGTCGTACAACTATCAAAGTTTGCAACAATCAAACGCTTGTAACTTTTTACTGGAGCGTAATAAAGCCTTGAAATTTGGTGACAATAAGTACTGGTGCTTCTTCTCAATTTAAGCTATCGCTCATAGCATGCTACCCTTGAGTCCCAAATCAAACAATGATAAAACTTCAAATGGCCCTAACTTCTGTACATTGCGTCCTAAACCTATCAAAATTTGCAACAATCAAATGCTTGTAACTTTTTACTGGAGCGTCATAAAATTTTGAAATTTTGTGAAAATAAAGTGCTCGAGCCTCTTATCAATTTAAGCTATCGCTGATAGCTATGCTACCCTTGAGTCCCAAACCAAACTCTGATAAAACTTCAAATGGCCCTAACTTCTGTACGGTTTGTCCTATAGCTATCAAGGTTTGCAACATTCAAATGCTTGTAACTTTTTACTGGAGCGTAATAAAACCTTGAAATTTTGTGACAATAAAGTACTCGTGCCTCTTGTCAATTTAAGCTATGGATCATAGAATGCTACGCTTGAGTCTCAAATCAAACACGGCTAAAACTTCAAATGGCCCTAACTTCTGAACATTGCGTCCTACACCTATCAAAATTTGCAACATTCAAATGCTTGTAACTTCTTACTAGAGCGTCATAAAATTTTGAAATTTTGTGAAAATAAAGTGCTCGAGCCTCTTATCAATTTAAGCTATCGCTCATAGCTATGCTACCCTTGAGTCCCATATCAAACTCTGATAAAACTTTAAATGGCCCTAACTTCTGTACGTTTTGGCCTATACCTATCAAGGTTTGCAACATTCAAATGCTTGTAACGTTTTACTGGAGCGTAATAAAACCTTGAAATTTTGTGACAATAAAGTACTCGTGCCTCTTGTCAATTTAAGCTATCGCTCATAGCTATGCTACCCGTGAATCCCAAATCAAACACTGATAAAACTTCAAATGGCCGGTGCGTCCTACAACTATCAAAGTGTGCAACAATCAAACGCTTGTAACTTTTTACTGGAGCGTAATAAAACCTTGAAATTTTGTGACAATAAAGTACTCGAGCCTCTTTTCAATTTAAGCTATCTGTCATAGTTATGCTACCCTTGAGTTCCAAATCAAACACTGATAAAACTTCAAATGGCCCTAACTTTTATACGGTGCGTCCTACATCTATCAAAGTTTACAACATTCAAATGCTTGTAACTTTTTACTGGAGCGAAATAAAATTTTGAAATTCTGTGACAATAAAGTACTCGAGCCTCTTATCAATTTAATCTATCGGTCATAGTTATGCTACCCTTGAGTCCCAAATCAAACACTGATAAAACTTCAAATGGCCCTAACTTTTATACGGTGCGTCCTACAACTATCAAAGTTTGCAACAATCAAACGCTTGAAACTTTTTACTGGAGCGTAATAAAACCTTGAAAACCTTTGGTGACAATAAGTACTCGTGCCTCTTGTCTATTTAACCTATCGCTCATAGCATGCAACCCTTGAGTCCCAAATGAAACACTGCTAAAACTTGAAATGGCCCTAACTTCTGTTCCTAGCTAAGCTACCATTGAGTACCAAATCAAACACTGCTTAAACTTCCAATGGCCCTAACTTCTGTACGGTGTATCCTACACCTATCAAAGTTGGCAACATTCAAATGCTTGTAACTTTTTACTGGAGCGAAATAAAATTTTGAAATTTTGTGACAATAAAGTACTCGAGCCTCTTTTCAATTTAAGCTATCGGTCATAGTTATGCTACCCTTGAGTCCCAAATCAAACACTGATAAAACTTCAAATGGCCCTAACTTTTATACGGTGCATCCTACAACTATCAAAGTTTGCAACAATCAAACGGTTGAAACTTTTTACTGGAGCGTAATAAAACCTTGAAATTTGGTGACAATAAGTACTCGTGCCTCTTGTCTATTTAACCTATCGCTCATAGCATGATACCCTTGAGTCCCAAATGAAACACTGCTAAAACTTGAAATGGCCCTAACTTCTGTACGGTGCGTCCTATACCTAACAAGGTTTGCAACATTCAAATGCTTGTAACTTTTTACTGGAGCGTCATAAAACTTTGAAATTTTGTGACAATAAAGTACTCGAGCCTCTTATCAATTTAAGCTATCGCTCATAGTTATGCTACCTTTGAGTCCCAAATCAAACACTGCTAAAACTTCAAACGGCCCGAACTTCTGTACGGTCCGTCCTATACCTATCAAAGTTTGCAACAATCAAATGCTTTTAACTTACTACTGGAGCGTCATAAATTCTTGAAATTTTGTGACAATAAAGTACTCGAGCCTCTTGTCAATTTAAGCTATCGCTCATAGCTAAGCTACCATTGAGTACCAAATCAAACACTGCTTAAACTTCCAATGGCCCTAACTTCTGTACGGTGCATCCTACACCTATCAAAGTTTGCAACAATCAAATGCTTGTAACTTATTACTGGAGCGTCATAAAATCTTAAAATTTTGTTACAATAAAGTACTCGAGACTCCTGTCAATTTAAGCTATCGCTCATAGCTAAGCTACCATTGAGTACCAAATCAAACACTGCTTAAACTTCCAATGGGCCTAACTTCTGTACGGTGTATCCTACATCTATCAAAGTTTGCAACATTCAAATGCTTGTAACTCTTTACTGGAGCGTCATAAAATCTAGAAATTTTGTGACAATAAAGTACTCGAGCTTCTTATCAATTTAAGCTATCGTTCATAGCTATGCTACCCTTGAGTCCCAAATCAAACACTGCTAAAACTTCAAACGGCCCGAACTTCTGTACGGTCCGTCCTATACCTATCAAAGTTTGCAACAATCAAATGCTTGTAACTTATTACTGGAGCGTCATAAAATCTTGAAATTTTGTGACAATAAAGTACTCGAGCCTCATGTCAATTTAAGCTATCGCTCATAGCTAAGCTACCATTGAGTACCAAATCAAACACTGCTTAAACTTCCAATGGCCCTAACTTCTGTACGGTGTATCCTACACCTATCAAAGTTAGCTACATTCAAATGCTTGTAACTTTTACTGGAGTGAAATAAAATTTTGAAATTTTGTGACAATAAAGTACTCAAGCTTCTTATCAATTTAAGCTATCGTTCATAGCTATGCTACCCTTGAGTCCCAAATCAAACACTGCTAAAACTTCAAACGGCCCGAACTTCTGTACGGTCCGTCCTATACCTATCAAAGTTTGTAACAATCAAATGCTTGTAACTTATTACTGGAGCGTAATAAAACCTTGAAATTTGGTGACAATAAGTGCCTCTTGTCTATTTAACCTATCGCTCATAGCATGCTACCCTTGAGTCCCAAATGAAACACTGCTAAAGTTTGAAATGGCCCTAACTTCTGTACGGTGCGTCCTATACTTATCAAAGCTTGCAACATTCAAATGCTTGTAACTTTTTACTGAAGCGTCATCAAACTTTGAAATTTTGTGACAATAAAGTACTCGAGCCTCTTGTCAATTTAAGCTATCGTCCATAGCTATACTAAACTTGAGTCCCAAATCAAACACTGTTAAACTTCAAATGGCCCTAACTTCTATACTGTGCGTCCTATACCCATCAGATTTTGCAACATTCAAATGCTTGTAAATTTTTACTGGAGCGTCATAAAATCTTGAAATTTTGTGACTATAAATTACTCGAGCCTCTTATCAATTTAAGCTATCGCTCATAGCTATGCTACCCGTGAATCCCAAATCAAACACTGATAAAACTTCAAATGGCCGGTGCGTCCTACAACTATCAAATTTTGCAATTTGAATCAAACGCTTGTAACTTTTTACTGGAGCGTAATAAAACCTTGAAATTTTGTGACTATAAATTACTCGAGCCTCTTATCAATTTAAGTTATCGCTCATAGCATGCTTACCCTTGAGTCCCAAATGCAACAATGATAAAACTTCAAATGGCCCTAACTTCTGCACATTGTGTCCTACACCTATCAAAATTTGCAACATTCAAATGCTTGTAACTTTTTACTGGAGCGTGATAAAATTTTGAAATTTTGTGAAAATGCTCGAGCCTCTTATCAATTTAAGCTATCGCTCATAGCTATGCTACCCTTGAGTCCCAAATCAAACTCTGATAAAACTTCAAATGGCCCTAACTTCTGTACGGTTTGTCCCATACCTATCAAGGTTTGCAACATTCAAATGGTTGTAACTATTTACTGGAGCGTAATAAAACCTTGAAATTTTGTGACAATAAAGTACTCGTGCCTCTTGCCAATTTAAGCTATAGCTCATAGCATGCTACTCTTGAGTCTCAAATCAAACACTGCTAAAACTTCAAATGGCCCTAACTTCTGTACGGTGCGTCCTATACCTATCAAAGTTTGCAATATTCAAATGCTTGCAACTTTTTACTGGAGCGTCATAAAACCTTGAAATTTGGTGACAATAAAGTATAAAATTTCAAATGGCCCTAACTTCTATACGGTGCATCCTACACCTGTCAAAGTTTGCAACATTCAAATGCTTGTAACTCTTTACTGGAGCGTCATAAAATCTAGAAATTTTGTGACAATAAAGTACTCGAGCTTCTTATCAATTTAAGCTATCGTTCATAGCTATGCTACCCTTGAGTCCCAAATCAAACACTGCTAAAACTTCAAACGGCCCGAACTTCTGTACGGTCCGTCCTATACCTATCAAAGTTTGCAACAATCAAATGCTTGTAACTTATTACTGGAGCGTCATAAAATCTTGAAATTTTGTGACAATAAAGTACTCGAGCCTCATGTCAATTTAAGCTATCGCTTATAGCTAAGCTACCATTGAGTACCAAATCAAACACTGCTTAAACTTCCAATGGCCCTAACTTCTGTACGGTGTATCCTACACCTATGAAAGTTGGCTACATTCAAATGCTTGTAACTTTTATTGGAGTGAAATAAAATTTTGAAATTTTGTGACAATAAAGTACTCAAGCTTCTTATCAATTTAAGCTATCGTTCATAGCTATGCTACCCTTGAGTCCCAAATCAAACACTGCTAAAACTTCAAACGGCCCGAACTTCTGTACGGTCCGTCCTATACCTATCAAAGTTTGTAACAATCAAATGCTTGTAACTTATTACTGGAGCGTAATAAAACCTTGAAATTTGGTGACAATAAGTGCCTCTTGTCTATTTAACTTATCGCTCATAGCATGCTACCCTTGAGTCCCAAATGAAACACTGCTCAAATTTGAAATGGCCCTAACTTCTGTACGGTGCGTCCTATACCTAACAAGGTTTGCAACATTCAAATGCTTGTAACTTTTTACTGAAGCGTCATCAAACTTTGAAATTTTGTGACAATAAAGTACTCGAGCCTCTTGTCAATTTAAGCTATCGTCCATAGCTATACTAAACTTGAGTCCCAAATCAAACACTGTTAAACTTCAAATGGCCCTAACTTCTATACTGTGCGTCCTATACCCATCAGATTTTGCAACATTCAAATGCTTGTAAATTTTTACTGGAGCGTCATAAAATCTTGAAATTTTGTGACTATAAATTATTCGAGCCTCTTATCAATTTAAGCTATCGCTCATAGCTATGCTACCCGTGAATCCCAAATCAAACACTGATAAAACTTGAAATGGCCGGTGCGTCCTACAACTATCAAATTTTGCAATTTGAATCAAACGCTTGTAACTTTTTACTGGAGCGTAATAAAACCTTGAAATTTTGTGACTATAAATTACTCGAGCCTCTTATCAATTTAAGCTATCGGTCATAGCATGCTTACCCTTGAGTCCCAAATGCAACAATGATAAAACTTCAAATGGCCCTAACTTCTGCACATTGTGTCCTACACCTATCAAAATTTGCAACATTCAAATGCTTGTAACTTTTTACTGGAGCGTGATAAAATTTTGAAATTTTGTGAAAATAAAGTGCTCGAGCCTCTTATCAATTTAAGCTATCGCTCATAGCTATGCTACCCTTGAGTCCCAAATCAAACTCTGATAAAACTTCAAATGGCCCTAACTTCTGTACGGTTTGTCCCATACCAGGTTTGCAACATTCAAATGGTTGTAACTATTTACTGGAGCGTAATAAAACCTTGAAATTTTGTGACAATAAAGTACTCGTGCCTCTTGCCAATTTAAGCTATCGCTCATAGCATGCTACTCTTGAGTCTCAAATCAAACACTGCTAAAACTTCAAATGGCCCTAACTTCTGTACGGTGCGTCCTATACCTATCAAAGTTTGCAATATTCAAATGCTTGCAACTTTTTACTGGAGCGTCATAAAACCTTGAAATTTGATGACAATAAAGTATAAAATTTCAAATGGCCCTAACTTCTATACGGTGCATCCTACACCTGTCAAAGTTTGCAACATTCAAATGCTTGTAACTCTTTACTGGAGCGTCATAAAATCTAGAAATTTTGTGACAATAAAGTACTCGAGCTTCTTATCAATTTAAGCTATCGATCATAGCTATGCTACCCTTGAGTCCCAAATCAAACACTGCTAAAACTTCAAACGGCCCGAACTTCTGTACGGTCCGTCCTATACCTATCAAAGTTTGCAACAATCAAATGCTTGTAACTTATTACTGGAGCGTCATAAAATCTTGAAATTTTGTGACAATAAAGTACTCGAGCCTCATGTCAATTTAAGCTATCGCTCATAGCTAAGCTACCATTGAGTACCAAATCAAACACTGCTTAAACTTCCAATGGCCCTAACATCTGTACGGTGTATCCTACACCTATGAAAGTTGGCTACATTCAAATGCTTGTAACTTTTATTGGAGTGAAATAAAATTTTGAAATTTTGTGACAATAAAGTACTCAAGCTTCTTATCAATTTAAGCTATCGTTCATAGCTATGCTACCCTTGAGTCCCAAATCAAACACTGCTAAAACTTCAAACGGCCCGAACTTCTGTACGGTCCGTCCTATACCTATCAAAGTTTGTAACAATCAAATGCTTGTAACTTATTACTGGAGCGTAATAAAACCTTGAAATTTGGTGACAATAAGTGCCTCTTGTCTATTTAACCTATCGCTCATAGCATGCTACCCTTGAGTCCCAAATGAAACACTGCTCAAATTTGAAATGGCCCTAACTTCTGTACGGTGCGTCCTATACCTAACAAGGTTTGCAACATTCAAATGCTTGTAACTTTTTACTGAAGCGTCATCAAACTTTGAAATTTTGTGACAATAAAGTACTCGAGCCTCTTGTCAATTTAAGCTATCGTCCATAGCTATACTAAACTTGAGTCCCAAATCAAACACTGTTAAACTTCAAATGGCCCTAACTTCTATACTGTGCGTCCTATACCCATCAGATTTTGCAACATTCAAATGCTTGTAAATTTTTACTGGAGCGTCATAAAATCTTGAAATTTTGTGACTATAAATTACTCGAGCCTCTTATCAATTTAAGCTATCGCTCATAGCTATGCTACCCGTGAATCCCAAATCAAACACTGATAAAACTTGAAATGGCCGGTGCGTCCTACAACTATCAAATTTTGCAATTTGAATCAAACGCTTGTAACTTTTTACTGGAGCGTAATAAAACCTTGAAATTTTGTGACTATAAATTACTCGAGCCTCTTATCAATTTAAGCTATCGGTCATAGCATGCTTACCCTTGAGTCCCAAATGCAACAATGATAAAACTTCAAATGGCCCTAACTTCTGCACATTGTGTCCTACACCTATCAAAATTTGCAACATTCAAATGCTTGTAACTTTTTACTGGAGCGTGATAAAATTTTGAAATTTTGTGAAAATAAAGTGCTCGAGCCTCTTATCAATTTAAGCTATCGCTCATAGCTATGCTACCCTTGAGTCCCAAATCAAACTCTGATAAAACTTCAAATGGCCCTAACTTCTGTACGGTTTGTCCCATACCTATCAAGGTTTGCAACATTCAAATGGTTGTAACTATTTACTGGAGCGTAATAAAACCTTGAAATTTTGTGACAATAAAGTACTCGTGCCTCTTGCCAATTTAAGCTATCGCTCATAGCATGCTACTCTTGAGTCTCAAATCAAACACTGCTAAAACTTCAAATGGCCCTAACTTGTGTACGGTGCGTCCTATACCTATCAAAGTTTGCAATATTCAAATGCTTGCAACTTTTTACTGGAGCGTCATAAAACCTTGAAATTTGGTGACAATAAAGTATAAAATTTCAAATACCCCTAACTTCTATACGGTGCATCCTACACCTGTCAAAGTTTGCAACATTCAAATGCTTGTAACTCTTTACTGGAGCGTCATAAAATCTAGAAATTTTGTGACAATAAAGTACTCGAGCTTCTTATCAATTTAAGCTATCGATCATAGCTATGCTACCCTTGAGTCCCAAATCAAACACTGCTAAAACTTCAAACGGCCCGAACTTCTGTACGGTGCGTCCTATACCTATCAAAGTTTGCAACAATCAAATGCTTGTAACTTATTACTGGAGCGTCATAAAATCTTGAAATTTTGTGACAATAAAGTACTCGAGCCTCTTGTTAATTTAAGCTATCGCTCATAGCTAAGCTACCATTGAGTACCAAATCAAACACTGCTTAAACTTCCAATGGGCCTAACTTCTGTACGGTGTATCCTATACCTATCAAAGTTTGCAACATTGAAATGGTTGTAACTCTTTACTGCAGCGTCATAAAATCTAGAAATTTTGTGACAATAAAGTACTCGAGCTTCTTATCAATTTAAGCTATCGTTCATAGCTATGCTACCCTTGAGTCCCAAATCAAACACTGCTAAAACTTCAAATGGCTCTAACTTCTGTACGGTGCGTCCTATACCTATCAAAGTTTGCAACAATCAAATGCTTGTAACTTATTACTGGAGCGTCATAAAATCTTAAAATTTTGTGACAATAAAGTACTCGAGCCTCCTGTCAATTTAAGCTATCGCTCATAGCTAAGCTACCATTGAGTACCAAATCAAACACTGCTTAAACTTCCAATGGCCCTAACTTCTGTACGGTGTATCCTACACCTATCAAAGTTTGCAACATTCAAATGCTTGTAACTCTTTACTGGAGCGTCATAAAATCTAGAAATTTTGTGACAATAAAGTACTCGAGCTTCTTATCAATTTAAGCTATCGTTCATAGCTATGCTACCATTGAGTCCCAAATCAAACACTGCTAAAACTTCAAACGGCCCGAACTTCTGTACGGTCCGTCCTATACCTATCAAAGTTTGCAACAATCAAATGCTTGTAACTTATTACTGGAGCGTCATAAAATCTTGAAATTTTGTGACAATAAAGTACTCGAGCCTCATGTCAATTTAAGCTATCGCTCATAGCTAAGCTACCATTGAGTACCAAATCAAACACTGCTTAAACTTCCAATGGCCCTAACTTCTGTACGGTGTATCCTACACCTATCAAAGTTGGCTACATTCAAATGCTTGTAACTTTTACTGGAGTGAAATAAAATTTTGAAATTTTGTGACAATAAAGTACTCGAGCTTCTTATCAATTTAAGCTATCGTTCATAGCTATGCTACCCTTGAGTCCCAAATCAAACACTGCTAAAACTTCAAACGGCCCGAACTTCTGTACGGTCCGTCCTATACCTATCAAAGTTTGCAACAATCAAATGCTTGTAACTTATTACTGGAGCGTCATAAAATCTTGAAATTTTGTGACAATAAAGTACTCGAGCCTCATGTCAATTTAAGCTATCGCTCATAGCTAAGCTACCATTGAGTACCAAATCAAACACTGCTTAAACTTCCAATGGCCCTAACTTCTGTACGGTGTATCCTACACCTATCAAAGTTGGCTACATTCAAATGCTTGTAACTTTTACTGGAGTGAAATAAAATTTTGAAATTTTGTGACAATAAAGTACTCAAGCTTCTTATCAATTTAAGCTATCGTTCATAGCTATGCTACCCTTGAGTCCCAAATCAAACACTGCTAAAACTTCAAACGGCCCGAACTTCTGTACGGTCCGTCCTATACCTATCAAAGTTTGTAACAATCAAATGCTTGTAACTTATTACTGGAGCGTAATAAAACCTTGAAATTTGGTGACAATAAGTGCCTCTTGTCTATTTAACCTATCGCTCATAGCATGCTACCCTTGAGTCCCAAATGAAACACTGCTCAAATTTGAAATGGCCCTAACTTCTGTACGGTGCGTCCTATACCTAACAAGGTTTGCAACATTCAAATGCTTGTAACTTTTTACTGAAGCGTCATCAAACTTTGAAATTTTGTGACAATAAAGTACTCGAGCCTCTTGTCAATTTAAGCTATCGTCCATAGCTATACTAAACTTGAGTCCCAAATCAAACACTGTTAAACTTCAAATGGCCCTAACTTCTATACTGTGCGTCCTATACCCATCAGATTTTGCAACATTCAAATGCTTGTAAATTTTTACTGGAGCGTCATAAAATCTTGAAATTTTGTGACTATAAATTACTCGAGCCTCTTATCAATTTAAGCTATCGCTCATAGCTATGCTACCCGTGAATCCCAAATCAAACACTGATAAAACTTCAAATGGCCGGTGCGTCCTACAACTATCAAATTTTGCAATTTGAATCAAACGCTTGTAACTTTTTACTGGACCGTAATAAAACCTTGAAATTTTGTGACTATAAATTACTCGAGCCTCTTATCAATTTAAGCTATCGCTCATAGCATGCTTACCCTTGAGTCCCAAATGCAACAATGATAAAACTTCAAATGGCCCTAACTTCTGCACATTGTGTCCTACACCTATCAAAATTTGCAACATTCAAATGCTTGTAACTTTTTACTGGAGCGTGATAAAATTTTGAAATTTTGTGAAAATAAAGTGCTCGAGCCTCTTATCAATTTAAGCTATCGCTCATAGCTATGCTACCCTTGAGTCCCAAATCAAACTCTGATAAAACTTCAAATGGCCCTAACTTCTGTACGGTTTGTCCCATACCTATCAAGGTTTGCAACATTCAAATGGTTGTAACTATTTACTGGAGCGTAATAAATCCTTGAATTTTTGTGACAATAAAGTACTCGTGCCTCTTGCCAATTTAAGCTATCGCTCATAGCATGCTACTCTTGAGTCTCAAATCAAACACTGCTAAAACTTCAAATGGCCCTAACTTCTGTACGGTGCGTCCTATACCTATCAAAGTTTGCAATATTCAAATGCTTGCAACTTTTTACTGGAGCGTCATAAAACCTTGAAATTTGATGACAATAAAGTATAAAATTTCAAATGGCCCTAACTTCTATACGGTGCATCCTACACCTGTCAAAGTTTGCAACATTCAAATGCTTGTAACTCTTTACTGGAGCGTCATAAAATCTAGAAATTTTGTGACAATAAAGTACTCGAGCTTCTTATCAATTTAAGCTATCGTTCATAGCTATGCTACCCTTGAGTCCCAAATCAAACACTGCTAAAACTTCAAACGGCCCGAACTTCTGTACGGTCCGTCCTATACCTATCAAAGTTTGCAACAATCAAATGCTTGTAACTTATTACTGGAGCGTCATAAAATCTTGAAATTTTGTGACAATAAAGTACTCGAGCCTCATGTCAATTTAAGCTATCGCTCATAGCTAAGCTACCATTGAGTACCAAATCAAACACTGCTTAAACTTCCAATGGGCCTAACTTCTGTACGGTGTATCCTATACCTATCAAAGTTTGCAACATTGAAATGGTTGTAACTCTTTACTGCAGCGTCATAAAATCTAGAAATTTTGTGACAATAAAGTACTCGAGCTTCTTATCAATTTAAGCTATCGTTCATAGCTATGCTACCCTTGAGTCCCAAATCAAACACTGCTAAAACTTCAAATGGCTCTAACTTCTGTACGGTGCGTCCTATACCTATCAAAGTTTGCAACAATCAAATGCTTGTAACTTATTACTGGATCGTCATAAAATATTGAAATTTTGTGACAATAAAGTACTCGAGCCTCTTACCAATTTAAGCTATCGCTCATAGTTATGCTACCCTTGAGTCCCAAATCAAACACTGATAAAACTTCAAATGGCCTTACTTTTACACGGTGCGTCCTACAACTATCAAAGTTTGCGACAATCAAACGCTTGAAACTTTTTACTGGAGCGTAATAAAGCCTTGAAATTTGGTGACAATAAGTACTGGTGCTTCTTGCCAATTTAAGCTATCGCTCATAGCATGCTACCCTTGAGTCCCAAATCAAACACTGCTAAAACTTGAAATGGCCCTAACTTCTGTACGGTGCGTCCTATAAATATCAAAGTTTGCAACATTCAAATGCTGGTAACTTTTTACTGAAGCGCCATCAAACTTTGAAATTTTGTGACAATAAAGTACTCGTGACTCTTGTCAATTTAAGCTATCGCTCATAGCATGCTACTTTTGAGTCCCGAATCAAACACTGCTAAAACTTCAAATGGCCATAACTTCTGTACGGTGCGCCTATGAAAGTTTGCAACATTGAAATTCTATGTAACTTTATTCTGGAGCGTCAACAAATCTTGAAATTTTGTTACAATAAAGTACTCGAGTCTTTTGTCAATTTAAGCTATCGCTCATAACTATGCTGCCCTTGAGTCCCAAATCAAACAATGATAAAACTTCAAATGGCCCTAACTTCTGTACATTGCGTCCTACACCTTGTAACTTTTTACTGGAGCGTCATAAAATTTTGAAATTTTGTGAAAATAAAGTACTCGAGCCTCTTATCAATTTAAGCTATCGCTCATAGCTATGCTACCCTTGAGTCCCAAATCAAACTCTGATGAAACTTCAAATGGCCCTAACTTCTGTACGGTTTGTCCTATACCTATCAAGGTTTGCAATATTCAAATGCTTGTAGCTTTTTACTGGAGCGTAATAAAACCTTGAAATTTTGTGACAATAAAGTACTCGTGCCTCTTGTCAATTTAAGCTATCGCTCATAGCATGCTACTCTTGAGTCCCAAATCAAACACTGCTAAAACTTCAAATGGCCCTAACTTCTGTACGGTGCGTCCTATACCTATTAAAGTTTGCAACAATCAAATGCTTGTAACTTATAACTGGAGCCTCATAAAATCTTGAAATTTTGTGACAATAAAGCCTCGAGCCTCTTATCAATTTGAGCTATCGCACATAGCTATGCTACCCTTTAGTCCCAAAAGAAACACTGCTAAACCTTCAAAGGTCCCAACTTCTATACGGTGCGTCCTATACCTATCAAAGTTTGCAATATTCAAATGCTTGCAACTTTTTACTGGAGTGCAATAAAATTTTGAAATTTTGTGAAAATAAAGTGCTCGAGCCTCTTATCAATTTAAGCTATCGCTCATAGCTATGCTACCCTTGAGTCCCAAATCAAACTCTGATAAAACTTCAAATGGCCCTAACTTCTGTACGGTTTGTCCTATACCTATCAAAGTTTGCAATATTCAAATGCTTGCAACTTTTTGCTGGAGCGTCATAAAACCTTGAAATTTGATGACAATAAAGTATAAAATTTCAAATGGCCCTAACTTCTATACGGTGCATCCTACACCTGTCAAAGTTTGCAACATTCAAACACTTGTAACTTTTTACTGGAGCGTCATAAAACCTTAAAATTTTGTGACATTAAAGTACTCGTGCCTCTTGTCAATTTAAGCTATTGCTCATAGCATGCTACTCTTGAGTCCCAATCAAACACTGGTAAAATTTCAAATGGTCCTAACTTCTGTACGGTGCGTCCTATACCTATCAAAGTTTGCAACATTGAAATGGTTGTAACTCTTTACTGCAGCGTCATAAAATCTAGAAATTTTGTGACAATAAAGTACTCGAGCTTCTTATCAATTTAAGCTATCGTTCATAGCTATGCTACCCTTGAGTCCCAAATCAAACACTGCTAAAACTTCAAATGGCTCTAACTTCTATACGGTGCGTCCTATACCTATCAAAGTTTGCAACAATCAAATGCTTGTAACTTATTACTGGAGCGTCATAAAATATTGAAATTTTGTGACAATAAAGTACTCGAGCCTCTCACCAATTTAAGCTATCGCTCATAGTTATGCTACCCTTGAGTCCCAAATCAAACACTGATAAAACTTCAAATGGCCCTAACTTTTACACGGTGCGTCCTACAACTATCAAAGTTTGCGACAATCAAACGCTTGAAACATTTTACTGGAGCGTAATAAAGCCTTGAAATTTGGTGACAATAAGTACTGGTGCTTCTTGTCAATTTAAGCTATCGCTCGTAGCATGCTACTCTTGAGTCCCAAATCAAACACTGCTAAAACTTCAAATGGCCCTAACTTCTGTACGGTGCGTCCTATACCTATTAAAGTTTGCAACAATCAAATGCTTGTAACTTATTACTGGAGCCTTATAAAATCTTGAAATTTTGTGACAATAAAGGCCTCGAGCCTCTTATCAATTTAAGCTATCGCACATAGCTATGCTACCCTTTAGTCCCAAATGAAACACTGCTAAACCTTCAAATGTCCCAACTTCTATACGGTGCGTCCTATACCTATCAAAGTTTGCAATATTCAAATGCTTGCAACTTTTTACTGGAGCGTCATAAAACCTTGAAATTTGATGACAATAAAGTATAAAATTTCAAATGGCCCTAACTTCTATACGGTGCATCCTACACCTGTAAAAGTTTGCAACATTCAAACACTTCTAACTTTTTACTGGAGCGTCATAAAACCTTGAAATTTTGTGACAATAAAGTACTCGTGCCTCTTGTCAATTTAAGCTATTGCTCATATCATGCTACTCTTGAGTCCCAAATCAAACACTGGTAAAACTTCAAATTGTCCTAACTTTTGTACGGTGCGTCCTATACCTATCAAAGTTTGCAACAATCAAATGCTATTACTGGAGCGCCATAAAATCTTGAAATTTTGTGACAATAAAGTACTCGAGCCTCTTGTCAATTTAAGCTATCGCTCATAGCATGCTACTCTTGAGTCCCAAATCAAACACTGATAATACTTCAAATGGCCCTAACTTTTATACGGTGCGTCCTACACCTATCAATGTTTGCAACAATCAAACGGTTGAAACTTTTTACTGGAGCGTAATAAAACCTTGAAATTTGGTGACAATAAGTACTCGTGCCTCTTGTCTATTTAACCTATCGCTCATAGCATGATACCCTTGAGTCCCAAATGAAACACTGCTAAAACTTGAAATGGCCCTAACTTCTGTACGGTGCGTCCTATACCTATTAAAGTTTGCAACAATCAAATGCTATCGCGCATAGTTATGCTACCCTTGAGTCCCAAATCAAACACCGATAAAACTTCAAATGGCCCTAACTTTTATGCGGTGCGTCCTAAAACTATCAAGGTTTGCAACATTCAAATGCTTGTAACTTTTTACTGGAGCGTAATAAAACCTTGAAATCTTGTGACAATAAAGAACTCGTGCCTCTTGTCAATTTAAGCTATCGCTCATAGCTATGCTACCCGTGAATCCCAAATCAAACACTGATAAAACTTCAAATGGCCGGTGCGTCCTACAACTATCAAAGTGTGCAACAATCAAACGCTTGTAACTTTTTACTGGAGCGTAATAAAACCTTGAAATTTGGTGACAATAAGTACTGGTGCTTCTTGTCAATTTAAGCTATCGCTCATAGCATGCTACCCTTGAATCCCAAATCAAACAATGATAAAACTTCAAATGGCCCTAACTTCTGTACATTGCGTCCTACACCTATGAAAATTTGCAACATTCAAATGTTTGTAACTTTTTACTGGAGCGTCATAAAATTTTGAAATTTTGTGAAAATAAAGTGCTCGAGCCTCTTATCAATTAAAGCTATCGCTCATAGCTATGCTACCCTTGAGTCCCAAATCAAACACTGCTAAAACTTCAAATGGCCCTAACTTCTGTACGGTGCGTCCTATACCTATCAAAGTTTGCAATATTCAAATGCTTGCAACTTTTTACTGGAGCGTCAAAACAACTTGAAATTTGATTACAATAAAGTATTAAATTTCAAATGGCCCTAACTTCTATACGGTGCATCCTACACCTGTCAAAGTTTGCAACATTCAAACACTTGTAACTTTTTACTGGAGCGTCATAAAACCTTGAAAATTTGTGACAATAAAGTACTCGTGCCTCTTGTCAATTTAAGCTATCGCTCATAGCTAAGCTACCATTGAGTACCATATCAAACACTGCTTAAACTTCCAATGGCCCTAACTTCTGTACGGTGTATCCTACACCTATGAAAGTTGGCAACATTCAAATGCTTGTAACTTTTTACTGGAGCGAAATAAAATTTTGAAATTTTGTGACAATAAAGTACTCGAGACTCTTTTCAATTTAAGTTATCGGTCATAGCTATGCTACCCTTGAGTCCCAAATCAAACACTGATAAAACTTCAAATGGCCCTAACTTTTATACGGTGCGTCCTACAACTATAAAAGTTTGCAACAATCAAATGCTTGAAACTTTTTACTGGAGCGTAATAAAACCTTGAAATTTGGTGACAATAAGTACTCGTGCCTCTTGTCTATTTAACCTATCGCTCATAGCATGCTACCCTTGAGTACCAAATGAAACACTGCTAAAACTTGAAATGGCCCTAACTTCAGTACGGTGCGTCCTATACCTAACAAGGTTTGCAACATTCAAATGCTTGTAACTTTTTACTGAAGCGTCATCAAACTTTAAAATTTTGTGACAATAAAGTACTCGAGCCTCTTGTCAATTTAAGCTATCGTCCATAGCTATACTAAACTTGAGTCCCAAATCAAACACTGTTAAACTTCAAATGGCCCTAACTTCTATACTGTGCGTCCTATACCCATCAAATTTTGCAACATTCAAATGCTTGTAAATTTTTACTGGAGCGTCATAAAACCTTGAAATTTGTGTGACTATAAATTACTCGAGCCTCTTATCAAATTAAGCTATCGCTCATAGCTATGCTACCCGTGAATTTTGTGACAATAAAGTACTCGAGCCTCTTGTCAATTTAAGCTATCGTCCATAGCTATACTAAACTTGAGTCCCAAATCAAACACTGTTAAACTTCAAATGGCCCTAACTTCTATACTGTGCGTCCTATACCCATCAAATTTTGCAACATTCAAATGCTTGTAAATTTTTACTGGAGCGTCATAAAACCTTGAAATTTTGTGACTATAAATTACTCGAGCCTCTTATCAAATTAAGCTATCGCTCATAGCTATGCTACCCGTGAATCCCAAATCAAACACTGATAAAACTTCAAATGGCCGGTGCGTCCTACAACTATCAAATTTTGCAACAATCAACCGCTTGTAACTTTTTACTGGAGCGTAATAAAATCTTGAAATTTTGTGACTATAAATTACTCGAGCCTCTTATCAATTTAAGCTATCGCTCATAGCATGCTACCCTTGAGTCCCAAATCAAACAATGATAAAACTTCAAATGGCCCTAACTTCTGTACATTGCGTCCTACACCTATCAAAATTTGCAACATTCAAATGCTTGTAACTTTTTACTGGAGCGTGATAAAATATTGAAATTTTGTGAAAATAAAGTGCTCGAGCCTCTTATCAATTTAAGCTATCGCTCATAGCTATGCTACCCTTGAGTCCCAAATCAAACACTGCTAAAACGTCAAATGGCCCTAACTTCTGTACGGTACATCCTACACCTGTCAAAGTTTGCAACATTCAAACACTTGTAACTTTTTACTGGAGCGTCAAAACAACTTGAAATTTGATTACAATAAAGTATTAAATTTCAAATGGCCCTAACTTCTATACGGTGCATCCTACACCTGTCAAAGTTTGCAACATTCAAACACTTGTAACTTTTTACTGGAGCGTCAGAAAACCTTGAAAATTTGTGACAATAAAGTACTCGTGCCTCTTGTCAATTTAAGCTATCGCTCATAGCTAAGCTACCATTGAGTACCAAATCAAACACTGCTTAAACTTCCAATGGCCCTAACTTCTGTACGGTGTATCCTACACCTATGAAAGTTGGCAACATTCAAATGCTTGTAACTTTTTACTGGAGCGAAATAAAATTTTGAAATTTTGTGACAATAAAGTACTCGAGACTCTTTTCAATTTAAGTTATCGGTCATAGCTATGCTACCCTTGAGTCCCAAATCAAACACTGATAAAACTTCAAATGGCCCTAACTTTTATACGGTGCGTCCTACAACTATAAAAGTTTGCAACAATCAAATGCTTGAAACTTTTTACTGGAGCGTAATAAAACCTTGAAATTTGGTGACAATAAGTACTCGTGCCTCTTGTCTATTTAACCTATCGCTCATAGCATGCTACCCTTGAGTACCAAATGAAACACTGCTAAAACTTGAAATGGCCCTAACTTCAGTACGGTGCGTCCTATACCTAACAAGGTTTGCAACATTCAAATGCTTGTAACTTTTTACTGAAGCGTCATCAAACTTTAAAATTTTGTGACAATAAAGTACTCGAGCCTCTTGTCAATTTAAGCTATCGTCCATAGCTATACTAAACTTGAGTCCCAAATCAAACACTGTTAAACATCAAATGGCCCTAACTTCTATACTGTGCGTCCTATACCCATCAAATTTTGCAACATTCAAATGCTTGTAAATTTTTACTGGAGCGTCATAAAACCTTGAAATTTGTGTGACTATAAATTACTCGAGCCTCTTATCAATTTAAGCTATCGCTCATAGCTATGCTACCCGTGAATTTTGTGACAATAAAGTACTCGAGCCTCTTGTCAATTTAAGCTATCGTCCATAGCTATACTAAACTTGAGTCCCAAATCAAACACTGTTAAACTTCAAATGGCCCTAACTTCTATACTGTGCGTCCTATACCCATCAAATTTTGCAACATTCAAATGCTTGTAAATTTTTACTGGAGCGTCATAAAACCTTGAAATTTTGTGACTATAAATTACTCGAGCCTCTTATCAAATTAAGCTATCGCTCATAGCTATGCTACCCGTGAATCCCAAATCAAACACTGATAAAACTTCAAATGGCCGGTGCGTCCTACAACTATCAAATTTTGCAACAATCAACCGCTTGTAACTTTTTACTGGAGCGTAATAAAATCTTGAAATTTTGTGACTATAAATTACTCGAGCCTCTTATCAATTTAAGCTATCGCTCATAGCATGCTACCCTTGAGTCCCAAATCAAACAATGATAAAACTTCAAATGGCCCTAACTTCTGTACATTGCGTCCTACACCTATCAAAATTTGCAACATTCAAATGCTTGTAACTTTTTACTGGAGCGTGATAAAATATTGAAATTTTGTGAAAATAAAGTGCTCGAGCCTCTTATCAATTTAAGCTATCGCTCATAGCTATGCTACCCTTGAGTCCCAAATCAAACACTGCTAAAACGTCAAATGGCCCTAACTTCTGTACGGTGCATCCTACACCTGTCAAAGTTTGCAACATTCAAACACTTGTAACTTTTTACTGGAGCGTCATAAAACCTTAAAATTTTCTGACAATAAAGTACTCGTGCCTGTTGTCAATTTAAGCTATTGCTCATAGCATGCTACTCTTGAGTCCCAAATCAAACACTGGTAAAACTTCAAATGGTCCTAACTTCTGCACGGTGCGTCCTATACCTATTAAAGTTTGCAACATTGAAATGCTTGTAAATCTTTACTGGATCGTCATAAAATCTAGAAATTTTGTGACAATAAAGTACTCGAGCTTCTTATCAATTTAAGCTATCGTTCATAGCTATGCTACCCTTGAGTCCCAAATCAAACACTGCTAAAACGTCAAATGGCCCTAACTTCTGTACGGTGCGTCCTATACCTATCAAAGTTTGCAATATTCAAATGCTTGCAACTTTTTACTGGAGCGTCATAAAACCTTGAAATTTGATGACAATAAAGTATAAAATTTCAAATGGCCCTAACTTCTATACGGTGCATCCTACACCTGTCAAAGTTTGCAACATTCAAACACTTGTAACTTTTTACTGGAGCGTCATAAAACCTTAAAATTTTCTGACAATAAAGTTCTCGTGCCTGTTGTCAATTGAAGCTATTGCTCATAGCATGCTACTCTTGAGTCCCAAATCAAACACTGGTAAAACTTCAAATGGCCCTAACTTCTGTACGGTGCGTCCTATACCTATTAAAGTTTGCAACATTCAAATGCTTGTAACTTTTTACTGGAGCGTAATAAAATTTTGAAATTTTGTGACAATAAAGTACTCGAGCCTCTTATCAAATTAAGCTATCGGTCATAGTTATGCTACCCTTGAGCCCCAAATCAAACACTGATAAAACTTCAAATGGCCCTAAATTTTATGCGGTGCGTCCTACAACTATCAAAGTTAGCAACAATCAAACGCTTCAAACTTTTTACTGGAGCGTAATAAAACCTTGAAATTTGGTGACAATAAGTACTCGTGCCTCTTGTTAATTTAAGCTATCGCTCATAACATGCTTCCCTTGAGTCCCAAATCAAACACTGCTAAAACTTGAAATGGCGCTAACTTCTGTAAGGTGCATCTTACACCTATCATAGTTTGCAGCATTGAAATGCTATGTAACTTTATTCTGGAGCGTAAAAAAATCTTGAAATTTTGAGACAATAAAACCTTGAAATTTTGTGACAATAAAGTCCTCGTGCCTCTTGTCAATTTACGCTATCGCTCATAGCATGCTACACTTGAGTCCCAAATCAAACACTGCTAAAACTTGACATGGCCCTGACTTCTGTACGGTGCGTCTTATACCTATCAAAGTTTGCAACATTCAAATGCTTGTAACTTTTTACTGGAGCGAAATAAAATTTTGAAATTTTGTGACAATAAAGTACTCGAGCCTCTTTTCAATTTAAGCTATCGGTCATAGTTATCCTACCCTTGAGTCCCAAATCAAACACTGATAAAACTTCAAATGGCCCTAACTTTTATACGGTGCGTCCTACAACTATCAAAGTTTGCAACAATCAAATGCTTGAAACTTTTTACTGGAGCGTAATAAAACCTTGAAATTTGGTGACAATAAGTACTCGTGCCTCTTGTCAATTTAAGCTATCGCTCATAACATGCTACCCTTGAGTCCCAAATGAAACACTGCTAAAACTTGAAATGGCCCTAACTTATGTACGGTGCGTCCTATACCTAACAAGGTTTGCAACATTCAAATGCTTGTAACTTTTTACTGAAGCGTCATCAAACTTTAAAATTTTGTGACAATAAAGTACTCGAGCCTCTTGTCAATTTAAGCTATCGTCCATAGCTATACTAAACTTGAGTCCCAAATCAAACACTGTTAAACTTCAAATTGCCCTAACTTCTATACTGTGCGTCCTATACCCATCAAATTTTGCAACATTCAAATGCTTGTAAATTTTTACTGGAGCGTCATAAAACCTTGAAATTTTGTGACTATAAATAACTCGAGCCTCTTATCAATTTAAGCTATCGCTCATAGCTATGCTAACCGTGAATCCCAAATCAAACACCGATAAAACTTCAAATGGCCGGTGCGTCCTACAACTATAAAATTTTGCAACAATCAAACGCTTGTAACTTTTTACTGGAGCGTAATAAAACCTTGAAATTTTGTGACTATAAATTACTCGAGCCTCTTATCAATTTAAGCTATCGCTCATAGCATGCTACCCTTGAGTCCCAAATCAAACAATGATAAAACTTCAAATGGCCCTAACTTCTGTACATTGCGTCCTACACCTATCAAAATTTGCAACATTCAAATGCTTGTAACTTTTTACTGAAGCGTCATCAAACTTTAAAATTTTGTGACAATAAAGTACTCGAGCCTCTTGTCAATTTAAGCTATCGTCCATAGCTATACTAAACTTGAGTCTCAAATCAAACACTGCTAAAACTTCAAATGGCCCTAACTTCTGAACGGTGCGTCCTATACCTATCAAAGTTTGCAATATTCAAATGCTTGCAACTTTTTACTGGAGCGTCATAAAACCTTGAAATTTGATGACAATAAAGTATAAAATTTCAAATGGCCCTAACTTCTATACGGTGCATCCTACACCTGTCAAAGTTTGCAACATTCAAACACTTGTAACTTTTTACTGGAGCGTCATAAAACCTTAAAATTTTCTGACAATAAAGTACTCGTGCCTCTTGTCAATTTAAGCTATCGCTCATAGCATGCTACTCTTGAGTCTCAAATCAAACTCTGATAAAACTTCAAATGGCCCTAACTTCTGCACGGTTTGTCCTATACCTATCAAGGTTTGCAACATTCAAATGCTTGTAACTTTTTACTGGAGCGTAATAAAACCTTGAACTTTTGTGACAATAAAGTACTCGTGCCTCTTGTCAATTTGAGCAATCGCTCATAGCATGCTACTTGAGTCTCAAATGAAACACTGCTAAAGCTTCAAATGGCCCTAACTTCTGTACGGTGCGTCCTATACCTGTCAAAGTTTGCAACATTCAAATACTTGTAATTTTTACTGGAGCGTCATAAAACCTAGAAATTTTGTGCCAATAAAGTACTCGAGCCTCTTATCCATTTAAGCTATCGCTGATAGCTGTGCTACCCTTGAGTCCCAAATCAAACACTGCTAAAACTTGAAATGGCGCTAACTTCTGTATGGTGCATCTTACACCTATCATAGTTTGCAACATTGAAATGCTATGTAACTTTATTCTGGAGCGTAAAAAAATCTTGAAATTTTGAGACAATAAAACCTTGAAATTTTGTGACAATAAAGTCCTCGTGCCTCTTGTCAATTTACGCTATCGCTTATAGCATGCTACCCTTGAGTCCCAAATCAAACACTGCTAAAACTTGAAATGGCCCTGACTTCTGTACGGTGCGTCCTATACCTATCAAAGTTTGCAACATTCAAATGCTGGTAACTTTTTACTGAAGCGCCATCAAATTTTGAAATATTGTGACAATAAAGTACTCAAGCCTCTTGTCAATTTAAGCTATCGCTCATAACTATGCTACCCTTCAGTCCCAAATCAAACACTGCTAAAACTTCCAGTGGCCCTAACTTCTATATGGTGCGTCCTATACCTACAACATTCAGTTGCTTGTAACTTTTTACTGGAGCGTCATAAAACCTTGAAATTGTCTGACAATGAAGTACTCGAGCCTCTTATCAATTTAAGTTATCGCTCATAGCTATGCTACCCTTGAGTCCCAAATCAAACAATGATAAAACTTAAAATGGCGCTAACTTCTGTACATTGCGTCCTACACCTATCAAAATTTGCTACATTCAAATGGCCCTAACTTCTGTACGGTTTCTCCTATACCTATCAAGGTTTGCAATATTCCAATGCTTGTAGCTTTTTACTGGAGCGTAATAAAACCTTGAAATTTTGTGACAATAAAGTACTCGTGCCTCTTGTCAATTTAAGCTATCGCTCATAGCATGCTACTCTTGAGTCCCAAATCAAACACTGCTAAAACTTCAAATGGCCCTAACTTCTGTACGGTGCGTCCTATACCTATCAAAGTTTGCAACAATCAAATGCTTGTAACTTATTACTGGAGCCTCATAAAATCTTGAAATTTTGTGACAATAAAGACCTCGAACCTCTTATCAATTTAAGCTATTGCACATAGCTATGCTACCCTTTAGTCCCAAATGAAACACTGCTAAACCTTCAAATGCCCCAACTTCTATACGGTGCGTCCTATACCTATCAAAGTTTGCAACAATCAAACGCTTGAAACTTTTTACTGGAGCGTAATAAAACCTTGAAATTTGGTGACAATAAGTACACGTGCCTCTTGTCAATTTAAGCTATCGCTCATAACATGCTACCCTTGAGTCCCAAATCAAACGCTGCTAAAACTTGAAATGGCGCTAACTTCTGTACGGTGCGTCCTATACTTATCAAAGTTTGCAACATTCAAATGCTGGTCACTTTTTACTGAAGCTTCATCAAACTTTGAAATATTGTGACAATAAAGTACTCGAGCCTCTTTTCAATTGAAGCTATCGCCCATAGATATCCTAATCTTGAGTCCCAAATCAAACACTGATAAAACTTCAAATGGACCTAACTTCTGTACGGTGCGTCCTATACCTATCAAAGTTTGCAACATTCAAATGTTTGTAACTTTTTACTGGAGTGTAATAGAACGTTGAAATTTTGTGACAATAAAGTACTCTTGACCCTTGTCAATTAAAGCTATCGCTCATAGCATGCTACTTTTGAGTCCCAAATCAAACACTGCTAAAACTTCAAATGGCCCTAACTTCTGTACGGTGCGCCTATCAAAGTTTGCAACAATCATATGCTTGTAACTTATTACTGGAGCGTCATAAAATCTTACAATTTTGTGACAATAAAGTACTCGAGCCGCTTGTCAATTTAGCTATCGCTCATAGCTAAATTACCATTGAAACCCAAATCAAACAATGCTAAAATTTCAAATGGGCCAAACTTCTGTAAGGTGCATCTTACACCTATCAAAGTTTGCAACATTGAAATGCTATGTAACTTCATTCTGGAGCGTCAAAAAATCTTGAAATTTTCTGACAATAAAGTATTCGAGCCTCTTGTCAATTTAAGCTATCGCTCATAACTATGCTACCCTTCAGTCCCAAATCAAACACTGCTAAAACTTCCAATGGCCCTAACTTCTATTTGGTGCGTCCTATACCTACCAAAGTTAGCAACATTCAGTAGCTTGTAACTTTTTACTGGAGCGTCATAAAATTTTGAAATTATGTGAAAATAAAGTACTCGAGCCTCTTATCAATTTAAGCTCTCGCTCATAGCTATACTACCCTTGAGTCCCAAATCAAACTCTGATAAAACTTCAAATGGCCCTAACTTCTGTACGGTTTGTGCTATACCTATCAAGGTTTGCAACATTCAAATGCTTGTAACTTTTTACTGGAGCGTAATAAAACCTTGAAATTTTGTGACAATAAAGTACTCGTGCCTCTTGTCAATTTAAGCTATCGCTCATAGCATGCTACTCTTGAGTCCCAAATCAAACACTGCTAAAACTTCAAATAGCCCTAACTTCTGTACGGTGCGTCCCTATACCTATCAAAGTTTGCAACAATCAAATGCTTGTAAGTTATTACTGGAGCGTCATAAAATCTTGAAATTTTGCGACAATAAAGTACTCGAGCCTCTTATCAATTTAAGCTATCGCTCTTAGTTATGCTACCCTTGAGTCCCAAATCAAACACTGATAAAATTTCAAATGGCCCTAACTTTTATGCGGTGCGTCCTACAACTATCAAAGTTTGCAACAATCAAACGCTTCAAACTTTTTACTGGAGCGTAATGAAACCTTGAAATTTGGTGACAGTAAGTACTCGTGCCACTTGTCAATTTAAGCTATCGCTCATAACATGCTACCCTTGAGTCCCAAATCAAACGCTGCTAAAACTTGAAATGGCGCTAACTTCTGTACGGTGCGTCCTATACTTATCAAAGTTTTCAACATTCAAATGCTCGTAACTTTTTACTGAAGCTTCATCAAACTTTGAAATTTTGTGACAATAAAGTACTCGAGCCTCTTGTCAATTTAAGCTATCGCCCATAGATATGCTAAACTTGAGTCCCAAAACAAACACTGATAAAACTTCAAATGGCCCTAACTTCTATACTGTGCGTCCTACACCTATCAAATTTTGCAACATTCAAATCCTTGTAACTGTATACTGGAGCGTCAAAAAAACTTGAAATTTTGTGACAATAAAGTACTCGAGCTTCTTGTCAATTTAACCTATCGCTCATAGTTATGCTACCCTTGAGTCCCAAATCAAACACTGCTAAAACTTCAAATGGCCCTAACTACTGTACAGTGCGTCCTATACCTATCAAAGTTTGTAACATTCAAATGCTTGTAACTTTTAACTGGAGCGTAATAAAACCGTGAAATTTGATTACAATAAAGTACTCGTGCCTCTTGTCAATTTAAGCTATCGCTCATAGCATGCTACTCTTGAGTCCCAAATCAAACACTGCTAAAATAGCAAATGCCCCTAACTTCTGTACAGTGCGTCCTATACCTATCAAAGTTTGCAACAATCAAATGCTTGTAACTTATTACTGGAGCGTCATAAAACCTTGAAATTTTCTGACAATGAAGTTCTCGAGCCTCTTATCAATTTAAGTTATCGCTCATAGCTATGCTACCCTTGAGTCCCAAATGAAACACTGCTAAAACCTCAAATGACCCTAACGGTGCATCCTACACCTATACGATGCATCCTACACCTATACAGTGCATCCTACACCTATATGGTGTAACGTAGACCTATCAAAGTTTGCGATATTCAAATGCTTGTAACTTATTACTGGAGGGTCATAAAATCTTGAAATTTTGTGACAATAAAGTACTCAAGCCTTTTGTCAATTTAAGCTATCGCTCATAGCTAAGCTACCCTTCAGTCCCAATTCAAACACTGCTAAAACTTCAAATGACCCTAACTTCTATATGGTGCGTCCTATACCTACCAAAGTTTGCAACATTCAGTTGCTTGTATCTTTATTCTGGAGCGTCATAAAACCTTGAAATTTTCTGACAATGAAGTACTCGTGCCTCTTGTTAATTTAAGCTATCGCTCATAGCATGCTACTCTTGAGTCCCAAATCAAACACTGCTAAAACATCAAATGCCCCTAACTTTTGTACAGTGCGTCCTATACCTATCAAAGTTTACAACAATCAAATGCTTGTAACTTATTACTGGAGCGTCATAAAATATTGAAATTTTGTGACAATAAAGTACTCGAGCCTCTTATCAATTCAAGCTATCGCACGTAGCTATGCTACCCTTTAGTCCCAAATGAAACACTGCTAAACCTTCAAATGGTCCTAACTTCTATATGGTGCGTCCTATACCTACCAAAGTTTGCAACATTCAGTTGCTTGTAACTTTATTCTGGAGCGTCATAAAACCTTGAAATTTTCTGACAATGAAGTTCTCGAGCCTCTTATCAATTTAAGTTATCGCTCATAGCTATGCTACCCTTGAGTCCCAAATCAAAAACTGCTAAAACCTCAAATGACCCTAACGGTGCATCCTACACCTATACGATGCATCCTACACCTATACAGTGCATCCTACACCTATATGGTGTAACCTAGACCTATCAAAGTTTGCAATATTCAAATGCTTGTAACTTATCACTGGAGGGTCATAAAATCTTGAAATTTTGTGTCAATAAAGTACTCAAGCCTCTTGTCAATTTAAGCTATCGCTCATAGCTAAGCTACCATTGAGTCGCAAATCAAACACTGCTAAGCTGCAAATGGCCCTAACTTCTGTACGGTGCATCCTACACCTATCAAAGTTTGCAACATTCAAATGCTTGTAACTTTATACTGGAGCGTCAAAAAACCTTGAAATTTTCTGACAATGAAGTTCTCGAGCCTCTTATTAATTTAAGTTATCGCTCATAGCTATGCTACCCTTGAGTCCCAAATCAAAAACTGCTAAAACCTCAAATGACCCTAACGGTGCATCCTACACCTATACGATGCATCCTACACCTATACAGTGCATCCTACACCTATATGGTGTAACCTAGACCTATCAAAGTTTGCAATATTCAAATGCTTGTAACTTATTACTGGAGGGTCATAAAATCTTGAAATTTTGTGACAATAAAGTACTCAAGCCTTTTGTCAATTTAAGCTATCGTTCATAGCTAAGCTACCATTGAGTCGCAAATCAAACACTGCTAAGACTGCAAATGGCCCTAACTTCTGTACGGTGCATCCTACACCTATCAAAGTTTGCAACATTCAAATGCTTGTAACTTTATACTGGAGCGTCAAAAAAACTTGAAATTTTATGACAATAAAGTACTCGAGCCTCTTTTCAATTTAAGCTATCGCTCATAGCTATGCTTCCCTTGAGTTCCAAATCAAACACTGCTAAAACTTCAAATGGCCCTAACTTGTGTACGGTGCGTCTTATACCTATCAAAGTTTGCAACATTCAAATGCTTGTAACTTTATACTGGAGCGTCAAAAAAACTTGAAATTTTGTGGCAATAAAGTACTCGAGCCTCTTGTCAATTGAAGCTATCGCTCATAGCTATGCTACCCTTGAGTTCCAAATCAAACACTGCTAAAACTTCAAATGGCCCTAACTTCTATATGGTGCGTCCTATACCTATCAAAGTTTGCAACAATCAAATGCTTGTAACTTCTTACTGGAGCGTCATAAAATCTTGAAATTTTGTGACAATAAAGTACTCGAGCCTCTTGTTAATTTAAGCTATCGCTCATAGCTAAGCTACCATTGAGTACCAAATCAAACACTGCTTAAACTTCAAATGGCCCTAACTTCTATATGGTGCGTCCTATACCTATCATAGTTTGCAACAATCAAATGCTTGTAACTTATTACTGGAGCGTCATAAAATCTTGAAATTTTGTGACAATAAAGTACTCGAGCCTCTTGTCAATTTAAGCTATCGCTCATAGCTATGCTACCCTTCAGTCCCAATTCAAACACTGCTAAAACTTCAAATGACCCTAACTGGTGTACGGTGCGTCTTATACCTATCAAAGTTTGCAATATTCAAATGCTTGCAACTTTTTACTGGAGCGTAATAAAACCTTGAAATTTGGTGACAATAAAGTATAAAATTTCAAATGCCCCTAACTTCTATACGGTGCATCCTCCTCCTGTCAAAGTTTGCAACATTCAAATACTTGTAACTTTTTATGGGAGCGTCATAAAACCTTGAAATTTTGTGACAATAAAGTACTCGTGCCTCTTGTCAATTTAAGCTATTGCTCATAGCATGCTACTCTTGAGTCCCAAATCAAACACTGCTAAAACTTCAAATGGCCCTAACTTCTGTACGGTGCGTCCTATACATATCAAAGTTTGCAACAATCAAATACTTGTAATTTCTTACTGGAGCGCCATAAAATCTTGAAATTTTGTGACAATAAAGTACTCGAGCCTCTTGTTAATTTAAGCTATCGCTCATAGCATGCTACTCTTGAGTCCCAAATCAAACACTGCTAAAACATCAAATGCCCCTAACTTTTGTACAGTGCGTCCTATACCTATCAAAGTTTACAACAATCAAATGCTTGTAACTTATTACTGGAGCATCATAAAATATTGAAATTTTGTGACAATAAAGTACTCGAGCCTCTTATCAATTTAAGCTATCGCACGTAGCTATGCTACCCTTTAGTCCCAAATGAAACACTGCTAAACCTTCAAATGGTCCTAACTTCTATATGGTGCGTCCTATACCTACCAAAGTTTGCAACATTCAGTTGCGTGTAACTTTATTCTGGAGCGTCATAAAACCTTGAAATTTTCTGACAATGAAGTTCTCGAGCCTCTTATCAATTTAAGTTATCGCTCATAGCTATGCTACCCTTGAGTCCCAAATCAAACACTGCTAAAACTTCAAATGACCCTAACGGTGCATCCTACACCTATACGATGCATCCTACACCTATACAGTGCATCCTACACCTATATGGTGTAACCTAGACCTATCAAAGTTTGCAATATTCAAATGCTTGTAACTTATTACTGGAGGGTCATAAAATCTTGAAATTTTGTGTCAATAAAGTACTCAAGCCTCTTGTCAATTTAAGCTATCGCTCATAGCTAAGCTACCATTGAGTCGCAAATCAAACACAGCTAAGCTGCAAATGGCCCTAACTTCTGTACGGTGCATCCTACACCTATCAAAGTTTGCAACATTCAAATGCTTGTAACTTTATACTGGAGCGTCAAAAAAACTTGAAATTTTATGACAATAAAGTACTCGAGCCTCTTGTCAATTTAAGCTATCGCTCATAGCTATGCTACCCTTGAGTTCCAAATCAAACACTGCTAAAACTTCAAATGGCCCTAACTTGTGTACGGTGCGTCTTATACCTATCAAAGTTTGAAACATTCAAATGCTTGAAACTTTATACTGGAGCGTCAAAAAAACTTGAAATTTTGTGGCAATAAAGTACTCGAACCTCTTGTCAATTTAAGCTATCGCTCATAGCTATGCTACCCTTGAGTTCCAAATCAAACACTGCTAAAACTTCAAATGGCCCTAACTTCTGTACGGTGCGTCCTATACCTATCAAAATTTGCAACAATCAAATGCTTGTAACTTCTTACTGGAGCGTCATAAAATCTTGAAATTTTGTGACAATAAAGTACTGGAGCCGCTTGTTAATTTAAGCTATCGCTCATAGCTAAGCTACCATTGAGTACCAAATCAAACAGTGCTTAAACTTCAAATGGCCCTAACTTCTATATGGTGCGTCCTATACCTATCACAGTTTGCAACAATCAAATGTTTGTAACTTATTACTGGAGCGTCATAAAATCTTGAAATTTTGCGACAATAAAGTACTCGAGCCTCTTGTCAATTTAAGCTATCGCTCATAGCTAAGCTACCATTGAGTCCAAAATGAAACACTGCTAAAACTTCAAATGGCCCTAATTTCTGTAAGGTGCACCATACAGCTATCAAAGTTTGCAACATTCAAATGCTTGCAACTTTTTACTGGAGCGTCATAAAACCTTGAAATTTTGTGACAATAAAGTACTCAAGCGTCTTGTCAATTTAAGCTATCGCTCATAGCTATGCTACCCTTCAGTCCCAATTCAAACACTGCTAAAACTGCAAATGACCCTAACTTCTATATGGTGCGTCCTATACCTACCAAAGTTTGCAACATTCAGTTGCTTGTAACTTTATTCTGGAGCGTCATAAAACCTTGAAATTTTCTGACAATGAAGTACTCGAGCCTCTTGTCAATTTAAGCTATCGCTCATAGCTATGCTACCCTTGAGTTCCAAATCAAACATTGCTAAAACTTCATATGGCCCTAACTTGTGTCCGGTGCGTCTTATACCTATCAAAGTATGCAATATTCAAATGATTGCAACTTTTTACTGAAACCTTGAAATTTGGTGACAATAAAGTATAAAATTTCAAATGGCCCTAACTTCTATACGGTGCATCCTACTCCTCTCAAAGTTTGCAACATTCAAATACTTGTAACTTTTTATGGGAGCGTCATAAAACCTTGAAATTTTGTGACAATAAAGTACTCGTGCCTCTTGTCAATTTAAGCTATTGCTCATAGCATGCTACTCTTGAGTCCCAAATCAAACACTGCTAAAACTTCAAATGGCCCTAACTTCTGTACGGTTTGTCCTATACCTATCAAGGTCTGCAACATTCAAATGCTTGTATCTTTTTACTGGAGCGTCATAAAATCTTGAAATTTTGTGACAATAAAGTACTCGAGCCTGTTATCAATTTAAGTTATCGCTCATAGCTATGCTACCCTTGAGTCCCAAATGAAACACTGCTAAATCTTCAAATGGCCCAACTTCTTTACGGTGTGTCCTACACCTATCAAAGTTGGCAACATTCAAATGCTAGTAACTTTTTAAAGAAGCGTAATAAAATCTTGAAATTTTGTGACGATAAAGTACTCGAGCCTCTTACCAATTTAAGCTATCGCTCATAGTTATGCTACCCTTGAGTCCCAAATCAAACACTGATAAAACTTCAAATGGCCCTAACGGTGCATCCTACACCTATACGGTGCATCCTACACCTATACGGTGTAACCTAGACCTATCAAAGTTTGCAACATTCAAATGCTTGTAACTTATTACTGACAATGACGTACTCGAGCCTCTTATCAATTTAAGTTATCGCTCATAGCTATGATACCCTTGAGTGGCAAATCAAAGAATGATAAAATTTCAAATGGACCTAACTTCTATACGGTGTATCCTACACCTGTCAAAGTTTGCAACATTCAAATGCTTGTAACTCTTTACTGGAGCGTCATAAAATCTAGAAATTTTGTGACAATAAAGTACTCGAGCCTCTTATCAATTTAAGCTATCGCACATGGCTGTGCTACCCTTGAGTCCCAAATGAAACACTGCTAAACCTTCAAATGGCCCAACTTATATACTGTGCGTCCTACACCTATGAAAGTTGGCAACATTCAAATGCTTGTAACTTTTTACTGGGGCGTAATAAAATCTTGAAATTTTGAGACGATAAATTACTCGAGTCTCGTGTCAATTTAAGCTATCGCCCATAGCTTAGCTACCATTGAGTTCCAAATCAAACACTGCTAAAACTTCAAATGGCCCTAACTTCTGTACAGTGCGTCCTATACCTATCAAAGTTTGCAACAATCAAATGCTTGTAACTTTTTACTGGCGCGTCAAAAAATCTTGAAATTTTGTGACAATGAAGTACTCGAGCCTCTTATCAATTTAAGTTATCGCTCATAGCTATGCTACCCTTGAGTCCCAAATCAAACACTGCTAAAACTTCCAATGGCCCTAACTTTTAAATGGTGCGTCCTATACCTACCAAAGTTTGCAACATTCAGTTGCTGGTAACTTTTTACTGGAGCGTCATAAAACCTTGAAATTTTCTGACAATTAAGTACTCGAGCCTCTTATCAATTTAAGTTATCGCTCATAGCTATGCTACCCTTGACTCCCAAATCAAACACTGCTAAAACTTCAAATGGCCCTAACTTATGTACGGTGCGTCCTATACCTATCAAAGTTTGCAACAATCAAATGCTTGTAACTTTTTACTCGAGTATCATAAAACCTTGAAATTTTGTGACAATAAAGTACTCGTGCCTCTTGTTAATTTAAGCTATTGCTCATAGCTATGCTACCCTTGAGTCCCAAATCAAACAATGATAAAACTTCAAATGGCCCTAACTTCTGTACATTGCGTCCTACATCTATCAAAATTTGCAACATTCAAATGCTTGTAACTTTTTACTGGAGAGTCATAAAATTTGGAATTTTGTGAAAATAAAGTAGGGAGGTAGGTAGGTAGGAGTGGCCGCCCAGTTTGCCAAAAGCACACTTGAGCACACATAATGGCCCATTGTGATACCACGGTGTGGCGCCGTTCAAGCACTGACCAAAAAGGTTCCCATACTTGGGATGGTGATGGTCAGCGCAAGGACAGCGCCTGGAAAGGCACGACTCCCCCGTCATGTTTCAGGAAACCATCCTGATACTTTGATGAACCTGGCTATGTCCCTAATATTAATGGATGACAGCTCTGTCAGGCTTGTAAGAAATGGGGCACCAAAGGTGCGAATTCTTCTTCTGCTCAAGGATGGGCAGTGGCATAAGAGGTGGAAAACCGTCTCGTCCTCCTCCTCGAAGCCACAGCCTCGGCAACAGTCATTTGAGGGTAGGCCCAGACTTTCTGCGTGCTGTCCCATTATGCAGTGGCCGGTCAAAACCGACACAGTTGTCGACAGTGATACGCGAAAATAAAGTACTCGAGCCTCTTATCAATTTAAGCTATCGCTCATAGCTATTCTACCCTTGAGTTCCAAATTAAACACTGCTAAAACTTCAAATGGCCCTAACTTCTGTACGGTGCGTCCTATACCTATCAAAATTTGCAACAATCAAATGCTTGTAACTTCTTACTGGAGCGTCATAAAATCTTGAAATTTTGTGACAATAAAGTACTGGAGCCGCTTGTTAATTTAAGCTATCGCTCATAGCTAAGCTACCATTGAGTACCAAATCAAACACAGATAAAACTTCAAATGGCATCCTACACCTATACGATGCATCCTACACCTATACGGTGTAACCTAGACCTATCAAAGTTTGCTACATTCAAATGCTTGTAACTTTTTACTGGAGCGTAATAAAATCTTGAAATTTTGCGACGATAAAGTACTCGAGCCTCTTATCAATTTAAGCTATCGCTCATAGTTTTGCTACCCTTGAGTCCCAAATCAAACACTGATAAAACTTCAAATGGCATCCTACACTTTCGTTTGAAAAGGTTTTTATCTTGGCTTTTAACAAGACACACTCCAAGAAGAGACACTGAGACAGTGGAACGTATTTTGCTGATGCAGAGAGTTAACTGAGTGATAAAATTGAAGGGACAGACATTTGTATATATTAAAATCACGGTGCGTAAGAGCGCGGCTATGATACACCAGTTATCTCAATGTTATTAAAGGAATACATTCGCTGTCTATTGTTCTGTATACTGGGAACCACACCAAATTTAGTTCGAATCTTTCAAGGTATGGCAGGGAAATCCCCTTTTCTACATACGAACATTAATATCTGTTAACCTCAATTTTAGAACGATTGGCCTATCTCTTCTTACAATTTTCTTCGTGATTGTTCACACCAGCACGATTGTTCTTATCAGCAGGTACGATTGTTTTGTACTTCAAAGATTTGCCATTTGTTCTTATCCACTTAAGACTAACATCAACAAACTTTGTCATGATAATCTCAGAATTACTGTTGTTGGTGCTAGGCATATTGGAAGTCTCTTTGGCGTAAGAGAATTTTGATAATTGTTGTTCGACAAAAGAAACCTTTCTGTGTTACCATCGAATCTTATCGATTGCTTCTCTTTGGAGAGTCCATTGAACAATTGAAAGTGATTGGTGGATTAATTGCCGCTGTGATGTATTCATGCTGCGATTAGAATTCCGTTTGTGTCTCGTGACAATATCATTATAAAAGCGCTCAACGTTCAGACCATTAAGCAGTGTGTGTGCTTCGTTGCTTTCTCACTGAATACGTGATTGGCGATCGAGTTTGCAATCTTGGGAATTATTTTCACTACTGAAGAAACGTTCGGCGAGATCAGACGTTTTTATCGTTCCACCAATTGCGTGTGTATTTGGATAATTTGCTGCAGAAGAGGTTGCCTGTAGAGCCGACGATGAAGTGCGGTGCCATTTGTTGGGTAGTATTACTGGCTATTTGCTGCGGTGTTGTGAGTGGTAAGTCACATCCAAATTAGGGACATCATTCTTGAGGGAAGTCTTTACATGCAGAGTCCTTGAAGCAAACGATATCTTTCTTGGGGCAAGTCTTCACATGTCGAGTCTTTGAATAGCTGTGATGGTGCTGATTTGAAGGATACGACTATTTGGATTAATAGTGAATGACAATAGTTCTGAAGTCTTTGGAGTGAGCGAAGTACTTTCAAGGAATGGTGGATTAATGATAAATGATGTGCCCTGAGATTGAAATAGAATAGAATCTAGGTCACTTCGAGAAGGATTTTGATACGAATAATTACTGAGTTTTGATGGCTCTTTCGGTTCAGTAAATCAGAGTGATTTGATTGTGATTTCAAGAATCCCATACAGACCAATGAGCCCCCCCATAGTCTCAATATAATTAATTCGTATGGTTCCGGGGGCGCTAAGGGCCACAGGAGAATACTTTTATAATATGAGAAAGGACGACTTTGTAATAAGGAATTAAGACGTTTTATGTGGGTTTAACTTTCATAGATCGAACTGTTTATCATATAAGTAAACTTCTTAGTAGGAAGTTGCCTGATTATTTATTATAGGACAGACTTTCGTATCTTTTTATCATATGACATACTTCTAAGTGGTTCAATCTGAGGAGGGAGTTTCTTAACTATCTACACACTTCCAAGTGGTTCAATCTGAGGAGGGAGTTTCTTAACTATCTACACACTTCCAAGTGCTTCAATCATGGAACAAAATGTTTGACAAGAGTCAGTGTAGTTCCTATCTTCATTCTGGCGATATCAGAAACCTTAGTTATGGTAAAATAAATCTTTTTTATTCATTTTATAAGGTAATTCCAGTCAATTGACTTGTAAAATATTTAACACACGTCTTTGTAGACACGAACTATCTTTTATTACAATATTCCGTCCATAAATCCAGTGAAAAAGTACAAAACAAACACCTGAACGAATCTGAAAGCAATTTATTGTCTTACTTAGTAGCACGAACGCGCAATTATCCGTAAATCGATTAGATTAGACGAGGCCACTTGAGGAGTGGTTCAATCGTATCTAATCTTGTCTAGCTTTAAAGTTCATTCGGCAGAAAAATTCTATTCCAACTTTCTATTATACCACAAACAATTCAAATTCCTGTCTTCAGGATTGGTAACGAAGCTTGTGAGCTGCAACTTCAGTGGCCCAAGAAAGCAACTTCTTAAAGATTCTGCTTTGCTCTTCTATCTATGGCAATTCAGAAAAAGCCGCCGGGATAGATATGATGAACAACCAAAGTTTTGAAGGAACTGATTCCACTCTCCCCAGAAGCACTCAGAATCATGTTTTGATACTATTATCTCCCAGGGACCTAGTGTATCATGGACTGGTTTATTGTACTATTGTATTTCTTTGGAAATCTCCACTGGACCCAACCAAATATACACTGATTTATTGTCCTCTTATTTCACCTTTTTTCATAAAAACTTCCTCGCTGGTCTTAAAGAAGAAATTCCATCTTCAATTCTCACACAAATTCGGATTTAGAAAAGTATCTTAATTCTGAGGTTCGTTGACAATTCGGTTCTTATTTTTTTTTTCTTTACACAGCTCGGAAAGGTTTCGGTCAACAAGATTGGGGTTATGTCGATGTTCCCAAGGGAGCTCACATATTCTACTGGCTCTATTACACCGCATCCAATGTGCAGAATTACACTGAACGTCCTTTAGCCATCTGGCTGCAGGGTGGACCAGGTGCTTCCTCCACGGGTTATGGTAACTTCGAAGAATTAGGCCCTTTGGATCTTGATGGAAATTATCGCAATCATACCTGGGTGAAGGATATGAATGTGCTGTTTATTGACAATCCCGTGGGCACCGGTTTTAGTTATGTTGACAGTTATGTTCGTCAAACAAACAAATCGCCTTAGATCAGGTGGCTTTGATGAAGGGATTCTATAAATCACACCCTGAATTCGAGACTGTGCCCTTGCATATTTTCAGCGAGAGTTACGGTGGAAAAATGGCTCCCGAATGTGCGTTGGAACTTTACTATGCGATTAAGTGGGGTGAAGTGCGCAGCAATTTGACTTCGGTTTTACTTGGTGATCCGTGCACCTCTCCGATTGACTCGGTGTTGGCGTGGGCGCCTTTGCTATTGAACATGGTAGAGTTAAAAAGGGGAAAAGTGATGAGTAATCAGAATTGTATTCAATTGTTTGTTATTTCAGGGTATTGTGGATGATGCCGGATACGATCGAATCATGACGGAGGCAAATAAAACTCAAAAGCTCGTCCACACTGGAAAATGGACTCAAGCTACTCTCCAGTGGGGTAATACGCAAACCGTTTTACTATCGGCATCAAAGGAGGTCGATTTCTATAATATTGAGAAGCCCACTAGCGGTGTACGCCACGACAAAAGCATGCTTCGAAAGGGCAACGGTGTTGGTAAGAATCCCAGATGATAACAGTCAAGCCATAATACACTTCATACCACATTTCAGAGCTCATGTACCGCACTCTGGTGCAGTACGATGCGGATGAGAATCGAGATGAAGTGTTGGAAGACCTAATGAGAGGACCAGTTAGTGCAGCTCTGAATATACCAAAGGCGGTGAAATGGGGCTCACAGAGTAGTAACACGTTCACTCGTCTAATGGGGGATTTCATGAAGCCGGCTGTGCACATTGGTAGGATAAGAGATAAATTTCATAAGAGTTTTTCCTACAGTGGTCTAGATTACAGTTACTGAACTTTTGGAAAAGACCAATGTACAAGTGTCTGTTTTATCCGGCCATTTGGACTTGGTCTGCGCCACTGCCGGCACCGTCAACTGGGTTAATAACATGGAGTGGAACTACAAATCTGAATATGTGGCTGCAACTCGTCGTGGCATTAATGTTGATGGCATTTTGGAGGGTTACGAGAAGAGTGCCCGCAAATTCACCATGTTCTGGATTAATCGAGCCGGTCATATGGTGCCAACCGACAATCTCGGTTAAAGTTATTGATGAACAGAATCATTATCTGGAACTGCTTTAAATAAACTTTTATAAGTTTGGTATAAAAACTATATATGTGAAAGGTGGTGGGGGGTGTTTAAGGGAGGGTGTTTAAGGGAGGGTGTTTAAGGGAGGGTGCCGCCATCCCTATTTATGGCAACTTATGTGAAATTACTAGATACGGTTCGATTTAAGCAGACCTTTGATCATCTGGGAAGTTTGTAAAGTTACATATGCATGCTTGCGCGAGCGAGAGAAAGGAGAGAAGTATATTCTTGTAGAAATCCTCGGGAATTAGGTGTAGGCATCCTAAAACTTCAAATGGCATCCGTACCTGTATAGGTGTAGGATGCCATTTGAAGTTTTATCAGTGTTTGATTTGGGACTCAAGGGTAGCATAACTAAGAGCGATAGCTTAAATTGATAAGAGGCTCGAGTACTTTATCGCATCCTACACCTATACGGTGCATCCTACACCTATACGGTGTAACCTAGACCTATCAAAGTTTGCTACATTCAAATGCTTGTAACTTTTTACTGGAGCGTAATAAAATCTTGAAATATTGCGACGATAAAGTACTCGAGCCTCTTATCAATTAAGCTATCGTTCATAGCTATGCTATCCTAGAGTCCCAAATCAAACACTGATAAAATTTCAAATGGCCTTAACTTCTATACAGTGCGTCCTACACCTATCAAAGTTTGCAGCATTCAAATGCTTGTAACTTTATACTGTAGAGTCAAAAAAACCTGAAATTTTGTGACAATAAAGTACTCGAGCCTCTTGTCAATTTAAGCTATCGCTCATAGCTATGCTACCCTTGAGTTTCAAAGCAAACACTGCTAAAGCTTCAAATGGCCCTAACTTGTGTACGGTGCGTCCTATACCTATCAAAGTTTGCAATATTCACATGCTTGCAACTTTTTACTGGAGCGTCATAAAACCTTGAAATTTGGTGACAATAATGAATAAAATTTCAAATGGCCCTAACTTCTATACTTCTACACCTGTCAAAGTTTGGAACATTCAAACACTTGTAAATCTTTACTGGAGCGTCATAAAATCTAGAAATTTTGTAACAATAAAGTAATCGAGCTTCTTATCAATTTAAGCTATCGTTCATAGCTATGCTACCCTTGAGTCCCAAATGAAACACTGCTAAACCTTCAAATGACCCAACTTCTATACGGTGCATCCTACACCTATCAAAGTTGGCAACATTCAAATGCTTGTAACTTTTTACTGGAGAGTAATAAAATTTTGAAATTTTGCGACAATAAAGTACTCGAGCCTCTTATCAATTTAAGCTATCGCTCATATTTATGCTACCCTTGAGTCCAAAATCAAATACTGATAAAATTTCAAATGACCCTACCTTCTATACGGTGCGTCCTATACCTATCAAAATTTGCAACATTCAAATGCTTGTAACATTTTATTGGAGCGTCATAAAATCTTGAAATTTTGTGACAATAAAGTAATCGAGCCTGTTATCAATTTAAGCTATCGCTCATAGATATGCTACCCTTCAGTCCCAAATCAAACACTAAAAAAACTTCAAATGACCCTAACTTCTATACGGTGCGTCCTATACCTATCAAAGTTTGCAACATTCAAATGCTTGTAACTTTTTACTGCAGCGTCATAAAACCTTGAAATTTTGTGACAATAAAGTACTCGAGCCTCTTATCAATTTAAGCTATCGCTCATAGCTATGCTACCTTTGAGTTCCAAATCAAACACTGCTAACTTTTCAAATGGCCCTAACTTCTGTACGGTGCGTCCTATACCTATCAAGGTTTGCAACATTCTTCTGTACGGTGCCTCCTATACCTATCAAAGTTTTGCACATTCAAATGAAAAGAAGAAAAAAAGAAATTTAGTGACAATAAAGTATAAAACTTCAAATGGACTAAACTTGTATGTGCATCCTACACCTGTTAAAGTTTGCAACATTCAAATACTTGTAACTTTTTACTGGAGCGTAATAAAACCTTGAAATTCTGTGACAATAAAGTACTCGTGCTTCTTGTCAATTTAAGCTATCGCTAATAGCATGCGACTCTTGAGTCCCAAATCAAACACTACTAAAAACACTACTAAAACTTTAAATGGCCCTAACTTCTGTACGGTGCATACTATACCTATCAATGTTTGCAACAATCAAATGCTTGTAACTTATTACTGGAGCGCATAAAATCTTGAAATTTTGTGACAATAAACTACTCGAGCCTCTTGTCAATTTAAGTTATCGCTCATAGCTATGCCCTTGAGTCATAAACCAAACAATGATAACACTTCAAATGGCACTAACTTCTATACGTTCCGTCCTACACCTATCAAAGTTTGCAACATTCAAATGCTAGTAACTTTTTACTGGAGCGTCATAAAATCTCGAAATTTTGTTGAAAATAAAGTACTCGTGCCTCTTATCAATTTAAGCTATCGCTCATCGCAAGGATACCCTTGAGTCCCAAATCAAACACTGATAAAACTTCGAATGGCCCTAACTTCGGTACGGTGCGTCCTATACCTATAAAGGTTTGCAACATTCTTCGGTACGGTGCGTCCTATACCTATCAAAGTTTTCAACATTGAAATGCTTGTAACTTTTTACTGGAGCGTCATAAAATCTTGAAATTTTGTGACAATAAAGTACTTGAGCCTCCTGTTAATTTAAGCTATCGCTCATAGCTATGCTACACTTGAGTCCCAAATCAAACACTGATACAACTTTAAATGGCCCTTACTTCTGTACGGTGAGTCCTATACCTACCAAAGTTTGCAACAACCAAATGCTTGTAACTTTTTACTGGAGCGTCATACAATCTAGAAATTTTGTGACAATAAAGTACTCGTGTCTCTTGTCAATTTAAGCTATCGCTCATAACTATGCTAACCTTGAGTCCCAAATCAAACACCGATAAATCTTCTATACGGTGCGTCCTACAACTATCAAAGTTTGCAGGATTCAAATGCTTGTAACTTTATACTGGAGCGTCAACAAAACTTGACATTTTGTGACAATAAAGTACTTGAACCTCTTGTCAATTTAAGCGATCGTTCATAGCTATGCTACACTTGAGTCCCAAATCAAACACTACTAAAACTTCAAATGGCCCTTCCTTCTGTACGGTGCGTCCTATATCTATTAAAGTTTGCAACATTCAAATGCTTGCAACTTTTTACGTTAGCGTCACAAAGCCTTGAAATTTAGTGACAAGAAAGTATAAAACTTCAAATGGCCCTAACTTCTATACGGTGCATCCTACACCTGTCAAAGTTTGTAACTTTCAAATACTTGTAACTTTTTACTGGAGCGTCATAAAACCTTGAAATTTTGTGACAATGAAGTACTCGAGCCTCTTATTAATTTAAGCTATCGCTCATAGCTATACTACCCTTGAGTCGCAAATCAAACACTGATAAAACTTCAAATAGCCCGTAATTTTATAACGTGCGTCCTACACCTATCAAAGTTTGCAACAATCAAATGCTTGCAACTTTTTACTGGAGCGTAATAAAATCTTGAAATTTGGTGACAATAAAGTACTCTAGCCCCTTCTCAATTTAAGCTATCGGTCATAGCTATGCTAACCTTGAGTCTCAAATCAAACACTTATAAAATTTGAAATGGCTCTAACTTCTATACGGCGCATCCTACACCTATCAAAGTTTGCAGCATTCAAATGCTTGTTACTTTTTACTGGAGCGTCATAAAATCTTGAAATTTTGTGAAAATAAAGTACTCGAGCCTCCTATAAATTTAAGCTATCGCTCATAGCTATGCTACCCTTGAGTCCCAAACCAAACACTGATAAATCTTCAAATGGCCCTAACTTCAATACGGTGCGTCCTACACCTACCAAAGTTTGCAACAATCAAATGCTTGTAACTTTTTACTGGAGCGTCATACAATCTAGAAATTTTGTGACAATAAACTACTCGTGCCTCTTGTCAATTTAAGCTATCGCTCATAGCTATGCTAACCTTGAGTCCAAATCAAACACCGATAAATCTTCTATACGGTGCGTCCTACAACTATCAAAGTTTGCAGGATTCAAATGCTTGTAACTTTATACTGGAGCGTCAAAAAACTTGAAATTTTGTGAAAATAAAGTACTCGAGCCTCCTATAAATTTAAGGTATCGCTCATAGCTATACTACCCTTGAGTCCCAAATCAAACACTGAAAAAACTTCAAATGGCCCTAACTTCTGTACGGTGTGTCCTCTACCTATCAGGGTTTGCAACATTCAAATGCTTGTAACTTTTTACTGGAGCGTAATAAAATCTTGAAAATTTGTGACAATAAAGTACTCGAGCCTCCTATAAATTTAAGGTATCGCTCATAGCTATACTACCCTTGAGTCCCAAATCAAACACTGAAAAAACTTCAAATGGCTCTAACTTCTATATGGTGAGTCCTATAAATACCACAGTGTGCAACATTCAAATGCTTGTAACTTTTTACTGGAGCGTCATAACATCTTGAAATTTTGTGACAATAAAGTAATCGAGCCTCTTATCAATTTTAGCTATCACTCATAGATATGCTACCCTTTAGTCCTAAATCAAACACTAAAAAAACTTCAAATGGCCCTAACTTTTATATAGTGAGACTTATACCTACCAAAGATTGCAACATTCAAATGCTTCTAACTTTTTACTGGAACGTCTTAAAACCTTTGAATTTTGTGACAATGAAGTACTCGAGCCTCTTATTAATTTAAGCGATCGCACATAGCTATGATACCCTTGAGTCCCAAATCAAACACTGATAAAACTTCAAATAGCCCTTAATTTTATACGGTGCGTCCTACTCCTATCAAAGTTTGCAAAAATCAAATGCTTGCAACTTTTTACTGGAGCGTAATAAAACCTTGAAATTTGGTGATAATAAAGTACTCGAGCCTCTTCTCAATTTAAGCTATCGGTCATAGCTATGCTACCCTTGGGTCCCAAAACAAACACTGATAAAACTTGAAATGCTCTAACTTCTATACGGTGCATCCTACACCTATCAAAGTTTTGCAGCATTCAAATGCTTGTTACTTTTTACTGGAGCGTCATAAAATCTTGAAATTTTGTGAAAATAAAGTACTCGAGCCTCCTATAAATTTAAGGTATCGCTCATAGCTATACTACCCTTGAGTCCCAAATCAAACACTGAAAAAACTTCAAATGGCCCTAACTTCTATATGGTGAGTCCTATCAATACCACAGTGTGCAACATTCAAATGCTTGTAACTTTTTAGTGGAGCGTCTGAAAACCTTTACATGTTGTGACAATGAAGTACTCGAGCCTCTTATCAATTTAAGCTATCGCACATAGATATACTACCCTTGAGTCCCAAATGAAACACTCCTAAAACTTCAAATGGCCCAACTTCTATACGGTGCGTCCTACACCTATCAAAGTTTGCAAAATTCAAATGCTTGTAACTTTTTACTGGAGGGTAATAAAATCTTGAAATTTTGTGACAATAAAGTATTCGAGCTTCTAATCAATTTAAGGTATCGCTCATAGCTATGCTACTCTTGAGTCCCAAATCAAACACTGATAAAACTTCAAATGACCCTAACTTCTATACGGTGCGTCCTATACCTATCAAAGTTTGCAACATTCAAATGCTTTGTAACTTTATACTGGAGCGTTAAAAATTCGTGAAATTTTGTGACAATAAAGTACATGAGCCTCTTGTCAATTAAAGCTATCGCTCATAGCTATGCTACACTTGAGTCCCAAATCAAACACTGCTAAAACTTCAAATGGCCCTTACTTCTGTACGGTGCGTCCTATACGTATCAAGGTTTGCAACATCCTTCTGTACGGTGCGTCCTATACCTATCAACGTTTTCAACATTCAAATGCTTGCAACTTTTTACTGGAGCGTCATAAAATCTTGAAATTTTGTGACAATAAAGTACTCGAACCTCTTGTCAATTTAAGCTATCGCTCATAGCTAAGCTACTATTGAGTCCCAAATCAAACACTGCTAAAACTTCAAATGGCCCTAACTTTTGTACGGTGCATCCTACACTTATCAAAGTTTGCAACATTCAAATGCTTGTAACTTTAAACTGGAGCGTCTTAAAATTTAGAAATTTTGTGACAATAAAGTACTCGTGCCTCTTGTCAATTTAAGCTATCGCTCATAGCTTTGCTAACCTTGAGTCCCAAATCAAACACTGTGAAAACTTCAAATGGCCCTAACTTATGTACGGTGTGTCCTAAACCTATCAAGGTTTGCAACATTCAAATGCTTTGTAACTTTATACTGGAGCGTTAAAAAATCGTGAAATTTTGTGACAATAAAGTAGTCGAGCCACTTATCAATTTAAGCTATCGCACATAGATATACTACCCTTGAGTCCCAAATGAAACACTCCTAAAACTTCAAATGGCCCAACTTCTATACGGTGCGTCCTACACCTATCAAAGTTTGCAGCATTCAAATGCTTGTAACTTTATACTGGACCGTCAAAAAACTTGAAATTTTGGGACAATAAAGTAATTGAGCAGCTTGTCAATTTAAGCGATCGCTCATAGCTATGCTACATTTGAGTTCCAAATCAAAAACTGCTAAAACTTCAAATGGCCCTTACTTCTGTACGGTACGTCCTATACCTATTAAAGTTTTCAAATGCTTGCAACTTTTTACTTTAGCGTCACAAAGCCTTGAAATTTAGTGACAATAAAGTATAAAACTAACAAATGGCCCTAACTTCTATACGGTGCATCCTACACCTGTCAAAGTTTGTAACATTCAAATAATTGTAACTTTTTACTGGAGCGTCATAAAACCTTGAAATTTTGTGACAATAAAGTACTCGAGCCTCTTATCAATTTAAGCTATCGCTCATAGCTATGCTACCCTTGAGTCCCAAATCAAACACTGATGAAACTATAAATGGCCCTAACTTCAATACGGTGCGTCATATACTTATCAAAATTTGCAACAATCAAAAGCTTGTAACTTTTTACTGGAGCGTCATAAAACCTTGAAATTTTGTGACAATAAAGTACTCGTTCCTCTTGTCAATTTAAGCTGTCGCTAATAGCATGCTACTCTTCAGTCCCAAATCAAACACTGCTAAAACTTCAAATGGCCCTAACTTCTGTACCGTGCATCCTATCAATGTTTGCAAAAATCAAATGCTTGTAACTTCTTACTGGAGCGTCATAAAATCTTGAAATTTTCCTGAAAATAAACTGCTCGAGCCTCTTGTCAATTTAAGCTATCGCTCATAGCATGCTACACTTGAGCCCCAAATCAAACACTGCTAAAACTTCAAATGGCCCTAACTTCGTACGGTGCGTCCTATACCTATCAAAGTTTGCAACAATCAATTGCTTGAATTTTATTACTGGAGCGTCAAAAAATCTTGAAATTTTGTGACAATAAAGTACTCGAGCCGCTTGTCAATCTAAGCTATCGCTCATAGCTAAGCTACCATTGAGTCCCAAATCAAACACTGCTAAAACTTCACATGGCCCTAACTTCTATATGGTGCATCCTATACCTACCAAAGTTTGCAACATTCTATTGCTTGTAACATTTTACTGGAGCGTCATAAAACCTTGAAATTTTCTGACAATGCAGTACTCGAGCCTCTTATCAATTTAAGTTATCGCTCATAGCTATGCTATCCTTGAGTCCCAAATCAAACACTGATAAAACTTCAAGTGGCCCTAACTTCTGTACGGTGTGTCCTCTACCTATCAGGGTTTGCAACATTCAAATGCTTGTAACTTTTTACTGGAGCGTAATAAAATCTTGATAATTTGTGACAGTAAAGTACTCGAGCCTCTTATCAATTTAAGCTATCGCTCATAGCTAAGCTACCATTGAGTCCCAAATCAAACACTGCTAAAACTTCAAATGGCCCTAACTCTTGTACGGTGCACTACACTTATCAAAGTTTGCAACATTCAAATGCTTGTAACTTTAAACTGGAGCGTCATAAAATCTAGAAATTTTGTGACAATAAAGTACTCGTGCCTCTTGTCAATTTAAGCTATCGCTCATAGCTTTGCTAACCTTGAGTCCCAAATCAAACACTGTAAAAACTTCAAATGGCCCTAACTTCTATACGGTGCGTCCTACACCTATCAAAGTTTGCAACATTCAAATGCTTGCAACTTTTTACTGGAGCGTCATAAAGCCTTGAAATTTAGTGACAATAAAACATAAAATTTCAAATGGCCCTACGGTGCGTCCTACACCTATCAAAGTTTGCAACAATCAAATGCTTGTAACTTTTTACTGGAGCGTAATAAAACCTTGAAATTTTGTGACAATAAAGTACTTGTCCCTCTTGTCAATTTAAGCTATCGCTAATAGCATGCTACTCTTGAGTCCCAAATCAAACACTGCTAAAACTTCAAATGGCCCTAACTTCTGTACGGTGCATCCTATACCTATCAATGTTTGCAACAAGCAAATGATTGTAACTTATTACTGGAGCATCATAAAATCTTGAAATTTTCTGACAATAAACTACTCGAGCCTCTTATCAATTTAAGCCATCGCACATAGCATGCTACACTTGAGCCCCAAATCAAACACTGCTAAAACTTCAAATGGCTCTAACTTCTGTACGGTGCGTCCTATACCTATCAAAGTTTGCAACATTCAACTGCTTTGTAACTTTATACTGGAGCGTTAAAAAATCGTGAAATTTTGTGACAATAAAGTACTTGAGTCTCTCATCAATTTAAGCTATCGCTCATAGCTATGCTACACTTGAGTCCCAAATCAAACACTGCTAAATCTTCAAATGGCCCTAACTTCTATATGGTGCATCCTATACCTACCAAAGTTTGCACCATTCTATTGCTTGTAACTTTTTACTGGAGCGTCATAAAACCTTGAAATTTTCTGACAATGAAGTACTCGAGCCTCTTATCAATTTAAGTTATCGCTCATAGCTATGCTACCCTTGAGTCCCAAATCAAACACTGATAAAACTTCAAATGGCCCGAACTTCTGTACGGTGTGTCCTAAACCTATCAAGGTTTGCAACATTCAAATGCTTTGTAACTTTATACTGGAGCGTTAAAAAATCGTGAAATTTTGTGACAATAAAGTAGTAGAGCCTCTTATCAATTTAAGTTATCGCTCATAGCTATGCTACCCTTGAGTCCCAAATCAAACACTGATAAAACTTCAAATGGCCCTAACTTCTGTACGGTGCGTCCTACACTTACCAAAGTTTGCAACATTCAAATGCTTGTAACTTTATACTGGAGCGTTAAAAAATCGTGAAATTTTGTGACAATAAAGTACTCGCGCCTCTTGTCAATTTAAGCTGTCGCTCATAGCTAAGCTACCATTGAGTCCCTAATCAAACACTGCTAAAACTTCAAATGGCCCTAACTTTTGTACGGTGCATCCTACACTTATCAAAGTTTCCAACATTCAAATGGTTGTAACTTTAAACTGGAGCGTCAAAAAATCTAGAAATTTTGTGACAATAAAGTACTTGAGCCTCTTGTCAATTTAAGCTATCGCTCATAGCTATGCTACACTTGAGTCCCAAATCAAACACTGCTAAATCTTCAAATGGCACTAACTTTTGTACGGTGCATCAAAGTTTGCAACATTCAAATGCTTGTAAGTTTTTATTGGAGCGTCATAAAATCTAGAAATTTTGTAACAATAAACTACTCGTGCCTCTTGTCAATTTAAGCTATCGCACATAGCTATGCTAACCTTGAGTCCCAAATCAAACACTGATAAAACTTAAAATGGCCCTAACATCCATACGGTGCATCCTACACCTATCAACCTTCGCAGCATTCAAATGTTTCTAACTTTATACTGGAACATCAAAAACCTTGAAATTTTGTGACAATAAAGTACATGAGCCTCTTGTCAATTTAAGCTATCGCTCATAGCTATGCTACACTTGAGTCCCAAATCAAACACTGCTAAAACTTCAAATGGCCCTTACTTCTGTACGGTGCGTCCTATACCTATCAAAGTTTGCAACATTCAAATGCTTGCAACTTTTTACTGGAGCGTCATAAAGCCTTGAAATTTACTGACAATAAAGTATAAAACTTCAAATGGCCCTACGGTGCGTCCTACACCTATCAAAGTTTGCAACAATCAAATGCTTGTAACTTTTTACTGGAGCGTCATAAAATCTTGAAATTTTGTGACAATAAAGTACTCGAGCCTCTTGTCAATTTAAGCTATCGCTCATAGCAAGCTACACTTGAGCCCCAAATCAAACACTGCTAAAACTTCAAATGGCCCTAACTTCTGTACGGTGTGTCCTATACCTATCAAAGTTTGCAGCATTCAAATGCTTGCAACTTTTTACTGGAGCGTCATAAAGCCTTGAAATTTAGTGACAATAAAGTATAAAACTTCAAATGGCCCTACGGTGCGTCCTACACCTATCAAAGTTTGCAACATTCTATTGCTTGTAACTTTTTACTGGAGCGTCATAAAACCTTTAAATTTTCTGACAATGAAGTGCTGGAGCCTCTTATCAATTTAAGTTATCGCTCATAGCTATGCTACCCTTGAGTCCCAAATCAAACACTGATAAAACTTCAAATGGCCCTAACTTCTGTACGGTATGTCCTATACCTATCAAGGTTTGCAAAATTCAAATGCTTTTAACTTTTTACTGGAGCGTAATAAAATCTTGAAATTTTGTGACAATAAAGTACTCGAGCCTCTTATCAATTTAAGCTATCGCTCATAGCTATGCTACCCTTGAGTCCCAAATCAAACACTGATAAAACTTCTAATGGCCCAAACTTCTGTATGGTGTGTCTTATACGTATCAAGGTTTGCTCCATTCAAATGCTTGTAACTTTTTAATGGAGCATCATAAAATCTTGAAATTTTGTGACAATAAAGTACTCCAGCCTCTTGTCAATCTAAGATATCGCTCATAGCTAAGCTAACCTTGAGTCCCAAATCAAACACTGATAAAACTTCAATGGCCCTAACTTCTATACGGTGCGTCCTACACCTATCAAAGTTTGCAGCATTCAAATGCTTGCAACTTTATACTGGAGCGTCAAAAAACTTGAAATTTTGTGACAATAAAGTACTTGAGCCTCTTGTCAATTTAAGCTATCGCTCATAGCTATGCTACACTTGAGTCCCAAATTAAACACTGCTAAAACTTCAAATGGTCCTAACTTCTATACGGTGCGTCCTACACCTATCTAAGTTTGCAGCATTCAAATGCTTGCAACTTTATACTGGAGCGTAATAAAATCTTGAAATTTTGTGACAATAAAGTACTCGAGCCTCTTATCAATTTAAGCTATCGCGCATAGCTATGCTACCCTTGAGTCCCAAATCAAACACTGATAAAACTTCTAATGGCCCAAACTTCTGTACGGTGTGTCTTATACGTATCAAGGTTTGCACCATTCAAATGCTTGTAACTTTTTACTGGAGCGTCATAAAATCTTAAAATTTTGTGACAATAAAGTACTCGTGCCTCTTGTCAATTTAAGCTATCGCCCATAGCTATGCTAACCTTGAGTCCCAAATCAAACACTGATAAAACTTCAATGGCCCGAACTTCTATACGGTGCGTCCTACACCTATCAAAGTTTGCAACATTCTATTGCTTGTAACTTTTTACTGGAGCGTCATAAAACCTTGAAATTTTCTCACAATGAAGTACTCGAGCCTCTTATCAATTTAAGTTATCGCTCATAGATATGCTACCCTTGAGTCCCAAATCAAACACTGATAAAACTTCAAATGGCCCTATCTTCTGTACGGTATGTCCTATACCTATCAAGGTTTGCAAAATTCAAATGCTTTTAACTTTTTACTGGAGCGTAATAAAATCTTGAAATTTTGTGACAATAAAGTACTCGAGCCTCTTATCAATTTAAGCTATCGCTCATAGCTATGCTACCCTTGAGTCCCAAATCAAACACTGATAAAACTTCTAATGGCCCAAACTTCTGTATGGTGTGTCTTATACGTATCAAGGTTTGCTCCATTCAAATGCTTGTAACTTTTTAATGGAGCATCATAAAATCTTGAAATTTTGTGACAATAAAGTACTCGAGCCTCTTGTCAATCTAAGATATCGCTCATAGCTAAGCTAACCTTGAGTCCCAAATCAAACACTGATAAAACTTCAATGGCCCTAACTTCTATACGGTGCGTCCTACACCTATCAAAGTTTGCAGCATTCAAATGCTTGCAACTTTATACTGGGGCGTCGAAAAACTTGAAATTTTGTGACAATAAAGTACTTGAGCCTCTTGTCAATTTAAGCTATCGCTCATAGCTATGCTACACTTGAGTCCCAAATCAAACCCTGCTAAAACTTCAAATGGCCCTTACTTTTGTACGGTGCGTCCTATACCTATCAAAGTTTGCAACAATCAATTGCTTGAATCTTATTACTGGAGCGTCGTAAAATCTTGAAATTTTGTGACAATAAAGTAGTCGAGCCTCTTATCAATTTAAGTTATCGCTCATAGCTATGCTACCCTTGAGCCCCAAATCAAAGACTGATAAAACTTCAAATGGCCCTAACTTCTGTACGGTGTGAACTATATGTAAAAAGGTTTGCAACATTCAAATGCTTGTAACTTTTTACTGGAGCATCATAAAATCTTGAAATTTTGTGACAATAAAGTACTCGAGCCACTTTTCAATTTAAGCTATCGCACATAGCTATGCTACCCTTGAGTCCCAAATGAAACACTGCTAAAACTTCAAATGGCCCAACTTCTATACGGTGTGTCGTACACCTAGCAAAGTTTGCAAAATTCAAATGCTTGTAACTTTTTACTGGAGGGTAATAAAATCTTGAAAGTTTGTGACAATAAAGTATTCGAGCCTCTAATCAATTTAAGGTATCGCTCATAGCTATGCTACCCTTGAGTCCCAAATCAAATACTGATAAATCTTCAAATGGCCCCTATACGGTGCGTCCTACACATATCACAGTTTGCAACATTCAAATGCTTTGTGACTTTATACTGGAGCGTTAAAAAATCGTGAAATTTTGTGACAATAAAGTACTCGCGCCTCTTGTCAAATAAAGCTGTCGCTCATAGCTAAGCTACCATTGAGTCCCAAATCAAACACTGCTAAAACTTCAAATGGCCTTAACTTTGGTACGGTGCATCCTACACTTATCAAAGTTTCCAACATTCAAATGCTTGTAACTTTCAACTGGAGCGTCAAAAAATCTAGAAATTTTGTGACAATAAAGTACTTGAGCCTCTCGTCAATTTAAGCTATCGCTCATAGCTATGCTACACTTGAGTCCCAAATCAAACACTGCTAAATCTTCAAATGGCACTAACTTTTGTACGGTGCATCAAAGTTTGCAACATTCAAATGCTTGTAAGTTTTTATTGGAGCGTCATAAAATCTAGAAATTTTGTAACAATAAAGTAGTCGTGCCTCTTGTCAAGTTAAGCTATCGCACATAGCTATGCTAACCTTGAGTCCCAAATCAAACACTGATAAAACTTCAAATGGCCCTAACATCTATACGGTGCATCCTACACCTATCAAACTTCGCAGCATTCAAATGTTTCTAACTTTATACTGGAGCGTCAAAAACCTTGGAATTTTGTGACAATAAAGTACATGAGCCTCTTGTCAATTTAAGCTATCGCTCATAGCTATGCTACACTTGAGTCCCAAATCAAACACTGCTAAAACTTCAAATGGCCCTTACTTCTGTACGGTGCGTCCTATAGCTATCAAAGTTTGCAACATTCAAATGCTTGCAACTTTTTACTGGAGCGTCATAAAGCCTTGAAATTTAGTGACAATAAAGTATAAAACTTCAAATGGCCCTACGGTGCGTCCTACACCTATCAAAGTTTGCAACAATCAAATGCTTGTAACTTTTTACTGGAGCGTCATAAAATCTTGAAATTTTGTGACAATAAAGTACTCGAGCCTCTTGTCAATTTAAGCTATCGCTCATAGCATGCTACACTTGAGCGCTAAATCAAACACTGCTAAAACTTCAAATGGCCCTAACTTCTGTACGGTGCGTCCTATACCTATCAAAGTTTGCAGCATTCAAATGCTTGCAACTTTTTACTGGAGCGTCATAAAGCCTTGAAATTTAGTGACAATAAAGTATAAAACTTCAAATGGCCCTACGGTGCGTCCTACACCTATCAAAGTTTGCAACATTCTATTGCTTGTAACTTTTTACTGGAGCGTCATAAAACCTTGAAATTTTCTGACAATGAAGTACTCGAGCCTCTTATCAATTTAAGATATCGCTCATAGCTATGCTACCCTTGAGTCCCAAATCAAACACTGATAAAACTTCAAATGGCCCTAACTTCTGTACGGTGTGTCTTATACGTATCAAGGTTTGCACCATTCAAATGCTTGTAACTTTTTAATGGAGCGTCATAAAATCTTGAAATTTTGTGACAATAAAGTATTCGAGCCTCTCGTCAATCTAAGATATCGCTCATAGCTAAGCTAACCTTGAGTTCCAAATCAAACACTGATAAAACTTCAATGGCCCTAACTTTTGTATGGTGTGTCTTATACGTATCAAGGTTTGCACCATTCAAATGCTTGTAACTTTTTAATGGAGCGTCATAAAATCTTGAAATTTTGTGACAATAAAGTACTCGAGCCTCTTGTCAATCTAAGATATCGCTCATAGCTAAGCTAACCTTGAGTCCCAAATCAAACACTGATAAAACTTCAATGGCCCTAACTTCTATACGGTGCGTCCTACACCTATCAAAGTTTGCAGCATTCAAATGCTTGCAACTTTATACTGGAGCGTCAAAAAACTTGAAATTTTGTGACAATAAAGAACTTGAGCCTCTTGTCAATTTAAGCTATCGCTCATAGCTATGCTACACTTGAGTCCCAAATCAAACACTGCTAAAACTTCAAATGGCCCAAACTTCTATACGGTGCGTCCTACACCTATATAAGTTTGCAGCATTCAAATGCTTGCAACTTTATACTGGAGCGTAATAAAATCTTGAAATTTTGTGACAATAAAGTACTCGAGCCTCTTATCAATTTAAGCTATCGCGCATAGCTATGCTACCCTTGAGTCCCAAATCAAACACTGATAAAACTTCTAATGGCCCAAACTTCTGTACGGTGTGTCTTATACGTATCAAGGTTGGCACCATTCAAATGCTTGTAACTTTTTACTGGAGCGTCATAAAATCTTAAAATTTTGTGACAATAAGGTACTCGTGCCACTTGTCAATTTAAGCTATCGCCCATAGCTATGCTAACCTTGAGTCCCAAATCAAACACTGATAAATCTTCAATGGCCCTAACTTCTATACGGTGCGTCCTACACCTATCAAAGTTTGCAGCATTCAAATCCTTGCAACTTTATACTGGGGCGTCGAAAAACTTGAAATTTTTTGACAATAAAGTACTTGAGCCTCTTGTCAATTTAAGCTATCGCTGCTACACTTGAGTCCCAAATCAAACACTGCTAAAACCTCAAATGGCCCTTACATCTGTACGGTGCGTTATATACCTATCAAAGTTTGCAATAATCAATTGCTTGAATCTTATTACTGGAGCGTCGTAAAATCTTGAAATTTTGTGACAATAAATTACTCGAGCCTCTTATCAATTTAAGTTATCGCTCATAGCTATGCTACCCTTGAGCCCCAAATCAAAGACTGATAAAACTTCAAATAGCCCTAACTTCTGTACGGTGTGAACTATACGTATCAAAGGTTTGCAACATTCAAATGCTTGTAACTTTTTACTGGAGCATCATAAAATCTTGAAATTTTGTGACAATAAAGTACTCGAGCCACTTTTCAATTTACGCTATCGCACATAGCTATGCTACCCTTGAGTCCCAAATGAAACACTGCTAAAACTTCAAATGGCCCAACTTCTATACGGTGTGTCGTACACCTATCAAAGTTTGCAAAATTCAAATGCTTGTAACTTTTTACTGGAGCGTAATAAAACCTTGAAATTTTCTGACAATAAAGTACTCGAGCCTCTTATCAATTTAAGTTATCGCTCATAGCTATGCTACCCTTGAGTCCCAAACACTGCTAAAACTTCAAATGGCCCTAACTTCTGTACGGTGCGTCCTATACCTATCAAAGTTTGCAACAATCAATTACTTGAATCTTATTACTGGAGCGTCATAAAATCTTGATATTTTGTGCCAATAAAGTACTCGAGCCTGTTATCAATTTAAAGTATCGGTCATAGCTAAGCTACCATTGAGTCCCAAATCAAACTCTGCTAAAACTTCAATGGCCCTAACTTCTATACGGTGCGTCCTACACCTATCAAAGTTGGCAGCATTCAAATGCTTGCAACTTTATACTGGGGCGTCGAAAAACTTGAAATTTGGTGACAATAAAGTACTTGAGCCTCTTGTCAATTTAAGCTATCGCTCATAGCTATGCTACACTTCAGTCCCAAATCAAACACTGCTAAAACTTCAAATGGCCCTTACTTCTGTACGGTGCGTCCTATACCTATCAAAGTTTGCAACATTCAAATGCTTGCAACTTTTTACTGGAGCGTCATAAAGCCTTGAAATTTAGTGACAATAAAGTATAAAACTTCAAATGGCCCTACGGTGCGTCCTACACCTATCAAAGTTTGCAACAATCAAATGCTTGTAACTTTTTACTGGAGCGTAATAAAACCTTGAAATCTTGTGACAATGAAGTACTCGAGCCTCTTATCAATTGAAGTTATCGCTCATAGCTATGCTACCCTTGAGTCCCAAATCAAACACTGCTAAAACTTCAAATGGCCCTAACTTTTATATGGTGCATCCTATACCTACCAAAGTTTGCAACATTCTATTGCTTGTAACTTTTTACTGGAGCGTCATAAAACCTTGAAATTTTCTGACAATGAAGTACTCGAGCCTCTTATCAATTTAAGTTATCGCTCATAGCTATGCTACCCTTGAGCCCCAAATCAAAGACTGATAAAACTTCAAATGGCCCTAACTTCTGTACGGTGTGAACTATACGTATCAAGGTTTGCAACATTCAAATGCTTGTAACTTTTTACTGGAGCGTCATAAAATCTTGAAATTTTGTGACAATAAAGTACTCGAGCCACTTTTCAATTTAAGCTATCGTACATAGCTATGCTACCCTTGAGTCCCAAATCAAATACTGATAAATCTTCAAATGGCCCTAACTTCTCTACGGTGCGTCCTACACATATCAAAGTTTGCAACATTCAAATGCTTTGTGATTTTAAACTGGAGCGTCATAAAATCTAGAAATTTTGTGACAATAAAGGTTTTCAACATTCAAAATCTTGTAACTTTTTACTGGAGCGTCATAAAATCTTGAAATTTTGTGACAATAAAGTAATCGAGCCTCTTGTCAATTTAAGCTATCGCTCATAGCTAAGCTACCATTGAGTCCCGAATCAAACACAGCTAAATCTTCAAATGGCCCTAACTTTTGTACGGTGCATCCTACACTTATCAAAGTTTGCAACATTCAAATGCTTGTAACTTTTTATTGGAGCGTCATAAAATCTAGGGATTTTGTGACAGTAAAGTACTCGTGCCTCTTGTCAATTTAAGCTATCGCTCATAGCTATGCTAACCTTGAGTCCCAAATCAAACACTGATAAAACTTCAAATGGCCCTAACATCTATACGGTGCGTCCTACACCTATCAAACTTTGCAGCATTCAAATGCTTGTAACTTTATACTGGAGCGTCAAAAAACGTGAAATTTTGTGACAATAAAGTACATGAGCCTCTTGTCAATTTAAGCTATCGCTCATAGTCCCGAATCAAACACTGCTAAAACTTCAAATGGCCCTAACTTATATATGGTGCATCCTATACCTACCAAAGTTTGCAACATTCTATTGCTTGTAACTTTTTACTGGAGCGTCATAAAACCTTGAAATTTTCTGACAATGAAGTACTCGAGCCTCTTATCAATTTAAGTTATCGCTCATAGCTCTGCTACCCTTGAGTCCCAAACCAAACACTGCTAAAACTTCAAATGGCCCTAACTTCTGTACGGTGCGTCCTATACCTATCAAAGTTTGCAACATTCAAATGCTTGCAACTTTTTACTGGAGCGTCATAAAGCCGTGAAATTTTGTGACAATAAAATACTCGAGCCACTTATCAATTTAAGCTATCGCACATAGCTATGCTTGAGTCCCAAATGAAACACTGCTAAAACTTCAAATGTCCCAACTTCGATACGGTGCGTCGTACACTTATCAAAGTTTGAAAAATTCAAATGCTTGTAACTTTTTACTGGAGGGTAATAAAATCTTGAAATTTTGTGACAATAACGTATTCAAGCCTCTAATCAATTTAAGGTATCGCTCATAGCTATGCTACCCTTGAGTCCCAAATCAAACACTGAGAAAACTTCAAATGGCCCTAACTTCTATACGGTGCGTCCTACGCATATCAAAGTTTGCAACATTCAAATGCTTTGTAACTTTATATTGGAGAGTTAAAAAATCGTGAAATTTTGAGACAATAAAGTAGTCGAGCCTCTTATCAATTTAAGTTATCGCTCATAGCTATGCTACCCTTGAGTCCCAAATCAAACACTGCCAAAACTTCAAATGGCCCACACTTCTGTACGGTGCGTCCTATACCTATCAAAGTTTGCAACAATCAATTGCTTGAATCTTATTACTGGAGCGTCATAAAATCTTGAAATTTTTTGACAATAAAGTACTCAAGCCTCTTATCAATTTAAGCTATCGCTCATAGCTAAGCTACCATTGAGTTCCAAATCAAACACTGCTAAAACTTCAAATGGCCCTAGTTTCTATATGGTGCATCCTTTACCTACCAAAGTTTGCAACATTCTATTGCTTGTAATTTTTTACTGGAGCGTCATAAAACCTTGAAATTTTCTGACAATGAATTACTCGAGCCTCTTATCAATTTAAGTTATCGCTCATAGCTATGCTACCCTTGAGTCCCAAATCAAACACTGATAAAACTTTAAATGGCCCTAACTTCTGTACGGTGTATCCTATACGTATCAAGGTTTGCAACATTCAAATGCTTGTAACTTTTTACTGGAGCGTCATAAAATCTTGAAATTTTGGGACAATAAAGTACTCGAGCCAATTATCAATTTAAGCTATCGCACATAGCTAGGCTACCCTTGAGTCCCAAATGAAACACTGCTAAGACTTTAAATGGCCCAACTTCTATACGGTGCGTCCTACACCTATCAAAGTTTGCAAAATTCAAATGCTTGTAACTTTTTACTGGAGCGTCATAAAATCTAGAAATTTTGTGACAATGAAGTATAAAACTTCAAATGGCCCTACGGTGCGTCCTACACCTATCAAAGTTTGCAACAATCAAATGCTTGTAACATTTTACTGGAGCGTAATAAAACCTTGAAATTTCTGACAATGAAGTACTCGAGCCCCTTATCAATTTAAGTTTTCGCTCATAGCTATGCTACCCTTGAGTCCCAAATCAAACACTGCTAAAACTTCAAAGGGCCCTAACTTCTGTACGGTGCGTCCTATACCTATCAAAGTTTGCAACAATCAATTGCTTGAATCTTATTACTGGAGCGTCATAAAATCTTGAAATTTTGTGACAATAAAGTACTCGAGCCTCTTATCAATTTAAGCTATCGCTCATAGCTAAGCTACCATTGAGTCCCGAATCAAACACTGCTAAATCTTCAAATGGCCCTAACTTTTGTACGGTGCATCCTACACCTATCAAAGTTTGCAGCATTCAAATGCTTGTAACTTTATACTGGAGCGTCAAAAAACTTGAAATTTTGTGACATTAAAGTACTTGAGCCTCTTGTCAATTTAAGCTATCGCTCAGAGCTATGCTACACTTGAGTCCCAAATCAAACACTGCTAAAGCTTCAAATGGCCCTTACTTCTGTACGGTGCGTCCTATACCTATCAAAGTTTGCAACATTCAAATGCTTGCAACTTTTTACTGGAGCGTTATAAAGCCTTGAAATTTAGTTACAATAAACTATAAAACTTCAAACGGCCCTACGGTGCGTCCTACACCAATCAAAGTTTGCAACAATCAAATGCTTGTAACTTTTTACTGGAGCGTAATAAAACCTTGAAATTTTCTGATAATGAAGTACTCGAGCCTCTTAACAATTTAAGTTATCGCTCATAGCTATGCTACCCTTGAGTCCCAAATCAAACACTGCTAAAACTTCAAATGGCCCTAACTTCTGTACGGTGCGTTCTATACCTATCAAAGTTTGCAACAATCAATTGCTTGAATCTTATTAATGGAGCGTCATAAAATCTTGAAATTTTGTGACAATAAAGTTCTCGAGCCTCTTATCAATTTAAGCTATCGCCCATAGCTAAGCTACCATTGAGTCCCAAATCAAACACTGCTAAAACTTCAAATGGCCCTAACTTCTATATGGTGCATCCTATACCTACCAAAGTATGCAACATTATATTGCTTGTAACTTTTACTGGAGCGTCATAAAACCTTGAAATTTTCTGACAATGAAGTACTCGAGCCTCTTATCAGTTTAAGTTATCGCTCATAGCTATGCTACCCTTGAGTCCCAAATCAAACACTGATAAAGCTTCAAATGGCCCTAACTTCTGTACAGTGTGTCCTATACCTGTCAAGGTTTGCAACATTCAAACGCTTGTAACTTTTTACTGGAGCGTCTTAAAATCTTGAAATTTTGTGACAATAAAGTACTCGAGCCTCTTATCAATTTAAGCTATCGCTCATAGCTATGCTACACTTGAGTCCCAAATCAAACACTGCTAAAACTTCAAATGGCCCTAACTTTTGTACGGTGCATCCTACACCTATCAAAGTTTGCAGCATTCAAATGCTTGTAACTTTATACTGGAGCGTCAAAAAACTTGAAATTTTGTGACATTAAAGTACTTGAGCCTCTTGTCAATTTAAGCTATCGCTCAGAGCTATGCTACACTTGAGTCCCAAATCAAACACTGCTAAAGCTTCAAATGGCCCTTACTTCTGTACGGTGCGTCCTATACCTATCAAAGTTTTCAACATTCAAATGCTTGCAACTTTTTACTGGAGCGTTATAAAGCCTTGAAATTTAGTTACAATAAACTATAAAACTTCAAACGGCCCTACGGTGCGTCCTACACCTATCAAAGTTTGCAACATTCAAATGCTTGCAACTTTTTACTGCAACGTCATAAAGCCTTCAAATTTAGTGACAATAAAGTATAAAACTTCAAATGGCCCTACGGTGCGTCCTACACCTATCAAAGTTTGCAACAATCAAATGCTTGTAACTTTTTACTGGAGCGTAATAAAACCTTGAAATTTTCTGACAATGAAGTACTCGAGCCTCTTATCAATTTAAGTTATCGCTCATAGCTATGCTACCCTTGAGGCCCAAATCAAACACTGCTAAAACTTCAAATGGCCCTAACTTCTGTACGTTGCGTCCTATACCTATCAAAGTTTGCAAAAATCAATTGCTTGGATCTTATTACTGGAGCGTCATAAAATCTTGAAATTTTGTGACAATAAAGTACTCGAGCATCTTATCAATTTAAGCTATCGCTCATAGCTAAGCTACCATTGAGTCCCAAATCAAACACTGCTAAAACTTCAAATGGCCCTAACTTCTATATGGTGCATCCTATACCCACCAAAGTTTGCAACATTCTATTGCTTGTAACTTTTTACTGGAGCGTCATAAAACCTTGAAATTTTCTGACAATGAAGTACTCGAGCCCCTTATCAATTTAAGTTTTCGCTCATAGCTATGCTACCCTTGAGTCCCAAATCAAACACTGCTAAAACTTCAAAGGGCCCTAACTTCTGTACGGTGCGTCCTATACCTATCAAAGTTTGCAACAATCAATTGCTTGAATCTTATTACTGGAGCGTCATAAAATCTTGAAATTTTGTGACAATAAAGTACTCGAGCCTCTTATCAATTTAAGCTATCGCTCATAGCTAAGCTACCATTGAGTCCCGAATCAAACACTGCTAAATCTTCAAATGGCCCTAACTTCTGTACGGTGCGTCCTATACCTATCAAAGTTTGCAACATTCAAATGCTTGCAACTTTTTACTGGAGCGTTATAAAGCCTTGAAATTTAGTTACAATAAACTATAAAACTTCAAACGGCCCTACGGTGCGTCCTACACCAATCAAAGTTTGCAACAATCAAATGCTTGTAACTTTTTACTGGAGCGTAATAAAACCTTGAAATTTTCTGATAATGAAGTACTCGAGCCTCTTAACAATTTAAGTTATCGCTCATAGCTATGCTACCCTTGAGTCCCAAATCAAACACTGCTAAAACTTCAAATGGCCCTAACTTCTGTACGGTGCGTTCTATACCTATCAAAGTTTGCAACAATCAATTGCTTGAATCTTATTAATGGAGCGTCATAAAATCTTGAAATTTTGTGACAATAAAGTTCTCGAGCCTCTTATCAATTTAAGCTATCGCCCATAGCTAAGCTACCATTGAGTCCCAAATCAAACACTGCTAAAACTTCAAATGGCCCTAACTTCTATATGGTGCATCCTATACCTACCAAAGTATGCAACATTATATTGCTTGTAACTTTTACTGGAGCGTCATAAAACCTTGAAATTTTCTGACAATGAAGTACTCGAGCCTCTTATCAGTTTAAGTTATCGCTCATAGCTATGCTACCCTTGAGTCCCAAATCAAACACTGACAAAGCTTCAAATGGCCCTAACTTCTGTACAGTGTGTCCTATACCTGTCAAGGTTTGCAACATTCAAACGCTTGTAACTTTTTACTGGAGCGTCTTAAAATCTTGAAATTTTGTGACAATAAAGTACTCGAGCCTCTTGTCAATTTAAGCTATCGCTCATAGCTATGCTACACTTGAGTCCCAAATCAAACACTGCTAAAACTTCAAATGGCCCTAACTTTTGTACGGTGCATCCTACACCTATCAAAGTTTGCAGCATTCAAATGCTTGTAACTTTATACTGGAGCGTCAAAAAACTTGAAATTTTGTGACATTAAAGTACTTGAGCCTCTTGTCAATTTAAGCTATCGCTCAGAGCTATGCTACACTTGAGTCCCAAATCAAACACTGCTAAAGCTTCAAATGGCCCTTACTTCTGTACGGTGCGTCCTATACCTATCAAACTTTTCAACATTCAAATGCTTGCAACTTTTTACTGGAGCGTTATAAAGCCTTGAAATTTAGTTACAATAAACTATAAAACTTCAAACGGCCCTACGGTGCGTCCTACACCTATCAAAGTTTGCAACATTCAAATGCTTGCAACTTTTTACTGCAACGTCATAAAGCCTTCAAATTTAGTGACAATAAAGTATAAAACTTCAAATGGCCCTACGGTGCGTCCTACACCTATCAAAGTTTGCAACAATCAAATGCTTGTAACTTTTTACTGGAGCGTAATAAAACCTTGAAATTTTCTGACAATGAAGTACTCGAGCCTCTTATCAATTTAAGTTATCGCTAATAGCTATGCTACCCTTGAGGCCCAAATCAAACACTGCTAAAACTTCAAATGGCCCTAACTTCTGTACGTTGCGTCCTATACCTATCAAAGTTTGCAAAAATCAATTGCTTGGATCTTATTACTGGAGCGTCATAAAATCTTGAAATTTTGTGACAATAAAGTACTCGAGCATCTTATCAATTTAAGCTATCGCTCATAGCTAAGCTACCATTGAGTCCCAAATCAAACACTGCTAAAACTTCAAATGGCCCTAACTTCTATATGGTGCATCCTATACCCACCAAAGTTTGCAACATTCTATTGCTTGTAACTTTTTACTGGAGCGTCATAAAACCTTGAAATTTTCTGACAATGAAGTACTCGAGCCTCTTATCAATTTAAGTTATCGCTCATAGCTATGCTACCCTTGAGTTCCAAATCAAACACTGATAAAACTTCAAATGGCCCTATACCGATAAAGGTTTGCAACATTCAAATGCTTGTAACTTTTTTCTGGAGCGTAATAAAATCTTGAAATTTTGTGACCATAAAGTACTCGAGCCTCTTATCAATCTGAGCTATCGCTCATAGCTATGCTACCCTTGAGTCCCAATTCAAACACTGCTAAAACTTCAAATGGCCCTAACTTCTGTACCGTGCGTCCTATACCTATCAAAGTTTGCAACAATCAATTGCTTGTATCTTCTTACTGGAGCGTCATAAAATCTTGAAATTTGTGACAATAAAGGACTCGAGTCTCTTGTCAATTTAACCTATCGCTCCTAGCTAAGCTACCATTGAGTCCCAAATCAAACACTCCTAAAATTTCAAATGGCCCTAACTTCTATATGGTGCATCCTATACCTACCAAAGTTTGCAGCATTCTATTGCTTGTAACTTTTTACTGGACCGTTATAAAACCTTGAAATTTTGTGACAATAAAGTACTCGTGCCTCTTGTCAATTTAAGCAATAGCTCATAGCTATGCTAACCTTGAGTCCCAAATCAAACACTGAAAAAACTTCAAATGGCCCTAACTTCTATACGGTGCGTCCTACACCTATCAAAGTTTACAGCATTCAAATGCTTGTAACTTTATACTGGAGCGTCAAAAAACTTGAAATTTTGTGACATCAAAGTACTTGAGCCGCTTATCAATTTAAGCTATCGCTCATAGCTATGCTACACTTGAGTCGCAAATCAAACACTGAAAAAACTTCAAATGGCCCTAACTTCTATACGGTGCGTCCTACACCTATCAAAGTTTGCAAAATTCAAATGCTTGCAAGTTTTTACTGGAGCGTCATAAGGCCTTGAAATTTAGTGCCAATAAAGTATAATACCTCAAATGGCCCTACGGTGCGTCAAAGTTTGCAACAATCAAATGCTTGTAACTTTTTACTGGAGCGTAATAAAACCTTGAAATTTTCTGACAATGAAGTACTCGAGCCTCTTATCAATTTAAGTTATCGCTCATAGATATGCTACCCTTGAGTCCCAAATCAAACACTGCTAAAACTTCAAATGGCCCTAACTTCAGTACAGTGTGTCCTATACCTATCAAAGTTTGCAGCAATCAATTGCTTGAATCTTATTACTGGAGCGTCATAAAATCTTGAAATTTGTGACAATAAAGTACTCGAGCCTCTTATCAATTTAAGCTATCGCTCATAGCTAAGCTACCATTGAGTCCCAAATCAAACACTGCGAAAACTTCAAATGGCCCTAACTTCTATATGGTGCATCCTATACCTACCAAAGTTTCCAACATTCTATTGCTTCTAACTTTTTACTGGAGCGTCATAAAACCTTGAAATTTTCTGACAATGAAGTACTCGAGCCTCTTATCAATTTAAGTTATCGCTCATAGCTATGCTAACCTTGAGTCCCAAATCAAACACTGATAAAACTTAAAATGGCCCTAACTTCTGTACGGTGTGTCCTATATGTATCAAGGTTTGCAACATTCAAATGCTTGTAACTTTTTACTGGAGCGTCATAAAATCTTGAAATTTTGTGACAATAAAGTACTCGAGCTACTTACCAATTTAAGCTATCGCACATAGCTATGCTACCCTTGAGTCCCAAATGAAACACTGCTAAAACTTCAAATGGCCCAACTTCTATACGCTGCGTCGTACACCTATCAAAGTTTGCAAAATTCAAATGCTTGTAACTTTTCACTGGAGGGTAATAAGATCTTGAAATTTTGTGACAATAAAGTATTCGAGCCTCTAATCAATATAAGGTATCGCTCATAGGTATGCTACCCTTGAGTCCCAAATCAAACACTGATAAAACTTCAAATGGTCCTAACTTCTGTACGGTGCGTCCTATACGTATCAAGGTTTCCAACATTCTTCTGTACGGTGCGTCCTATAACTATCAAGGTTTTCAACATTCAAACTCTTGTAACTTTTTACTGGAGCGTCATAAAATCTGGAAATTTTGTGACAATAAAGTACTCGAGCCTCTTGTCAATTTAACCTATCGCTCATAGCTAAGCTACCATTGAGTCCCAAATCAAACACTGCTAAATCTTCAAATGGCCCTAACTTTTGTACGGTGCATCCTACACTTATCAAAGTTTGCAACATTCAAATGCTTGTAAGTTTTTACTGGAGCGTCATAAAATCTTGAAATTTTGTGACAATAAAGTACTCGTGCCTCTTGTCAATTTAAGCTATGCTAACCTTGAGTCCCAAATCAAACACTGATAAAACTTCAAAAGGCCCTAACTTCTGTACGGTGCGTCCTATAGGTATCAAGGTTTGCAACATTATTCTGTACGGTGCGTCCTATACTTATCAAGGTTTTCAACATTCAATCTCTTGTAACTTTTTACTGGAGCGTCTAAAATCTTGAAATTTTGTGACAATAAAGTACTCGAGCCTGTTATTAATTTAAGCTATCGCACATAGCTATGCTACCCTTGAGTCCCAAATGAAAACTGCTAAAACTTCAAATGGCCCAACTTCTATACGGTGCGTCCTACACCTATCAAAGTTTGCAAAATTCTAATGTTTGTAACTTTTTACTGGAGCGTAACAAAATCTTGAAATTTTGTGTAATAAAGTATTCGAGCCTCTTATCAATTTAAGCTATCGCTCATCGCTATGCTACCTTCAGTCCCAAATCAAACACTGATAAAACTTCAGATGGCCCTAACTTTTCTACGGTGCCCCCTACACCTATAACAGTTTGCAACAATGAAACGCTTGTAACTTTTTACTGGAGCGTAATAAAACATTGAAATTTGGTGACAATAAAGTATAAAACTTCAAATGGCCCTAACTTCTATTCGGTGCATCCTACACCTGTCAAAGTTTGCAACATTCAAATTCTTGTAACTTTTTACTGATGCGCCATAAAATCTTGAAATTTTGTGTCAATAAAGTACTCGAGCCTCTTATAAATTTAATTTATCGCACATAGCTATGCTACCCTTGAGTCCCAAATGAAACACTGCTAAACTTCAAATGGCCCAACTTCTATACGGTGCGTCCTACACCTATCAAAGTTTGCAAAATTCAAATGCTTGTAACTTTTTACTGTAGTGTAATAAAATCTTGAAATTTTGTGACAATAAAGTATTCGAGCCTCTTATCAATTTAACCTATCGCTCATAGCTATGCTACCCTTGAGTCCCAAATCAAACACTGATAAAACTTTAAATGGCCCTAAGTTTTATACGGTGCGTCCTACACCTATAACAGTTTGCAACAATGAAACGCTTGTAACTTTTTACTGGAGCGTAATAAAACATTGAAATTTGGTGACAAAGTATAAAAGTTCAAATCGCCCTAACTTCTATACGGTGCATCCTACACATGTCAAAGTTTGCAACATTCAAATTCTTGTAACTTTTTACTGGAGCGTCATAAAACCTTGAAATTTTCTGACAACAAGGTACTCGAGCCTCTTATCAATATAACATATCGCTCATAGCTAAGCTACTATTGAGTCCCAAATCAAACATTGATAAAACTTCAAATGGCCCTAACTTCTATACGGTGCGTCCTACACCTATCAAAGTTTGCAACATACAACTGCTTGTAACTTTATACTGGACCGTCAAAAAAACTTGAAATTTTGTGACAATAAAGTACTTGAGACTCTTGTCAATTTAAGCTATCGCTCATAGCTATGCTACCCTTGAGTACCAAATCAAACACTGCTAAAACTTCAAATGGCCCTAACATCCTATACCTACCAAAGTTTGCAACATTCAAATGCTTTGTAACTTTATATTGGAGCGTTAAAAAATCGTGAAATTTTGTGACAATAAAGTGCGCCAGCCTATTGTCAATTTAAGCTATCGCTCATAGCTATGCTACCCTTGAGTCCAAATCAAACACTGCTAAAACTGCAAATGGCCCTAACTTCTATATGGTGCGTCCTATACTTACCAAAGTTTGCAACATTCAATTGCTTGTAACTTTTTACTGGAGCGTCATAAAACCTTGAAATTTTCTGACAATGAAGTACTCGAGCCTCTAATCAATTTAAGTTATCGCTCATAGCTATGCTACCCTTGAGTCCCAAATCAAACACTGATAAAACTTTAAATGGCCCTAACTTTTATACGGTGAGTCCTACACCTACAACAGTTTGCAACAATGAAACACTTGTTACTTTTTACTGGAGCGTAATAAAACATTGAAATTTGGTGACAATAAAGTATAAAACTTCAAATGGCCGTAACTTCTATACGGTGCATCCTACACCTGTCAAAGTTTGCAACATTCAAATTCTTGTAACTTTTTACTGGAGCGTCATAAAATTTGAAATTTTGTGACAATAAAGTACTGGAGCTTCTTATCAATTTAAGCTATCGCTCATAGCTATGCTACCCTTGAGTCCCAAATGAAACACTGCTAAAACTTCAAATGGCCCAACTTCTATACGGTGCGTCCTACACCTATCAATGTTTGCAAAATTCAAATGCTTGTAACTTTTTACTGTAGCGTAATAAAACCTTGAAATTTTGTGACGATAAAGTATTCGCGCCTCTTATCAATTTAAGCTATCGCTCATAGCTATGCTACCCTTGAGTCCCAAATCAAACACTGATAAAACTTTAAATGGCCCTTAGTTTTATGCGGTGCGTCCTACGCCTATAACAGTTTGCAACAATGAAACGCTTGTAACTTTTTACTGGAGCGTAATACAACATTGCAATTTGGTGACAATAAAGTATAAAACTTCAAATGGCCCTAATTTCTATACGGTGCATCCTACACCTGTCAAAGTTTGCAACATTCAAATTCTTGTAACTTTTTACTGGAGCGTCATAAAACCTTGAAATTTTGTGACAACAAGGTACTCGAGCCTCTTATCAATATAACATATCGCTCATAGCTAAGCTACCATTGAGTCCCAAATCAAACATTGATAAAACTTCAAATGGCCCCAACTTTTATACGGTGCGTCCTACACCTATCAAAGTTTGCAACATTCAATTGCTTGTAACTTTATACTGGAGCGTCAAAAAAACTTGAAATTTTGTGACAATAAAGTACTTCAGCCTCTTGTCAATTTAAGCTATCGCTCATAGCTATGCTACCCTTGAGTCCCAAATCAAACACTGATAAAACTTCAAATGGCCCTAACTTCTCTACGGTGCGTCCTACACCTATCAAAGTTTGCAAACATTCAAATGCTTTGTAACTGGAGCGTTAAAAAATCGTGAAATTTTGTGACAATAAAGTACTCGAGCCTCTTGTCAATTTAAGCTATCGCTCATAGCTATGCTACCCTTGAGTACCAAATCAAACACTGCTAAAACTTCAAATGGCCCTAACTTCTATATGGTGCGTCCTATACCTACCAAAGTTTGCAACATTCAATTGCGTGTAACTTTTTACTCGAGCGTCATAAGACCTTGAAATTTTCTGACAATGAAGTACTCGAGCCTCTTATCAATTTATGCTATCGCACATCGCTATGCTACCCTTGAGTCCCAAACGAAACACTGCTAAAACTTCAAATGGCCCAACTTCTATACGGTGCGTCCTACACCTATCAAAGTTTGCAACATACAACTGCTTGTAACTTTATACTGGACCGTCAAAAAAACTTGAAATTTTGTGACAATAAAGTACTTGAGACTCTTGTCAATTTAAGCTATCGCTCATAGCTATGCTACCCTTGAGTACCAAATCAAACACTGCTAAAACTTCAAATGGCCCTAACTTCTATATGGTGCATCCTATACCTACCAAAGTTTGCAACATTCAAATGCTTTGTAACTTTATATTGGAGCGTTATAAAATCGTGAAATTTTGTGACAATAAAGTACGCCAGCCTATTGTCAATTTAAGCTATCGCTCATAGCTATGCTACCCTTGAGTCCCAAATCAAACACTGCTAAAACTTCAAATGGCCCTAACTTCTATATGGTGCGTCCTATACCTACCAAAGTTTGCAACATTCAATTGCTTGTAACTTTTTACTGGAGCGTCATAAAACCTTGAAATTTTCTGACAATGAAGTACTCGAGCCTCTTATCAATTTAAGTTATCGCTCATAGCTATGCCACCCTTGAGTCCCAAATCAAACACTGATAAAACTTTAAATGGCCCTAAGTTTTATACGGTGCGTCCTACACCTATAACAGTTTGCAACAATGAAACGCTTGTAACTTTTTACTGGAGCGTAATAAAACATTGAAATTTGGTGACAAAGTATAAAACTTCAAATGGCCCTAACTTCTATACGGTGCATCCTACACCTGTCAAAGTTTGCAACATTCAAATTCTTGTAACTTTTTACTGGAGCGTCATAAAACCTTGAAATTTTCTGACAACAAGGTACTCGAGCCTCTTATCAATATAACATATCGCTCATAGCTAAGCTACTATTGAGTCCCAAATCAAACATTGATAAAACTTCAAATGGCCCTAACTTCTATACAGTGCGTCCTACACCTATCAAAGTTTGCAACATACAACTGCTTGTAACTTTATACTGGACCGTCAAAAAAACTTGAAATTTTGTGACAATAAAGTACTTGAGACTCTTGTCAATTTAAGCTATCGGTCATAGCTATGCTACCCTTGAGTACCAAATCAAACACTGCTAAAACTTCAAATGGCCCTAACTTCTATATGGTGCATCCTATACCTACCCAAGTTTGCAACATTCAAATGCTTTGTAACTTTATATTGGAGCGTTAAAGAATCGTGAAATTTTGTGACAATAAAGTGGGCCAGCCTATTGTCAATTTAAGCTATCGCTCATAGCTATGCTACCCTTGAGTCCAAATCAAACACTGCTAAAACTGCAAATGGCCCTAACTTCTATATGGTGCGTCCTATACCTACCAAAGTTTGCAACATTCAATTGCTTGTAACTTTTTACTGGAGCGTCATAAAACCTTGAAATTTTCTGACAATGAAGTACTCGAGCCTCTTATCAATTTAAGTTATCGCTCATAGCTATGCTACCCTTGAGTCCCAAATCAAACACTGATAAAACTTTAAATGGCCCTAACTTTTATACGGTGAGTCCTACACCTACAACAGTTTGCAACAATGAAACGCTTGTAACTTTTTACTGGAGCGTAATAAAACATTGAAATTTGGTGACAATAAAATATAAAACTTCAAATGGCCGTAACTTCTATACGGTGCATCCTACACCTGTCAAAGTTTGCAACATTCAAATTCTTGTAACTTTTTACTGGAGCGTCAAAAAAACTTGAAATTTTGTGACAATAAAGTACTTGAGACTCTTGTCAATTTAAGCTATCGCTCATAGCTATGCTACCCTTGAGTACCAAATCAAACACTGCTAAAACTTCAAATGGCCCTAACTTCTATATGGTGCATCCTATACCTACCAAAGTTTGCAACATTCAAATGCTTTGTAACTTTATATTGGAGCGTTAAAAAATCGTGAAATTTTGTGACAATAAAGTACGCCAGCCTATTGTCAATTTAAGCTATCGCTCATAGCTATGCTACCCTTGAGTCCCAAATCAAACACTGCTAAAACTGCAAATGGCCCTAACTTCTATATGGTGCGTCCTATACCTACCAAAGTTTGCAACATTCAATTGCTTGTAACTTTTTACTGGAGCGTCATAAAACCTTGAAATTTTCTGACAATGAAGTACTCGAGCCTCTTATCAATTTAAGTTATCGCTCATAGCTATGCCACCCTTGAGTCCCAAATCAAACACTGATAAAACTTTAAATGGCCCTAAGTTTTATACGGTGCGTCCTACACCTATAACAGTTTGCAACAATGAAACGCTTGTAACTTTTTACTGGAGCGTAATAAAACATTGAAATTTGGTGACAAAGTATAAAACTTCAAATGGCCCTAACTTCTATACGGTGCATCCTACACCTGTCAAAGTTTGCAACATTCAAATTCTTGTAACTTTTTACTGGAGCGTCATAAAACCTTGAAATTTTCTGACAACAAGGTACTCGAGCCTCTTATCAATATAACATATCGCTCATAGCTAAGCTACTATTGAGTCCCAAATCAAACATTGATAAAACTTCAAATGGCCCTAACTTCTATACGGTGCGTCCTACACCTATCAAAGTTTGCAACATACAACTGCTTGTAACTTTATACTGGACCGTCAAAAAAACTTGAAATTTTGTGACAATAAAGTACTTGAGACTCTTGTCAATTTAAGCTATCGGTCATAGCTATGCTACCCTTGAGTACCAAATCAAACACTGCTAAAACTTCAAATGGCCCTAACTTCTATATGGTGCATCCTATACCTACCAAAGTTTGCAACATTCAAATGCTTTGTAACTTTATATTGGAGCGTTAAAGAATCGTGAAATTTTGTGACAATAAAGTGGGCCAGCCTATTGTCAATTTAAGCTATCGCTCATAGCTATGCTACCCTTGAGTCCAAATCAAACACTGCTAAAACTGCAAATGGCCCTAACTTCTATATGGTGCGTCCTATACCTACCAAAGTTTGCAACATTCAATTGCTTGTAACTTTTTACTGGAGCGTCATAAAACCTTGAAATTTTCTGACAATGAAGTACTCGAGCCTCTTATCAATTTAAGTTATCGCTCATAGCTATGCTACCCTTGAGTCCCAAATCAAACACTGATAAAACTTTAAATGGCCCTAACTTTTATACGGTGAGTCCTACACCTACAACAGTTTGCAACAATGAAACGCTTGTAACTTTTTACTGGAGCGTAATAAAACATTGAAATTTGGTGACAATAAAATATAAAACTTCAAATGGCCGTAACTTCTATACGGTGCATCCTACACCTGTCAAAGTTTGCAACATTCAAATTCTTGTAACTTTTTACTGGAGCGTCAAAAAAACTTGAAATTTTGTGACAATAAAGTACTTCAGCCTCTTGTCAATTTAAGCTATCGCTCATAGCTATGCTACCCTTGTGTCCCAAATCAAACACTGATAAAACTTCAAATGGCCCTAACTTCTATACGGTGCGTCATACACCTATCAAAGTTTGCAACATTCAAATGCTTTGTAACTGGAGCGTTAAAAAATCGTGAAATTTTGTGAGAATAAAGTACTCGAGCCTCTTGTCAATTTAAGCTATCGCTCATAGCTATGCTACCCTTGAGTACCAAATCAAACACTGCTAAAACTTCAAATGGCCCTAACTTCTATATGGTGCGTCCTATACCTACCAAAGTTTGCAACATTCAATTGCGTGTAACTTTTTACTCGAGCGTCATAAGACCTTGAAATTTTCTGACAATGAAGTACTCGAGCCTCTTATCAATTTAAGCTATCGCACATCGCTATGCTACCCTTGAGTCCCAAATGAAACACTGCTAAAACTTCAAATGGCCCAACTTCTATACGGTGCGTCCTACACCTATCAAAGTTTGCAACATACAACTGCTTGTAACTTTATACTGGACCGTCAAAAAAACTTGAAATTTTGTGACAATAAAGTACTTGAGACTCTTGTCAATTTAAGCTATCGCTCATAGCTATGCTACCCTTGAGTACCAAATCAAACACTGCTAAAACTTCAAATGGCCCTAACTTCTATATGGTGCATCCTATACCTACCAAAGTTTGCAACATTCAAATGCTTTGTAACTTTATATTGGAGCGTTAAAAAATCGTGAAATTTTGTGACAATAAAGTACGCCAGCCTATTGTCAATTTAAGCTATCGCTCATAGCTATGCTACCCTTGAGTCCCAAATCAAACACTGCTAAAACTGCAAATGGCCCTAACTTCTATATGGTGCGTCCTATACCTACCAAAGTTTGCAACATTCAATTGCTTGTAACTTTTTACTGGAGCGTCATAAAACCTTGAAATTTTCTGACAATGAAGTACTCGAGCCTCTTATCAATTTAAGTTATCGCTCATAGCTATGCCACCCTTGAGTCCCAAATCAAACACTGATAAAACTTTAAATGGCCCTAAGTTTTATACGGTGCGCCCTACACCTATAACAGTTTGCAACAATGAAACGCTTGTAACTTTTTACTGGAGCGTAATAAAACATTGAAATTTGGTGACAAAGTATAAAACTTCAAATGGCCCTAACTTCTATACGGTGCATCCTACACCTGTCAAAGTTTGCAACATTCAAATTCTTGTAACTTTTTACTGGAGCGTCATAAAACCTTGAAATTTTCTGACAACAAGGTACTCGAGCCTCTTATCAATATAACATATCGCTCATAGCTAAGCTACTATTGAGTCCCAAATCAAACATTGATAAAACTTCAATTGGCCCTAACTTCTATACGGTGCGTTCTACACCTATCAAAGTTTGCAACATTCAACTGCTTGTAACTTTATACTGGACCGTCAAAAAAACTTGAAATTTTGTGACAATAAAGTACTTGAGACTCTTGTCAATTTAAGCTATCGCTCATAGCTATGCTACCCTTGAGTACCAATTCAAACACTGCTAAAACTTCAAATGGCCCTAACATCCTATACCTACCAAAGTTTGCAACATTCAAATGCTTTGTAACTTTATATTGGAGCGTTAAAAAATCGTGAAATTTTGTAACAATAAAGTGCGCCAGCCTATTGTCAATTTAAGCTATCGCTCATAGCTATGCTACCCTTGAGTCCAAATCAAACACTGCTAAAACTGCAAATGGCCCTAACTTCTATATGGTGCGTCCTATACCTACCAAAGTTTGCAACATTCAATTGCTTGTAACTTTTTACTGGAGCGTCATAAAACCTTGAAATTTTCTGACAATGAAGTACTCGAGCCTCTTATCAATTTAAGTTATCGCTCATAGCTATGCTACCCTTGAGTCCCAAATCAAACACTGATAAAACTTTAAATGGCCCTAACTTTTATACGGTGAGTCCTACACCTACAACAGTTTGCAACAATGAAACGCTTGTAACTTTTTACTGGAGCGTATTAAAACATTGAAATTTGGTGACAATAAAATATAAAACTTCAAATGGCCGTAACTTCTATACGGTGCATCCTACACCTGTCAAAGTTTGCAACATTCAAATTCTTGTAACTTTTTACTGGAGCGTCATAAAATCTTGAAATTTTGTGACAATAAAGTACTGGAGCTTCTTATCAATTTAAGTTATCGCTCATAGCTATGCTACCCTTGAGTCCCAAATGAAACACTGCTAAAACTTCAAATGGCCCAACTTCTATACGGTGCGTCCTACACCTATCAATGTTTGCAAAATTCAAATGCTTGTAACTTTTTACTGTAGCGTAATAAAATCTTGAAATTTTGTGACGATAAAGTATTCGAGCCTCTTACCAATTTAAGCTATCGCTCATAGCTATGCTACCCTTGAGTCCCAAATCAAACACTGATAAAACTTTAAATGGCCCTTAGTTTTATGCGGTGCGTCCTACACCTATAACAGTTTGCAACAATGAAACGCTTGTAACTTTTTACTGGAGCGTAATACAACATTGAAATTTGGTGACAATAAAGTATAAAACTTCAAATGGCCCTAATTTCTATACGGTGCATCCTACACCTGTCAAAGTTTGCAACATTCAAATTCTTGTAACTTTTTACTGGAGCGTCATAAAACCTTGAAATTTTGTGACAACAAGGTACTCGAGCCTCTTATCAATATAACATATCGCTCATAGCTAAGCTACCATTGAGTCCCAAATCAAACATTGATAAAACTTCAAATGGCCCTAACTTTTATACGGTGCGTCCTACACCTATCAAAGTTTGCAACATTCAAATGCTTTGTAACTGGAGCGTTAAAAAATCGTGAAATTTTGTGACAATAAAGTACTCGAGCCTCTTGTCAATTTAAGCTATCGCTCATAGCTATGCTACCCTTGAGTACCAAATCAAACACTGCTAAAACTTCAAATGGCCCTAACTTCTATATGGTGCGTCCTATACCTACCAAAGTTTGCAACATTCAATTGCGTGTAACTTTTTACTCGAGCGTCATAAAACCTTGAAATTTTCTGACAATGAAGTACTCGAGCCTCTTATCAAGTTAAGTTATCGCTCATAGCTATGCTACCCTTGAGTCCCAAATCAAACACTGATAAAACTTTAAATGGCCCTAACTTTTATACGGTGCGTCCTACACCTATAACAGTATGCAACAATGAAACGCTTGTAACTTTTTAATGGAGCGTAATAAAACATTGAAATTTGGTGGAAATAAAGTATAAAACTTTAAATGGCCCTAACTTCTATACGGCGCATCCTACACCTGTCAAAGTTTGCAACATTCAAATTCTTGTAACTTTTTACTGGAGCGTCATAAAATCTTGAAATTTTGTGACAATAAAGTACTCGAGCCTCTTATCAATTTAAGCTATCGCACATCGCTATGCTACCCTTGAGTCCCAAATGAAACACTGCTAAAACTTCAAATGGCCCAACTTCTATACGGTGCGTCCTACACCTATCAAAGTTTGCAACATTCAACTGCTTGCAACTTTATACTGGACCGTCAAAAAAACTTGAAATTTTGTGACAATAAAGTACTTGAGACTCTTGTCAATTTAAGCTATCGCTCATAGCTATGCTACCCTTGAGTACCAAATCAAACACTGATAAAACTTCAAATGGCCCTAACTTCTATATGGTGCATCCTATACCTACCAAAGTTTGCAACATTCAAATGCTTTGTAACTTTATATTGGAGCGTTAAAAAATCGTGAAATTTTCTGACAATAAAGTGCGCCAGCCTATTGTCAATTTAAGCTATCGCTCTTAGCTATGCTACCCTTGAGACCAAATCAAACACTGTTAAAACTTCAAATGGCCCTAACTTCTATATGGTGCGTCCTATACCTACCAAAGTTTGCAACATTCAATTGCTTGTAACTTTTTACTGGAGCGTCATAAAACCTTGAAATTTTCTGACAATGAAGTACTCGAGCCTCTTATCAATTTAAGCTTTCGTACATAGCTATGCTACCCTTGAGTCCCAAATGAAACACTGCTAAAACTTCAAATGGTCCAACTTCTATACGGTGCGTCCTACACCTATTAAAGTTTGCAAAATTCAAATGCTTGTAACTTTTTACTGGAGCGTAAAAATATCTTGAAATTTTGTGCCAATAAAGTATTCGAGCCTCTTATCAATTTAAGCAATCGCTCATAGCTATGCTACCCTTCAGTCCCCAATCAAGCACTGATAAAACTTCAGATGGCCCTAACTTCTATACGGTGCGTCCTACAACTATCAAAATTTGCAACATTCAAATGCTTTGTAACTTTATATTGGAGCGTTAAAAAATCGTGAAATTTTGTGACAATAAAGTACGCGAGCCTATTGTCAATTTAAGCTATCGCTCATAGCTATGCTTCCCTTGAGTCCCAAATCAAACACTGCTAAAACTTCAAATGGCCCTAACTTCTATATGGTGCGTTCTACAAATACCAAAGTTTGCAACATTCAATTGCGTGTAACTTTTTACTGGAGCGTCATAAAACCTTGAAATTTTCTGAAAATGAAGTACTCAAGCCTCTTATCAATTTAATTTATCGCTCATAGCTATGCTACCCTTGAGTCCCAAATCAAACACTGATAAAATTTTAAATGGCCCTAAGTTTTATACGGTGCGTCCTACACCTATAACAGTTTGCAACAATGAAACGCTTGTAACTTTTTAATGGAGCGTAATAAAACATTGAAATTTGGTGCAAATAAAGTATAAAACTTCAAATGGCCCTAACTTCTATACGGCGCATCCTACACCTGTCAAAGTTTGCAACATTCAAATTCTTGTAACTTTTTACTGGAGCGTCATAAAATCTTGAAATTTTGTGACAATAAAGTACTCGAGCCTCTTATCAATTTAAGCTATCGCACATCGCTATGCTACCCTTGAGTCCCAAATGAAACACTGCTAAAACTTCAAATGCCCCAACTTCTATACGGTGCGTCCTACACCTATCAAAGTTTGCAAAATTCAAATGCTTGTAACTTTTTACTGTAGCGTAATAAAATCTTGAAAGTTTGTGACAATAAAGTATTCGAGCCTCTTATCAATTTAAGCTATCACTCATAGCTATTCTACCCTTGAGTCCCAAATCAAACACTGATAAAACTTTAAATGGCCCTAAGTTTTATACGGTGCATCCTACACCTATAACAGTTTGCAACAATGAAACGCTTGTAACTTTTAACTGGAGCGTAATAAAACATTAAAATTTGGTGACAATAAAGTATAAAACTTCAAATGGCCCTAACTTCTATACGGTGCATCCTACACCTGTCAAAGTTTGCAACATTCAAATTCTTGTAACTTTTTACTGGAGCGTCATAAAACCTTGAAATTTTCTGACAACAAGGTACTCGAGCCTCTTATCAATATAACATATCGCTCATAGCTAAGCTACTATTGAGTCCCAAATCAAACATTGATAAAACTTCAAATGGCCCTAACTTCTATACGGTGCGTCCTACACCTATCAAAGTTTGCAACATACAACTGCTTGTAACTTTATACTGGACCGTTAAAAAAACTTGAAATTTTGTGACAATAAAGTACTTGAGACTCTTGTCAATTTAAGCTATCGCTCATAGCTATGCTACCCTTGAGTACCAAATCAAACACTGATAAAACTTCAAATGGCCCTAACTTCTATATGGTGCATCCTATACCTACCAAAGTTTGCAACATTCAAATGCTTTGTAACTTTATATTGGAGGATTTAAAAAATCGTGAAATTTTGTGACAATAAAGTGCGTCAGCCTATTGTCAATTTAAGCTATCGTTCTTAGCTATGCTACCCTTGAGTCCAAATCAAACACTGCTAAAACTGCAAATGGCCATAACTTCTATATGGTGCGTCCTATACCTACCAAAGTTTTCAACATTCAATTGCTTGTAACTTTTTACTGGAGCGTCATAAAACCTTGAAATTTTCTGACAATGAAGTACTCGAGCCTCTTATCAATTTAAGTTATCGCTCATAGCTATGCTACCCTTGAGTCCCAAATCAAACACTGATAAAACTTTAAATGGCCCTAACTTTTATACGGTGAGTCCTACACCTACAACAGTTTGCAACAATGAAACGCTTGTAACTTTTTACTGGAACGTAATAAAACATTGAAATTTGGTGACAGTAAAGTATAAAACTGAAAATGGCCCTAACTTCTATACGGTGCATCCTACACCTGTCAAAGTTTGCAACATTCAAATTCTTGTAACTTGTTACTGGAGCGTCATAAAATCTTGAAATTTTGTGACAATAAAGTACTGGAGCTTCTTATCAATTTAAGCTATCGCTCATAGCTATGCTACCCTTGAGTCCCATATGAAACACTGCTAAAACTTCAAATGGCCCAACTTCTATACGGTGCGTCCTACACCTATCAATTTTTGCAAAATTCAAATGCTTGTAACTTTTTACTGTAGCATAATAAAATATTGAAATTTTGTGACGACAAAGTATTCGAGCCTCTTATCAATTTAAGCTATCGCTCATAGCTATGCTACCCTTGAGTCCCAAATCAAACACTGATAAAACTTTAAATGGCCCTAAGTTTTATGCGGTGCGTCCTACACCTATAACAGTTTGCAACAATGAAACGTTTGTAACTTTTCACTGGAGCGTAATACAACATTGAAATTTGGTGACAATAAAGTATAAAACTTCAAATGGCCCTAATTTCTATACATTGCATCCTACACCTGTCAAAGTTTGCAACATTCAAATTCTTGTAACTTTTTACTGGAGCGTCATAAAACCTAGAAATTTTGTGACAACAAGGTACTCGAGCCTCTTATCAATATAACATATCGCTCATAGCTAAGCTACCATTGAGTCCCAAATCAAACATTGATTAAACTTCAAATGGCCCTAACTTCTATACGATGCGTCCTACACCTATCAAAGTTTGCAACATTCAATTGCTTGTAACTTTATACTGGAGCGTCAAAAAAACTTGAAATTTTGTGACAATAAAGTACTTGAGCCTCTTGTCAATTTAAGCTATCGCTCATAGCTATGCTACCCTTGAGTCCCAAATCAAACACTGAGAAAACTTCAAATGGCCCTAACTTCTATACGGTGCGTCTTACACCTATCTAAGTTTGCAACATTGAAATGCTTGTAACTTTATACTGGAGCGTCAAAAAAAGTTGAAATTCTATGACAATAAAGTACTTGAGCCTCTTGTCAATTTAAGCTATCGCTCATAGCTATGCTACACTTGAGTCCCAAACAAAAACACTGCTACAACTTCAAATGGCCCTTACTTCTGTACGGTGCCTATCAAAGTTTGCAACATTCAAATGCTTGCAACTTTTTACTGGAGGTCATATAGCCCTGAAATTTAGTGACAATAAAGTATAAAACTTCAAATGGCCCTAAAGTTTGCAACATTCAAATACTTGTAACTTTTTACTGGAGCGTAATAAAATCTTGAAATTTTGTGAGAATAAAGTATTCGAGCCTCTTATCAATTTAAGCTATCGCTCATAGCTATGCTACCCTTGAGTCACAAATCAAACACTGATAAAACTTTAAATGGCGCTAACTTTTATACGGTGCGTCCTACACCTATAATAGTTTGCAACGATGAAACGCTTGTAACTTTTTAATGGAACGTAATAAAACATTGAAATTTGGTGCAAATAAAGTATAAAACTTCAAATGGCCCTAACTTCTATACGGCGCATCCTACACCTGTCAAAGTTTGCAACATTCAAATTCTTGTAACTTTTCACTGGAGCGGCATAAAATCTTGAAATTTTGTGACAATAAAGTACTCGAGCCTCTTATCAATTTAAGCTATCGCACATCGCTATGCTACCCTTGAGTCCCAAATGAAACACTGCTAAAACTTCAAATGGCCCAACTTCTATACGGTCTGTCCTACATCTATCAAAGTTTGCAAAATTCAAATGCTTTGTAACTTTATACTGGAGCGTTAAAAAATCGTGAAATCTTGTGCCAATAAAGTACTGGAGGCTCTTGTCAATTTAAGCTATCGCTCATAGCTTGAGTTCCAAATCAAACACTGCTAAAAATTCAAAAGGCCCTAACTTCTGTACGGTGCGTCCTATACCTATCAAAGTTTGCAACAATCAATTGCTTGTATCTTATTACTGGAGCGTCATAACATCTTGACATTTTCTGACAATGAAGTACTAGAGTCTCTTGTCAATTTAAGTTATTGTTCATAGCTAAGCTACCATTGAGTCCAAAATCAAACACTGCTAAAACTTCAAATGGCCCTAACTTCAATATGGTGCATCCTATACCTACCAAAGTTTGCAACATTCAATTGCTTGTAACTTTTTACTGGAGCGTAATAAAATCTTGAAATTTTGTGACAATAAAGTATTCGAGCCTCTTATAAATTTAAGCTATCGCTCATAGCTATGCTACACTTGAGTCCCAAATCAAACACTGATAAAACTTCAAATGGCCCTAACTTCTATACGGTCTGTCCTACACCTATCAAAGTTTGCAACATTCAAATGCTTTGTAACTTTATACTGGAGCGTTAAAAATTCTTGAAATCTTGTGCCAATAAAGTACTGGAGCCTCTTCTCAATTTAAGCTATCGCTCATAGCTTGAGTCCCAAATCAAGCACTGCTAAAACTTCAAAAGGCCCTAACTTCTATATGGTACGTCCTATACCTACCAAAGTTAGCAACATTCAGTTGCTTGTAACTTTTTACTGGAGTGTCAAAAAACCTTGAAATTTTCTGACAATGAAGTACTCGAGCCTCTTGTAAATTTAAGTTATCGCTCATACCTATGCTACCCTTGAGTCCCAAATCAGACACTGATGAAACTTTAAATGGCCCTAACTTTTATACGGTGCGTCCTACACCTATCAAAGTTTGCAACAATGAAACCCTTGTAACTTTTTACTGGAGTGTCATAAAACCTTGAAACTTTGTGACAATGAAGTACTCGAGCCTCTTGTCAATTTAAGTTATCGCTCATAGCTATGCTACCCTTGAGTCCCAAATCAAACACTGATAAAACTTTAAATGGCCCTAACTTTTATACCGTGCGTCCTACACCTATCGCAGTTTGCAACAATGAAACCCTTGTAACTTTTTACTGGAGCGTAATAAAACATTGAAATTTGCTGACAATAAAGTATAAAACTTCAAAATGCCCTATCTTCTATACCGTGCATCCTACACCTGTCAAACTTTGCAACATTCAAATACTTGTAACTTTTTACTGGAGCGTCATAAAACCTTGACATTTTGTGACAATAAGGTACTCGAGCCTCTTATCAATATAACATATCGCTCATAGCTAAGCTACCATTGAGTCCCAAATGAAACACTGCTAAAACTTCAAATGGCCCAACTTCTATACGGTTTGTCCTACACCTATCAAAGTTTGCAACAATCAAATGCTTGTAACTTTTTACTGGAGCGTCATAAAATCTAGAAAATTTGTGACAATAAAGTACTCGTGCCTCTTGTCAATTTAAGCTATCGCTCATAGCTATTCTAACATTGAGTCCCAAATCAAACATTGATCAAACTTCAAATGGCCCTAACTACTGTACGGTGCAACCTATACCTATCAATGTTTGCAACAATCAAATGCTTGTAACTTATTACTGGAGCGTCATAAAATCTTGAAAATTTCTGACAATAAACTACTCGAGCCTCTTGTCAATTTAAGCTATCGCTCATAGCATGCTACTCTTGAGCCCCAAATCAAACACTGCTAAAACTTCAAATGGCCCTAACTTCTGTACGGTGCATCCTATCACAGTTTGCAACAATGAAACCCTTGTAACTTTTTAGTGGAGCGTCATAAAACCTTGAAATTTTGTGACAAAAAAGTACTCGAGCCTCTTATCAATTTAAGCTATCGCTCATAGCTATGTTACCCTTGAGTCCCAAATCAGACACTGCTAAAATTTCAAATGGCCCTAACTTCTGTAAGGTGCATCCTATACCTATCAATGTTTGCAACAATCAAATGCTTGTAACTGATTACTGGAGCGTGATAAAATCTTGAAATTTTCTGACAATAAACTACTCGAGCCTCTTGTCAATTTAAGCTATCGCTCATAGCATGTTACTCTTGAGCCCCAAATCAAACACTGCTAAGACTTCAAATGGCCCTAATTTCTGTACGGTGCGTCCTATACCTATCAAAGTTTGCAACAATCAATTGCTTATATCTTATTACTGGAGCGTCATAACATCTTGAAATTTTGTGACAATAAAGTACTCGAGCCTCTTGTCAATTTAAGCTACGGCTCATAGCTAAGCTAACATTGAGTCCAAAATCAAACACTGCTAAAACTTCCAATGGCCCTAACTTCTATATGGTGCATCCTATACCTACCAAAGTTTGCAACATTCAATTGCTTGCAACTTTTTACTGGAGCGTAATAAAATCTTGAAATTTTGTGACAATAAAGTATTCGAGCCTCTTATAAATTTAAGCTATCGCTCATAGCTATGCTACACTTGAGTCCCAAATCAAACACTGATAAAACTTCAAATGGCCGTAACTTCTATACGGTCTGTCCTACACCTATCAAAGTTTGCAACATTCAAATGCTTTGTAACTTTATACTGGAGCGTTAAAATATCGTGAAATCTTGTGCCAATAAAGTACTGGAGCCTCTTGTCAATTTAAGCTATCGCGCATAGCTTGAGTCCCAAATCAAGCACTGCTAAAACTTCAAAAGGCCCTAACTTCTATATGGTACGTCCTATACCTACCAAAGTTAGCAACATTCAATTGCTTGTAACTTTTTACTGGAGTGTCAAAAAACCTTGAAATTTTCTGACAATGAAGTACTCGAGCCTCTTGTCAATTTAAGTTATCGCTCATAGCTATGCTACCCTTGAGTCCCAAATCAAACACTGATGAAACTTTAAATGGCCCTAACTTTTATACAGTGCAACCTATACCTATCAATGTTTGCAACAATGAAATGCTTGTAACTTATTACTGGAGCGTCATAAAATCTTGAAATTTTCTGACAATAAACTACTCGAGCCTCTTGTCAATTTAAGCTATCGCTCATAGCATGCTACTCTTGAGCCCCAAATCAAACACTGCTAAAACTTCAAATGGCCCTAACTTCTGTACGGTGCATCCTATCAAAGTTTGCAACAATCAATTGCTTGTATCTTATTACTGGAGCGTCAGAAATCTTGAAATTTTGTGACAATAAAGTACTCGAGCCTCTTGTTAATTTAAGCTATCGCTCATAGCTAAGCTACCATTGAGTCCCAAATGAAACACTGCTAAAAGTTCAAATGGCCCAACTTCTATACGGTGCGTCCTACACCTATCAAAGTTTGCAAAATTCAAATGCTTGTAACTTTTTACTGTAGCGTAATAAAATCTTGAAATTTTGTGACAATAAAGTATTCGAGGCTCTTATCAATTTAAGCTATCGCTCATAGCTATGCTACCCTTGAGTCACAAATCAAACACTGATAAAACTTCAAATGGCCCTAACTTCTATACGGTGCGTCCTACAACTATCAAAGTTTGCAACATTCAAATGCTTTGTAACTTTTTATTGTAGCTTAATAAAATATTGAAATTTTGTGACAATAAAGTATTCGAGCCTCTTATCAATTTAAACTATCCCTCATAGCTATGCTACCCTTGAGTCCCAAATCAAACACTGATAAAACTTCAAATGGCCCTAACTTCTATACGGTGCGTCCTACAATTATCAAAGTTTGCAACATTCAAATGCTTTGTAACTTTTTACTGTAGCGTAATAAAATCTTGAAATTTTGTGAGTATAAAGTACTCGAGCCTCTTATCAATTTATGCTATCGTACATAGCTATGCTACCCTTTAGTCCCAAATGAAACACTGCTAAAACTTCAAATGGCCCAACTTCTATCTTGTAACTTGTTACTGGAGCGTCATAAAATCTTTGTGACAATAAAGTACTCGTGCCTCTTGTCAATTTAAGCTATCGCTCATAGCTATGCTACCCTTGAGTCCCAAATCAAACACTGATAAAACTTCAAATGGCCCTAACTTCTATACGGTCTGTCCTACACCTATCAAAGTTTGCAACATTCAAATGCTTTGTAACTTTATACTGGAGCGTTAAAAAATCGTGAAATCTTGTGCCAATAAAGTACTGGAGCCTCTTGTCAATTTAAGCTATCGCTCATAGCTTGAGTCCCAAATCAAGCACTGCTAAAACTTCAAAAGGCCCTAACTTCTATATGGTACGTCCTATACCTACCAAAGTTAGCAACATTCAATTGCTTGTAACTTTTTACTGGAGTGTCAAAAAACCTTGAAATTTTCTGACAATGAAGTACTCGAGCCTCTTGTCAATTTAAGTTATCGCTCATAGCTATGCTACCCTTGAGTCCCAAATCAAACACTGATGAAACTTTAAATGGCCCTAACTTTTATACGGTGCGTCCTACACCTATCAAAGTTTGCAACAATGAAACCCTTGTAACTTTTTACTGGAGCGTCATAAAACCTTGAAATTTTGTGACAATGAAGTACTCGAGCCTCTTGTCAATTTAAGTTATCGCTCATAGCTATGGTACCCTTGAGTCCCAAATCAAACACTGATAAAACTTTAAATGGCCCTAACTTTTATACCGTGCGTCCTACACCTATCGCAGTTTGCAACAATGAAACCCTTGTAACTTTTTACTGGAGCGTAATAAAACATTGAAATTTGTTGACAATAAAGTATAAAACTTCAAAATGCCCTATCTTCTATACGGTGCTTCCTACACCTGTCAAAGTTTGCAACATTCAAATACTTGTAACTTTTTACTGGAGCGTCATAAAACCTTGACATTTTGTGACAATAAGGTACTCGAGCCTCTTATCAATATAACATATCGCTCATAGCTAAGCTACCATTGAGTCCCAAATGAAACACTGCTAAAACTTCAAATGGCCCAACTTCTATACGGTGCGTCCTACACCTATCAAAGTTTGCAACAATCAAATGCTTGTAACTTTTTACTGTAGCGTAATAAAATCTTGAAATTTTGTGACATTAAAGTATTCGAACCTCTTATCAATTTAAGCTATCGCTCATAGCTATGCTACCCTTGAGTCCCAAATCAAACACTGATAAAACTTCAAATGGACCTAACTTCTATACGGTGCGTCCTACAACTATCAAAGTTTGCAACATTCAAATGCTTTGTAACTTTTTATTGTAGCTTAATAAAATATTGAAATTTTGTGACAATAAAGTTTTCGAGCCTCTTATCAATTTAAACTATCGCTCATAGCTATGCTACCTTTGAGTCCCAAATCAAACACTGATAAAACTTCAAATGGCCCTAACTTCTATACGGTGCGTCCTGCAATTATCAAAGTTTGCAACATTCAAATGCTTTGTAACTTTTTACTGTAGCGTAATAAAATCTTGAAATTTTGTGAGTATAAAGTACTCGAGCCTCTTATCAATTTATGCTATCGTACATAGCTATGCTACCCTTTAGTCCCAAATGAAACACTGCTAAAACTTCAAATGGCCCAACTTCTATACGGTGCGTCCTACACCTATCAAAGTTTGCAACAATCAAATGCTTGTAACTTTTTACTGTAGCGTAATAAAATCTTGAAATTTTGTGACAATAAAGTACTCGTACCTCTTGTCAATTTAAGCTATCGCTCATAGATATGATAACCTTGAGTCCCAAATCAAACACTGCTAAAACTTCAAATGGCCCTAACTTCTGTACGGTGCGTCCTATACCTATCAAAGTTTGCAACAATCCAATGCTTGTAATCTATTACTGGAGCGTCATAAAATCTTGAAATTTTCTGACAATAAACTACTCAAGCCTCTTATCGATTTAAACTATCGCTCATAGCTATGCTACCCTTGAGTCCCAAATCAAACACTGATAAAACTTCAAATGGCCCTAAATTCTGTATGGTGCAACCTATACCTATCAATGTTTGCAACAATCAAATGCTTTTAACTTATTACTGGAGCGTCATAAAATCTTGAAATTTTCTGACAATAAAATACTCGAGCCTCTTGTCAATTTAAGCTATCGCTCATAGCTAAGCTACCATTGAGTCCCAAATGAAACACTGCTAAAAGTTCAAATGGCCCAACTTCTTTACGGTGCGTCCTACACCTATCAAAGTTTGCAAAATTTAAATGCTTGTAACTTTTTACTGTAGCGTAATAAAATCTTGAAATTTTGTGACAATAAAGTATTCGAGCCTCTTATCAATTTAAACTATCGCTCATAGCTATGCTACCCTTGAGTCCCAAATCAAACACTGATAAAACTTCAAATGGCCCTAACTTCTATACGGTGCGTCCTACAATTATCAAAGTTTGCAACATTCAAATGCTTTTTAACTTTTTACTGTAGCGTAATAAAATCTTGAAATTTTGTGAGAATAAAGTACTCGAGCCTCTTATCAATTTATGCTATCGCACATAGCTATGCTACCCTTTAGTCCCAAATGAAAAACTGCTAAAACTTCAAATGCCTCAACTTCTATACGGTGCGTCCTACACCTATCAAAGTTTGCAACAATCAAATGCTTGTAACTTTTTACTGGAGCGTCATAAAATCTAGAAATTTTGTGACAATAAAGTACTCGTGCCTCTTGTCAATTTAAGCTATCGCTCATAGCTATGATAACCTTGAGTCCCAAATCAAACACTGCTAAAACTTCAAATGGCCCTAACTTCTGTACGGTGCGTCCTATACCTATCAAAGTTTGCAACAATCAAATGCTTGTAATCTATTGCTGGAGCGTCATAAAATCTTAAAATTTTCTGACAATAAACTACTCGAGCCTCTTGTCAATTTAAGCTATCGCTCATAGCATGCTACTCTTGAGCCCCAAATCAAACACTGCTAAAACTTCAAAAGGCCCAACTTCTATCTTGTAACTTGTTACTGGAGTGTCATAAAATCTTTGTGACAATAAACTACTCGAGCCTCTTATCAATTTAAACTATCGCTCATAGCTATGCTACCCTTGAGTCCCAAATCAAACATTGATAAAACTTCAAATGGCCCTAAATTCTGTACGGTGCAACCTATACCTATCAATGTTTGCAACAATAAAATGCTTTTAACTTATTACTGGAGCGTCATAAAATCTTGAAATTTTCTGACAATAAACTACTCGAGCCTCTTGTCAATTTAAGCTATCGCTCATAGCATGCTACTCTTGAGCCCCAAATCAAACACTGCTAAAACTTCAAATGGCACTAACTTCTGTACGGTGCACCCTATCAAAGTTTGCAACAATACATTGCTTGTATCTTATTACTGGAGCGTCAAAAATTCTTGAAAATTTGTGACACAAAAATACTCGAGCCTCTTGTTAATTTAAGCTATCGCTCATAGCTAAGCTACCATTGAGTCCCAAATGAAACACTGCTAAAAGTTCAAATGGCCCAACTTCTATACGGTGCGTCCTACACCTATCAAAGTTTGCAAAATTTAAATGCTTGTAACTTTTTACTGTAGCGTAATAAAATCTTGAAATTTTGTGACAATAAAGTATTCGAGCCTCTTATCAATTTAAACTATCGATCATAGCTATGCTACCCTTGAGTCCCAAATCAAACACTGATAAAACTTCAATTGGCCCTAACTTCTATACGGTGCGTCCTACACCTATCAAAGTTTGCAACAATCAAATGCTTGTAACTTTTTACTGGAGCGTCATAAAATCTAGAAATTTTGTGACAATAAAGTACTCGTGCCTCTTGTCAATTTAAGCTATCGCTCATAGCTATGATAACCTTGAGTCCCAAATCAAACACTGCTAAAACTTCAAATGGCCCTAACTTCTGTACGGTGCGTCCTATACCTATCAAAGTTTGCAACAATCAAATGCTTGTAACTTTTTACTGGAGCGTCATAAAATCTAGAAATTTTGTGACAATAAAGTACTCCAGCCTCTTATCAATTTAGCTATCGCTCATAGCTATGCTACCCTTGTGTCCCAACTGAAACACTGCTAAAATTTCAAATGGCCCTAACTTCTGTACGGTGCATCCTATACCTATCAATGTTTGCAACAATCAAATGCTTGTAACTTATTACTGGAGCGTGATAAAATCTTGAAATTTTCTGACAATAAACTACTCGAGCCTCTTGTCAATTTAAGCTATCGCACATAGCATGCTACTCTTGAGCCCCAAATCAAACACTGCTAAAACTTCAAATGGCGCTAACTTCTGTACGGTGCGTTCTATACCTATCAAAATTTGCAACAATTAATTGCTTGTATCTTATTCCTGGAGCGTCATAAAATCTTGAAATTTTGTGACAATAAAGTACTCGAGCCTCTTGTTAATTTAAGCTATCGCTCATAGCTAAGCTACCATTGAGTCCAAAATCAAACATTGCTAAAACTTCAAATGGCCTTACTTCTATACGGTGCGTCCTACACCTATCAAAGTTTGCAAAATTCAAATGCTTGTAACTTTTTACTGTAGTCTAATAAAATCTTGAAATTTTGTGACAATAAAGTATTCGAGCCTCTTATCAATTTAAACTATCGCTCATAGCTATGCTACCCTTGAGTCCCAAATCAAACACTGATAAAACTTTAAATGGCCCTAACTTTTATACGGTGCGTCCTACAACTATCAAAGTTTGCAACATTCAAATACTTTGCAACTTTTTACTGGAGCGTCATAAAATCTAGAAATTTTGTGACAATAAAGTACTCGTGCCTCTTGTCAATTTAAGCTATCGCTCATAGCTATGATAACCTTGAGTCCCAAATCAAACATTGATAAAACTTCAAATGGCCCTAACTTCTGTACGGTGCAACCTATACCTATCAATGTTTGCAACAATCAAATGCTTGTAACTTATTACTGGAGCGTCATAAAATCTTGAAAATTTCTGCAAATAAACTACTCGACCCTCTTGTCAATTTAAGCTATCGCTCATAGCATGCTACTCTTGAGCCCCAAATCAAACACTGCTAAAACTTCAAATGGCCCTACCTTCTGTACGGTGCGTCCTATACCTATCAAAGTTTGCACCAATCAATTGCTTGTATCTTATTCCTGGAGCGTCATAAAATCTTGCAATTTTGTGACAATAAAGAACCGAGCCTCTTGTCAATTTAAGCTATCGCTCGTAGCTAAGCTACCATTGAGTCCAAAATCAAACACTGCTAAAACTTCAAATGGCCCTAACTTCCATATGGTGCTTCCTACACCTGTCAAAGTTTGCAACATTCAAATACTTGTAACTTTTTACTGGAGCGTCATAAAACCTTGAAATTTTGTGACAATAAAGTACTCCAGCCTCTTATCAATTTAGCTATCGCTCATAGCTATGCTACCCTTGTGTCCCAACTGAAACACTGCTAAAATTTTAAATGGCCCTAACTTCTGTACGGTGCATCCTATACCTATCAATGTTTGCAACAATCAAATGCTTGTAACTTATTACTGGAGCGTGATAAAATCTTGAAATTTTCTGACAATAAACTACTCGAGCCTCATGTCAATTTAAGCTATCGCTCATAGCATGCTACTCTTGAGCCCCAAATCAAACACTGCTTAAACTTCAAATGGCGCTAACTTCTGTACGGTGCGTCCTATACCTGTCAAAGTTTGCAACAATTAATTGCTTGTATCTTATTCCTGGAGCGTCATAAAATCTTGAAATTTTGTGACAATAAAGTACTCGAGCCTCTTGTCAATTTAAGCTATCGCTCATAGCTAAGCTACCATTGAGTCCAAAATCAAACACTGCTAAAACTTCAAATTTCCCTAACTTCTATATACCTACCAAAGTTTGCAACATTCAATTGCTTGGAACTTTTTACTGGAGCGTCATAAAACTTTGAAATTTTTTGACAATGAAGTACTCGAGCCTCTTATCAATTTCAGTTATCGCTCATAGCTATGTTACCCTGGAGTACCAAATCAAACACTGATAAAACTTCAAATGGCTTTAACTTCTGTACGGTGTGTCCTATACCTATTAAGGTTTGCAACATTCAAATGCTTGTAACTTTTTATTGGAGCGTCATAAAATCTTGAAATTTTGTGACAATAAAATACTCGAGCCTCTTATCAATTTAAGCTATCGCACATAGCTATGCTAACCTTGAGTCATAAATGAAAAACTGCTAAAACTTTAAATGGACCAACTTCTATACGGTCTGTCCTACACCTATCAAAGTTTGCAACATTCAAATGCTTTGTAACTTTATACTGGAGCGTTAAAAAATCGTGAAATTTTGTGCCAATAAAGTACTGGAGCCTCTTGTAAATTTAAGCTATCGCTCATAGCTTGAGTCCCAAATCAAACACTGCTAAAACTTCAAAAGGCCCTAACTTCTATATGGTGCGTCCTATACCTATCACAGTTTGCAACAATGAAACCCTTGTAACTTTTTACTGTACCGTAATAAAACCTTGAAATTTTATGATAATAAAGTATTCGTGCCTCTTGTCAATTTAAGCTGTCGCTCATAGCATGCTACTCTTGAGTCCCAAATCAAACACTGCTAAAACTTCAAATGGCCCTAACTTATGTACGGTGCATCCTACACTTATCAAAGTTTGCAACATTCAAATGCTTGCAACTTTTTACTGGAGCGTCATAAAATCTAGAAATTTTGTGACAATAAAGTACTCGTGCCTCTTATCAATTTAAGCTATCGTTCATAGTTAAGCTAACATTGAGTCCCAAATCAAACACTGCTGAAACTTCAATTGGCCCTAACTTCTGTACGGTGCGACCTATACCTATCAAAGTTTGCAACATTCAAATGCTTGTAACTTTTTACTGGAGCGTCATAAAACCTTGAAATTTTGTGACAATAAAGTACTCGAGCCTCTTATCAATTTAAACTATCGCTCATTGCTATGGTATCCGTGAGTTCCAAATCAAACACTGCTAAAACTTCAATTGGCCCTAACTTCTGTACGGTGCGTCCTATACCTATCAAAGTTTCCAACATTCAAATGCTTGTAACTTTTTACTGGAGCGTAATAAAACATTGAAATTTGGTGACAATAAAGTATAAGACTTCAAATGGCCCTAACTTCTATACGGTGCATCCTACACCTGTCAAAGTTTGCAACAATCAAATACTTGTAACTTCTTACTGGAGCGTCATAAAACCTTGAAATTTTGTGACAATAAAGTACTCGAGCCTCTTGTCAATTTAAGCTACCGCTCGTAGCTAAGCTACCATTGAGTCCAAAATCAAACACTGCTAAAACTTCAAATGGCCCTAACTTCTATATGGTGCATCCTACACGTGTCAAAGTTTGCAACATTCAAATACTTGTAACTTTTTACTGGAGCGTCATAAAACCTTGAAATTTTGTGACAATAAAGTACTCCAGCCTCTTATCAATTTAGCTATCGCTCATAGCTATGCTACCCTTTTGTCCCAACTGAAGCACTGCTAAAATTTCAAATGGCCCTAACTTCTGTACGGTGCATCCTATACCTATCAATGTTTGCAACAATCAAATGCTTGTAACTTATTACTGGAGCGTGATAAAATCTTGAAATTTTCTGACAATAAACTACTCGAGCCTCTTGTCAATTTAAGCTATCGCACATAGCATGCTACTCTTGAGCCCCAAATCAAACACTGCTAAAACTTCAAATGGCGCTAACTTCTGTACGGTGCGTTCTATACCTATCAAAATTTGCAACAATTAATTGCTTGTATCTTATTCCTGGAGCGTCATAAAATCTTGAAATTTTGTGACAATAAAGTACTCGAGCCTCTTGTTAATTTAAGCTATCGCTCATAGCTAAGCTACCATTGAGTCCAAAATCAAACATTGCTAAAACTTCAAATGGCCTTACTTCTATACGGTGCGTCCTACACCTATCAAAGCTTGCAAAATTCAAATGCTTGTAACTTTTTACTGTAGTCTAATAAAATCTTGAAATTTTGTGACAATAAAGTATTCGAGCCTCTTATCAATTTAAGCTATCGCTCATAGCTATGCTACCCTTGAGTCCCAAATCAAACACTGATAAAACTTTAAATGGCCCTAACTTTTATACGGTGCGTCCTACAACTATCAAAGTTTGCAACATTCAAATACTTTGCAACTTTTTACTGGAGCGTCATAAAATCTAGAAATTTTGTGACAATAAAGTACTCGTGCCTCTTGTCAATTTAAGCTATCGCTCATAGCTATGATAACCTTGAGTCCCAAATCAAACATTGATAAAACTTCAAATGGCCCTAACTTCTGTACGGTGCAACCTATACCTATCAATGTTTGCAACAATCAAATGCTTGTAACTTATTACTGGAGCGTCATAAAATCTTGAAAATTTCTGCAAATAAACTACTCGACCTCTTGTCAATTTAAGCTATCGCTCATAGCATGCTACTCTTGAGCCCCAAATCAAACACTGCTAAAACTTCAAATGGCCCTACCTTCTGTACGGTGCGTCCTATACCTATCAAAGTTTGCACCAATCAATTGCTTGTATCTTATTCCTGGAGCGTCATAAAATCTTGCAATTTTGTGACAATAAAGAACCGAGCCTCTTGTCAATTTAAGCTATCGCTCGTAGCTAAGCTACCATTGAGTCCAAAATCAAACACTGCTAAAACTTCAAATGGCCCTAACTTCCATATGGTGCTTCCTACACCTATCAAAGTTTGCAACATTCAAATACTTGTAACTTTTTACTGGAGCGTCATAAAACCTTGAAATTTTGTGACAATAAAGTACTCCAGCCTCTTATCAATTTAGCTATCGCTCATAGCTATGCTACCCTTGTGTCCCAACTGAAACACTGCTAAAATTTTAAATGGCCCTAACTTCTGTACGGTGCATCCTATACCTATCAATGTTTGCAACAATCAAATGCTTGTAACTTATTACTGGAGCGTGATAAAATCTTGAAATTTTCTGACAATAAACTACTCGAGCCTCATGTCAATTTAAGCTATCGCTCATAGCATGCTACTCTTGAGCCCCAAATCAAACACTGCTAAAACTTCAAATGGCGCTAACTTCTGTACGGTGCGTCCTATACCTGTCAAAGTTTGCAACAATTAATTGCTTGTATCTTATTCCTGGAGCGTCATAAAATCTTGAAATTTTGTGACAATAAAGTACTCGAGCCTCTTGTCAATTTAAGCTATCGCTCATAGCTAAGCTACCATTGAGTCCAAAATCAAACACTGCTAAAACTTCAAATTTCCCTAACTTCTATATACCTACCAAAGTTTGCAACATTCAATTGCTTGGAACTTTTTACTGGAGCGTCATAAAACTTTGAAATTTTTTGACAATGAAGTACTCGAGCCTCTTATCAATTTCAGTTATCGCTCATAGCTATGTTACCCTGGAGTACCAAATCAAACACTGATAAAACTTCAAATGGCTTTAACTTCTGTACGGTGTGTCCTATACCTATTAAGGTTTGCAACATTCAAATGCTTGTAACTTTTTATTGGAGCGTCATAAAATCTTGAAATTTTGTGACAATAAAATACTCGAGCCTCTTATCAATTTAAGCTATCGCACATAGCTATGCTAACCTTGAGTCATAAATGAAAAACTGCTAAAACTTTAAATGGACCAACTTCTATACGGTCTGTCCTACACCTATCAAAGTTTGCAACATTCAAATGCTTTGTAACTTTATACTGGAGCGTTAAAAAATCGTGAAATTTTGTGCCAATAAAGTACTGGAGCCTCTTGTAAATTTAAGCTATCGCTCATAGCTTGAGTCCCAAATCAAACACTGCTAAAACTTCAAAAGGCCCTAACTTCTATATGGTGCGTCCTATACCTACCAAAGTTAGCAACATTCAATTGCTTGTAACTTTTTACTGGAGCGTCATAAAACCTTGAAATTTTCTGACAATGAAGTACTCGAGACTCTTGCCAATTTAAGTTATCGCTCATAGCTATGCTACCCTTGAGTCCCAAATCAAACACTGATAAAACTTTAAATGGCCCTAACTTTTATACGGTGCGTCCTACACCTATCACAGTTTGCAACAATGAAACCCTTGTAACTTTTTACTGTACCGTAATAAAACCTTGAAATTTTATGATAATAAAGTATTCGTGCCTCTTGTCAATTTAAGCTGTCGCTCATAGCATGCTACTCTTGAGTCCCAAATCAAACACTGCTAAAACTTCAAATGGCCCTAACTTTTGTACGGTGCATCCTACACTTATCAAAGTTTGCAACATTCAAATGCTTGTAACTTTTTACTGGAGCGTCATAAAATCTAGAAATTTTGTGACAATAAAGTACTCGTGCCTCTTATCAATTTAAGCTATCGTTCATAGTTAAGCTAACATTGAGTCCCAAATCAAACACTGCTGAAACTTCAATTGGCCCTAACTTCTGTACGGTGCGACCTATACCTATCAAAGTTTGCAACATTCAAATGCTTGTAACTTTTTACTGGAGCGTCATAAAACCTTGAAATTTTGTGACAATAAAGTACTCGAGCCTCTTATCAATTTAAACTATCGCTCATTGCTATGGTATCCGTGAGTTCCAAATCAAACACTGCTAAAACTTCAATTGGCCCTAACTTCTGTACGGTGCGTCCTATACCTATCAAAGTTTCCAACATTCAAATGCTTGTAACTTTTTACTGGAGCGTAATAAAACATTGAAATTTGGTGACAATAAAGTATAAGACTTCAAATGGCCCTAACTTCTATACGGTGCATCCTACACCTGTCAAAGTTTGCAACAATCAAATACTTGTAACTTCTTACTGGAGCGTCATAAAACCTTGAAATTTGTGACAATAAAGTACTCGATCCTCTTGTCAATTTAAGCTACCGCTCGTAGCTAAGCTACCATTGAGTCCAAAATCAAACACTGCTAAAACTTCAAATGGCCCTAACTTCTATATGGTGCATCCTACACGTGTCAAAGTTTGCAACATTCAAATACTTGTAACTTTTTACTGGAGCGTCATAAAACCTTGAAATTTTGTGACAATAAAGTACTCCAGCCTCTTGTCAATTTAGCTATCGCTCATAGCTATGCTACCCTTTTGTCCCAACTGAAGCACTGCTAAAATTTCAAATGGCCCTAACTTCTGTACGGTGCATCCTATACCTATCAATGTTTGCAACAATCAAATGCTTGTAACTTATTACTGGAGCGTGATAAAATCTTGAAATTTTCTGACAATAAACTACTCGAGCCTCTTGTAAATTTAAGCTATCGCTCATAGCATGCTACTCTTGAGCCCCAAATCCAACACTGCTAAAACTTCAAATGGCGCTAACTTCTGTACGGTTTGTCCTATGCATATCAAAGTTTGCAACAATTAATTGCTTGTATCTTATTCCTGGAGCGTCATAAAATCTTGAAATTTTGTGACAATAAAGTACTCGAGCCTCTTGTCAATTTAAGCTATCGCTCATAGCTAAGCTACCATTGAGTCCAAAATCAAACACTGCTAAAACTTCAAATGGCCCTAACTTCTATATGGTGCATCCTATACCTACCAAAGTTTGCAACATTCAATTGCTTGTAACTTTTTACTGGAGCGTCATAAAACCTTGAAATTTTCTGACAATGAAGTACTCGAGCCTCTTATCAATTTCAGTTATCGCTCATAGCTATGTTACCCTTGAGTACCAAATCAAACACTGATAAAACTTCAAATGGCTTTAACTTCTCTTTGTAACTTTTTATTGGAGCGTCATAAAATCTTGAAATTTTGTGACAATAAAATACTCGACCCTCTTATCAATTTAAGCTATCGCACATAGCTATGCTAACCTTGAGTCACAAATGAAAAACTGCTAAAACTTTAAATGGCCCAACTTCTATACGGTCTGTCCTACACCTGTCAAAGTTTGCAACATTCAAATGATTTGTAACTTTATACTGGAGCGTTAAAAAATCGTGAAATTTTGTGCCAATAAAGTACTGGAGCCTCTTGTAAATTTAAGCTATCGCTCATAGCTTGAGTCCCAAATCAAACACGGCTAAAACTTCAAAAGGCCCTAACTTCTATATGGTGCGTCCTATACCTACCAAAGTTAGCAACATTCAATTGCTTGTAACTTTTTACTGGAGCGTCATAAAAGCTTGAAATTTTCTGACAATGAAGTACCCGAGCCTCTTGCCAATTTAAGTTATCGCTCATAGCTATGCTACCCTTGAGTCCCAAATCAAACACTGATAAAACTTTAAATGGCCCTAACTTTTATACGGTGCGTCCTACACCTATCACAGTTTGCAACAATGAAACCCTTGTAACTTTTTACTGGAGCGTAATAAAACATTGAAATTTGGTGACAATAAAGTATAAAACTTCAAATGGCCCTAACTTCAATACGGTGCATCCTACACCTATCGAAGTTTGCAACAATCAAATGCTTGTAACTTTTTACTGTACCGTAATAAAACCTTGAAATTTTATGACAATAAAGTATTCGTGCCTCTTGTCAATTTAAGCTGTCGCTCATAGCATGCTACTCTTGAGACCCAAATCAAACACTGCTAAAACTTCAAATGGCCCTAACTTATGTACGGTGCATCCTACACTTATCAAAGTTTGCAACATTCAAATGCTTGCAACTTTTTACTGGAGCGTCATAAAATCTAGAAATTTTGTGACAAAGTACTCGTGCTTCTTATCAATTTAAGCTATCGTTCATAGTTAAGCTACCATTGAGTCCCAAATCAAACACTGCTGAAACTTCAATTCGCCCTAACTTCTGTACGGTGCGTCCTATACCTATCAAAGTTTGCAACATTCAAATGCTTGCAACTTTTTACTGGAGCGTCATAAAATCTAGAAATTTTGTGACAATAAAGTACTCGAGCCTCTTATCAATATAACATATCGCAAATAGCTATGCTACCATTGAGTCCCAAATCAAACGCTAAAACTTCAAATGGCCCTAACTTTTGTACGGTGCATCCTACACTTATCAAAGTTTGCAACATTCAAATGCTTGTAACTTTTTACTGGAGCGTCATAAAATCTAGAAGTTTTGTGACAATAAACTTGAGCCTCTAGTCAATTTAAGCTATCGCTCATAGCTACGCTACACTTGAGTCCCAAATCAAACACTGCAAAAACTTCAAATGGCCCTTACTTCTGTACGGTGCGTCCTATACCTATCAAAGTTTGCAACATTCAAATGCTTGCAACTTTTTACTGGAGCGTAATAACATCTTGAAATTTTGTGACAATAAAGTACTCGAGCCTCTTATCAATTTAAGCTATCGCTCATAGCTATGCTACCATTGTGTCCCAAATGAAACACTGCTAAAATTTCAAATGGCCCTAACTTCTGTACTGTGCATCCTACACTTATCAAAGTTTGCAACAATCAGTTGCTTGTATCTTATTCCTGGAGCGTCATAAAACCTTGAAATTTTGTGACAATAAAGTACTCGAGCCTCTTATCAATTTAAGCTATCGCTCATAGCTATGCTATCCGTGAGTCCCAAATCAAACACTGATAAAACTTTAAATGCCCCTAACTTTTATACGGTGCGTCCTACACCTATAACAGTTTGCAACAATGAACCGCTTGTAACTTTTTACTGGAGCGTAATAAAACATTGAAATTTGGTGACAATAAAGTATAAAACTTCAAATGGCCCTAACTTCTATACGGTCAGTCCTACACCTATCAAAGTTTGCAACATTCAAATGCTTGTAACTTTTTACTGGAGCGTCATAAAACCTTGAAATTTTGTGACAATAAAGTACTGGAGCCTCTTATCAATTTAAGCTATCGCTCATAGCTATGCTATCCGTGAGTCCCAAATCAAACACAGATAAAACTTTAAATGGCCCTAACTTTTATACGGTGCGTCCTACACCTATAACAGTTTGCAACAATGAACCGCTTGTAACTTTTTACTGGAGCGTAATAAAACATTGAAATTTGGTGACAATAAAGTATAAAACTTCAAATGGCCCTAACTTCTATACGGTGCATCTTACACCTGTCAAAGTTTGCAGCATTCAAATGCTTGTAACTTTTTACTGGAGCGTCATAAAACCTTGAAATTTTGTGACAATAAAGTACTCGAGCCTCTTATCATTTTAAGCTATCGCTCATAGCTATGCTACCCTTGAGTCACAAATGAAAAACTGCTAAAACTTTAAATGGCCCAACTTCTATACGGTGCGTCCCACACCTATCAAAGTTTGCAAAATTCAAATGCTTGTAACTTTTTACTGGAGCGTCATAAAACCTTGAAATTTTGTGACAATAAAGTACTCGAGCCTCTTATCAATATAACATATCGCAAATAGCTAAGCTTTGAGTCCCAAATCAAACGCTAAAACTTCAAATGGCCCTAACTTTTGTACGGTGCATCCTACACTTATCAAAGTTTGCAACATTCAAATGCTTGGAACTTTTTACTGGAGCGTCATCAAATCTTGAAATTTTGTGGTAATAAAGTACTTGAGCCTCTTGTCAATTTAAGCTATCGCTCATAGCTATGCTACACTTGAGTCCCAAATCAAACACTGCTAAAACTTCAAATGGCCCTTACTTCTGTACGGTGCGTCCTATACCTATCAAAGTTTGCAACATTCAAATGCTTGCAACTTTTTACTGGAGCGTAATAAAATCTTGAAATTTTGTGACAATAAAGTACTCGAGCCTCTTATCAATTTAAGCTATCGCTCATAGCTATGCTACCCTTGTGTCCCAAATAAAACACTGCTAAAATTTCAAATGGCCCTAACTTCTGTACTGTGCATCCTACACTTATCAAAGTTTGCAACAATCAGTTGCTTGTATCTTATTCCTGGAGCGTCATAAAACCTTGAAATTTTGTGACAATAAAGTACTCGAGCCTCTTATCAATTTAAGCTATCGCTCATAACTAAGCTACCATTGAGTCCAAAATCAAACACTGCTAAAACTTCAAATGGCCCTAACTTCTATATGGTGCATCCTATGCCTACCAAAGTTTGCAACATTCAATTGCTTGTAACTTTTTACTGGAGCGTCATAAAACCTTGAAATTTTCTGACAATGAAGTACTCGAGCCTCTTATCAATTTCAGTTATCGCTTATAACTATGTTACCCTTGAGTACCAAATCAAACACTGATAAAACTTCAAATGGCTCTAACTTCTGTACGGTGTGTCCTATACCTATTAAGGTTTGCAACATTCAAATGCTTGTAACTTTTTATTGGAGCGTCATAAAATCTTGAAATTTTGTGACAATAAAATACTCGAGCCTCTTATCAATTTAAGCTATCGCACATAGCTATCCTACCCTTGAGTCACAAATGAAAAACTGTTAAAACTTTAAATGGCCCAACTTCTATACGGTGCGTCCCACACCTATCAAAGTTTGCAAAATTCAAATGCTTGTAACTTTTTACTGGAGCGTAATAAAATCTTGAAATTTTGTGACAATAAAGTATTCGAGCCTCTTATCAATTTAAGCTATCGCTCATAGCTTTGCTACCCTTGGGTCCCAAATCAAACACTGATAAAACCTCAAATGGCCCTAACTTCTATACGATCGGTCCTACACCTATCAAAGTTTGCAACATTCAAATGCTTGTAACTTTTTACTGGAGCGTCATAAAACCTTGAAATTTTGTGACAATAAAGTACTCGAGCCTCTTATCACTTTAAGCTATCGCTCATAGCTATGCTATCCTTGAGTCACAAATGAAAAACTGCTAAAACTTTAAATGGCCCAACTTCTATACGGTGCGTCCCACACCTATCAAAGGTTGCAACATTCAAATGCTTGTAACCTTTTACTGGAGCGTCATAAAACCTTGAAATTTTGTGACAATAAAGTATTCGAGCCTCTTATCAATTTAAGCTATCGCTCATAGCTATGCTAACCTTGAGTCCCAAATCAAACACAGATAAAACTTTAAATGGCCCTAACTTTTATACGGTGCGTCCTACACCTATAACAGTTTGCAACAATGAACCGCTTGTAACTTTTTACTGGAGCGTAATAAAACATTGAAATTTGGTGACAATAAAGTATAAAACTTCAAATGGCCCTAACTTCTATACGGTGCATCTTACACCTGTCAAAGTTTGCAACATTCAAATGCTTGTAACTTTTTACTGGAGCGTCATAAAACCTTGAAATTTTGTGACAATAAAGTACTCGAGCCTCTTATGAATATAACATATCGCAAATAGCTAAGCTACCATTGAGTCCCAAATCAAACGCTAAAACTTCAAATGGCCCTAAGTTTTGTAAGGTGCATCCTACACTTATCAAAGTTAGCAACATTCAAATGCTTGTAACTTTTTACTGGAGCGTCATAAAACCTTGAAATTTTGTGACAATAAAGTACTCGAGCCTCTTATCAATTTAAGCTATCGCTCATACCTATGCTACCCTTGAGTCACAAATGAAAAACTGCTAAAACTTTAAATGGCCCAACTTCTATACGGTGCGTCCCACACCTATCAAAGTTTGCAAAATCCAAATGCTTGTAACTTTTTACTGGCGCGTAATAAAATCTTGAAATTTTGTGACAATAAAGTACTTGAGCCTCTTGTCAATTTAAGCTATCGCTCATAGCTATGCTACACTTGAGCCGCAAATCAAACACTGCTAAAATTTCAAATGGCCCTAACTTCTGTACGGTGCATCCTATACCTATCAATGTTTGCAACAATCAAATGCTTGTAACTTATTACTGGAGCGTGATAAAATCTTGAAATTTTCTGACAATAAACTACTCGAGCCTCTTGTCAATTTAAGCTATCGCTCATAGCATGCTATTCTTGAGCCCCAAATCAAACACTGCTAAAACTTAAAATGGCCCTAACTTCTGTACGGTGCGTCCTATACCTATCAAAGTTTGCAACAATCAATTGCTTGTATCTTATTCCTGGAGCGTCATAAAATCTTGAAATTTTGTGACAATAAAGTACTCGAGCCTCTTGTCAATTTAAGCTATCGCTCATAGCTAAGCTACCATTGAGTCCAAAATCAAACACTGCTAAAACTTCAAATGGCCCTAACTTCAATATGGTGCATCCTATACCTACCAAAGTTTGCAACATTCAATTGCTTGTAACTTTTTACTAGAGCATCATAAAACCTTGAAATTTTCTGACAATGAAGTACTCGAGCCTCTTATCAATTTCAGTTATCGCTCATAGCTATGTTACCCTTGAGTACCAAATCAAACACTGAAAGAACTTCAAATGGCTCTAACTTCTGTACGGTGTGTCCTATACCTATTAAGGTTTGCAACATTCAAATGCTTGTAACTTTTTATTGGAGCGTCATAAAATCTTGAAATTTTGTAACAATAAAATACTCGAGCCTCTTATCAATTTAAGCTATCGCACATAGCTATGCTGCCCTTGAGTCACAAATGAAAAACTGCTAAAACTTTAAATGGCCCAACTCCTATACGGTGCGTCCCACACCTATCAAAGTTTGCAAAATTCAAATGCTTGTAACTTTTTACTGGAGCGTAATAAAATCTTGAAATTTTGTGACAATAAAGTATTCGAGCCTCTTATCAATTTAAACTATCGCTCATAGCTATGCTACCTTTGAGTCCCAAATCAAACACTGATAAAACTTCAAATGGCCCTAACTTCTATACGATCTGTCCTACACCTATCAAAGTTTGCAACATTCAAATGCTTTGTAACTTTATACTGGAGCGTTAAAAAATCGTGAAATTTTGTGCCAATAAAGTACTGGAGCCTCTTGTAAATTTAAGCTATCGCTCATAGCTTGAGTCCCAAATCAAACACTGCTAAAACTTCAAAAGGCCCTAACTTCTATATGGTGCGTCCTATACCTACCAAAGTTAGCAACATTCAATTGCTTGTAACTTTTTACTGGAGCGTAATAAAACATTGAAATTTGGTGACAATAAAGTATAAAACTTCAAATGGCCCTAACTTCAATACGGTGCATCCCACACCTATCGAAGTTTGCAACAATCAAATGCTTGTAACTTTTTACTATACCGTAATAAAACCTTGAAATTTTGTGACAAAGTATTCGTGCCTCTTGTCAATTTAAGCTATTGCTCATAGCATGCTACCCTTGAGTCCCAAATCAAACACTGCTAAAACTGCAAATGGCCCTAACTTTTGTACGGTGCATCCTACACTTATCAAAGTTTGCAACATTCAAATGCTTGCAACTTTTTACTGGAGCGTCATAAAATCTAGAAATTTTCTGACAATAAAGTACTCGTGCCTCTTATCAATTTAAGCTATCGTTCATAGTTAACCTACCATTGAGTCCCAAATCAAACACTGCTAAAAGTTCAAATAGCCCTATATTTTGTACGGTGCATGATACACTTATCAAAGTTTGCAACATTCAAATGCTTGTAACTTTTTAGTGGAGCGTCATAAAATCTAGAAATTTTGTGACAATAAAGTACTCGTGCCTCTTATCAATTTAAGCTATCGTTCATAGATATGCTACCCTTGAGTCCCAAATCGAACACTGCTAAAACTTCAAATGGCCCTAACTTCTGTACGGTGCGTCCTATACCTATCAAAGTTTGCAACATTCAAATGCTTGTAACTTTTTACTGGAGCATCATAAAACCTTGAAATTTTGTGAGAATAAAGTACTCGAGCTTCTTATCAATTTAAGCTATCGCTCATAGCTATGCTATCCGTGAGTCCCAAATCAAACACTGATAAAACTTCAAATGGCCCTAACTTTTATACGGTGCGTCGTACAACTATCAAAGATCGCAACAATCAAACGATTGTAACTTTTTACTGGAGCGTAATAAAACCTTGAAATTTGGTGACAATAAAGTACTCGTGCCTCTTGTCAATTTAAGCTATCGCTCATAGCATGCTATTCTTGAGCCCCAAATCAAACACTGCTAAAACTTCAAATGGCCCTAACTTATGTACGGTGCGTCCTATACCTATCAAAGTTTGCAACAATCAATTGCTTGTATCTTATTCCTGGAGTGTCATAAAATCTTGAAATTTTGTGACAATAAAGTACTCGAGCCTCTTGTCAATTTAAGCTATCGCTCATAGCTAAGCTACCATTGAGTCCAAAATCAAACAGTGCTAAAACTTCAAATGGCCCTAACTTCAATATGGTGCATCCTATACCTACCAAAGTTTGCAACATTCAATTGCTTGTAACTTTTTACTGGAGCATCATAAAACCTTGACATTTTCTGACAATGAAGTACTCGAGCCTCTTATCAATTTCAGTTATCGCTCATAGCTATGTTACCCTTGAGTACCAAATCAAACACTGATAAAACTTCAAATGGCTCTAACTTCGGTACGGTGTGTCCTATATCTTTTAAGGTTTGCAACATTCAAATGCTTGTAACTTTTTATTGGCGCGTCATAAAATTTTGAAATTTTGTAACAATAAAATACTCGAGCCTCTTATCAATTTAAGCTATCGCACATAGCTATGCTACCCTTGAGTCACAAATGAAAAACTGCTAAAACTTTAAATGGCCCAACTTCTATACGGTGCGTCCCACACCTATCAAAGTTTGCAAAATTCAAATGCTTGTAACTTTTTACTGGAGCGTAATAAAATCTTGAAATTTTGTGACAATCAAGTATTCGAGCCTCTTATCAATTTAAGCTATCGCTCATAGCTATGCTACCTTTGAGTCCCTAATCAAACACTGATAAAACTTCAAATGGCCCTAACTTCTATACGGTCTGTCCTACACCTATCAAAGTTTGCAACATTCAAATGCTTTGTAACTTTATACTGGAGCGTTAAAAAATCGTGAAATTTTGTGCCAATAAAGTACTGGAGCCTCTTGTAAATTTAAGCTATCGCTCATAGCTTGAGTCCCTAATCAAACACTGCTAAAACTTCAAAAGGCCCTAACTTCTATATGGTGCGTCCTATACATACCAAAGTTAGCAACATTCAATTGCTTGTAACTTTTTACTGGAGCGTCATAAAACCTTGAAATTTTGTGACAATAGAGTATAAAACTTCAAATGGCCCTAACTTAAATACGGTGCATCCTACACCTATCGAAGTTTGCAACAATCAAATGCTTGTAACTTTTTACTGTACCGTAATAAAACCTTGAAATTTTGTGACAATAAAGTATTCGTGCCTCTTGTCAATTTAAGCTATCGCTCATAGCATGCTACCCTTGAGTCCCAAATCAAACACTGCTAAAACTTCAAATGGCCCTAACTTCTGTACGGTGCGTCCTATACCTATCAAAGTTTGCAACATTCAAATGCTTGTAACTTTTTAATGGAGCATCATAGAACCTTAAAATTTTGTGACAATAAAGTACTCGAGCCTCTTATCAATTTAAGCTATCGCTCATAGCTACGCTATCCGTGAGTCCCAAATCAAACACTGATAAAACTTCAAATGGCCCTAACTTTTATACCGTGCGTCCTACAACTATCAAAGTTTGCAACAATCAAACGCTTGTAACTTTTTACTGGAGCGTAATAAAACCTTGAAATTTGGTGACAATAAAGTACTCGTGCCTCTTGTCAATTTAAGGTATCGCTCATAGCATGCTACCCTTGAGTCCCAAATCAAACACTGCTAAGACTTCAAATGGCCCTAACTTCTGTACGGTGCGTCCTATACCTATCCAAGTTTGCAACATTCAAATGCTGGTAACTTTTTACTGAAGTGTCAACAAACTTTGCAATTTTGTGACTATAAAGTACTCGAGCCTCTTGTCCATTTAAGCTATCGCATATAGCCTTGAGTCCCAAATCAACCACTGATAAAAATGGAAATGGCCCTAACTTCTATACGGTCAGTCCTACACCTATTAAAGTTTGCAACATTCAAATGCTTTGTAACTTTATACTGGAGCGTTAAAAAATCGTGAATTTTTGTGCCAATAAAGTACTGGAACCTCTTGTCAATTTAAGCTATCGCTCATAGCTTGAGTCCCAAATCAAACACTGCTAAAACTTCAAAAGGCCCTAAATTTTAAACGGTGTGTCCTACACCTATCACAGTTTGCAACAATTAAACCCTTGTAACTTTTTACTGGAGCGTAATAAAACATTGAAATTTGGTGACAATAAAGTATAAAACTTCAAATGGCGCTAACTTCAATACGGTGCATCCTACACCTATCGAAGTTTGCAACAATCAAATGCTTGTAACTTTTTACTATACCGTAATAAAACCTTGAAATTTTGTGACAAAGTATTCGTGCCTCTTGTCAATTTAAGCTATTGCTCATAGCATGCTACTCTTGAGTCCCAAATCAAACACTGCTAAAACTGCAAATGGCCCTAACTTTTGTACGGTGCATCCTACACTTATCAAAGTTTGCAACATTCAAATGCTTGCAACTTTTTACTGGAGCGTCATAAAATCTAGAAATTTTCTGACAATAAAGTACTCGTGCCTCTTATCAATTTAAGCTATCGTTCATAGTTAAGCTACCATTGAGTCCCAAATCAAACACTGCTAAAAGTTCAAATAGCCCTATATTTTGTACGGTGCATGATACACTTATCAAAGTTTGCAACATTCAAATGCTTGTAACTTTTTAGTGGAGCGTCATAAAATCTAGAAATTTTGTGACAATAAAGTACTCGTGCCTCTTATCAATTTAAGCTATCGTTCATAGATATGCTACCCTTGAGTCCCAAATCGAACACTGCTAAAACTTCAAATGGCCCTAACTTCTGTACGGTGCGTCCTATACCTATCAAAGTTTGCAACATTCAAATGCTTGTAACTTTTTACTGGAGCATCATAAAACCTTGAAATTTTGTGAGAATAAAGTACTCGAGCTTCTTATCAATTTAAGCTATCGCTCATAGCTATGCTATCCGTGAGTCCCAAATCAAACACTGATAAAACTTCAAATGGCCCTAACTTTTATACGGTGCGTCGTACAACTATCAAAGATCGCAACAATCAAACGATTGTAACTTTTTACTGGAGCGTAATAAAACCTTGAAATTTGGTGACAATAAAGTACTCGTGCCTCTTGTCAATTTAAGCTATCGCTCATAGCATGCTATTCTTGAGCCCCAAATCAAACACTGCTAAAACTTCAAATGGCCCTAACTTATGTACGGTGCGTCCTATACCTATCAAAGTTTGCAACAATCAATTGCTTGTATCTTATTCCTGGAGTGTCATAAAATCTTGAAATTTTGTGACAATAAAGTACTCGCGCCTCTTGTCAATTTAAGCTATCGCTCATAGCTAAGCTACCATTGAGTCCAAAATCAAACACTGCTAAAACTTCAAATGGCCCTAACTTCAATATGGTGCATCCTATACCTACCAAAGTTTGCAACATTCAATTGCTTGTAACTTTTTACTGGAGCATCATAAAACCTTGAAATTTTCTGACAATGAAGTACTCGAGCCTCTTATCAATTTCAGTTATCGCTCATAGCTATGTTACCCTTGAGTACCAAATCAAACACTGATAAAACTTCAAATGGCTCTAACTTCGGTACGGTGTGTCCTATATCTATTAAGGTTTGCAACATTCAAATGCTTGTAACTTTTTATTGGCGCGTCATAAAATTTTGAAATTTTGTAACAATAAAATACTCGAGCCTCTTATCAATTTAAGCTATCGCACATAGCTATGCTACCCTTGAGTCACAAATGGAAAACTGCTAAAACTTTAAATGGCCCAACTTCTATACGGTGCGTCCCACACCTATCAAAGTTTGCAAAATTCAAATGCTTGTAACTTTTTACTGGAGCGTAATAAAATCTTGAAATTTTGTGACAATCAAGTATTCGAGCCTCTTATCAATTTAAGCTATCGCTCATAGCTATGCTACCTTTGAGTCCCTAATCAAACACTGATAAAACTTCAAATGGCCCTAACTTCTATACGGTCTGTCCTACACCTATCAAAGTTTGCAACATTCAAATGCTTTGTAACTTTATACTGGAGCGTTAAAAAATCGTGAAATTTTGTGCCAATAAAGTACTGGAGCCTCTTGTAAATTTAAGCTATCGCTCATAGCTTGAGTCCCTAATCAAACACTGCTAAAACTTCAAAAGGCCCTAACTTCTATATGGTGCGTCCTATACATACCAAAGTTAGCAACATTCAATTGCTTGTGACTTTTTACTGGAGCGTCATAAAACCTTGAAATTTTGTGACAATAGAGTATAAAACTTCAAATGGCCCTAACTTAAATACGGTGCATCCTACACCTATCGAAGTTTGCAACAATCAAATGCTTGTAACTTTTTACTGTACCGTAATAAAACCTTGAAATTTTGTGACAATAAAGTATTCGTGCCTCTTGTCAATTTAAGCTATCGCTCATAGCATGCTACCCTTGAGTCCCAAATCAAACACTGCTAAAACTTCAAATGGCCCTAACTTCTGTACGGTGCGTCCTATACCTATCAAAGTTTGCAACATTCAAATGCTTGTAACTTTTTACTGGAGCGTAATAAAATCTTGAAATTTTGTGACAATCAAGTATTCGAGCCTCTTATCAATTTAAACTATCGATCATAGCTATGCTATCCGTGAGTCCCAAATCAAACACTGATAAAACTTCAAATGGCCCTAACTTTTATACGGTGCGTCGTACAACTATCAAAGTTCGCAACAATCAAACGCTTGTAACTTTTTACTGGAGCGTAATAAAACCTTGAAATTTGGTGACAATAAAGTACTCGTGCCTCTTGTCAATTTAAGCTATCGCTCATAGCTTGAGTCCCAAATCAAACACTGCTAAAACTTCAAAAGGCCCTAACTTCAATATGGTGCGTCCTATACCTACCAAAGTTACCAACATTCAATTGCTTGTAACTTTTTACTGGAGCGTCATAAAACCTTCAAATTTTCTGAAAATAAAGTACTCGAACCCCTTGCCAATTTAAGTTATCGCTCATAGCTATGCTACCCTTGAGTCCCAAATCAAATACTGATAAAACTTTAAATGGCCCTAAATTTTAAACGGTGTGTCCTACACCTATCACAGTTTGCAACAATTAAACCCTTGTAACTTTTTACTGGAGCGTAATAAAACATTGAAATTTGGTGACAATAAAGAATAAAACTTCAAATGGCCCTAACTTCAATACGGTGCATCCTACACCTATCAAAGTTTGCAACAATCAAATGCTTGTAACTTTTTACTATACCGTAATAAAACCTTGAAATTTTGTGACAAAGTATTCGTGCCTCTTGTCAATTTAAGCTATTGCTCATAGCATGCTATTCTTGAGTCCCAAATCAAACACTGCTAAAACTTCAAATGGCCCTAACTTTTGTACGGTGCATCCTACACTTATCAAAGTTTGCAACATTCAAATGCTTGCAACTTTTTACTGGAGCGTCATAAAATCTAGAAATTTTCTGACAATAAAGTACTCGTGCCTCTTATCAATTTAAGCTATCGTTCATAGTTAAGCTACCATTGAGTCCCAAATCAAATACTGCTAAAACTTCAAATGGCCCTATCTTTTGTACGGTGCATGATACACTTATCAAAGTTTGCAACATTCAAATGCTTGTAACTTTTTAGTGGAGCGTCATAAAATCTAGAAATTTTGTGACAATAAAGTACTCGTGCCTCTTATCAATTTAAGCTATCGTTCACAGACATGCTACCCTTGAGTCCCAAATCGAACACTGCTAAAACTTCAAATGGCCCTAACTTCTGTACGGTGCGTCCTATACCTATCAAAGTTTGCAACATTCAAATGCTTGTAACTTTTTACTGGATCATCATAAAACCTTGAAATTTTGTGAGAATAAAGTACTCGAGCCTCTTATCAATTTAAGCTATCGCTCATAGCTATGCTATCCGTGAGTCCCAAATCAAACACTGATAAAACTTCAAATGGCCCTAACTTTTATACGGTGCGTCGTACAACTATCAAAGTTCGCAACAATCAAACGCTTGTAACTTTTTACTGGAGCGTAATAAAACCTTGAAATTTGGTGACAATAAAGTACTCGTGCCTCTTGTCAATTTAAGCTATCGCTGATAGCATGCTACCCTTGAGTAACAAATCAAACACTGCTAAAACTTCAAATGGCCCTAACTTCTGTACGGTGCGTCGTATACTTATCCAAGTTTGCAACATTCAAATGCTGGTAGCTTTTAACTGAAGCGTCATCAAACTTTGAAATTTTGTGACAATAAAGTACTCGAGCCTCTTGTCAATTTAAGCTATCGCTCATAGCTATGCTAACCTTGAGTCTCAAATCGAACACTGCTAAAACTTCAAATGGCCCTAACTTCTGTACGGTGCGTCCTATACCTATCCCAGTTTGCAACATTCAAATGCTTGTAACGTTTTACTGGAGCATCATAAAACCTTGAAATTTTGTGACAATAAAGTACTCGAGCCTCTTGTCGATTTAAGCTATCGCTCATAGCTATACTACCCTTGAGTTCCAAATCAAACACTGCTAAAACTTCAAATGGCCCTTACTTCTGTACGGAGCGTCCTCTACCTATCAAAGTTTGCAACAATCAAATGCTTGTAACTTTTTACTGGAGCGTAAGAAAACCTTGAAATTTTGTGACAATAAAATACTCGTCCCTCTTGTCAATTTAAGCTATCGCTAATAGCATGCTACTCTTGAGTCCTAAATCAACCACTGCTAAAATTTCAAATGGCCCTAACTTCAGTACGGTGCATCCTATACCTATCAATATTTGCAACAATCAAATGCTTGCAACTTTTTACTGGAGCGTCATAAAGCCTTGAAATTTTGTGACAATAAAGTACTTGTGCCTCTTGTCAATTTAAGATATCGTTCATAGACTGCTAAAACTTCAAATGGCCCTAACTTCTGTACGATGCATCCTATACCTATCAAAGTTTGCAACAATCAAATGCTTGTAACTTTTTACTGGAGCGTAATAAAATCTTGAAATTTTCTGACAATGAAGTACTCGAGCCTCTTATCAATTTCAGTTATCGCTCATAGCTATGTTACCCTTGAGTACCAAATCAAACACTGATAAAACTTCAAATTACCCTAACTTCTATACGGTGCGTCCTACAACTATCAAACTTTGCAATATTCAAATGCTTTGTACCTTTATACTGAAGCGTTAAAAAATCTTGAAATTTTGTGCCAATAAAGTACTCGAGCCTCTTGTCAATTTAAGCTATCGCTCATAGCTATTCTACCCTTGAGTCCCAAATCAAACACTGCTTAAACTTCAAATGGCCCTAACTTCTGTACGGTGCGTCCTATACATATCAAAGTTTGCAACAATCTAATGCTTGTAACTTATTACCGGAGCGTCATAAAATCTTGAAATTTTGTAACAATAAAGCACTCGAGCCTCTTATCAATTTAAGCTATCGCACATAGCTATGCTACCCTTGAGTCCGAAATGAAACACTGCTAAACCTTCAAATGGCCCAACTTCTATACGATGCGTCCTACACCTATCAAAGTTTGCAACATTCAAATGCTTGTAACTTTTTACTGGAGCGTCATAAAACCTTGAAATTTTGTTACAATAAAGTCCTCGAGCCTCTTGTTGATTTAAACTATCGCTCATAGCTATGCTACCCGTAAGTCCCAAATCAAACACTGATAAAACTTCAAATGGCCCTAACTTCTGTACGGTGCGTCCTATACCTATCAAAGCTATTGCTATATGCTAACCTTGAGTTCCAAATCATACACTGAGAAAACTTTAAATGGCCTTAACTTCTGTACGGTGTGTCCAATACCTATCAAAGTTTGCAACATTCAAATGCTTGCAACTTTTTACTGGAGCGTCATAAAATCTTGAAATTTTGTGACAATAAAGTACTCGAGCCTCTTGTCAATTTAAGCTATCGCTCATATCATGCTACTCTTGAGTCCCAAATCAAACACTGCTAAAACTTCAAATGGCCCTAACTTCTGTACGGTGCGTCCTATACCTATCCAAGATTGCAACATTCAAATGCTGGTAACTTTTTACTGAAGCGTCATCAAACTTTGAAATTTTTTGACAATAAAGTACTCGAGCCTCTTGTCAATTTAAGCTATTGCTCATAGCTATGCTAACCTTGAGTTCCAAATCATACACTGAGAAAACTTTAAATGGCCTTAACTTCTGTACGGTGTGTCCAATACCTACCAAAGTTTGCAACATTCAAATGCTTGCAACTTTTTACTGGAGCGTCATAAAATCTTGAAATTTTGTGACAATAAAGTACTCGAGCCTCTTGTCAATTTAAGCTATCGCTCATATCATGCTATTCTTGAGTCCCAAATCAAACACTGCTAAAACTTCAAATGGCCCTAACTTCTGTACGGTGCGTCCTATACCTATCAAAGTTTGCAATATTCAAATGCTTGTAACTTTTTACTGGAGCGTCATAAAATTTAGAAATTTTGTGACAATAAAGTACTCGTGCCTCTTATAAATTTAAGCTATCGTTCATAGCTATGCTACCCTTGGGCCCCTAATCGAACACTACTAACACTTCAAATGGTCCTAACTGCTGTACGGTGCGGCCAATACCTATCAAAGTTTGCAATATTCGAGTGCTTGTAACTTTTTACTGATGCGTCATAAAACTTTGAAATTTTGTGACAATAAAGTACTCGAGCCTCTTGTCAATTTAAACTATCGCTCATAGCTATGCTAACATTGAGTCCCAAATCAAACACTGAGAACACTTTAAATGTACCTAACTTCTATACGGTGCGTCCTACACCCATCAAACTTTGCAACATTCAAATGTTTGTTACTTTATACTGGAGCATCAAAAAAACTTGAAATTTTGTGACAATAAGGTACTCGAGCCTCTTGTCGATTTAAGCTATCGCTCATAGCTATTCTACCCTTGAGTCCCAAATCAAACACTGCTAAATCTTAAAATGGCAGTAACTTCTGTACGGTGCGTCCTATACCTGTCAAAGTTTGCAACTTTCAAATGCTGGTAACTTTTTACTGAAGCGTCATCAAACTTTGAAATTTTGTGACAATAAAGTACTCGAACCTCTTGTCAATTTAAGCTATTGCTCATAGCTATGCTAACCTTGAGTCCCATATCACACACTGAGAAAAATTTAAATGGCCCTAACTCCTGTACGGTGCGTCCTATACCTATCAAAGTTTGCAACATTCAAATGCTTGCACCTTTTTACTGGAGCGTCATAAGACCTTGACAATAAAGTATAAAACTTAAAATGGCCCTAACTTCTATACGGTGCATCATACACATGTCAAAGTTTGCAACATTCAAATACTTGTAGCTTTTTACTGGAGCGTCATAAAACCTTGAAATTTTGTGACAATAAAGTACTCGAGCCTCTTGTCAATTTAAGCTATCGCTCATAGCATGCTACTCTTGAGTCCCAAATCAAACACTGCTAAAACTTCAAATGGCCCTAACTTCTGTACGGTTTGTCCTATACCTATCAAAGTTGGCAACAATCAAATGCTTTTAACTTTTTCCTGGAGCGTCATAAAATTTTGAAATTTTGTGAAAATAAAGTACTCGAGCCTCTTATCAATTGAAGCTATCGCTCATAGCTATGCTACCCAAATCAAACACTGATAAAACTTCAAATGGCCCTAACTTCTGTACGGTTTGTCCTATACCTATCAAGGTTTGCAACATTCAACTGCTTTTAACTTTTTACTGGAGCGTCATAAAATCTTGAAATGTTTTTTTTTTTTATTTTTTTTTATTTCTTCCTCTATATATTACAATCTATAACAATAATATTAAGTAATATTTTGTGCAGGTTTGGATTGAATATGCTCTTTTTTCCAATGCCAAAAGAACTTCTTTTATTTATTTGTTTATTAAATTTTCTCTATTTATCCATCATTTTATTTATGTATATAATTAATTATTTATTTTGTTATTGTGATGTATTTATTTTTTTAAATCTTCCTGTAAGTTCTGCAGAGGTAATTCGCTTCAATCTTCTTGGAGTGGCACCCTCCGTGTCTGCTGCACTACACAGTTCCAGGTTTTGATGGCCTCTCAGTCGGTGTATATGTTTGGTGCTGCATTTTGTGATTGTGTCAGTGATGGTTTCAATGTGTAGGTCACGGTGTATAACCTCGTTCGGGATATACCATTCAGCATTTGTAATAGTTCGTAGTATTGTTGACTGAATTCGTTGTATTACATTTAAGTTTGATATGCTAGCTGTGCCCCATATCTCGATTCCATATTTCCAGGTAGGTGCTATTATTGTCTTGTATATTATTAGTTTGTTGTAGAGAGATAGTCTAGATGCTCGTGCAAGTAGCCAGCTTAATTGTCGGTACTTATTTTTTGCATCATTTCGCTTGTTAATGATTTGCTGCTTCCAAGTCAATTTTTCGTCTATGGTTATTCCAAGATATTTTGCAGCAGAGTGAGTTTTTAATTTTTTGCCCTTTATAGCAAGGCTGTATTTTGTCGATTTTCTGTTTGTATATACAACTTGTACAGTTTTGTCTTTATTTATCTCTATTCCCCATAAGCCACACCATGCTACTACATTGTCCAATATATGTTGGATTGCATTTGTTGCCTTTTTTTCGTCATTGTGTGATGCCATTAAAACTGTGTCGTCTGCGAATGTTTCTATCATCGCATTGCTTTTCGTTGGAATTGGTATATCTGCTGTGAATATTAAGTATAGTAGAGGTCCTAATACGCTGCCTTGTGGTACTCCAGCTGTCATTGGTAGGATGTCTGAACAATCCTCGTCATATTTTATGTAGAACTGTCGTTCGCTTATATAGCTCTTTACAATGTCATAATAATTTTGTCCTTTGTGCCACACCTTGTCCAATGTTTTTGCAATGTCCAAGTATACAGATTCGCAGTATTTTTTGTTGTCTATACTTTCAAGGATTTTGTTTACAACCCTGTGGACCTGTTGCACAGTTGAGTGTTGTCTTCTAAATCCAAACTGATGGCTAGGTATTAATTTTTTTGTTGTTAAGATTGGCTCTAATCTGTCCTATAGTGTCCTTTCAAATACTTTCGATAGTATTGGCAATAGACTGATAGGTCGGTAAGAAGTTGTTTTGGTGGCATCTTTTCCTGGCTTGCTGATGGCTGTTATCTGTGTAACTTTCTATAAACTAGAGAAATACTCTAGCATGCAGTTAAATATATTTCGGATATATATTATAGCTATATCAGGCATTTCTTTAAGTATTTTCCCGCTTATCAGAACATATCCTGGCGCGTTTTTGTCTTTTAATTTTTTAATTTTGTTTTTGATTTCTGCCACTGACGCATTTTTTGTTTTGGATTGCGGGATATTTAGTACATTGTCAAGATGAGTGGTTTGATTGTCCATTTCGCTTGTAAATATTTCAAGGAAATGTTTGGCCAGTGTGTTGGCTTTGTCTTTACTTGTTTTCGCCCATGTACCGGTTTGTGTTTTGATAGGAGGTTTGTGTATTATTGCACCAGTGAGTTTTTTCGTAGCCTTCCAAAGAGAGTAATTTGTTGAGGTGGTCGTTCCCAAGTTCAGCATATGTTTTTCTAGTTCCTTTTCTCTGTTTTTCTGAAGTAAAATTTTTAATTCATATGTTGCTTTGTTTAGGTTCCGTTTATCTTCCGGATTCCTAGTTACTTGCCATGTTTTCCGGAGCTTCCTTTTCCATTTAATTTTTCCCTTGATGAACGCTGGTGTAGTGTCTGTATTTGCTAACGTTAGCTTTGGGTTTGAAGCTGTGATTGCTTCGATGACGCTTTCATTAAAGTATGAGATTGCGGAATCGATTTCATTTTTTGTTTTTAATCGTATATCTATTTTTAGTTGTTTTTCCAGTGCTAGACGAAAATTATTCCAGTCAGTTTTATTGTTATAGATGCCTGAGAAAAGTCTTGTCTCTATTGATCCTAGTAATGTCATTCGGATTGGGGAGTGGTCTGAGGATAATTCTAAACATGATTTAATAGTTAGCTGTTTATGAAGAATATTTTTTGTGATGCAGAAGTCTATTAAATCTGGTTGTTTTTTTGTATCTGTTGGCCAATATGTTGGTTCACCAGTGCTAATGAATCGACCATTACTATATGGTATAGCTTTAAGTATCTCACGACCTTTTGCGTTTGTCAACCTTGATCCCCATAAAACATTTTTAGCGTTATAGTCACCTCCGGCTAAATAGCGATTCCCAAGTTTTTTTTAAATAGTCTAGATATTGTTCTTTTGTGTTGTTATATTTTGGTGGACAATAGACAGCAGATATCGCGATTTGTCCTTTCGAGTCTTTAAGTGCTATTGTGGTTGCTTGAAGCTTTTCTTTTTTATATGCGTCAAGTTCAATGTAATTCATATTTTTTTTTATAATGGTCGCCGTTCCACCGTGAGATTTGTTGTCAGGATGATTTGTGTAATGGATGTCAAAGTTAGGGAATTTAACATATGTTTTGTCTGTAGCATGTGTTTCCGAGATTAACATCACATCTATTGAATTATTTATTAGGAAAATCTATAATTCTAGTTCATGGCGCGACAGTCGATTTGCATTCCATATTGCCAAATTTATTTTATTTACTGCGTTCATCTATTTTGCATACAAGCATAGTTACTATGTTCATCATACTGGTCATTTGATTTATTAGTTTCATCATTGTTTTTAATTCGGATAGATCGTCATTGTTTGACATTATTTCTTATGTGCTGTTGCTTTTTATTTGATTTGGCTCCTGTGATATTGTTTCCATTTGTGCAGCTTGAGCGTATGAAATACCAGAGATGATTTTCTGGCCATTTATTTTTGTATTGTGATTGTTTTGGTTTGTTTCAATAATGATTTGTCCATTTGTTTCTTTCTTGCGAAGTGTAGGGTATCTCTGGACTTGTAGAGCTTTATATATCGCACATCCTGTGTAGTTTGCCGTGTGGTTTTCACCGCAATGTACGCATTTAATATTTACTCTATCAGCGTCGATTATAATTGTGCACATGTTTGTCTCGTGGTAATACCACTCTAAAGCCTCGCTCATCTTTTGGTCGAAATGTGTAATACTTTGTTCCTTTTTGCTTTAATAATTCAATTACTTTTGTGTAGTCTGTGGATTTTTATTTCGTTCTTGCTTAGAATTTTCATTTCGTACAATATATTTGGCATGGAATTTATTTTCAGATAAGGCTTTTATATTTTCAACATTCTGAACATATATAGGAGGTGGTTTTTGTAAACGTTGCGCAATTGGTTTTTGTATATTAATGTTCGCATTTGTCCCACTGTTGTTTTGTTCTTCTCTGTTGTCTTGAGAGTCCGTTTTGTCATTGACTGCTAACAGTTCGAATCTGTTTGTTGTGTTTGGAGGGATAGGCTTGCTCAGCCAATATTGTTGGAGTGATGTTTGTGTTGTGTTGAACATTTAATTTTTCGGTCTTTTGTTACTAGTATTTTGTTCATTTAACTTGTTTGGCGATTTTTTTTTCGCGGTTTCGTTTTTATTTTCGGTAATTTTATTACTGGTTTTAATATTTATATTTTGTACTTGCGTGTTTGTTGCTGCTGATGAAATTGGTGTTGTTCCGATTGCCATTATTGGTGAGTTGCAGCTAATCGTTACCGTCGCAGTCACCGATGTTACAGTTGTGGTAGAGGAGCTTTGAGTTGTTATTGTGGTTGCTGAAATAGTAGGTAGGTAGGAGTGGCAGCCTTTGTCGCAAAAAGCACACTTAAGCACATAGAATGGCTCGTTGTGAAATAGTAACTGGTGGATAAAGCTCCATAGTGGGAGTTGCGAATTGGACACTCCAAGGTAGGGAATTGCTGGCACCTAGTACAGTGGGAGAGCAAGATCGTGGTCTGCTCTCTGTCACTTCGACCGGCAATTTCGAGTTGCCGTTGTTTTCGTTTGAGACGAAAGAAAAATATGCGTTTCTTTTTGTTGCTGTTTTTTGTTTAAGTGTGTCAACCACACTCATTATAAATTTGTGATTTGTTCTTATTTTATTCTATTTTAAAAGATGTGTCCCAGTAAGTGACCGGTAGATTCGTTCTACTCGATCACTGCACTATTGCACTTCTTCTTTACAACTTAACTTACTTTAACTTAATAAATTTATATTAAAGAATCAATTTTTGCGGAGCGAGCTTAAACATGTCTGCACTGTTCAAACTTCTAAAAATAATTAAAAGCTTTTAATATACAAATTATTGCCTCTGTGTATGCATTTTTCATATCATTCATTGAAATGTTGTGACAATAAAGTACTCGAGCCTCTTCTCAATTTAATCTATCGCACATGGCTATGCTACCCTTGAGTCCCAAATGAAACACTGCTAAACCTTCAAATGGCCCAACTTATAGACGGTGCGTCCTACACCTATCAAAGTTGGCAACATTCAATTGCTTGTAACTTTTTACTGGAGCGTAATAAAATCTTGAAATTTTCTGACGATAAAGTACTCGAACCTGTTGTCAATTTAAGCTATCGCTCATAGCTAGCTACCATTGAGTCCCAAATCAAACACTGCTAAAACTGCAAATGGTCCTGACTTCTGTACGGTGCGTAATATAACTATCAAAGTTTGCAACATTCAAATGCTGGTAACTTTTACTGAAGCGTCATCAAACTTTGAAATTTTGTGACAATAAAGTACTCGAACCTCTTGTCAATTTAAGCTATTGCTCATAGCTATGCTAACCTTGAGTCCCAAATCACACACAGAGATAACTTTAAATGGCCCTAACTTCTGTACGGTGCCTCCTATACCTATCAAAGTTTGCAACATTCAAATGCTTGCAACTTTTTACTGGAGCGTCATAAGATCTTGAAATTTGGTGACAACAAAGTATAAAACTTCAAATGGCCCTAATTTCTATTCGGTGCATCATACATCTGTCAAAGTTTGCAACATTCAAATACTTGTAACTTTTTACTGGAGCGTCATAAAACCTTGAAATTTTGTGACAATAAAGTACTCGAGCCTCTTGTCAATTTAAGCTATCGCTCATAGAATGCTACTCTTGAGTCCCAAATCAAACACTGCTAAAACTTCAAATGGTCCTAACATCTTTACGGTGCGTCCTATACCTATCAAAGTTTGCAACATTCAAATGCTTGTAGCTTTTTACTGGATCGTAATAAAACCTTGAAATTTTGTGACAAAAAAGTACTCGTGCCTCTTGTTAATTTAAGCTATCGCTCATACCATGCTACTTGTGAGTCCCAAATCAAACACTGCTAAAACTTCAAATGGACCTAACTTCTGTACGGTGCATCTTACAACTATCAAAGTTTGCAATATTCAAATGCTTGCAACTTTACTGGAGCGTCAGAAAATCATGAAAATTTGTGACAATAAAGTACTTGAGCCCCTTATCAATTTAAGCTATCACACATAGCTATTCTACCCTTTAGTCCCAAATGAAACACTGCTAAACCTTGAAATGGCCCAACTTCTATACGGTGCGTCCTACACCTATCTACACCTATCAAAGTTTGCAACATTCAAATGCTTGTAACGTTTTACTGGAGCGCCATCAAACTTTGAAATTTTGTGTCAATAAAGTACTCGAGCCTCTTGTCAATTTAAGCTATCGCTCATAGCTAAGCTACCATTGAAACCTAAACCAAACACTGCTAAAACTTCAAATGGCCCTAAGTTCTGTAAGGTGCTTCTTACACCTATCAAAGTTTTGCAACATTCAAATTCCATGTAACTTTATTCTGGAGCGTCAAAAAATGTTGAAATTTTGTGACAATAAAGTACTCGAGCCTCTTGTCAATTTAAGCTATCGCTCATAGCTATGCTACCCTACAGTCCCAAATCAAACACTGCTAAAACTTCAAATGGCCCTAACTTCTATATGGTGCGTCCCATACCTACCAAAGTATGCAACATTCAGTTGCTTGTAACTTTTTACTGGAGCGTCATAAAACGTTGAAATTTTCTGACAATGAAGTACTCGAGCCTCTTATCAATTTAAGTTATCGTTCATAGCTATGCTTCCCTTAAGTCCCAAATCAAACAATGATAAAACTTCAAATGGCCCTACCTTCTGTACATTGCGTCCTACACCTATCAAAATTTGCAACATTCAAATGCTTGTAACTTTTTACTGGAGCGTCATAAAATCTTGAAATTTTGTGACAATAAAGTACTCGAGCCTCTTAATAATTGAAGCTATCGCACATGGCTATGCTACTCTTGAGTCCCAAATGAAACACTGCTAAACCTTCAAATGGCCCAACTTCTATGCGGTGCGTCCTACACCTATCAAAGTTGGCAACATTCAAATGCTATGTAACTTTATTCTGGAGCGTCAAAAATCTTGAAATTTTGTGACAATAAAGTACTCTAGCCTCTTGTCAATTTAAGCTATGGCTAATGGCCCTACCTTCTGTACATTGCGTCCTACACCTATCAAAATTTGCAACTTTCAAATGCTTGTAACTTTTTACTGGAGCGTCATAAAATTTTGAAATTTTGTGAAAATAAAATAGTCGAGCCTCTTATCAATTTAAGCTATCGCTCATAGCTATGCTACCCTTGGGTCACAAATCAAACACTGATAAAACTTCAAATGGCCCTAACTTCTATATGGTGCGTCCTATAACTACCAAAGTTTGCAACATTCAGTTGCTTGTAACTTTTTACTGGATCGTAATAAAACCTTGAAATTTTGTGACAATAAACTACTTTTGCCTCTTGTCAATTTAAGCTATCGCTCATAGCATGCTACTCGTGAGTCCCAAATCAAACACTGCTAAAACTTCAAATTGCCCTAACTTCTGTACGGTGCGTCCTATACCTATTAAAGTTTGCAACAATCAAATGCTTGTAACTTATTACTGGAGCGTCATAAAACCTTGAAATTTATTGACAATAAGTACTCGTGCCTCTTGTCAATTTAAGCTATCGCTCATAGCTAAGCTACCATTGAGTCCCAAATCAAACACTGCTAAAACTTCAAATGGCCCTAACTTCTGTACGGTGCATCTTACACCTATCAAAGTTTGCAACATTCAAATGCTATTTAACTTTATTCTGGAACGTCAGAACATCTTGAAATTTTGTGACAATAAATTACTCGAGCCTCTTATCAATTTAAGCTATGCTACCCTTTAGTCCCAAATCAAACATTGATAAAACTTCAAATGGCCCTGGATTATGTACATTGCGTCCTACACCTATCAAAATTTGCAACATTCAAATGCTTGTAACTTTTTACTGGAACGTCATAAAATCTTGAAATTTTGTGACAATAAAGTACTCGAGCCTCTTAATAATTTAAGCTATCGCACATGGCTATGCTACTCTTGAGTCCCAAATGAAACACTGCTAAACCTTCAAATGGCCCAACTTCTATGCGGTGCGTCCTACACCTATCAAAGTTGGCAACATTCAAATGCTATGTAACTTTATTCTGGAGCGTCAAAAATCTTGAAATTTTGTGACAATAAAGTACTCTAGCCTCTTGTCAATTTAAGCTATGGCTCATAGCTATGCTACCCTACAGTCCCAAATCAAACACTGCTAAAACTTCAAATGGCCCTAACTTCTATATGGTGCGTCCCATACCTACCAAAGTATGCAACATTCAGTTGCTTGTAACTTTTTACTGGAGCGTCATAAAACGTTGAAATTTTCTGACAATGAAGTACTCGAGCCTCTTATCAATTTAAGTTATCGTTCATAGCTATGCTTCCCTTAAGTCCCAAATCAAACAGTGATAAAACTTCAAATGGCCCTACCTTCTGTACATTGCGTCCTACACCTATCAAAATTTGCAACTTTCAAATGCTTGTAACTTTTTACTGGAGCGTCATAAAATTTTGAAATTTTGTGAAAATAAAGTAGTCGAGCCTCTTATCAATTTAAGCTATCGCTCATAGCTATGCTACCCTTGGGTCCCAAATCAAACACTGATAAAACTTCAAATGGCCCTAACTTCTATATGGTGCGTCCAGTAACTACCAAAGTTTGCAACATTCAGTTGCTTGTAACTTTTTACTGGATCGTAATAAAACCTTGAAATTTTGTGACAATAAAGTACTTGTGCCTCTTGTCAATTTAAGCTATCGCTCATAGCATGCTACTCGTGAGTCCCAAATCAAACACTGCTAAAACTTCAAATTGCCCTAACTTCTGTACGGTGCGTCCTATACCTATTAAAGTTTGCAACAATCAAATGCTTGTAACTTATTACTGGAGCGTCATAAAACCTTGAAATTTGGTGACAATAAATACTTGTGCCTCTTGTCAATTTAAGCTATCGCTCATAGCTAAGCTACCATTGAGTCCCAAATCAAACACTGCTAAAACTTCAAATGGCCCTAACTTCTGTACGGTGCATCTTACACCTATCAAAGTTTGCAACATTCAAATGCTATTTAACTTTATTCTGGAACGTCAGAAAATCTTGAAATTTTGTGACAATAAATTACTCGAGCCTCTTATCAATTTAAGCTATGCTACCCTTTAGTCCCAAATCAAACATTGATAAAACTTCAAATGGCCCTGGCTTCTGCACATTGCGTCCTACACCTATCAAAATTTGCAACATTCAAATGCTTGTAACTTTTTACTGGAGCGTAATAAAATCTTGAAATTTTGTGACGAAAAAAGTACTCGAGCCTCTTATCAATTTAAGCTATCGCTCATAGCTAAGCTACCATTGAGTCCCAAATCAAACACTGCTAAAACTGCAAATGGCCCTAAATTCTGTACTGTGCGTCTTATACCTATCAAAATTTGCAATATTCAAATGCTTGCACCTTTTTACTGGAGCGTCATATAACCTTGAAATTTGGTATCAATAAAGTATAAAATTTCAAATGGCCCTAAATTCTATATGGTGCATACTACACCTGTCAAAGTTTGCAACATTCAAATATTTGTAACTTTTTACTGGAGCGTCATAAAACCTTGAAATTTTGTGACAATAAAGTACTCATGCCTCTTGTCAATTTAAGCTATTGCTCATAGCATGCTACTCTTGCGTTCCAAATCAAACACTGCTAAAAATTCACATGGCCCTAACTTCTGTACGGCGTGTCCTATACCTATCAAAGTTTGCAACAATCAAATGCTTGTAACTTTTTACTGGAGCGTCATAAAATCTAGATATTTTATGACAATAAAGTACTCGTGCCTCTTATAAATTTAAGCTATCGTTCATAGCTATGCTACCCTTGAGTCCCAAATCAAACACTGCTAAGACTTCAAATGGCCCTAACTTCTGTACGGTGCGTCCTATACCTATCAAAGTTTGCAACATTCGAGTGCTTGTAACTTTTTACTGAAGCGTCCTAAAACCTTGAAATTTTGTGACAATAAAGTACTCGCGCCTCTTTTCAATTTAAGCTATCGCTCCTAGCATGCTACTCTTGAGTCCCAAATTAAACACTGCTAAAACTTCAGATGGCCCTAACTTCTGTACGGTGCGTCATATACCTATCAAAGTTTGCAACAATCAAATGCTTGTAACTTATTACTGGACCGTCATAAAATCTTGAAATTTTGTGACAATAAAGTAATCGGGCCTCTTGTCAATTTAAGCTCTCGCTCATAGCTAAGCTACCATTGAGTCCCAAATTAAACACTGCTAAAACTTCAAATGGCCCTAACTTCTGTAAGGTGCATCTTACACCTATCAAAGTTTGCAACATTCAAATGCTATGTAACCCTTATTCTGGGGCGTCAAAAATCTTGAAATTTTGTGACAATAAAGTACTCTAGCCTCTTGTCAATTTAAGCTATCGCTCATAGCTATGCTACCCTTCAGTCCCAAATCAAACACTGCTAAAACTTCAAATGGCCCTAACTTCTATATGGTGCGTCCTATACCTACCAAAGTATGCAAACATTCAGTTGCTTGTAACTTTTTACTGGCGCGTCATAAAACGTTGAAATTTTCTGACAATGAAGTACTCGAGCCTCTTATCAATTTAAGTTATCGTTCATAGCTATGCTTCCCTTAAGTCCCAAATCAAACAATGATAAATCTTCAAATGGCCCTACCTTCTATACATTGCGTCCTACACCTATCAAAATTTGCAACTTTCAAATGCTTGTAACTTTTTACTGGAGCGTCATAAAATTTTTAAATTTTGTGAAAATAAAGTAGTCGAGCCTCTTATCAATTTAAGCTATCGCTCATAGCTATGCTACCCTTGGGTCCCAAATCAAACACTGATAAAACTTCAAATGGCCCTAACTTCTGTACGGTTTGTCCTATACCTATCAAGGTTTGCAACATTTAAATGCTTGTAACTTTTTACTGGAGCGCCGTAAAATCTTGAAATTTGGTGACAATAAAGTACTCGAGCCTCTTATCAATTTATATCAAACACTGATAAAATTTCAAATATCCCTAACGGTGCATCCTACACCTATACGGTGCATCCTACACCTATACGGTGCATCCTACACCTATACGGTGCATCCTACACCTATAAGGTGTAACCTAGACCTATCAAAGTTTGCAACATTCAAATGCTTGTAACTTATTGCTGGAGCGTTATAAAATCTTGAAATTTTGTGACAATAAAGTACTCAAGCCTCTTGTAAATTTAAACTATCGCTCATAGCTAAGCTACCATTGAGTCCCAAGTCAAACACTGCTAAAACTGCAAATGGCCCTAACTTCTGTACGGTGCGTCCTATACCTATCAAAGCTTGCAACATTCAAATGCTGGTAACTTTTACTGAAGCGTCATCAAACTTTGAACTTTTGTGACTATAAAGTACTCGAACCTCTTGTCAATTTAAGCTATTGCTCATAGCTATGCTAACCTTGAGTCACAACTCGCAGACTGAGAAAAGTTTAAATGCCCTAACTTCTGTACGGTGCGTCCTATACCTATCAAAGTTTGCAACATTCAAATGCTTGCAATTTTTAGTGGAGCGTCATAAAATCTTGAAATTTTGTGACAATAAAGTACTCGAGCCTCTTGTCAATTTAAGCTATCGCTCATAGCATGCTACCCTTGAGTCCTAAATCAAGCAATGATAAAACTTCACATGGCCCTAACTTCTGTACATTGCGTCCTACACCTATCAAAATTTGCAACATTCAAATGTTTGTAACTTTTTACTGGAGCGTCATAAAATTTTGAAATTTTGTGAAAATAAAGTACTCGAGCCTCTTATCAATTTAAGCTATCGCTCATAGCTATGTTACCCTTGAGTCCCAAATCAAACTCTGATAAAACTTCAAATGGCCCTAACTTCTGTACGGTTTGTCCTCAAGGTTTGCAACTTTGAAATGCTTGTAACTCTTAGTGGAGCGTCATAAAAGCTTGAAATTTGGTGACAATAAAGTACTCGAGCCTCTTGTCAATTTAAGGTATCGCTCATAGCTAAGCTACGATTGAGTCCCAAATCAAACACTGCTAAAACTTCAAATGGCCCTAACTTCTGTACGGTGCATCTTACACCTACCAAAGTTTGCTATATTCAAATGCTTGCAACTTTTTACTGGAGCGTCAGAAAATCTTGAAATTTTGTGACAATAAAGTACTCGAGCCTCCTATCAATTTAAGCTATCGCACATGGCTATCCTACCCTTGACTTCCAAATGAAACACTGCTAAACCTTCAAATAGCCCAACTTCTATACGGTGCGTCCTACACCTATCAAAGTTGGCAACATTCAAATGCTTGTAACTTTTTACTGGAGCGTAATGAAATCTTGAAATTTTGCGACGATAAAGTAGTCGAGACTCTTATCAATTTAAGCTTTTGTTCATAGCTATGCTATCCTAGAGTCCCAAATCAAACACTGATAAAACTTCAAATGGCCCTAACTCCTATACGGTGCGTCTTACACCTATCAAAATTTGCAACATTCAAATGCTTGTAACTTTATACTGTAGCGTCAAAAAAAACTTGAAATTTTGTGACAATAAAGTACTCGAGCCTCTTGTCAATTTAAGCTATCGCTCATAGCTATGCTACCTTTGAGTTCCAAATTAAACACTGCTAAAACTTCAAATGGCCCTAACTTGTGTACGGTGCGTCCTACACCTGTCAAAGTTTGCAACATTCAAACACTTGTAACTTTTTACTGCAGCGTCATAAGACCTTGAAATTTTGTGACAATAAAGTACTCGTGCCTCTTGTCAATTTAAGCTATTGCTCATAGCAAGCAAGTCTTGAGTCCCAAATAAAACACTGCTAAAACTTCAAATGGTCCTAACTTCTGTACGGTGCGTCCTATACCTATCAAAGTTTGCAAGAATCAAATGCTTGTAACTTTATACTGTAGCGTAAAAAAAACTTGAAATATTGTGACAATAAAATTCTCGAGTCTCTTGTCAATTTAAGCTATCGCTCATAGCTATGCTACCCTTGAGTTCCAAATCAAATACTGCTAAAACTTCAAATGGCCCTAACTTGTGTACGGTGCGTCCTACACCTGTCAAAGTTTGCAACATTCAAACACTTGTAACTTTTTACTGAGCGTCATAAAATCTAGATATTTTATGACAATAAAGTACTCGTACCTCTTATAAATTTAAGCTATCGTTCATAACTATGCTACCCTTGAGTCCCAAATCAAACACTGCTAAGACTTCAAATGGCCCTAACTTCTGTACGGTGCGTCCTATACCTATCAAAGTTTGCAACATTCGAGTGCTTGTAACTTTTTACTGAAGCGTCCTAAATCCTTGAAATTTTGTGACAATAAAGTACTCGCGCCTCTTGTCAATTTAAGCTATCGCTCCTAGCATGCTACTCTTGAGTCCCAAACTAAACACTGCTAAAACTTCAAATGGCCCTAACTTCTGTACGGTGCGTCCTATACCTATCAAAGTTTGCAACAATCAAATGTTTGTAACTTATTACTGGAGCGTCATAAAATCTTGAAATTTTGTGACAATAAAGTAATCGAGCCCCTTGTCAATTTAAGCTATGGCTCATAGCTATGCTTCCCTTAAGACCCAAATCAAACAATGATAAAACTTCAAATAGCCCTACCTTCTGTACACTGCGTCCTACACCTATCAAAATTTGCAACTTTCAAATGCTTGTAACTTTTTACTGGAGCGTCATAAAATTTTGAAATTTTGTTAAAATAAATTAGTCGAGCCTCTTATCAATTTAAGCTATCGCTCATAGCTATGCTACCCTTGGGTCCCAAATCAAACACTGATAAAACTTCAAATAACCCTAACTTCTGTACGGTTTGTCCTATACCTATCAAGGTTTGCAACATTCAAATGCTTGTAACTTTTTACTGGAGCGTCGTAAAATCTTGAAATTTGTTGACAATAAAGTACTCGAGCCTCTTATCAATTTATATCAAACACTGATAAAACTTCAAATGGCCCTAACGGTGCATCCTACACCTATACGGTGCATCCTACACCTATACGGTGCATCCTACACCTATACGGTGCATCCTACACCTATACGGTGCATCCTACACCTATACGGTGCATCCTACACCTATACGGTGCATCCTACACCTATACGGTGTAACCTAGACCTATCAAAGTTTGCAACATTCGAATGCTTGTAATTTATTGCTGGAGCGTTATAAAATCTTGAAATTTTGTGACAATAAAGTACTCAAGCCTCTTGTAAATTTAAACTATCGCTCATAGCTAAGCTACCATTGAGTCCCAAGTCAAACACTGCTAAAACTGCAAATGGCCCTAACTTCTGTACGGTGCGTCCTATACCTATCAAAGCTTGCAACATTCAAATGCTGGTAACTTTTACTGAAGCGTCATCAAACTTTGAACTTTTGTGACTATAAAGTACTCGAACCTCTTGTCAATTTAAGCTATTGCTCATAGCTATGCTAACCTTGAGTCACAACTCGCAGACTGAGAAAAGTTTAAATGCCCTAACTTCTGTACGGTGCGTCCTATACCTATCAAAGTTTGCAACATTCAAATGCTTGCAATTTTTAGTGGAGCGTCATAAAATCTTGAAATTTTGTGACAATAAAGTACTCGAGCCTCTTGTCAATTTAAGCTATCGCTCATAGCATGCTACCCTTGAGTCCTAAATCAAGCAATGATAAAACTTCACTTGGCCCTAACTTCTGTACATTGCGACCTACACCTATCAAAATTTGCAACATTCAAATGCTTGTAACTTTTTACTGGAGCGTCATAAAATTTTGAAATTTTGTGAAAATAAAGTGCTCGAGCCTCTTATCAATTTAAGCTATCGCTGATAGCTATGCTACCCTTGAGTCCCAAACCAAACTCTGATAAAACTTCAAATGGCCCTAACTTCTGTACGGTTTGTCCTATAGCTATCAAGGTTTGCAACATTCAAATGCTTGTAACTTTTTACTGGAGCGTAATAAAACCTTGAAATTTTGTGACAATAAAGTACTCGTGCCTCTTGTCAATTTAAGCTATGGATCATAGAATGCTACGCTTGAGTCTCAAATCAAACACGGCTAAAACTTCAAATGGCCCTAACTTCTGAACATTGCGTCCTACACCTATCAAAATTTGCAACATTCAAATGCTTGTAACTTCTTACTAGAGCGTCATAAAATTTTGAAATTTTGTGAAAATAAAGTGCTCGAGCCTCTTATCAATTTAAGCTATCGCTCATAGCTATGCTACCCTTGAGTCCCATATCAAACTCTGATAAAACTTCAAATGGCCCTAACTTCTGTACGTTTTGGCCTATACCTATCAAGGTTTGCAACATTCAAATGCTTGTAACGTTTTACTGGAGCGTAATAAAACCTTGAAATTTTGTGACAATAAAGTACTCGTGCCTCTTGTCAATTTAAGCTATCGCTCATAGCTATGCTACCCGTGAATCCCAAATCAAACACTGATAAAACTTCAAATGGCCGGTGCGTCCTATAACTATCAAAGTGTGCAACAATCAAACGCTTGTAACTTTTTACTGGAGCGTAATAAAACCTTGAAATTTTGTGACAATAAAGTACTCGAGCCTCTTTTCAATTTAAGCTATCTGTCATAGTTATGCTACCCTTGAGTTCCAAATCAAACACTGATAAAACTTCAAATGGCCCTAACTTTTATACGGTGCGTCCTACATCTATCAAAGTTTACAACATTCAAATGCTTGTAACTTTTTACTGGAGCGAAATAAAATTTTGAAATTCTGTGACAATAAAGTACTCGAGCCTCTTATCAATTTAATCTATCGGTCATAGTTATGCTACCCTTGAGTCCCAAATCAAACACTGATAAAACTTCAAATGGCCCTAACTTTTATACGGTGCGTCCTACAACTATCAAAGTTTGCAACAATCAAACGCTTGAAACTTTTTACTGGAGCGTAATAAAACCTTGAAAACCTTTGGTGACAATAAGTACTCGTGCCTCTTGTCTATTTAACCTATCGCTCATAGCATGCAACCCTTGAGTCCCAAATGAAACACTGCTAAAACTTGAAATGGCCCTAACTTCTGTTCCTAGCTAAGCTACCATTGAGTACCAAATCAAACACTGCTTAAACTTCCAATGGCCCTAACTTCTGTACGGTGTATCCTACACCTATCAAAGTTGGCAACATTCAAATGCTTGTAACTTTTTACTGGAGCGAAATAAAATTTTGAAATTTTGTGACAATAAAGTACTCGAGCCTCTTTTCAATTTAAGCTATCGGTCATAGTTATGCTACCCTTGAGTCCCAAATCAAACACTGATAAAACTTCAAATGGCCCTAACTTTTATACGGTGCATCCTACAACTATCAAAGTTTGCAACAATCAAACGGTTGAAACTTTTTACTGGAGCGTAATAAAACCTTGAAATTTGGTGACAATAAGTACTCGTGCCTCTTGTCTATTTAACCTATCGCTCATAGCATGATACCCTTGAGTCCCAAATGAAACACTGCTAAAACTTGAAATGGCCCTAACTTCTGTACGGTGCGTCCTATACCTAACAAGGTTTGCAACATTCAAATGCTTGTAACTTTTTACTGGAGCGTCATAAAACTTTGAAATTTTGTGACAATAAAGTACTCGAGCCTCTTATCAATTTAAGTTATCGCTCATAGTTATGCTACCTTTGAGTCCCAAATCAAACACTGCTAAAACTTCAAACGGCCCGAACTTCTGTACGGTCCGTCCTATACCTATCAAAGTTTGCAACAATCAAATGCTTTTAACTTACTACTGGAGCGTCATAAATTCTTGAAATTTTGTGACAATAAAGTACTCGAGCCTCTTGTCAATTTAAGCTATCGCTCATAGCTAAGCTACCATTGAGTACCAAATCAAACACTGCTTAAACTTCCAATGGCCCTAACTTCTGTACGGTGCATCCTACACCTATCAAAGTTTGCAACAATCAAATGCTTGTAACTTATTACTGGAGCGTCATAAAATCTTAAAATTTTGTGACAATAAAGTACTCGAGACTCCTGTCAATTTAAGCTATCGCTCATAGCTAAGCTACCATTGAGTACCAAATCAAACACTGCTTAAACTTCCAATGGGCCTAACTTCTATACGGTGCATCCTACACCTGTCAAAATTTGCAACATTCAAATGCTTGTAACTCTTTACTGGAGCGTCATAAAATCTAGAAATTTTGTGACAATAAAGTACTCGAGCTTCTTATCAATTTAAGCTATCGTTCATAGCTATGCTACCCTTGAGTCCCAAATCAAACACTGCTAAAACTTCAAACGGCCCGAACTTCTGTACGGTCCGTCCTATACCTATCAAAGTTTGCAACAATCAAATGCTTGTAACTTATTACTGGAGCGTCATAAAATCTTGAAATTTTGTGACAATAAAGTACTCGAGCCTCATGTCAATTTAAGCTATCGCTCATAGCTAAGCTACCATTGAGTACCAAATCAAACACTGCTTAAACTTCCAATGGCCCTAACTTCTGTACGGTGTATCCTACACCTATGAAAGTTGGCTACATTCAAATGCTTGTAACTTTTACTGGAGTGAAATAAAATTTTGAAATTTTGTGACAATAAAGTACTCAAGCTTCTTATCAATTTAAGCTATCGTTCATAGCTATGCTACCCTTGACTCCCAAATCAAACACTGCTAAAACTTCAAACGGCCCGAACTTCTGTACGGTCCGTCCTATACCTATCAAAGTTTGTAACAATCAAATTCTTGTAACTTATTACTGGAGCGTAATAAAACCTTGAAATTTGGTGACAATAAGTGCCTCTTGTCTATTTAACCTATCGCTCATAGCATGCTACCCTTGAGTCCCAAATGAAACACTGCTCAAATTTGAAATGGCCCTAACTTCTGTACGGTGCGTCCTATACCTAACAAGGTTTGCAACATTCAAATGCTTGTAACTTTTTACTGAAGCGTCATCAAACTTTGAAATTTTGTGACAATAAAGTACTCGAGCCTCTTGTCAATTTAAGCTATCGTCCATAGCTATACTAAACTTGAGTCCCAAATCAAACACTGTTAAACTTCAAATGGCCCTAACTTCTATACTGTGCGTCCTATACCCATCAGATTTTGCAACATTCAAATGCTTGTAAATTTTTACTGGAGCGTCATAAAATCTTGAAATTTTGTGACTATAAATTACTCGAGCCTCTTATCAATTTAAGCTATCGCTCATAGCTATGCTACCCGTGAATCCCAAATCAAACACTGATAAAACTTGAAATGGCCGGTGCGTCCTACAACTATCAAATTTTGCAATTTGAATCAAACGCTTGTAACTTTTTACTGGAGCGTAATAAAACCTTGAAATTTTGTGACTATAAATTACTCGAGCCTCTTATCAATTTAAGCTATCGCTCATAGCATGCTTACCCTTGAGTCCCAAATGCAACAATGATAAAACTTCAAATGGCCCTAACTTCTGCACATTGTGTCCTACACCTATCAAAATTTGCAACATTCAAATGCTTGTAACTTTTTACTGGAGCGTGATAAAATTTTGAAATTTTGTGAAAATAAAGTGCTCGAGCCTCTTATCAATTTAAGCTATCGCTCATAGCTATGCTACCCTTGAGTCCCAAATCAAACTCTGATAAAACTTCAAATGGCCCTAACTTCTGTACGGTTTGTCCCATACCTATCAAGGTTTGCAACATTCAAATGGTTGTAACTATTTACTGGAGCGTAATAAAACCTTGAAATTTTGTGACAATAAAGTACTCGTGCCTCTTGCCAATTTAAGCTATCGCTCATAGCATGCTACTCTTGAGTCTCAAATCAAACACTGCTAAAACTTCAAATGGCCCTAACTTCTGTACGGTGCGTCCTTTACCTATCAAAGTTTGCAATATTCAAATGCTTGCAACTTTTTACTGGAGCGTCATAAAACCTTGAAATTTGATGACAATAAAGTATAAAATTTCAAATGGCCCTAACTTCTATACGGTGCATCCTACACCTGTCAAAGTTTGCAACATTCAAATGCTTGTAACTCTTTACTGGAGCGTCATAAAATCTAGAAATTTTGTGACAATAAAGTACTCGAGCTTCTTATCAATTTAAGCTATCGATCATAGCTATGCTACCCTTGAGTCCCAAATCAAACACTGCTAAAACTTCAAACGGCCCGAACTTCTGTACGGTCCGTCCTATACCTATCAAAGTTTGCAACAATCAAATGCTTGTAACTTATTACTGGAGCGTCATAAAATCTTGAAATTTTGTGACAATAAAGTACTCGAGCCTCATGTCAATTTAAGCTATCGCTCATAGCTAAGCTACCATTGAGTACCAAATCAAACACTGCTTAAACTTCCAATGGGCCTAACTTCTGTACGGTGTATCCTATACCTATCAAAGTTTGCAACATTGAAATGGTTGTAACTCTTTACTGCAGCGTCATAAAATCTAGAAATTTTGTGACAATAAAGTACTCGAGCTTCTTATCAATTTAAGCTATCGTTCATAGCTATGCTACCCTTGAGTCCCAAATCAAACACTGCTAAAACTTCAAATGGCTCTAACTTCTGTACGGTGCGTCCTATACCTATCAAAGTTTGCAACAATCAAATGCTTGTAACTTATTACTGGAGCGTCATAAAATCTTAAAATTTTGTGACAATAAAGTACTCGAGCCTCCTGTCAATTTAAGCTATCGCTCATAGCTAAGCTACCATTGAGTACCAAATCAAACACTGCTTAAACTTCCAATGGGCCTAACTTCTGTACGGTGTATCCTACACCTATCAAAGTTTGCAACATTCAAATGCTTGTAACTCTTTACTGGAGCGTCATAAAATCTAGAAATTTTGTGACAATAAAGTACTCGAGCTTCTTATCAATTTAAGCTATCGTTCATAGCTATGCTACCCTTGAGTCCCAAATCAAACACTGCTAAAACTTCAAACGGCCCGAACTTCTGTACGGTCCGTCCTATACCTATCAAAGTTTGCAACAATCAAATGCTTGTAACTTATTACTGGAGCGTCATAAAATCTTGAAATTTTGTGACAATAAAGTACTCGAGCCTCATGTCAATTTAAGCTATCGCTCATAGCTAAGCTACCATTGAGTACCAAATCAAACACTGCTTAAACTTCCAATGGCCCTAACTTCTGTACGGTGTATCCTACACCTATCAAAGTTGGCTACATTCAAATGTTTGTAACTTTTACTGGAGTGAAATAAAATTTTGAAATTTTGTGACAATAAAGTACTCGAGCTTCTTATCAATTTAAGCTATCGTTCATAGCTATGCTACCCTTGAGTCCCAAATCAAACACTGCTAAAACTTCAAACGGCCCGCACTTCTGTACGGTCCGTCCTATACCTATCAAAGTTTGCAACAATCAAATGCTTGTAACTTATTACTGGAGCGTCATAAAATCTTGAAATTTTGTGACAATAAAGTACTCGAGCCTCATGTCAATTTAAGCTATCGCTCATAGCTAAGCTACCATTGAGTACCAAATCAAACACTGCTTAAACTTCCAATGGCCCTAACTTCTGTACGGTGTATCCTACACCTATCAAAGTTGGCTACATTCAAATGCTTGTAACTTTTACTGGAGTGAAATAAAATTTTGAAATTTTGTGACAATAAAGTACTCAAGCTTCTTATCAATTTAAGCTATCGTTCATAGCTATGCTACCCTTGAGTCCCAAATCAAACACTGCTAAAACTTCAAACGGCCCGAACTTCTGTACGGTCCGTCCTATACCTATCAAAGTTTGTAACAATCAAATGCTTGTAACTTATTACTGGAGCGTAATAAAACCTTGAAATTTGGTGACAATAAGTGCCTCTTGTCTATTTAACCTATCGCTCATAGCATGCTACCCTTGAGTCCCAAATGAAACACTGCTCAAATTTGAAATGGCCCTAACTTCTGTACGGTGCGTCCTATACCTAACAAGGTTTGCAACATTCAAATGCTTGTAACTTTTTACTGAAGCGTCATCAAACTTTGAAATTTTGTGACAATAAAGTACTCGAGCCTCTTGTCAATTTAAGCTATCGTCCATAGCTATACTAAACTTGAGTCCCAAATCAAACACTGTTAAACTTCAAATGGCCCTAACTTCTATACTGTGCGTCCTATACCCATCAGATTTTGCAACATTCAAATGCTTGTAAATTTTTACTGGAGCGTCATAAAATCTTGAAATTTTGTGACTATAAATTACTCGAGCCTCTTATCAATTTAAGCTATCGCTCATAGCTATGCTACCCGTGAATCCCAAATCAAACACTGATAAAACTTCAAATGGCCGGTGCGTCCTACAACTATCAAATTTTGCAATTTGAATCAAACGCTTGTAACTTTTTACTGGACCGTAATAAAACCTTGAAATTTTGTGACTATAAATTACTCGAGCCTCTTATCAATTTCAGCTATCGCTCATAGCATGCTTACCCTTGAGTCCCAAATGCAACAATGATAAAACTTCAAATGGCCCTAACTTCTGCACATTGTGTCCTACACCTATCAAAATTTGCAACATTCAAATGCTTGTAACTTTTTACTGGAGCGTGATAAAATTTTGAAATTTTGTGAAAATAAAGTGCTCGAGCCTCTTATCAATTTAAGCTATCGCTCATAGCTATGCTACCCTTGAGTCCCAAATCAAACTCTGATAAAACTTCAAATGGCCCTAACTTCTGTACGGTTTGTCCCATACCTATCAAGGTTTGCAACATTCAAATGGTTGTAACTATTTACTGGAGCGTAATAAAACCTTGAAATTTTGTGACAATAAAGTACTCGTGCCTCTTGCCAATTTAAGCTATCGCTCATAGCATGCTACTCTTGAGTCTCAAATCAAACACTGCTAAAACTTCAAATGGCCCTAACTTCTGTACGGTGCGTCCTATACCTATCAAAGTTTGCAATATTCAAATGCTTGCAACTTTTTACTGGAGCGTCATAAAACCTTGAAATTTGATGACAATAAAGTATAAAATTTCAAATGGCCCTAACTTCTATACGGTGCATCCTACACCTGTCAAAGTTTGCAACATTCAAATGCTTGTAACTCTTTACTGGAGCGTCATAAAATCTAGAAATTTTGTGACAATAAAGTACTCGAGCTTCTTATCAATTTAAGCTATCGTTCATAGCTATGCTACCCTTGAGTCCCAAATCAAACACTGCTAAAACTTCAAACGGCCCGAACTTCTGTACGGTCCGTCCTATACCTATCAAAGTTTGCAACAATCAAATGCTTGTAACTTATTACTGGAGCGTCATAAAATCTTGAAATTTTGTGACAATAAAGTACTCGAGCCTCATGTCAATTTAAGCTATCGCTCATAGCTAAGCTACCATTGAGTACCAAATCAAACACTGCTTAAACTTCCAATGGGCCTAACTTCTGTACGGTGTATCCTATACCTATCAAAGTTTGCAACATTGAAATGGTTGTAACTCTTTACTGCAGCGTCATAAAATCTAGAAATTTTGTGACAATAAAGTACTCGAGCTTCTTATCAATTTAAGCTATCGTTCATAGCTATGCTACCCTTGAGTCCCAAATCAAACACTGCTAAAACTTCAAATGGCTCTAACTTCTGTACGGTGCGTCCTATACCTATCAAAGTTTGCAACAATCAAATGCTTGTAACTTATTACTGGATCGTCATAAAATATTGAAATTTTGTGACAATAAAGTACTCGAGCCTCTTACCAATTTAAGCTATCGCTCATAGTTATGCTACCCTTGAGTCCCAAATCAAACACTGATAAAACTTCAAATGGCCCTAACTTTTACACGGTGCGTCCTACAACTATCAAAGTTTGCGACAATCAAACGCTTGAAACTTTTTACTGGAGCGTAATAAAGCCTTGAAATTTGGTGACAATAAGTACTGGTGCTTCTTGCCAATTTAAGCTATCGCTCATAGCATGCTACCCTTGAGTCCCAAATCAAACACTGCTAAAACTTGAAATGGCCCTAACTTCTGTACGGTGCGTCCTATAAATATCAAAGTTTGCAACATTCAAATGCTGGTAACTTTTTACTGAAGCGCCATCAAACTTTGAAATTTTGTGACAATAAAGTACTCGTGACTCTTGTCAATTTAAGCTATCGCTCATAGCATGCTACTTTTGAGTCCCGAATCAAACACTGCTAAAACTTCAAATAGCCATAACTTCTGTACGGTGCGCCTATGAAAGTTTGCAACATTGAAATTCTATGTAACTTTATTCTGGAGCGTCAACAAATCTTGAAATTTTGTTACAATAAAGTACTCGAGTCTTTTGTCAATTTAAGCTATCGCTCATAACTATGCTGCCCTTGAGTCCCAAATCAAACAATGATAAAACTTCAAATGGCCCTAACTTCTGTACATTGCGTCCTACACCTTGTAACTTTTTACTGGAGCGTCATAAAATTTTGAAATTTTGTGAAAATAAAGTACTCGAGCCTCTTATCAATTTAAGCTATCGCTCATAGCTATGCTACCCTTGAGTCCCAAATCAAACTCTGATGAAACTTCAAATGGCCCTAACTTCTGTACGGTTTGTCCTATACCTATCAAGGTTTGCAATATTCAAATGCTTGTAGCTTTTTACTGGAGCGTAATAAAACCTTGAAATTTTGTGACAATAAAGTACTCGTGCCTCTTGTCAATTTAAGCTATCGCTCATAGCATGCTACTCTTGAGTCCCAAATCAAACACTGCTAAAACTTCAAATGGCCCTAACTTCTGTACGGTGCGTCCTATACCTATTAAAGTTTGCAACAATCAAATGCTTGTAACTTATTACTGGAGCCTCATAAAATCTTGAAATTTTGTGACAATAAAGGCCTCGAGCCTCTTATCAATTTGAGCTATCGCACATAGCTATGCTACCCTTTAGTCCCAAATGAAACACTGCTAAACCTTCAAAGGTCCCAACTTCTATACGGTGCGTCCTATACCTATCAAAGTTTGCAATATTCAAATGCTTGCAACTTTTTACTGGAGCGTCATAAAACCTTGAAATTTGATGACAATAAAGTATAAAATTTCAAATGGCCCTAACTTCTATACGGTGCATCCTACACCTGTCAAAGTTTGCAACATTCAAACACTTGTAACTTTTTACTGGAGCGTCATAAAACCTTGAAATTTTGTGACAATAAAGTACTCGTGCCTCTTGTCAATTTAAGCTATTGCTCATAGCATGCTACTCTTGAGTCCCAAATCAAACACTGGTAAAACTTCAAATTGTCCTAACTTTTGTACGGTGCGTCCTATACCTATCAAAGTTTGCAACAATCAAATGCTATTACTGGAGCGCCATAAAATCTTGAAATTTTGTGACAATAAAGTACTCGAGCCTCTTGTCAATTTAAGCTATCGCTCATAGCATGCTACTCTTGAGTCCCAAATCAAACACTGATAAAACTTCAAATGGCCCTAACTTTTATACGGTGCGTCCTACAACTATCAAAGTTTGCAACAATCAAACGGTTGAAACTTTTTACTGGAGCGTAATAAAACCTTGAAATTTGGTGACAATAAGTACTCGTGCCTCTTGTCTATTTAACCTATCGCTCATAGCATGATACCCATGAGTCCCAAATGAAACACTGCTAAAACTTGAAATGGCCCTAACTTCTGTACGGTGCGTCCTATACCTATTAAAGTTTGCAACAATCAAATGCTTGTAACTTATTAATGGAGCCTCACAAAATCTTGAAATTTTGTGACAATAAAGGCCTCGAGCCTCTTATCAATTTAAGCTATCGCACATAGCTATGCTACCCTTTAGTCCCAAATGAAACACTGCTAAACCTTCAAATGTCCCAACTTCTATACGGTGCGTCCTACACCTATCAAAGTTTGCAACATTCAAATGCTTGTAACTTTTTACTGGAGTGCAATAAAATTTTGAAATTTTGTGAAAATAAAGTGCTCGAGCCTCTTATCAATTTAAGCTATCGCTCATAGCTATGCTACCCTTGAGTCCCAAATCAAACTCTGATAAAACTTCAAATGGCCCTAACTTCTGTACGGTTTGTCCTATACCTATCAAAGTTTGCAATATTCAAATGCTTGCAACTTTTTACTGGAGCGTCATAAAACCTTGAAATTTGATGACAATAAAGTATAAAATTTCAAATGGCCCTAACTTCTATACGGTGCATCCTACACCTGTCAAAGTTTGCAACATTCAAACACTTGTAACTTTTTACTGGAGCGTCATAAAACCTTAAAATTTTGTGACATTAAAGTACTCGTGCCTCTTGTCAATTTAAGCTATTGCTCATAGCATGCTACTCTTGAGTCCCAATCAAACACTGGTAAAATTTCAAATGGTCCTAACTTCTGTACGGTGCGTCCTATACCTATCAAAGTTTGCAACATTGAAATGGTTGTAACTCTTTACTGCAGCGTCATAAAATCTAGAAATTTTGTGACAATAAAGTACTGGAGCTTCTTATCAATTTAAGCTATCGTTCATAGCTATGCTACCCTTGAGTCCCAAATCAAACACTGCTAAAACTTCAAATGGCTCTAACTTCTATACGGTGCGTCCTATACCTATCAAAGTTTGCAACAATCAAATGCTTGTAACTTATTACTGGAGCGTCATAAAATATTGAAATTTTGTGACAATAAAGTACTCGAGCCTCTCACCAATTTAAGCTATCGCTCATAGTTATGCTACCCTTGAGTCCCAAATCAAACACTGATAAAACTTCAAATGGCCCTAACTTTTACACGGTGCGTCCTACAACTATCAAAGTTTGCGACAATCAAACGCTTGAAACATTTTACTGGAGCGTAATAAAGCCTTGAAATTTGGTGACAATAAGTACTGGTGCTTCTTGTCAATTTAAGCTATCGCTCATAGCATGCTACTCTTGAGTCCCAAATCAAACTCTGATGAAACTTCAAATGGCCCTAACTTCTGTACGGTTTGTCCTATACCTATCAAGGTTTGCAATATTCAAATGCTTGTAGCTTTTTACTGGAGCGTAATAAAACCTTGAAATTTTGTGACAATAAAGTACTCGTGCCTCTTGTCAATTTAAGCTATCGCTCATAGCATGCTACTCTTGAGTCCCAAATCAAACACTGCTAAAACTTCAAATGGCCCTAACTTCTGTACGGTGCGTCCTATACCTATTAAAGTTTGCAACAATCAAATGCTTGTAACTTATTACTGGAGCCTCATAAAATCTTGAAATTTTGTGACAATAAAGGCCTCGAGCCTCTTATCAATTTGAGCTATCGCACATAGCTATGCTACCCTTTAGTCCCAAATGAAACACTGCTAAACCTTCAAAGGTCCCAACTTCTATACGGTGCGTCCTATACCTATCAAAGTTTGCAATATTCAAATGCTTGCAACTTTTTACTGGAGCGTCATAAAACCTTGAAATTTGGTGACAATAAAGTATAAAATTTCAAATACCCCTAACTTCTATACGGTGGATCCTACACCTGTCAAAGTTTGCAACATTCAAACACTTGTAACTTTTTACTGGAGCGTCATAAAACCTTGAAATTTTGTGACAATAAAGTACTCGTGCCTCTTGTCAATTTAAGCTATTGCTCATAGCATGCTACTCTTGAGTCCCAAATCAAACACTGCTAAAACTTCAAATTGTCCTAACTTTTGTACGGTGCGTCCTATACCTATCAAAGTTTGCAACAATCAAATGCTATTACTGGAGCGCCATAAAATCTTGAAATTTTGTGACAATAAAGTACTCGAGCCTCTTGTCAATTTAAGCTATCGCTCATAGCATGCTACTCTTGAGTCCCAAATCAAACACTGATAAAACTTCAAATGGCCCTAACTTTTATACGGTGCGTCCTACAACTATCAAAGTTTGCAACAATCAAACGGTTGAAACTTTTTACTGGAGCGTAATAAAACCTTGAAATTTGGTGACAATAAGTACTCGTGCCTCTTGTCTATTTAACCTATCGCTCATAGCATGATACCCATGAGTCCCAAATGAAACACTGCTAAAACTTGAAATGGCCCTAACTTCTGTACGGTGCGTCCTATACCTATTAAAGTTTGCAACAATCAAATGCTTGTAACTTATTAATGGAGCCTCACAAAATCTTGAAATTTTGTGACAATAAAGGCCTCGAGCCTCTTATCAATTTAAGCTATCGCACATAGCTATGCTACCCTTTAGTCCCAAATGAAACACTGCTAAACCTTCAAATGGCCCAACTTCTATACGGTGCGTCCTACACCTATCAAAGTTTGCAACATTCAAATGCTTGTAACTTTTTACTGGAGCGTAATAAAATTTTGAAATTTTGTGAAAATAAAGTGCTCGAGCCTCTTATCAATTTAAGCTATCGCTCATAGCTATGCTACCCTTGAGTCCCAAATCAAACTCTGATAAAACTTCAAATGGCCCTAACTTCTGTACGGTTTGTCCTATACCTATCAAAGTTTGCAATATTCAAATGCTTGCAACTTTTTACTGGAGCGTCATAAAACCTTGAAATTTGATGACAATAAAGTATAAAATTTCAAATGGCCCTAACTTCTATACGGTGCATCCTACACCTGTCAAAGTTTGCAACATTCAAACACTTGTAACTTTTTACTGGAGCGTCATAAAACCTTAAAATTTTGTGACATTAAAGTACTCGTGCCTCTTGTCAATTTAAGCTATTGCTCATAGCATGCTACTCTTGAGTCCCAATCAAACACTGGTAAAATTTCAAATGGTCCTAACTTCTGTACGGTGCGTCCTATACCTATCAAAGTTTGCAACATTGAAATGGTTGTAACTCTTTACTGCAGCGTCATAAAATCTAGAAATTTTGTGACAATAAAGTACTGGAGCTTCTTATCAATTTAAGCTATCGTTCATAGCTATGCTACCCTTGAGTCCCAAATCAAACACTGCTAAAACTTCAAATGGCTCTAACTTCTATACGGTGCGTCCTATACCTATCAAAGTTTGCAACAATCAAATGCTTGTAACTTATTACTGGAGCGTCATAAAATATTGAAATTTTGTGACAATAAAGTACTCGAGCCTCTCACCAATTTAAGCTATCGCTCATAGTTATGCTACCCTTGAGTCCCAAATCAAACACTGATAAAACTTCAAATGGCCCTAACTTTTACACGGTGCGTCCTACAACTATCAAAGTTTGCGACAATCAAACGCTTGAAACATTTTACTGGAGCGTAATAAAGCCTTGAAATTTGGTGACAATAAGTACTGGTGCTTCTTGTCAATTTAAGCTATCGCTCATAGCATGCTACTCTTGAGTCCCAAATCAAACACTGCTAAAACTTCAAATGGCCCTAACTTCTGTACGGTGCGTCCTATACCTATTAAAGTTTGCAACAATCAAATGCTTGTAACTTATTACTGGAGCCTTATAAAATCTTGAAATTTTGTGACAATAAAGGCCTCGAGCCTCTTATCAATTTAAGCTATCGCACATAGCTATGCTACCCTTTAGTCCCAAATGAAACACTGCTAAACCTTCAAATGTCCCAACTTCTATACGGTGCGTCCTATACCTATCAAAGTTTGCAATATTCAAATGCTTGCAACTTTTTACTGGAGCGTCATAAAACCTTGAAATTTGATGACAATAAAGTATAAAATTTCAAATGGCCCTAACTTCTATACGGTGCATCCTACACCTGTAAAAGTTTGCAACATTCAAACACTTGTAACTTTTTACTGGAGCGTCATAAAACCTTGAAATTTTGTGACAATAAAGTACTCGTGCCTCTTGTCAATTTAAGCTATTGCTCATATCATGCTACTCTTGAGTCCCAAATCAAACACTGGTAAAACTTCAAATTGTCCTAACTTTTGTACGGTGCGTCCTATACCTATCAAAGTTTGCAACAATCAAATGCTATTACTGGAGCGCCATAAAATCTTGAAATTTTGTGACAATAAAGTACTCGAGCCTCTTGTCAATTTAAGCTATCGCTCATAGCATGCTACTCTTGAGTCCCAAATCAAACACTGATAAAACTTCAAATGGCCCTAACTTTTATACGGTGCGTCCTACACCTATCAATGTTTGCAACAATCAAACGGTTGAAACTTTTTACTGGAGCGTAATAAAACCTTGAAATTTGGTGACAATAAGTACTCGTGCCTCTTGTCTATTTAACCTATCGCTCATAGCATGATACCCTTGAGTCCCAAATGAAACAATGCTAAAACTTGAAATGGCCCTAACTTCTGTACGGTGCGTCCTATACCTATTAAAGTTTGCAACAATCAAATGCTATCGCGCATAGTTATGCTACCCTTGAGTCCCAAATCAAACACCGATAAAACTTCAAATGGCCCTAACTTTTATGCGGTGCGTCCTAAAACTATCAAGGTTTGCAACATTCAAATGCTTGTAACTTTTTACTGGAGCGTAATAAAACCTTGAAATCTTGTGACAATAAAGAACTCGTGCCTCTTGTCAATTTAAGCTATCGCTCATAGCTATGCTACCCGTGAATCCCAAATCAAACACTGATAAAACTTCAAATGGCCGGTGCGTCCTACAACTATCAAAGTGTGCAACAATCAAACGCTTGTAACTTTTTACTGGAGCGTAATAAAACCTTGAAATTTGGTGACAATAAGTACTGGTGCTTCTTGTCAATTTAAGCTATCGCTCATAGCATGCTACCCTTGAATCCCAAATCAAACAATGATAAAACTTCAAATGGCCCTAACTTCTGTACATTGCGTCCTACACCTATGAAAATTTGCAACATTCAAATGTTTGTAACTTTTTACTGGAGCGTCATAAAATTTTGAAATTTTGTGAAAATAAAGTGCTCGAGCCTCTTATCAATTAAAGCTATCGCTCATAGCTATGCTACCCTTGAGTCCCAAATCAAACACTGCTAAAACTTCAAATGGCCCTAACTTCTGTACGGTGCGTCCTATACCTATCAAAGTTTGCAATATTCAAATGCTTGCAACTTTTTACTGGAGCGTCAAAACAACTTGAAATTTGATTACAATAAAGTATTAAATTTCAAATGGCCCTAACTTCTATACGGTGCATCCTACACCTGTCAAAGTTTGCAACATTCAAACACTTGTAACTTTTTACTGGAGCGTCATAAAACCTTGAAAATTTGTGACAATAAAGTACTCGTGCCTCTTGTCAATTTAAGCTATCGCTCATAGCTAAGCTACCATTGAGTACCAAATCAAACACTGCTTAAACTTCCAATGGCCCTAACTTCTGTACGGTGTATCCTACACCTATGAAAGTTGGCAACATTCAAATGCTTGTAACTTTTTACTGGAGTGAAATAAAATTTTGAAATTTTGTGACAATAAAGTACTCGAGACTCTTTTCAATTTAAGTTATCGGTCATAGCTATGCTACCCTTGAGTCCCAAATCAAACACTGATAAAACTTCAAATGGCCCTAACTTTTATACGGTGCGTCCAACAACTATAAAAGTTTGCAACAATCAAATGCTTGAAACTTTTTACTGGAGCGTAATAAAACCTTGAAATTTGGTGACAATAAGTACTCGTGCCTCTTGTCTATTTAACCTATCGCTCATAGCATGCTACCCTTGAGTACCAAATGAAACACTGCTAAAACTTGAAATGGCCCTAACTTCAGTACGGTGCGTCCTATACCTAACAAGGTTTGCAACATACAAATGCTTGTAACTTTTTACTGAAGCGTCATCAAACTTTAAAATTTTGTGACAATAAAGTACTCGAGCCTCTTGTCAATTTAAGCTATCGTCCATAGCTATACTAAACTTGAGTCCCAAATCAAACACTGTTAAACTTCAAATGGCCCTAACTTCTATACTGTGCGTCCTATACCCATCAAATTTTGCAACATTCAAATGCTTGTAAATTTTTACTGGAGCGTCATAAAACCTTGAAATTTGTGTGACTATAAATTACTCGAGCCTCTTATCAATTTAAGCTATCGCTCATAGCTATGCTACCCGTGAATTTTGTGACAATAAAGTACTCGAGCCTCTTGTCAATTTAAGCTATCGTCCATAGCTATACTAAACTTGAGTCCCAAATCAAACACTGTTAAACTTCAAATGGCCCTAACTTCTATACTGTGCGTCCTATACCCATCAAATTTTGCAACATTCAAATGCTTGTAAATTTTTACTGGAGCGTCATAAAACCTTGAAATTTTGTGACTATAAATTACTCGAGCCTCTTATCAAATTAAGCTATCGCTCATAGCTATGCTACCCGTGAATCCCAAATCAAACACTGATAAAACTTCAAATGGCCGGTGCGTCCTACAACTATCAAATTTTGCAACAATCAACCGCTTGTAACTTTTTACTGGAGCGTAATAAAATCTTGAAATTTTGTGACTATAAATTACTCGAGCCTCTTATCAATTTAAGCTATCGCTCATAGCATGCTACCCTTGAGTCCCAAATCAAACAATGATAAAACTTCAAATGGCCCTAACTTCTGTACATTGCGTCCTACACCTATCAAAATTTGCAACATTCAAATGCTTGTAACTTTTTACTGGAGCGTGATAAAATATTGAAATTTTGTGAAAATAAAGTGCTCGAGCCTCTTATCAATTTAAGCTATCGCTCATTGCTATGCTACCCTTGAGTCCCAAATCAAACACTGCTAAAACGTCAAATGGCCCTAACTTCTGTACGGTGCATCCTACACCTGTCAAAGTTTGCAACATTCAAACACTTGTAACTTTTTACTGGAGCGTCAAAACAACTTGAAATTTGATTACAATAAAGTATTAAATTTCAAATGGCCCTAACTTCTATACGGTGCATCCTACACCTGTCAAAGTTTGCAACATTCAAACACTTGTAACTTTTTACTGGAGCGTCATAAAACCTTGAAAATTTGTGACAATAAAGTACTCGTGCCTCTTGTCAATTTAAGCTATCGCTCATAGCTAAGCTACCATTGAGTACCAAATCAAACACTGCTTAAACTTCCAATGGCCCTAACTTCTGTACGGTGTATCCTACACCTATGAAAGTTGGCAACATTCAAATGCTTGTAACTTTTTACTGGAGCGAAATAAAATTTTGAAATTTTGTGACAATAAAGTACTCGAGACTCTTTTCAATTTAAGTTATCGGTCATAGCTATGCTACCCTTGAGTCCCAAATCAAACACTGATAAAACTTCAAATGGCCCTAACTTTTATACGGTGCGTCCTACAACTATAAAAGTTTGCAACAATCAAATGCTTGAAACTTTTTACTGGAGCGTAATAAAACCTTGAAATTTGGTGACAATAAGTACTCGTGCCTCTTGTCTATTTAACCTATCGCTCATAGCATGCTACCCTTGAGTACCAAATGAAACACTGCTAAAACTTGAAATGGCCCTAACTTCAGTACGGTGCGTCCTATACCTAACAAGGTTTGCAACATTCAAATGCTTGTAACTTTTTACTGAAGCGTCATCAAACTTTAAAATTTTGTGACAATAAAGTACTCGAGCCTCTTGTCAATTTAAGCTATCGTCCATAGCTATACTAAACTTGAGTCCCAAATCAAACACTGTTAAACTTCAAATGGCCCTAACTTCTATACTGTGCGTCCTATACCCATCAAATTTTGCAACATTCAAATGCTTGTAAATTTTTACTGGAGCGTCATAAAACCTTGAAATTTGTGTGACTATAAATTACTCGAGCCTCTTATCAATTTAAACTATCGCTCATAGCTATGCTACCCGTGAATTTTGTGACAATAAAGTACTCGAGCCTCTTGTCAATTTAAGCTATCGTCCATAGCTATACTAAACTTGAGTCCCAAATCAAACACTGTTAAACTTCAAATGGCCCTAACTTCTATACTGTGCGTCCTATACCCATCAAATTTTGCAACATTCAAATGCTTGTAAATTTTTACTGGAGCGTCATAAAACCTTGAAATTTTGTGACTATAAATTACTCGAGCCTCTTATCAAATTAAGCTATCGCTCATAGCTATGCTACCCGTGAATCCCAAATCAAACACTGATAAAACTTCAAATGGCCGGTGCGTCCTACAACTATCAAATTTTGCAACAATCAACCGCTTGTAACTTTTTACTGGAGCGTAATAAAATCTTGAAATTTTGTGACTATAAATTACTCGAGCCTCTTATCAATTTAAGCTATCGCTCATAGCATGCTACCCTTGAGTCCCAAATCAAACAATGATAAAACTTCAAATGGCCCTAACTTCTGTACATTGCGTCCTACACCTATCAAAATTTGCAACATTCAAATGCTTGTAACTTTTTACTGGAGCGTGATAAAATATTGAAATTTTGTGAAAATAAAGTGCTCGAGCCTCTTATCAATTTAAGCTATCGCTCATAGCTATGCTACCCTTGAGTCCCAAATCAAACACTGCTAAAACGTCAAATGGCCCTAACTTCTGTACGGTGCATCCTACACCTGTCAAAGTTTGCAACATTCAAACACTTGTAACTTTTTACTGGAGCGTCATAAAACCTTAAAATTTTCTGACAATAAAGTATAAAATTTCAAATGGCCCTAACTTCTATACGGTGCATCCTACACCTGTCAAAGTTTGCAACATTCAAACACTTGTAACTTTTTACTGGAGCGTCATAAAACCTTAAAATTTTCTGACAATAAAGTTCTCGTGCCTGTTGTCAATTGAAGCTATTGCTCATAGCATGCTACTCTTGAGTCCCAAATCAAACACTGGTAAAACTTCAAATGGCCCTAACTTCTGTACGGTGCGTCCTATACCTATTAAAGTTTGCAACATTCAAATGCTTGTAACTTTTTACTGGAGCGTAATAAAATTTTGAAATTTTGTGACAATAAAGTACTCGAGCCTCTTATCAAATTAAGCTATCGGTCATAGTTATGCTACCCTTGAGCCCCAAATCAAACACTGATAAAACTTCAAATGGCCCTAAATTTTATGCGGTGCGTCCTACAACTATCAAAGTTAGCAACAATCAAACGCTTCAAACTTTTTACTGGAGCGTAATAAAACCTTGAAATTTGGTGACAATAAGTACTCGTGCCTCTTGTCAATTTAAGCTATCGCTCATAACATGCTTCCCTTGAGTCCCAAATCAAACACTGCTAAAACTTGAAATGGCGCTAACTTCTGTAAGGTGCATCTTACACCTATCATAGTTTGCAGCATTGAAATGCTATGTAACTTTATTCTGGAGCGTAAAAAAATCTTGAAATTTTGAGACAATAAAACCTTGAAATTTTGTGACAATAAAGTCCTCGTGCCTCTTGTCAATTTACGCTATCGCTCATAGCATGCTACACTTGAGTCCCAAATCAAACACTGCTAAAACTTGACATGGCCCTGACTTCTGTACGGTGCGTCTTATACCTATCAAAGTTTGCAACATTCAAATGCTTGTAACTTTTTACTGGAGCGAAATAAAATTTTGTGACAATAAAGTACTCGAGCCTCTTTTCAATTTAAGCTATCGGTCATAGTTATCCTACCCTTGAGTCCCAAATCAAACACTGATAAAACTTCAAATGGCCCTAACTTTTATACGGTGCGTCCTACAACTATCAAAGTTTGCAACAATCAAATGCTTGAAACTTTTTACTGGAGCGTAATAAAACCTTGAAATTTGGTGACAATAAGTACTCGTGCCTCTTGTCAATTTAAGCTATCGCTCATAACATGCTACCCTTGAGTCCCAAATGAAACACTGCTAAAACTTGAAATGGCCCTAACTTCTGTACGGTGCGTCCTATACCTAACAAGGTTTGCAACATTCAAATGCTTGTAACTTTTTACTGAAGCGTCATCAAACTTTAAAATTTTGTGACAATAAAGTACTCGAGCCTCTTGTCAATTTAAGCTATCGTCCATAGCTATACTAAACTTGAGTCCCAAATCAAACACTGTTAAACTTCAAATTGCCCTAACTTCTATACTGTGCGTCCTATACCCATCAAATTTTGCAACATTCAAATGCTTGTAAATTTTTACTGGAGCGTCATAAAACCTTGAAATTTTGTGACTATAAATAACTCGAGCCTCTTATCAATTTAAGCTATCGCTCATAGCTATGCTAACCGTGAATCCCAAATAAAACACCGATAAAACTTCAAATGGCCGGTGCGTCCTACAACTATAAAATTTTGCAACAATCAAACGCTTGTAACTTTTTACTGGAGCGTAATAAAACCTTGAAATTTTGTGACTATAAATTACTCGAGCCTCTTATCAATTTAAGCTATCGCTCATAGCATGCTACCCTTGAGTCCCAAATCAAACAATGATAAAACTTCAAATGGCCCTAACTTCTGTACATTGCGTCCTACACCTATCAAAATTTGCAACATTCAAATGCTTGTAACTTTTTACTGAAGCGTCATCAAACTTTAAAATTTTGTGACAATAAAGTACTCGAGCCTCTTGTCAATTTAAGCTATCGTCCATAGCTATACTAAACTTGAGTCTCAAATCAAACACTGCTAAAACTTCAAATGGCCCTAACTTCTGAACGGTGCGTCCTATACCTATCAAAGTTTGCAATATTCAAATGCTTGCAACTTTTTACTGGAGCGTCATAAAACCTTGAAATTTGATGACAATAAAGTATAAAATTTCAAATGGCCCTAACTTCTATACGGTGCATCCTACACCTGTCAAAGTTTGCAACATTCAAACACTTGTAACTTTTTACTGGAGCGTCATAAAACCTTAAAATTTTCTGACAATAAAGTACTCGTGCCTCTTGTCAATTTAAGCTATCGCTCATAGCATGCTACTCTTGAGTCTCAAATCAAACTCTGATAAAACTTCAAATGGCCCTAACTTCTGTACGGTTTGTCCTATACCTATCAAGGTTTGCAACATTCAAATGCTTGTAACTTTTTACTGGAGCGTAATAAAACCTTGAACTTTTGTGACAATAAAGTACTCGTGCCTCTTGTCAATTTGAGCAATCGCTCATAGCATGCTACTTGAGTCTCAAATGAAACACTGCTAAAGCTTCAAATGGCCCTAACTTCTGTACGGTGCGTCCTATACCTGTCAAAGTTTGCAACATTCAAATACTTGTAATTTTTACTGGAGCGTCATAAAACCTAGAAATTTTGTGCCAATAAAGTACTCGAGCCTCTTATCCATTTAAGCTATCGCTGATAGCTGTGCTACCCTTGAGTCCCAAATCAAACACTGCTAAAACTTGAAATGGCGCTAACTTCTGTATGGTGCATCTTACACCTATCATAGTTTGCAACATTGAAATGCTATGTAACTTTATTCTGGAGCGTAAAAAAATCTTGAAATTTTGAGACAATAAAACCTTGAAATTTTGTGACAATAAAGTCCTCGTGCCTCTTGTCAATTTACGCTATCGCTTATAGCATGCTACCCTTGAGTCCCAAATCAAACACTGCTAAAACTTGAAATGGCCCTGACTTCTGTACGGTGCGTCCTATACCTATCAAAGTTTGCAACATTCAAATGCTGGTAACTTTTTACTGAAGCGCCATCAAATTTTGAAATATTGTGACAATAAAGTACTCAAGCCTCTTGTCAATTTAAGCTATCGCTCATAACTATGCTACCCTTCAGTCCCAAATCAAACACTGCTAAAACTTCCAGTGGCCCTAACTTCTATATGGTGCGTCCTATACCTACAACATTCAGTTGCTTGTAACTTTTTACTGGAGCGTCATAAAACCTTGAAATTGTCTGACAATGAAGTACTCGAGCCTCTTATCAATTTAAGTTATCGCTCATAGCTATGCTACCCTTGAGTCCCAAATCAAACAATGATAAAACTTAAAATGGCGCTAACTTCTGTACATTGCGTCCTACACCTATCAAAATTTGCTACATTCAAATGGCCCTAACTTCTGTACGGTTTCTCCTATACCTATCAAGGTTTGCAATATTCCAATGCTTGTAGCTTTTTACTGGAGCGTAATAAAACCATGAAATTTTGTGACAATAAAGTACTCGTGCCTCTTGTCAATTTAAGCTATCGCTCATAGCATGCTACTCTTGAATCCCAAATCAAACACTGCTAAAACTTCAAATGGCCCTAACTTCTGTACGGTGCGTCCTATACCTATCAAAGTTTGCAACAATCAAATGCTTGTAACTTATTACTGGAGCCTCATAAAATCTTGAAATTTTGTGACAATAAAGACCTCGAACCTCTTATCAATTTAAGCTATTGCACATAGCTATGCTACCCTTTAGTCCCAAATGAAACACTGCTAAACCTTCAAATGCCCCAACTTCTATACGGTGCGTCCTATACCTATCAAAGTTTGCAACAATCAAACGCTTGAAACTTTTTACTGGAGCGTAATAAAACCTTGAAATTTGGTGACAATAAGTACACGTGCCTCTTGTCAATTTAAGCTATCGCTCATAACATGCTACCCTTGAGTCCCAAATCAAACGCTGCTAAAACTTGAAATGGCGCTAACTTCTGTACGGTGCGTCCTATACTTATCAAAGTTTGCAACATTCAAATGCTGGTCACTTTTTACTGAAGCTTCATCAAACTTTGAAATATTGTGACAATAAAGTACTCGAGCCTCTTTTCAATTGAAGCTATCGCCCATAGATATCCTAATCTTGATTCCCAAATCAAACACTGATAAAACTTCAAATGGACCTAACTTCTGTACGGTGCGTCCTATACCTATCAAAGTTTGCAACATTCAAATGTTTGTAACTTTTTACTGGAGTGTAATAGAACGTTGAAATTTTGTGACAATAAAGTACTCTTGACCCTTGTCAATTAAAGCTATCGCTCATAGCATGCTACTTTTGAGTCCCAAATCAAACACTGCTAAAACTTCAAATGGCCCTAACTTCTGTACGGTGCGCCTATCAAAGTTTGCAACAATCATATGCTTGTAACTTATTACTGGAGCGTCATAAAATCTTACAATTTTGTGACAATAAAGTACTCGAGCCGCTTGTCAATTTAGCTATCGCTCATAGCTAAATTACCATTGAAACCCAAATCAAACAATGCTAAAATTTCAAATGGGCCAAACTTCTGTAAGGTGCATCTTACACCTATCAAAGTTTGCAACATTGAAATGCTATTTAACTTCATTCTGGAGCGTCAAAAAATCTTGAAATTTTCTGACAATAAAGTATTCGAGCCTCTTGTCAATTTAAGCTATCGCTCATAACTATGCTACCCTTCAGTCCCAAATCAAACACTGCTAAAACTTCCAATGGCCCTAACTTCTATTTGGTGCGTCCTATACCTACCAAAGTTAGCAACATTCAGTAGCTTGTAACTTTTTACTGGAGCGTCATAAAATTTTGAAATTATGTGAAAATAAAGTACTCGAGCCTCTTATCAATTTAAGCTCTCGCTCATAGCTATACTACCCTTGAGTCCCAAATCAAACTCTGATAAAACTTCAAATGGCCCTAACTTCTGTACGGTTTGTCCTATACCTATCAAGGTTTGCAACATTCAAATGCTTGTAACTTTTTACTGGAGCGTAATAAAACCTTGAAATTTTGTGACAATAAAGTACTCGTGCCTCTTGTCAATTTAAGCTATCGCTCATAGCATGCTACTCTTGAGTCCCAAATCAAACACTGCTAAAACTTCAAATGGCCCTAACTTCTGTACGGTGCGTCCCTATACCTATCAAAGTTTGCAACAATCAAATGCTTGTAAGTTATTACTGGAGCGTCATAAAATCTTGAAATTTTGCGACAATAAAGTACTCGAGCCTCTTATCAATTTAAGCTATCGCTCTTAGTTATGCTACCCTTGAGTCCCAAATCAAACACTGATAAAACTTCAAATGGCCCTAACTTTTATGCGGTGCGTCCTACAACTATCAAAGTTTGCAACAATCAAACGCTTCAAACTTTTTACTGGAGCGTAATGAAACCTTGAAATTTGGTGACAGTAAGTACTCGTGCCACTTGTCAATTTAAGCTATCGCTCATAACATGCTACCCTTGAGTCCCAAATCAAACGCTGCTAAAACTTGAAATGGCGCTAACTTCTGTACGGTGCGTCCTATACTTATCAAAGTTTTCAACATTCAAATGCTCGTAACTTTTTACTGAAGCTTCATCAAACTTTGAAATTTTGTGACAATAAAGTACTCGAGCCTCTTGTCAATTTAAGCTATCGCCCATAGATATGCTAAACTTGAGTCCCAAAACAAACACTGATAAAACTTCAAATGGCCCTAACTTCTATACTGTGCGTCCTACACCTATCAAATTTTGCAACATTCAAATCCTTGTAACTGTATACTGGAGCGTCAAAAAAACTTGAAATTTTGTGACAATAAAGTACTCGAGCTTCTTGTCAATTTAACCTATCGCTCATAGTTATGCTACCCTTGAGTCCCAAATCAAACACTGCTAAAACTTCAAATGGCCCTAACTACTGTACAGTGCGTCCTATACCTATCAAAGTTTGTAACATTCAAATGCTTGTAACTTTTAACTGGAGCGTAATAAAACCGTGAAATTTGATTACAATAAAGTACTCGTGCCTCTTGTCAATTTAAGCTATCGCTCATAGCATGCTACTCTTGAGTCCCAAATCAAACACTGCTAAAATAGCAAATGCCCCTAACTTCTGTACAGTGCGTCCTATACCTATCAAAGTTTGCAACAATCAAATGCTTGTAACTTATTACTGGAGCGTCATAAAACCTTGAAATTTTCTGACAATGAAGTTCTCGAGCCTCTTATCAATTTAAGTTATCGCTCATAGCTATGCTACCCTTGAGTCCCAAATGAAACACTGCTAAAACCTCAAATGACCCTAACGGTGCATCCTACACCTATACGATGCATCCTACACCTATACAGTGCATCCTACACCTATATGGTGTAACGTAGACCTATCAAAGTTTGCGATATTCAAATGCTTGTAACTTATTACTGGAGGGTCATAAAATCTTGAAATTTTGTGACAATAAAGTACTCAAGCCTTTTGTCAATTTAAGCTATCGCTCATAGCTAAGCTACCCTTCAGTCCCAATTCAAACACTGCTAAAACTTCAAATGACCCTAACTTCTATATGGTGCGTCCTATACCTACCAAAGTTTGCAACATTCAGTTGCTTGTAACTTTATTCTGGAGCGTCATAAAACCTTGAAATTTTCTGACAATGAAGTACTCGTGCCTCTTGTTAATTTAAGCTATCGCTCATAGCATGCTACTCTTGAGTCCCAAATCAAACACTGCTAAAACATCAAATGCCCCTAACTTTTGTATCGTGCGTCCTATACCTATCAAAGTTTACAACAATCAAATGCTTGTAACTTATTACTGGAGCGTCATAAAATATTGAAATTTTGTGACAATAAAGTACTCGAGCCTCTTATCAATTTAAGCTATCGCACGTAGCTATGCTACCCTTTAGTCCCAAATGAAACACTGCTAAACCTTCAAATGGTCCTAACTTCTATATGGTGCGTCCTATACCTACCAAAGTCTGCAACATTCAGTTGCTTGTAACTTTATTCTGGAGCGTCATAAAACCTTGAAATTTTCTGACAATGAAGTTCTCGAGCCTCTTATCAATTTAAGTTATCGCTCATAGCTATGCTACCCTTGAGTCCCAAATCAAAAACTGCTAAAACCTCAAATGACCCTAACGGTGCATCCTACACCTATACAGTGCATCCTACACCTATATGGTGTAACCTAGACCTATCAAAGTTTGCAATATTCAAATGCTTGTAACTTATCACTGGAGGGTCATAAAATCTTGAAATTTTGTGTCAATAAAGTACTCAAGCCTCTTGTCAATTTAAGCTATCGCTCATAGCTAAGCTACCATTGAGTCGCAAATCAAACACTGCTAAGCTGCAAATGGCCCTAACTTCTGTACGGTGCATCCTACACCTATCAAAGTTTGCAACATTCAAATGCTTGTAACTTTATACTGGAGCGTCAAAAAACCTTGAAATTTTCTGACAATGAAGTTCTCGAGCCTCTTATTAATTTAAGTTATCGCTCATAGCTATGCTACCCTTGAGTCCCAAATCAAAAACTGCTAAAACCTCAAATGACCCTAACGGTGCATCCTACACCTATACGATGCATCCTACACCTATACAGTGCATCCTACACCTATATGGTGTAACCTAGACCTATCAAAGTTTGCAATATTCAAATGCTTGTAACTTATTACTGGAGGGTCATAAAATCTTGAAATTTTGTGACAATAAAGTACTCAAGCCTTTTGTCAATTTAAGCTATCGTTCATAGCTAAGCTACCATTGAGTCGCAAATCAAACACTGCTAAGACTGCAAATGGCCCTAACTTCTGTACGGTGCATCCTACACCTATCAAAGTTTGCAACATTCAAATGCTTGTAACTTTATACTGGAGCGTCAAAAAAACTTGAAATTGTATGACAATAAAGTACTCGAGCCTCTTTTCAATTTAAGCTATCGCTCATAGCTATGCTTCCCTTGAGTTCCAAATCAAACACTGCTAAAACTTCAAATGGCCCTAACTTGTGTACGGTGCGTCTTATACCTATCAAAGTTTGCAACATTCAAATGCTTGTAACTTTATACTGGAGCGTCAAAAAAACTTGAAATTTTGTGGCAATAAAGTACTCGAGCCTCTTGTCAATTGAAGCTATCGCTCATAGCTATGCTACCCTTGAGTTCCAAATCAAACACTGCTAAAACTTCAAATGGCCCTAACTTCTATATGGTGCGTCCTATACCTATCAAAGTTTGCAACAATCAAATGCTTGTAACTTCTTACTGGAGCGTCATAAAATCTTGAAATTTTGTGACAATAAAGTACTCGAGCCTCTTGTTAATTTAAGCTATCGCTCATAGCTAAGCTACCATTGAGTACCAAATCAAACACTGCTTAAACTTCAAATGGCCCTAACTTCTATATGGTGCGTCCTATACCTAACATAGTTTGCAACAATCAAATGCTTGTAACTTATTACTGGAGCGTCATAAAATCTTGAAATTTTGTGACAATAAAGTACTCGAGCCTCTTGTCAATTTAAGCTATCGCTCATAGCTATGCTACCCTTCAGTCCCAATTCAAACACTGCTAAAACTTCAAATGACCCTAACTGGTGTACGGTGCGTCTTATACCTATCAAAGTTTGCAATATTCAAATGCTTGCAACTTTTTACTGGAGCGTAATAAAACCTTGAAATTTGGTGACAATAAAGTATAAAATTTCAAATGCCCCTAACTTCTATACGGTGCATCCTCCTCCTGTCAAAGTTTGCAACATTCAAATACTTGTAACTTTTTATGGGAGCGTCATAAAACCTTGAAATTTTGTGACAATAAAGTACTCGTGCCTCTTGTCAATTTAAGCTATTGCTCATAGCATGCTACTCTTGAGTCCCAAATCAAACACTGCTAAAACTTCAAATGGCCCTAACTTCTGTACGGTGCGTCCTATACATATCAAAGTTTGCAACAATCAAATACTTGTAATTTCTTACTGGAGCGCCATAAAATCTTGAAATTTTGTGACAATAAAGTACTCGAGCCTCTTGTTAATTTAAGCTATCGCTCATAGCATGCTACTCTTGAGTCCCAAATCAAACACTGCTAAAACATCAAATGCCCCTAACTTTTGTACAGTGCGTCCTATACCTATCAAAGTTTACAACAATCAAATGCTTGTAACTTATTACTGGAGCATCATAAAATATTGAAATTTTGTGACAATAAAGTACTCGAGCCTCTTATCAATTTAAGCTATCGCACGTAGCTATGCTACCCTTTAGTCCCAAATGAAACACTGCTAAACCTTCAAATGGTCCTAACTTCTATATGGTGCGTCCTATACCTACCAAAGTTTGCAACATTCAGTTGCGTGTAACTTTATTCTGGAGCGTCATAAAACCTTGAAATTTTCTGACAATGAAGTTTTCGAGCCTCTTATCAATTTAAGTTATCGCTCATAGCTATGCTACCCTTGAGTCCCAAATCAAACACTGCTAAAACTTCAAATGACCCTAACGGTGCATCCTACACCTATACGATGCATCCTACACCTATACAGTGCATCCTACACCTATATGGTGTAACCTAGACCTATCAAAGTTTGCAATATTCAAATGCTTGTAACTTATTACTGGAGGGTCATAAAATCTTGAAATTTTGTGTCAATAAAGTACTCAAGCCTCTTGTCAATTTAAGCTATCGCTCATAGCTAAGCTACCATTGAGTCGCAAATCAAACAAAGCTAAGCTGCAAATGGCCCTAACTTCTGTACGGTGCATCCTACACCTATCAAAGTTTGCAACATTCAAATGCTTGTAACTTTATACTGGAGCGTCAAAAAAACTTGAAATTTTATGACAATAAAGTACTCGAGCCTCTTGTCAATTTAAGCTATCGCTCATAGCTATGCTACCCTTGAGTTCCAAATCAAACACTGCTAAAACTTCAAATGGCCCTAACTTGTGTACGGTGCGTCTTATACCTATCAAAGTTTGAAACATTCAAATGCTTGAAACTTTATACTGGAGCGTCAAAAAAACTTGAAATTTTGTGGCAATAAAGTACTCGAGCCTCTTGTCAATTTAAGCTATCGCTCATAGCTATGCTACCCTTGAGTTCCAAATCAAACACTGCTAAAACTTCAAATGGCCCTAACTTCTGTACGGTGCGTCCTATACCTATCAAAATTTGCAACAATCAAATGCTTGTAACTTCTTACTGGAGCGTCATAAAATCTTGAAATTTTGTGACAATAAAGTACTGGAGCCGCTTGTTAATTTAAGCTATCGCTCATAGCTAAGCTACCATTGAGTACCAAATCAAACAGTGCTTAAACTTCAAATGGCCCTAACTTCTATATGGTGCGTCCTACACCTATCACAGTTTGCAACAATCAAATGTTTGTAACTTATTACTGGAGCGTCATAAAATCTTGAAATTTTGCGACAATAAAGTACTCGAGCCTCTTGTCAATTTAAGCTATCGCTCATAGCTAAGCTACCATTGAGTCCAAAATGAAACACTGCTAAAACTTCAAATGGCCCTAATTTCTGTAAGGTGCACCATACAGCTATCAAAGTTTGCAACATTCAAATGCTTGCAACTTTTTACTGGAGCGTCATAAAACCTTGAAATTTTGTGACAATAAAGTACTCAAGCGTCTTGTCAATTTAAGCTATCGCTCATAGCTATGCTACCCTTCAGTCCCAATTCAAACACTGCTAAAACTGCAAATGACCCTAACTTCTATATGGTGCGTCCTATACCTACCAAAGTTTGCAACATTCAGTTGCTTGTAACTTTATTCTGGAGCGTCATAAAACCTTGAAATTTTCTGACAATGAAGTACTCGAGCCTCTTGTCAATTTAAGCTATCGCTCATAGCTATGCTACCCTTGAGTTCCAAATCAAACATTGCTAAAACTTCATATGGCCCTAACTTGTGTACGGTGCGTCTTATACCTATCAAAGTATGCAATATTCAAATGATTGCAACTTTTTACTGAAACCTTGAAATTTGGTGACAATAAAGTATAAAATTTCAAATGGCCCTAACTTCTATACGGTGCATCCTACTCCTCTCAAAGTTTGCAACATTCAAATACTTGTAACTTTTTATGGGAGCGTCATAAAACCTTGAAATTTTGTGACAATAAAGTACTCGTGCCTCTTGTCAATTTAAGCTATTGCTCATAGCATGCTACTCTTGAGTCCCAAATCAAACACTGCTAAAACTTCAAATGGCCCTAACTTCTGTACGGTTTGTCCTATACCTATCAAGGTCTGCAACATTCAAATGCTTGTATCTTTTTACTGGAGCGTCATAAAATCTTGAAATTTTGTGACAATAAAGTACTCGAGCCTGTTATCAATTTAAGTTATCGCTCATAGCTATGCTACCCTTGAGTCCCAAATGAAACACTGCTAAATCTTCAAATGGCCCAACTTCTTTACGGTGTGTCCTACACCTATCAAAGTTGGCAACATTCAAATGCTAGTAACTTTTTAAAGAAGCGTAATAAAATCTTGAAATTTTGTGACGATAAAGTACTCGAGCCTCTTACCAATTTAAGCTATCGCTCATAGTTATGCTACCCTTGAGTCCCAAATCAAACACTGATAAAACTTCAAATGGCCCTAACGGTGCATCCTACACCTATACGGTGCATCCTACACCTATACGGTGTAACCTAGACCTATCAAAGTTTGCAACATTCAAATGCTTGTAACTTATTACTGACAATGACGTACTCGAGCCTCTTATCAATTTAAGTTATCGCTCATAGCTATGATACCCTTGAGTGGCAAATCAAAGAATGATAAAATTTCAAATGGACCTAACTTCTATACGGTGTATCCTACACCTGTCAAAGTTTGCAACATTCAAATGCTTGTAACTCTTTACTGGAGCGTCATAAAATCTAGAAATTTTGTGACAATAAAGTACTCGAGCCTCTTATCAATTTAAGCTATCGCACATGGCTGTGCTACCCTTGAGTCCCAAATGAAACACTGCTAAACCTTCAAATGGCCCAACTTATATACTGTGCGTCCTACACCTATGAAAGTTGGCAACATTCAAATGCTTGTAACTTTTTACTGGGGCGTAATAAAATCTTGAAATTTTGAGACGATAAATTACTCGAGTCTCGTGTCAATTTAAGCTATCGCCCATAGCTAAGCTACCATTGAGTTCCAAATCAAACACTGCTAAAACTTCAAATGGCCCTAACTTCTGTACAGTGCGTCCTATACCTATCAAAGTTTGCAACAATCAAATGCTTGTAACTTTTTACTGGCGCGTCAAAAAATCTTGAAATTTTGTGACAATGAAGTACTCGAGCCTCTTATCAATTTAAGTTATCGCTCATAGCTATGCTACCCTTGAGTCCCAAATCAAACACTGCTAAAACTTCCAATGGCCCTAACTTTTAAATGGTGCGTCCTATACCTACCAAAGTTTGCAACATTCAGTTGCTGGTCACTTTTTACTGGAGCGTCATAAAACCTTGAAATTTTCTGACAATTAAGTACTCGAGCCTCTTATCAATTTAAGTTATCGCTCATAGCTATGCTACCCTTGACTCCCAAATCAAACACTGCTAAAACTTCAAATGGCCCTAACTTATGTACGGTGCGTCCTATACCTATCAAAGTTTGCAACAATCAAATGCTTGTAACTTTTTACTCGAGTGTCATAAAACCTTGAAATTTTGTGACAATAAAGTACTCGTGCCTCTTGTTAATTTAAGCTATTGCTCATAGCTATGCTACCCTTGAGTCCCAAATCAAACAATGATAAAACTTCAAATGGCCCTAACTTCTGTACATTGCGTCCTACATCTATCAAAATTTGCAACATTCAAATGCTTGTAACTTTTTACTGGAGAGTCATAAAATTTTGAAATTTTGTGAAAATAAAGTAGGGAGGTAGGTAGGTAGGAGTGGCCGCCCAGTTTGCCAAAAGCACACTTGAGCACACATAATGGCCCATTGTGATACCACGGTGTGGCGCCGTTCAAGCACTGACCAAAAAGGTTCCCATACTTGGGATGGTGATGGTCAGCGCAAGGACAGCGCCTGGAAAGGCACGACTCCCCCGTCATGTTTCAGGAAACCATCCTGATACTTTGATGAACCTGGCTATGTCCCTAATATTAATGGATGACAGCTCTGTCAGGCTTGTAAGAAATGGGGCACCAAAGGTGCGAATTCTTCTTCTGCTCAAGGATGGGCAGTGGCATAAGAGGTGGAAAACCGTCTCGTCCTCCTCCTCGAAGCCACAGCCTCGGCAACAGTCATTTGAGGGTAGGCCCAGACTTTCTGCGTGCTGTCCCATTATGCAGTGGCCGGTCAAAACCGACACAGTTGTCGACAGTGATACGCGAAAATAAAGTACTCGAGCCTCTTATCAATTTAAGCTATCGCTCATAGCTATTCTACCCTTGAGTTCCAAATTAAACACTGCTAAAACTTCAAATGGCCCTAACTTCTGTACGGTGCGTCCTATACCTATCAAAATTTGCAACAATCAAATGCTTGTAACTTCTTACTGGAGCGTCATAAAATCTTGAAATTTTGTGACAATAAAGTACTGGAGCCGCTTGTTAATTTAAGCTATCGCTCATAGCTAAGCTACCATTGAGTACCAAATCAAACACAGATAAAACTTCAAATGGCATCCTACACCTATACGATGCATCCTACACCTATACGGTGTAACCTAGACCTATCAAAGTTTGCTACATTCAAATGCTTGTAACTTTTTACTGGAGCGTAATAAAATCTTGAAATTTTGCGACGATAAAGTACTCGAGCCTCTTATCAATTTAAGCTATCGCTCATAGTTTTGCTACCCTTGAGTCCCAAATCAAACACTGATAAAACTTCAAATGGCATCCTACACTTTCGTTTGAAAAGGTTTTTATCTTGGCTTTTAACAAGACACACTCCAAGAAGAGACACTGAGACAGTGGAACGTATTTTGCTGATGCAGAGAGTTAACTGAGTGATAAAATTGAAGGGACAGACATTTGTATATATTAAAATCACGGTGCGTAAGAGCGCGGCTATGATACACCAGTTATCTCAATGTTATTAAAGGAATACATTCGCTGTCTATTGTTCTGTATACTGGGAACCACACCAAATTTAGTTCGAATCTTTCAAGGTATGGCAGGGAAATCCCCTTTTCTACATACGAACATTAATATCTGTTAACCTCAATTTTAGAACGATTGGCCTATCTCTTCTTACAATTTTCTTCGTGATTGTTCACACCAGCACGATTGTTCTTATCAGCAGGTACGATTGTTTTGTACTTCAAAGATTTGCCATTTGTTCTTATCCACTTAAGACTAACATCAGCAAACTTTGTCATGATAATCTCAGAATTACTGTTGTTGGTGCTAGGCATATTGGAAGTCTCTTTGGCGTAAGAGAATTTTGATAATTGTTGTTCGACAAAAGAAACCTTTCTGTGTTACCATCGAATCTTATCGATTGCTTCTCTTTGGAGAGTCCATTGAACAATTGAAAGTGATTGGTGGATTAATTGCCGCTGTGATGTATTCATGCTGCGATTAGAATTCCGTTTGTGTCTCGTGACAATATCATTATAAAAGCGCTCAACGTTCAGACCATTAAGCAGTGTGTGTGCTTCGTTGCTTTCTCACTGAATACGTGATTGGCGATCGAGTTTGCAATCTTGGGAATTATTTTCACTACTGAAGAAACGTTCGGCGAGATCAGACGTTTTTATCGTTCCACCAATTGCGTGTGTATTTGGATAATTTGCTGCAGAAGAGGTTGCCTGTAGAGCCGACGATGAAGTGCGGTGCCATTTGTTGGGTAGTATTAGTGGCTATTTGCTGCGGTGTTGTGAGTGGTAAGTCACATCCAAATTAGGGACATCATTCTTGAGGGAAGTCTTTACATGCAGAGTCCTTGAAGCAAACGATATCTTTCTTGGGGCAAGTCTTCACATGTCGAGTCTTTGAATAGCTGTGATGGTGCTGATTTGAAGGATACGACTATTTGGATTAATAGTGAATGACAATAGTTCTGAAGTCTTTGGAGTGAGCGAAGTGCTTTCAAGGAATGGTGGATTAATGATAAATGATGTGCCCTGAGATTGAAATAGAATAGAATCTAGGTCACTTCGAGAAGGATTTTGATACGAATAATTACTGAGTTTTGATGGCTCTTTCGGTTCAGTAAATCAGAGTGATTTGATTGTGATTTCAAGAATCCCATACAGACCAATGAGCCCCCCCATAGTCTCAATATAATTAATTCGTATGGTTCCGGGGGCGCTAAGGGCCACAGGAGAATACTTTTATAATATGAGAAAGGACGACTTTGTAATAAGGAATTAAGACGTTTTATGTGGGTTTAACTTTCATAGATCGAACTGTTTATCATATAAGTAAACTTCTTAGTAGGAAGTTGCCTGATTATTTATTATAGGACAGACTTTCGTATCTTTTTATCATATGACATACTTCTAAGTGGTTCAATCTGAGGAGGGAGTTTCTTAACTATCTACACACTTCCAAGTGGTTCAATCTGAGGAGGGAGTTTCTTAACTATCTACACACTTCCAAGTGCTTCAATCATGGAACAAAATGTTTGACAAGAGTCAGTGTAGTTCCTATCTTCATTCTGGCGATATCAGAAACCTTAGTTATGGTAAAATAAATCTTTTTTATTCATTTTATAAGGTAATTCCAGTCAATTGACTTGTAAAATATTTAACACACGTCTTTGTAGACACGAACTATCTTTTATTACAATATTCCGTCCATAAATCCAGTGAAAAAGTACAAAACAAACACCTGAACGAATCTGAAAGCAATTTATTGTCTTACTTAGTAGCACGAACGCGCAATTATCCGTAAATCGATTAGATTAGACGAGGCCACTTGAGGAGTGGTTCAATCGTATCTAATCTTGTCTAGCTTTAAAGTTCATTCGGCAGAAAAATTCTATTCCAACTTTCTATTATACCACAAACAATTCAAATTCCTGTCTTCAGGATTGGTAACGAAGCTTGTGAGCTGCAACTTCAGTGGCCCAAGAAAGCAACTTCTTAAAGATTCTGCTTTGCTCTTCTATCTATGGCAATTCAGAAAAAGCCGCCGGGATAGATATGATGAACAACCAAAGTTTTGAAGGAACTGATTCCACTCTCCCCAGAAGCACTCAGAATCATGTTTTGATACTATTATCTCCCAGGGACCTAGTGTATCATGGACTGGTTTATTGTACTATTGTATTTCTTTGGAAATCTCCACTGGACCCAACCAAATATACACTGATTTATTGTCCTCTTATTTCACCTTTTTTCATAAAAACTTCCTCGCTGGTCTTAAAGAAGAAATTCCATCTTCAATTCTCACACAAATTCGGATTTAGAAAAGTATCTTAATTCTGAGGTTCGTTGACAATTCGGTTCTTATTTTTTTTTCTTTACACAGCTCGGAAAGGTTTCGGTCAACAAGATTGGGGTTATGTCGATGTTCCCAAGGGAGCTCACATATTCTACTGGCTCTATTACACCGCATCCAATGTGCAGAATTACACTGAACGTCCTTTAGCCATCTGGCTGCAGGGTGGACCAGGTGCTTCCTCCACGGGTTATTGTAACTTCGAAGAATTAGGCCCTTTGGATATTGATGGAAATTATCGCAATCATACCTGGGTGAAGGATATGAATGTGCTGTTTATTGACAATCCCGTGGGCACCGGTTTTAGTTATGTTGACAGTTATGTTCGTCAAACAAACAAATCGCCTTAGATCAGGTGGCTTTGATGAAGGGATTCTATAAATCACACCCTGAATTCGAGACTGTGCCCTTGCATATTTTCAGCGAGAGTTACGGTGGAAAAATGGCTCCCGAATGTGCGTTGGAACTTTACTATGCGATTAAGTGGGGTGAAGTGCGCAGCAATTTGACTTCGGTTTTACTTGGTGATCCGTGCACCTCTCCGATTGACTCGGTGTTGGCGTGGGCGCCTTTGCTATTGAACATGGTAGAGTTAAAAAGGGGAAAAGTGATGAGTAATCAGAATTGTATTCAATTGTTTGTTATTTCAGGGTATTGTGGATGATGCCGGATACGATCGAATCATGACGGAGGCAAATAAAACTCAAAAGCTCGTCCACACTGGAAAATGGACTCAAGCTACTCTCCAGTGGGGTAATACGCAAACCGTTTTACTATCGGCATCAAAGGAGGTCGATTTCTATAATATTGAGAAGCCCACTAGCGGTGTACGCCACGACAAAAGCATGCTTCGAAAGGGCAACGGTGTTGGTAAGAATCCCAGATGATAACAGTCAAGCCATAATACACTTCATACCACATTTCAGAGCTCATGTACCGCACTCTGGTGCAGTACGATGCGGATGAGAATCGAGATGAAGTGTTGGAAGACCTAATGAGAGGACCAGTTAGTGCAGCTCTGAATATACCAAAGGCGGTGAAATGGGGCTCACAGAGTAGTAACACGTTCACTCGTCTAATGGGGGATTTCATGAAGCCGGCTGTGCACATTGGTAGGATAAGAGATAAATTTCATAAGAGTTTTTCCTACAGTGGTCTAGATTACAGTTACTGAACTTTTGGAAAAGACCAATGTACAAGTGTCTGTTTTATCCGGCCATTTGGACTTGATCTGCGCCACTGCCGGCACCGTCAACTGGGTTAATAACATGGAGTGGAACTACAAATCTGAATATGTGGCTGCAACTCGTCGTGGCATTAATGTTGATGGCATTTTGGAGGGTTACGAGAAGAGTGCCCGCAAATTCACCATGTTCTGGATTAATCGAGCCGGTCATATGGTGCCAACCGACAATCTCGGTTAAAGTTATTGATGAACAGAATCATTATCTGGAACTGCTTTAAATAAACTTTTATAAGTTTGGTATAAAAACTATATATGTGAAAGGTGGTGGGGGGTGTTTAAGGGAGGGTGTTTAAGGGAGGGTGTTTAAGGGAGGGTGCCGCCATCCCTATTTATGGCAACTTATGTGAAATTACTAGATACGGTTCGATTTAAGCAGACCTTTGATCATCTGGGAAGTTTGTAAAGTTACATATGCATGCTTGCGCGAGCGAGAGAAAGGAGAGAAGTATATTCTTGTAGAAATCCTCGGGAATTAGGTGTAGGCATCCTAAAACTTCAAATGGCATCCGTACCTGTATAGGTGTAGGATGCCATTTGAAGTTTTATCAGTGTTTGATTTGGGACTCAAGGGTAGCATAACTAAGAGCGATAGCTTAAATTGATAAGAGGCTCGAGTACTTTATCGCATCCTACACCTATACGGTGCATCCTACACCTATACGGTGTAACCTAGACCTATCAAAGTTTGCTACATTCAAATGCTTGTAACTTTTTACTGGAGCGTAATAAAATCTTGAAATATTGCGACGATAAAGTACTCGAGCCTCTTATCAATTAAGCTATCGTTCATAGCTATGCTATCCTAGAGTCCGAAATCAAACACTGATAAAATTTCAAATGGCCTTAACTTCTATACAGTGCGTCCTACACCTATCAAAGTTTGCAGCATTCAAATGCTTGTAACTTTATACTGTAGAGTCAAAAAAACCTGAAATTTTGTGACAATAAAGTACTCGAGCCTCTTGTCAATTTAAGCTATCGCTCATAGCTATGCTACCCTTGAGTTTCAAAGCAAACACTGCTAAAGCTTCAAATGGCCCTAACTTGTGTACGGTGCGTCCTATACCTATCAAAGTTTGCAATATTCACATGCTTGCAACTTTTTACTGGAGCGTCATAAAACCTTGAAATTTGGTGACAATAATGAATAAAATTTCAAATGGCCCTAACTTCTATACTTCTACACCTGTCAAAGTTTGGAACATTCAAACACTTGTAAATCTTTACTGGAGCGTCATAAAATCTAGAAATTTTGTAACAATAAAGTAATCGAGCTTCTTATCAATTTAAGCTATCGTTCATAGCTATGCTACCCTTGAGTCCCAAATGAAACACTGCTAAACCTTCAAATGACCCAACTTCTATACGGTGCATCCTACACCTATCAAAGTTGGCAACATTCAAATGCTTGTAACTTTTTACTGGAGAGTAATAAAATTTTGAAATTTTGCGACAATAAAGTACTCGAGCCTCTTATCAATTTAAGCTATCGCTCATATTTATGCTACCCTTGAGTCCAAAATTAAACACTGATAAAACTTCAAATGGCCCTAACTTTTATACGGTGCGTCCTACAACTATCAAAGTTTGCAACAATCAAACGCTTGAAGCTTTTTTCTGGACCGTAATAAAACCTTGAAATTTGGTAACAATAAGTACTCGTGCCTCTTGTCAATTTAAGCTATCGCCCATAGCTATGCTAAGCTTGAGTCCCAAATCAAACACTGATGAAACTTCAAATGGCCCTAACTTCCATACTGTGCGTCCTACACCTATCAAATTTTGCAACATTGAAATGCTTTTAACTTTTTACTGGAGCGTCATAAAACTTGGAAATTTTGTGACTATAAATTACTCGAGCCTCTTATCAATTTAAGCTATCGCTCATAGCTATGCTACCCGTGAATCCCAAATCAAACACTGATAAAACTTCAAATGGCCCTAACTTCTGTACATTGCGTCCTATACCTATCAAAGTTTGCAACATTCAAATGTTTGTAACTTTTTACTGGAGTGTAATAAAACCTTGAAATTTTGTGACAATAAAGTACTCGTGACTCTTGTCAATTTAAGCTATCGCTCATAGCATGCTACTTTTGAGTCCCAAATGAAACACTGCTAAAACTTCAAATGGCCCTAACTTCTGTACGGTGCGCCTATCAACGTTTGCAACACTCAAATGCTTGTAATTTATTACTGGAGCGTCATAAAATCTTGAAATTTTGTTACAATAAAATACTCGAGCCTCTTGTCAATTAAAGCTATCGCTCATAGTTAAATTACCATTGAAACCCTAATCAAACAATGCTAAAACTTCAATTGGGCCTAGCTTCTCTAAGGTGCATCTTACACCTATCAAAGTTTGCATTATTGAAATGCTATGTAACTTTATTCTGGCGTGTCAAAAAATCTTGAAATTTTGTGACAATAAAGTACTCGAGCCTCTTGTCAATTTAAGCTATCGCTCATAACTATGCTACCTTTCAGTCCCAAATCAAACACTGCTAAAACTTCCAATGGCCCTAACTTCTGTACGGTGCGTCCTATACCTATCAAAGTTTGCAACATTCAAATGTTTGTAACTTTTTACTGGAGTGTAATAAAACCTTGAAATTTTGTGACAATAAAGTACTCGTGCCTCTTGTCAATTTAAGCTATCGCTCATAACATGCTACTCTTGAGTCCCAAATCAAACACTGATAAAACTTCAAATGACCCTAACTTCTAAACTGTGCATCCTACGCCTATCAAATTTTGCAACAATCAAATGCTTGTAACTTTATACTGGAGCGTCAAATTTGGTGACAATAATTACTCGTGGCTCTTGTCAATTTAAGCTATCGCTCATAACATGCTACCCTTGAGTCCCAAATCAAACACTGCTAAAATCTCAAATACCCCTAACTTCTGTAGATTGCGTCCTATACCTATCAAAATTTGCAACATTCAAATGCTTGTAACTTTTTACTGGAGCGTCATAAAACTTTGACATTTTGTCACAATAAAGTACTCGAGCTTCTTGTCAATTTAAGCTATGGTTCATAGCTATGCTAACCTTGAGTCCAAAATCAAACACTGATAAAACTTCAAATGGCAATAACTTACATACGGTGAATCCTACACCTATCAAAGTTTGCAACATTCAAATGCTTTGTAACTTTATACTGGAGCGTCAAAAATCTTGAAATTGTGTGACAATAAAATACTCGAGCCTCTTGTCAATTTAAGCTATCGCTCATATCTATGCTACCCTTGAGTCCCAAATCAAACACTGATAAAACTTCAAATGGCCCTAACTTCTGTACGGTGCGTAATTTACCTATCAAATTTTGCAATATTCAAATACTTGCAACTTTTTACTGGATCGTCATAAAACCTTGAAATTTGGTGACAATAAAGTATAAAATTTCAAATGACCCTAACTTCTATACGGTGCATCCTACACCTGTCAAAGTTTACAACATTCAAATGCTTGTAACTTTTTACCGGAGCGTAATAAAATTTTGAAATTTTGTGACAATAAAGCACTCGAGCCTCTTATCAATTTAAGCTATCGGTCATAGTGCTGTCCTTGAGTCCCAAATCAAACACTGATAAACCTTCAAATGGCCCTAACTTCTATACGGTGCGTCCTATAAAAATCAAAGTTTGCAACATTCAAATGCTTTGTAACTTTATACTGGAGCGTCAAAAAATCTTGAAATTGTGTGACAATAAAATACTCGAGCCTCTTGTCAATTTAAGCTATCGCTCATAGCTATGCTACCCTTGAGTCCCAAATCAAACACTGATAAAACTTCAAATGGCCCTAACTTCAGTACGCTGCGTCCTATACCTATCAAATTTTGCAATATTCAAATGCTTGCAACTTTTTACTGGAGTGTCATAAAACCTTGAAATTTGGTGACAATAAGTACTCGTGGCTCTTGTCAATTTAAGCTACCGCTCATAGCTATGCTACCCTTGAGTCCCAAATCAAACACTGCTAAAACTTCAAACGGTCCTAACTTCTATAAGGTGCGTCCTACAAATATCAAAGTTTGCAACATTCAAATGATTTGTAACTTTATACTGGAGCGTCAAAAAATCTTGAAATTGTGTGACAATAAAATACTCGAGCCTCTTGTCAATTTAAGCTATCGATCATAGCTATGCTACCCTTGAGTCCCAAATCAAACACTGATAAAACTTCAAATGGCCCTAACTTCTGTACGGTGCGTCCTATACCTATCAAATTTTGCAATATTCAAATGCTTGCAACTTTTTACTGGAGTGTCATAAAACCTTGAAATTTGGTGACAATTAAGTATAAAATTTCAAATGACCCTAACTTCTATAAGGTGCATCCTACACCTGTCAAAGTTTGCAACATTCAAATACTTGTAACTTTTAACTGGAGCGTAATAAAATTTTGAAATTTTGTGACAATAAAGTACTCGAGCCTCTTATCAATTTACTCACTATCGGTCATAGTGATGCTACCCTTGAGTCCCAAATCAAACACTGATAAACCTTCAAATGGCCTTAACTTTTATACGGTGCGTCCGACAACTATCAAAGTTTGCAATAATCAAACGCTTGAAACTTTTTACTGGAGCGTCATAAAATTTAGAAATTTTGTGACAATAAAATACTCGTGCCTCTTATCAATTTCAGATATCGTTCATAGCTATGCTACCCTAGAGTCCCAAATCAAACACTGATAAAACTTCAAATGGCCCTAACTTCTATACGGTGCGTCCTACAAAATCAAAGTTTGCAACATTCAAATGCTTTGTAACTTTATACTGGAGCGTCAAAAAATCTTGAAATTGTGTGACAATAAAATACTCGAGCCTCTTGTCAATTTAAGCTATCGCTCATAGCTATGCTACCCTTGAGTCCCAAATCAAACACTGATAAAACTTCAAATGGCCCTAACTTCTGTACGGTGCGTCCTATACCTATCAAATTTTGCAATATTCAAATGCTTGCAACTTTTTACTGGAGCGTCATAAAACCTTGAAATTTGGTGACAATAAAGTATAAAATTTCAAATGACCCTAACTTCTATAAGGTGCATCCTACACCTGTCAAAGTTTGCAACATTCAAATACTTGTAACTTTTAACTGGAGCGTAATAAAATTTTGAAATTTTGTGACAATAAAGTACTCGAGCCTCTTATCAATTTAAGCTATCGGTCATAGTGATGCTACCCTTGAGTCCCAAATCAAACACTGATAAACCTTCAAATGGCCCTAACTTTTATACGGTGCGTCCTACAACTATCAAAGTTTGCAATAATCAAACGCTTGAAACTTTTTACTGGAGCGTAATAAAACCTTGAAATTTGGTGACAATAAGTACTCGTGGCTCTTGTCAATTTAAGCTATCTCTCATAGCTATGCTACCCTTGAGTCCCAAATCAAACACTGATAAAACTTCAAATGGCCCTAACTTCTAAACTGTGCGTCCTACACCTATCAAATTTTGCAACAATCAAATGCTTGTAACTTTATACTGGAGCGTCAAAAAAACTTGAAATTTTGTGACAATAAATTACTCGAGCCTCTTGTCAATTTAACTTATCGCTCATAGTTATGCTACCCTTGAGTCCCAAATCAAACACTGCTAAAACTTCAAATGGCCCTAACTTCTGTACAGTGCGTCCTATACCTATCTAAATTTGCAACAATCAAATGCTTGTAACTTTTTACTGGACCGTCATAAAATCTTGAAATTTTACGACAATAAAGTACTCGAGCCTCTTGTCAATTGAAGCTATCGCTCATAGCTAAGCTACTATTGAGTCCCAAATCAAACACTGCTAAAACTTTAAATGGCCCTAGCTTCTGTAAGGTGCATCATACACCTATCAAAATTTGCAACATTCAAATGCTAACAACATTTTACTGGAGCGTCATAAAACCTTGAAATTTTGTGACAATAAAGTACTCGAGCGTCTTGTCAATTTAATCTATCGCTCATAGCTATGCTACCCTTCAGTCCCAAATCAAACACTGCTAAAACTTCAAATGGCCCTAACTTCTATATGGTGCGTCCTATACCTAACAAAGTTTGCAACATTCAGTTGCTTGTAACTTTATTCTGGAGCGTCATAAAACCTTAAAATTTTCTGACAATGAAGTACTCGAGCCTCTTATCAATTTAAGTTATCGCTCATAGGTATGCTACCCTTGATTCCCAAATCAAACAATGATAAAACTTCAAATGGCCCTAACTTCTGTACATTGCGTCCTACACTTATCAAAATTTGCAAAATTCAAATGCTTGTAACTTTTTACTGGAGCTTCATAAAATCTTTAAATTTTGTGAAAATAAAATATTAAAGCCTCTTATCAATTGAAGCTATCGCTCATAGCTATGCTACCCTAGGGTCCAAAATCAAACACTGATAAAACTTCAAATGGCCCTAACATCTATAACAAATATTAAAGTATGCAACATTCAAATGCTTTGTAACTTTATACTGGAGCGTCAAAAAATCTTGAAATTGTGTTACAATAAAATACACGAGCCTCTTGTCAATTTAAGCTATCGCTCATAGCTATGCTACCCTTGAGTCCCAAATCAAACACTGATAAAACTTCAAATGGCACTAACTTCTGTACGGTGCGTCCTATACCTATCAAATTTTGCAATATTCAAATGCTTGCAACTTTTTACTGGAGCGTCATAAAACCTTGAAATTTGGTGACAATAAAGTATAAAATTTCTATTGACCCTAACTTCTATAAGGTACATCCTACACCTGTCAAAGTTTGCAACATTCAAATACTTGTAACTTTTTACTGGAGCGTCATAAAACCTTGAAATTTTGGGACAATAAAGTACTCGAGCCTCTTGTGAATTTAAGCTATTGCTCATAGCTATGCTACCCTTGAGTCCCAAATAAAAAACTTAAAAAAAATTCAAATGGCCCTAACTTTTATACGGTGCGTCCTATACCTATCAAAGTTTGCAACAATCAAATGCTTTGTAACTTATTACTGGAGCATCATAAAACCTTGAAATTTTGTGACAATAAAGTACTCGGGCCTCTTATCAATTTAAGCTATCGCATATGGCTATGCTACCCTTGAGTCCCAAATGAAACACTTCAAGTGGCCCAACTTCTATACGGTGCGTCCTAAACCTATCAAAGTTGGCAAAATTCAAATGCTTGTAACTTTTTACTGGAGCGTAATAAAATTTTGAAATTTTGTGACAATAAAGTACTCGAGCCTCTTATCAATTTAAGCTATCGCTCATACTTATGCTACAATTGAGTCCCAAATCAAACACTGATAAAACTTCAAATGGCCCTACCTTTTATACGGTGCTTCCTACAACTATCAAAGTTTGCAACAATCAAACGCTTGTAACTTTTTACTGGAGCGTAAGAAAACCTTGAAATTTGGTGACAATAAGTACTCGTGCCTCTTGTCAATTTAAACTATCGCTCATAGCATGCTACCCTTGAGTCCCAAATCAAACACTGCTAAAACTTGAAATGGCCGTAACTTCTGTACTGTGCTTCCTACACCTATGAAATTTTGCAACATTCAAATGCTTGTAACTTTATACCGGAGCAGCAAAAAACTTGAAATTTTGTGACAATAAAGTACTCGAGCCTCTTGTCAACTTAAGCTATCGCTCATAGCTATGCTACCCTTCGGTCCAAAATCAAACACTGATAAAACTTCAAATGGCCCTAACTTCTGTACGGTGCGTCCATACCTATCAAAGTTTGCAACATTCAAATGCTTGTAACTTTTTACTGGAGCGTAATAAAAATTTGAAATTTTGTGACAATAAAGTACTCGAGCCTCTTATCAATTTAAGCTATCGCTCATAGTTATGCTCCCCTTGAGTCCCAAACCAAACACTGATAAAACTTCAAATGGCCCTAACGGTGCATCCTACAGCTATACGATGCATCCTACACCTATCAAAGTTTGCAACATTCTAATGCTTGTAACTTTTTAGTGAAGCGTAATAAAACCTTGAAATTTTGTGACAATAAAGTACTCGTGCCTCTTGTCAATTTAAGCTATCGCTCATAGCATGCTACTCATGAGTCCCAAATCAAACACTGTTAAAACTTCAAACGGCCCTAACTTCTATATGCTGCGTCATACACCTATCAAAGTTTGCACCATTCAAATGCTTGTAACTTTATACTGGAGCGTTAAAAAAACTTGAAACTTTGTGACAATAAAGTACTCGAGGCTCTTGTCAATTTAAGCTATCGCTCATAGCTACCCTTGAGTCCCAAATCAAACACTGCTAAAACTTCAAATGGCCCTAACTTCTGTACGGTGCGTCCATACCTATCAAAGTTTGCAACATTCAAATGCTTGCAACTTTTTACTGGAGCGTCATAAAACCTTGAAATTTTGTGACAATAAAGTACTCGAGCGTCTTGTCAATTTAGCTATCTCTCGTAACTATGCGACCCTTGAGTCCCAACTCAAACACTGCTAAAACCAAGTCAAACACTGCTAAAATGGCCCTAACTTCTGTACGGTGCGTCCTATACCTATCAAAGTTTGCAACATTCAAATGCTTGCAACTTTGTACTGGAGCGTCATAAAAGCTTGAAATTTTGTGACAATAAAGTACTCGTGCCTCTTGTCAATTTAAGCTATCGCTCATAGCATGCTATTCTTGAGTGCGAAATCAAACACTGCTAAAACTTCAAATGGCCCTAACTTCTATATGGTGCGTCATACACCTATCAAAGTTTGCACAATTCAAATGATTGTAACTTTATACTGGAGCGTTAAAAAACTTGAAATTTTGTGACAATAAAGTTCTCGAGGCTCTTGTCAATTTAAGCTATCGCCTTGAGTCCCAAATCAAACACTGCTAAAACATCAAATGGCCCTAACTTCTGTACGGTGCGTCCATACCTATCAAAGTTTGCAACATTCAAATGCTTGCAACTTTTTACTGGAGCGTCATAAAACCTTGAAATTTTGTGACAATAAAGTACTCCAGCGTCTTGTCAATTTAAGCTATCCCTCGTAGCTATGCTTGAGTCCCAAGTCAAACACTGCTAAAACTTCAAATGGCCCTAACTTCTGTACGGTGCGTCCTATACCTATCAAAGTTTGCAACATTCGAAAGCTTGTAACTTTTTACTGAAGCGTCAAAAAATTTTGAAATTTTGTGACAAAAAAGTACTCGAGCCTCTTGTCAATTTAAGCTATCGCTCATAGCTATGCTACACTTGAGTCCCAAATTAAACACTGCTAAAACTTCAAATGGTCCTAACTTCTATACGGTGCGTCCTACACCTATCTAAGTTTGCAGCATTCAAATGCTTGCAACTTTATACTGGAGCGTAATAAAATCTTGAAATTTTGTGACAATAAAGTACTCGAGCCTCTTATCAATTTAAGCTATCGCGCATAGCTATGCTACCCTTGAGTCCCAAATCAAACACTGATAAAACTTCTAATGGCCCAAACTTCTGTACGGTGTGTCTTATACGTATCAAGGTTTGCACCATTCAAATGCTTGTAACTTTTTACTGGAGCGTCATAAAACCCTGAAATTTTGTGACATTAAAGTACTCGAGCGTCTTATCAATTTAAGCTATCGCTCATAGCTATGCTACCCTTGAGTCCCAAATCAAACACTGATAAATCTTGAAATAGTCCTAACTAAGTTTGCAACATTCAAAAGCTTTGTAACTTTATACTGGAACTTCATAAAAGCTTGAAATTTTGTGACAATAAAGTACTCGAGCCTCTTATCAATTTAAGCTATCGCACATAGCTATCCTACCCTTCGGTCCCAAATCAAACACTGATAAAACTTCAAATGGCCCTAACTTCAGTACGGTGCGTCCTATACCTATCAAGGTTTGCAACATTCGAAAGCTTGTAACTTTTTACTGAAGCGTCAAAAAATTTTGAAATTTTGTGACAAAAAAGTACTCGAGCCTCTTGTCAATTTAAGCTATCGCTCATAGCTATGCTAACCTTGAGTCCTAAATCAAACACTGATAAAACCTAGAAATTTTGTGACAATAAAGTACTCGAGCGTCTTGTCAATTTAAGCTATCGCTCATAGCTATGCTACCCTTGAGTCCCAAATCAAACACTAATAAAATTTCAAATGGCCCTAACTTATATACGGTGCGTCCTCCACCTATCAAAGTTTGCAACATTCAAATGCTTTGTAACTTTATACTGGAGCGTCAAAAAATCTTGAAACTTTGTGACAATAAAGGACTCGAGCGTCTTATCAATTTAAGCTATCGCTCATAGCTATGCTACCCTTGAGTCCCAAATCAAACACTGATAAAATTTCAAATGGCCCTAACTTATATACAGTGCGTCCTCCACCTATCAAAGTTTGCAACATTCAAATGCTTTGTAACTTTATACTGGAGCGTCAAAAAATCTTGAAACTTTGTGACAAAAAAGTACTCGAGCCTCTTGTCAATTTAAGATATCGCTCATAGCTATGCTACCCTTGAGTCCCAAATCAAACACTGCTAAAACTCAAATGGCCCTAACTTCTATATGGTCCGTCCTATACCTACCAAAGTTTGCAACATTCAATTGCTTGCAACTTTTTACTGGCGCGTCATAAAATCTTGAAATTTTCTGACAATGAAGTATTCGAGCCTCTTATCAATTTAAGTTATCGCTCATAGCTATGCTACCCTTGAGTCCAAAATCAAAGAATGATAAAACTTCAAATGGCCCTAACGTCTGAACAGTGCATCCTATACCTATCAAGGTTTGCAACATTCGAAAGCTTGTAACTTTTTACTGAAGCGTCATAAAATTTTGAAATTCTGTTCGGTGCATCCTATACTTCTGTACGGTGCATCCTATACCTATCAAAGTTTGCAACATTGAAATGCTTTTAACTTTTTACTGGAACGTCATAAAATCTTGAAATTTTGTGACAATAAAGTACTCGAGCCTCTTATCAATTTAAGCTATCGCACATAGCTATGCTAAACTTGAGTCCCAAGCAAACACTGCTAAAACTTCAAATGGCTCAAAGTTCTATACGGTGCGTCCTACACCTATCAAAGTTTTCAACATTCAAATACTTGTAACTTTTTACTGGAGCGTCATAAAATCTGGAAATTTTGTGACAATAAAGTACTCGAGCCTCTTGTCAATTAAAGTTTATCGCTCATAGCTATACTACCCTTGAGTCCCTAATCAAACACTGATAAAAATTCAGATGGTCCTAACTTCCATACGTTCCGTCTTATACCTATCAAAGTTTGCAACATTCAAATGCTTGTAACTTTTTACTGGAGCGTCATAAAATCTTGAAATTTTGTGACAATAAAGTAATGGAGCCTCTTATCAATTTAAGCTATCACATATAGCTATGCTACCTTGAGTCCCAAATCAAACACTGCTAAAACTTCAAATGGCTCTAACTTCTATATGGTGCGTCCTACACCTATCAAAGTTTGCAACATTCAAATGCTTGTAACTTTTCACTGGAGCGTTATAAAATCTTGAAATTTTGTGGCAATAAAGTACTCGAGCCTCTTGTCAATTTAAGATATCGCTCATAGCTATGCTACCCTTGAGTCCTAAATCAAACACTGATAAAACTTCAAATGACCCTAACTTCTATAAGGTGCGTCCTATACCTATCAAATTTTGCAACATTCAAATGCTTTTAACTTTTTACTGGAGCGTTATAAAATCTTGAAATTTTGTGACATTAAAGATATCGAGCCTCTTATCAATTTAAGCTATTGCTCATAGATATGCTACCCTTGAGTCCCAAATCAAACACTGAAAAAACTTCAAATGGCCCTAACTTCTATATGGTGAGTCATATACATACCCAAGTTTGCAACATTCAAATGCTTGTAACTTTTTACTGCAGTCTCTTAAAACCTTTAAATTTTGTGACAATGAAGTACTAGAGCCTCTTATCAATTTAATTTATCGCTCATAGCTATATTACCCTTGAGTCCTAAATCAAACACTGATAAAACTTCAAATGACCCTAACTTCTATAACCCTTCGTACCCCAACTTCTCAAAAAAACGGAAACCCATATTATTCCGGTACATTTTGCCAAAGTAAAAAACGTTTGTTCTGACATTTTTCGTTATTTTTTTATTTAAGTGAAAACAGGGGTAAAAAAGGGAGTGTGACAGATTTGTCACATTGAGTTACAACGGTTTTATTAGTAGGCTTATTGTCTAAGATGTTTGAAACGATTTGAAACAATTATTTTGCTTGTTGTAGCATAATGCCACTTCACATTTTTGACAAAGAGTTTGTGATACGCCAGTACATCCTGGAAACTTGCAACGCATCCTTTTGTCAATCCATATCGGCCAGTGCCCGACTTGGTATTGTCTTGCAGCCATTGGAGGCACATATTGCGCTGGACCTTTATGTTTTTTATTTTCGATTTGTGGCTCAATGCACTGACGCTTTAGTGAGGTTTTTGTGTCCAGTTTGCAAAGTACCTGAGCTACCTCAATTCGAAAATCGGCCGAAGTAAGCTGCGTATTAGTTATATTTTTTGTTTTATAAACTCTTTGTATAAAAGCCAGGCATTGGACATTGCAAGGTCTAAAAAGTGGTAGATCAATCTAACTTGCCATCTTTTGCTACGCAATAATATTTTATATCTGCCAATTATGCTGTCTATTATATCAACTCCTCCCATGTGTCTATTATATTCTTCAACTATGTGCGGTCTTTCAATTGTAACATATCTTTTCTTTCTTTATCATAACGCCGTACTTCGGATTTCGGTAGTTCGCCTGCAAAACTTGATGCTAGAGAAACGACTTTGTTATCTTTCCATGCGACAGTGGATATGTCCGTGCCTTCTATGTTGGCCACATTATCCTCAGAGTAACCACGTTCCTTTTTAGACAATTCCTTATCCGATGATAGTTTGCAGTCAGGTATCCTCTTTCTTCTTATTGTTCCAGGACTTAGAATACCATTCGCGGCTAAAAAGTGTACAAGTGGTAACGACGTGAAATAGTTGTCGAAGTAAAGCCTGTAGTTTTGGTTTTTTGGAATACATCGTGATTGCCTGACGACGACGTTGGCTGCAGCATCTAAATCTGGTTCTCCCGGTTCTACAATATTTTCTGCTCCAGACTCCACTTCAAAATTATATGCAAAACCACTAACACCGCAAAGGACTAAAGTTTTATAGCCCCATTTCTTTGGTTTGTTGGTTTCTTCAAGTTATGTCGTGCTTTGGTGGAACAAATTTGTTCATCTACACATAGATAGTTTTCTAACGGAATATTTTTACAAGCCGTACTTATTTGTGTTAAAATTCGCCGAATTTTAAAAATTCTGTCGGTATTTCGGTTATCTCGAGAAACGTTTTGCGAATTATCATTAAAGTGAATGTATTGTCTTATTTTCTCAAATTTATTTCGGGGCATGGTATTCATCACTAACGGTGTTCCTATACATGTATTCCAATGTTTAGCTACTCTTGGAATGTGAACTAAAGACATTATAAAAACAAGTCCAATAAATTGCTGCATATCTGTTACCGACACACGAAAGGACATGCTTGGGTCCTTTTGAACAATATACAAGTTTGTTTGTTCTGTAATAAATTCAATCAAACTGTGGGAAAAATTTTCAGAAAAAATTGTATAGGGGTTTCTAGCTGTAAAATCTCTGAAGACAACGATTCATCACCGGTGAACCGTAACTGGTTTTCATTCAGCTCTAGATTTTTCCTCTTCCAGCGAAGATTTTCTAGCTTTTTACCCGTATTCCGTGCCGTTGAGTTTGATTTGGATGCTGATGGGTGCGTTACTTCGCTGGCACTAGTAGTTTGAGTGGGATGAGTACATGTTTCCAGGCATGTCGGAGGGAAATGTAGGCTATCAAAATTAGTGCTGCTGACGCCTGGCTCATCTGGCCCATCAGATTCGGAGTCTGAGCACAAAGCTGCGCCTTCAACTGATTCTGGTTCAAAGTTTTGATCGCCAATGCTGTCGTCATCATCTTCAAGTCCATCATCACTCTCTTCAAAGTTGATAAGTTCCTTAGCAATGTCTTCATCTCTCAGCCCCCGGAAAGACATTTTGACAATACCTAAATTGTGAAATAAAACAAGCATAATAATAATGTTCAGACGACCCTTATAACTCAGTGTTACAGAAATGGTGCAAACAGATTTTTGGCAAGTGTGCAAAAACTAACACTAAAATCTAAAATAGCTGTTTAGATTTTCATTAAATAAGAGTTTTACCTTCAATATTCCAATAAAACAGGTTTCGAATAACACTTGAACTTTTTTTTCACATCTTCACAATTTGCACTTTCACGTCGTGTTAAACTAACGGCACATTAAAGTTTTGTCATTTGTATGATCAACTACGTCAGATGTAAAGAAGAATATGAATATAAAAACCAAATCAGCGAAGTCTACCAGAGATGCCAGACCAACCAAAATAAAACCCCCCATATTTACTTTTTGTTTTCTTAGCACTTTTTGGGTTTGTGACATATCTGTCACAGTGGAGTACGAAGTGATAAGGTGCGTTCTATACCTATCAAAGTTTGCAACATTCCAATGCTGGTAACTTTTCACTGGAGCGTCATAAAATCTTGAAATTTTGTGACAATAAACTACTCGAGCCTCTTGTCAATTAAAGTTATCGCTCATAGCTATACTACTCTTGAGTCCCTAATCAAACACTGATAAAAATTCAAATGGCCCTAACTTCTATACGTTGCGTCTTATACCTATCAAAGTTTCCAACATTCAAATGATTGTATCTTTTTACTGGAGCGTCTTAAAACCTTTAAATTTTGTGACAATGAAGTACTCGAGCCTCTTATCAATTTAAGTTATCGCTCATAGCTATGCTACCCTTGAGTCCCAAATCAAACACTGATAAAACTTCAAATGGCTCTAACTTCTATACGGTGCGTCCTACACCTATCAAAGTTTGTAAAAATCAAATGCTTGTAACTTTTTACTGGAGTGTAATAAAACCTTGAAATTTGGTAACAATAAAGTACTCGTGCCTCTTATCAATTTAAGGTATCGCACATAGCTATGCTACCCTTGAGTCCCAAATCAAACACTGCTAAACTTCAAATAGCCCTACCTTCTATACGGTGCGTCCTAAACCTATCGAAGTTTGCAACATTCAAATGCTTGTAACTTTTTACTGGAGCGTCATAAAATCTTGAAATTTTGTGACAATAAAGTACACGAACCTCTTGTCAATTTAAGCTATCGCTCATAGCTATGCTAAGCTTGAGTCCTAAATCAAACACTGATAAAACTTCAAATGACCCTAACTTCTATACGGTGCGTCTTGTACCTATCAAAGTTTGCAACATTCAAATGCATGTAATTTTTTACTAGAGCGTCATAACATCTTGAAATTTTGTGACAATAAAGTAATCGAGCCTCTTATCTATTTAAGTTATCGTTCATAGCTATGCTACCCTTGAGTCCCAAATCAAACACTGATAAAACTTCAAATGGCTCTAACTTCTCTACGGTGCGTCCCACACCTATCAAAGTTTGCAACATTTAAATGCTTGTAACTTTTAACTGGAGCGTTCTAAAATCTTGAAATTTTGTGACAATAAAGTACTCGAGCCTCTTGTCAATTTAAGTTATCGCTCATAGCTATGCTACCCTTGAGTCCTAAATCAAACACTGATAAGACTTCAAATGAACCTAACTTCTATACGATGCGTCCTATACCTATAAAAGTTTGCTACATTCAATGCAAATGTAACATTTTACTGGAGCGTCATAACAACTTGAAATTTTGTGACAATAAAGTAATCGAGCCTCTTATCAATTTAAGCTATCGCTCATAGCTATGCTACCCTTGAGTCCCAAATCAAACACTGATAAAACTTCAAATAGCCCTTAATTGTATACGGTGCGTCCTACACCTATCAAAGTTTGCAACAATCAAATGCTTCCAACTTTTTACTGGAGCGTAATAAAACCTTGAAATTTGGTCACAATAAAGTACTCGAGCCTCTTCTCAATTTAAGCTATCGCTCATAGCTATGCTACCCTTGAGTCCCAAAACAAACACTGATAAAACTTAAAATGCCTCTAAGTTGTATACGGTGCATCCTACACCTATCAAAGTTTGCAGCATTCAAATGCTTGTTACTTTTTACTGGAGCGTCATAAAATCTTGAAATTTTGTGAAAATAAAGTACTCGAGCCTCCTATAAATTTAAGCTATCGCTTAAATTTATAGGAGTACCCTTGAGTCCCAAATCAAACACTGAAAAAACTTCAAATGGCCCAAACTTCTATATGGTGAGTCCTATAAATACCACAGTTTGCAAAATTCAAATGCTTGTAACTTTTTACTGGAGCGTCTTAAAACCTTTACATTTTGTGACAATGAAGTACTCGAGCCTCTTATCAATTTAAGTTACCGTTCATAGCTATGCTATCCTTGAGTCCCAAATGAAACACTGATAAACCTTCAAATTGACCTAACTTCTATACGGTTCGTCCTGTACCTATCAAAGTTTGCAACAATCAAATGCTTGTAACTTTTTACTGGAGCGTCTTAAAATATTTAAATTTTGTGGCAATGAAGTACTCAAACCTCTTTTTCATTTAAGTTCTCGCTCATAGCTATGCTACCCTTGAGTGCCAAAACAAACCCTGATAAAACTTGAAATAGCTCTAACTTCTATACGGTGCGTCCTACACCTATCAAAGTTTGCAGCATTCAAATGCTTGGTTTTTTTACTGGAGCGTCATAAAATCTTGAAATTTTGTGAAAATAAAGTACTCGAGCCTCCTATAAATTTAAGGTATCGCTCATAGCTATACTACCCTTGAATCCCAAATCAAACACTGAAAAAACTTCAAATGGCCCTAACTTCTATATGGTGAGTCCTATAAATACCACAGTTTGCAAAATTCAAATGCTTGTAACTTTTTACTGGAGCGTCTTAAAACCTTTACATTTTGTGACAATGAAGTACTCGAGCCTCTTATCAATTTAAGTTACCGTTCATAGCTATGCTATCCTTGAGACCCAAATGAAACACTGATAAACCTTCAAATGGCTCTAACTTCTGTACGGTGCATCCGACTCCTATCAAAGTTTGCAACAATCAAATGGTTGTAACTTTTCACTGGAGCGTTATAAAATCTTGAAATTTTGTGACAATAAAGTACTCCAGCCTCTTGTCAATTTAAGCTATCGTTCATAGCTATGTTACCCATGAGTCCCAAATCAAACACTGATAAAACTTCAAATGGCTCTAACTTCTATACGGTGCATCCTACACCTATCAATATTTGCAACATTCAAATGCTTGTAACTTTTCACTGGAGCGTTATAAAATCTTGAAGTTTTGTGACAATAAAGTACTCGAGCCTCTTGTCAATTTAAGCTATCGCTCATAGCTATGCTACCCTTGCCTCACCCTTGCCTTACCTCAATTCGAAAATCGGCCGAAGTAAGCTGCGTATTAGTTATATTTTTTGTTTTATAAACTCTTTGTATAAAAGCCAGGCATTGGACATTGCAAGGTCTAAAAAGTGGTAGATCAATCTAACTTGCCATCTTTTGCTACGCAATAATATTTTATATCTGCCAATTATGCTGTATATTAAATCAACTCCTCCCATGTGTCTATTATATTCTTCAACTATGTGCGGTCTTTCAATTGTAACATATCTTTTCTTTCTTTATCATAACGCCGTACTTCGGATTTCGGTAGTTCGCCTGCAAAACTTGATGCTAGAGAAACGACTTTGTTATCTTTCAATGCGACAGTGGATATGTCCGTGCCTTCTATGTTGGCCACATTATCCTCAGAGTAACCACGTTCCTTTTTAGACAATTCCTTATCCGATGATAGTTTGCAGTCAGGTATCCTCTTTCTTCTTATTGTTCCAGGACTTAGAATACCATTCGAGGCTAAAAAGTGTACAAGTGGTAACGACGTGAAATAGTTGTCGAAGTAAAGCCTGTAGTTTTGGTTTTTTGGAATACATCGTGATTGCCTGACGACGACGTTGGCTGCAGCATCTAAATCTGGTTCTCCCGGTTCTACAATATTTTCTGCTCCAGACTCCACTTCAAAATTATATGCAAAACCACTAACACCGCAAAGGACTAAAGTTTTATAGCCCCATTTCTTTGGTTTGTTGGTTTCTTCAAGTTATGTCGTGCTTTGGTGGAACAAATTTGTTCATCTACACATAGATAGTTTTCTAACGGAATATTTTTACAAGCCGTATTTATTTGTGTTAAAATTCGCCGAATTTTAAAAATTCTGTCGGTATTTCGGTTATCTCGAGAAACGTTTTGCGAATTATCATTGAAGTGAATGTATTGTCTTATTTTCTCAAATGTATTTCGGGGCATGGTATTCATCACTAACGGTGTTCCTATACATGTATTCCAATGTTTAGCTACTCTTGGAATGTGAACTAAAGACATTATAAAAACAGGTCCAATAAATTGCTGCATATCTGTTACCGACACACGAAAGGACATGCTTGGGTCCTTTTGAACAATATACAAGTTTGCTTGTTCTGTAATAAATTCAATCAAACTGTGGGAAAAATTTTCAGAAAAAATTGTATAGGGGTTTCTAGCTGTAAAATCTCTGAAGACAACGATTCATCACCGGTGAACCGTAACTGGTTTTCATTCAGCTCTAGATTTTTCCTCTTCCAGCGAAGATTTTCTAGCTTTTTACCCGTATTCCGTGCCGTTGAGTTTGATTTGGATGCTGATGGGTGCGTTACTTCGTTGGCACTAGTAGTTTGAGTGGGATGAGTACATGTTTCCAGGCATGTCGGAGGGAAATGTAGGCTATCAAAATTAGTGCTGCTGACGCCTGGCTCATCTGGCCCATCAGATTCGGAGTCTGAGCACAAAGCTGCGCCTTCAACTGATTCTGGTTCAAAGTTTTGATCGCCAATGCTGTCGTCATCATCTTCAAGTCCATCATCACTCTCTTCAAAGTTGATAAGTTCCTTAGCAATGTCTTCATCTCTCAGCCCCCGGAAAGACATTTTGACAATACCTAAATTGTGAAATAAAACAAGCATAATAATAATGTTCAGACGACCCTTATAACTCAGTGTTACAGAAATGGTACAAACAGATTTTTGGCAAGTGTGCAAAAACTAACACTAAAATCTAAAATAGCTGTTTAGATTTTCATTAAATAACAGTTTTACCTTCAATATTCCAATAAAACAGGTTTCGAATAACACTTGAACTTTTTTTTCACATCTTCACAATTTGCACATTCACGTCGTGTTAAACTAACGGCACATTAAAGTTTTGTCATTTGTATGATCAACTACGTCAGATGTAAAGAAGAATATGAATATAAAAACCAAATCAGCGAAGTCTACCAGAGATGCCAGACCAACCAAAATAAAACCCCCCATATTTACTTTTTGTTTTCTTAGCACTTTTTGGGTTTGTGACATATCTGTCACAGTGGAGTACGAAGTGATCTATACCTATCAAAGTTTGCAACATTCCAATGCTGGTAACTTTTCACTGGAGCGTCATAAAATCTTGAAATTTTGTGACAATAAACTACTCGAGCCTCTTGTCAATTAAAATTATCGCTCATAGCTATACTACTCTTGAGTCCCTAATCAAACACTGATAAAAATTCAAATGGCCCTAACTTCTATACGTTGCGTCTTATACCTATCAAAGTTTCCAACATTCAAATGATTGTATCTTTTTACTGGAGCGTCTTAAAACCTTGAAATTTGGTGACAATGAAGTACTCGAGCCTCTTATCAATTTAAGGTATCGCACATAGCTATGCTACCCTTGAGTCCCAAATCAAACACTGCTAAACTTCAAATAGCCCTACCTTCTATACGGTGCGTCCTACACCTATCAAAGTTTGCAGCATTCAAATGCTTGGTTTTTTTACTGGAGCGTCATAAAATCTTGAAATTTTGTGAAAATAAAGTACTCGAGCCTCCTATAAATTTAAGGTATCGCTCATAGCTATACTACCCTTGAATCCCAAATCAAACACTGAAAAAACTTCAAATGGCCCTAACTTCTATATGGTGAGTCCTATAAATACCACAGTTTGCAAAATTCAAATGCTTGTAACTTTTTACTGGAGCGTCTTAAAACCTTTACATTTTGTGACAATGAAGTACTCGAGCCTCTTATCAATTTAAGTTACCGTTCATAGCTATGCTATCCTTGAGACCCAAATGAAACACTGATAAACCTTCAAATGGCTCTAACTTCTGTACGGTGCATCCGACTCCTATCAAAGTTTGCAACAATCAAATGGTTGTAACTTTTCACTGGAGCGTTATAAAATCTTGAAATTTTGTGACAATAAAGTACTCCAGCCTCTTGTCAATTTAAGCTATCGTTCATAGCTATGTTACCCATGAGTCCCAAATCAAACACTGATAAAACTTCAAATGGCTCTAACTTCTATACGGTGCATCCTACACCTATCAATATTTGCAACATTCAAATGCTTGTAACTTTTCACTGGAGCGTTATAAAATCTTGAAGTTTTGTGACAATAAAGTACTCGAGCCTCTTGTCAATTTAAGCTATCGCTCATAGCTATGCTACCCTTGCCTCACCCTTGCCTTACCTCAATTCGAAAATCGGCCGAAGTAAGCTGCGTATTAGTTATATTTTTTGTTTTATAAACTCTTTTTATAAAAGCCAGGCATTGGACATTGCAAGATCTAAAAAGTGGTAGATCAATCTAACTTGCCATCTTTTGCTACGCAATAATATTTTATATCTGCCAATTATGCTGTCTATTAAATCAACTCCTCCCATGTGTCTATTATATTCTTCAACTATGTGCGGTCTTTCAATTGTAACATATCTTTTCTTTCTTTATCATAACGCCGTACTTCGGATTTCGGTAGTTCGCCTGCAAAACTTGATGCTAGAGAAACGACTTTGTTATCTTTCAATGCGACAGTGGATATGTCCGTGCCTTCTATGTTGGCCACATTATCCTCAGAGTAACCACGTTCCTTTTTAGACAATTCCTTATCCGATGATAGTTTGCAGTCAGGTATCCTCTTTCTTCTTATTGTTCCAGGACTTAGAATACCATTCGAGGCTAAAAAGTGTACAAGTGGTAACGACGTGAAATAGTTGTCGAAGTAAAGCCTGTAGTTTTGGTTTTTTGGAATACATCGTGATTGCCTGACGACGACGTTGGCTGCAGCATCTAAATCTGGTTCTCCCGGTTCTACAATATTTTCTGCTCCAGACTCCACTTCAAAATTATATGCAAAACCACTAACACCGCAAAGGACTAAAGTTTTATAGCCCCATTTCTTTGGTTTGTTGGTTTCTTCAAGTTATGTCGTGCTTTGGTGGAACAAATTTGTTCATCTACACATAGATAGTTTTCTAACGGAATATTTTTACAAGCCGTATTTATTTGTGTTAAAATTCGCCGAATTTTAAAAATTCTGTCGGTATTTCGGTTATCTCGAGAAACGTTTTGCGAATTATCATTGAAGTGAATGTATTGTCTTATTTTCTCAAATGTATTTCGGGGCATGGTATTCATCACTAACGGTGTTCCTATACATGTATTCCAATGTTTAGCTACTCTTGGAATGTGAACTAAAGACATTATAAAAACAGGTCCAATAAATTGCTGCATATCTGTTACCGACACACGAAAGGACATGCTTGGGTCCTTTTGAACAATATACAAGTTTGCTTGTTCTGTAATAAATTCAATCAAACTGTGGGAAAAATTTTCAGAAAAAATTGTATAGGGGTTTCTAGCTGTAAAATCTCTGAAGACAACGATTCATCACCGGTGAACCGTAACTGGTTTTCATTCAGCTCTAGATTTTTCCTCTTCCAGCGAAGATTTTCTAGCTTTTTACCCGTATTCCGTGCCGTTGAGTTTGATTTGGATGCTGATGGGTGCGTTACTTCGCTGGCACTAGTAGTTTGAGTGGGATGAGTACATGTTTCCAGGCATGTCGGAGGGAAATGTAGGCTATCAAAATTAGTGCTGCTGACGCCTGGCTCATCTGGCCCATCAGATTCGGAGTCTGAGCACAAAGCTGCGCCTTCAACTGATTCTGGTTCAAAGTTTTGATCGCCAATGCTGTCGTCATCATCTTCAAGTCCATCATCACTCTCTTCAAAGTTGATAAGTTCCTTAGCAATGTCTTCATCTCTCAGCCCCCGGAAAGACATTTTGACAATACCTAAATTGTGAAATAAAACAAGCATAATAATAATGTTCAGACGACCCTTATAACTCAGTGTTACAGAAATGGTACAAACAGATTTTTGGCAAGTGTGCAAAAACTAACACTAAAATCTAAAATAGCTGTTTAGATTTTCATTAAATAACAGTTTTACCTTCAATATTCCAATAAAACAGGTTTCGAATAACACTTGAACTTTTTTTTCACATCTTCACAATTTGCACATTCACGTCGTGTTAAACTAACGGCACATTAAAGTTTTGTCATTTGTATGATCAACTACGTCAGATGTAAAGAAGAATATGAATATAAAAACCAAATCAGCGAAGTCTACCAGAGATGCCAGACCAACCAAAATAAAACCCGCCATATTTACTTTTTGTTTTCTTAGCACTTTTTGGGTTTGTGACATATCTGTCACAGTGGAGTACGAAGTGATCTATACCTATCAAAGTTTGCAACATTCCAATGCTGGTAACTTTTCACTGGAGCGTCATAAAATCTTGAAATTTTGTGACAATAAACTACTCGAGCCTCTTGTCAATTAAAATTATCGCTCATAGCTATACTACTCTTGAGTCCCTAATCAAACACTGATAAAAATTCAAATGGCCCTAACTTCTATACGTTGCGTCTTATACCTATCAAAGTTTCCAACATTCAAATGATTGTATCTTTTTACTGGAGCGTCTTAAAACCTTGAAATTTGGTGACAATGAAGTACTCGAGCCTCTTATCAATTTAAGGTATCGCACATAGCTATGCTACCCTTGAGTCCCAAATCAAACACTGCTAAACTTCAAATAGCCCTACCTTCTATACGGTGCGTCCTACACCTATCGAAGTTTGCAACATTCAAATGCTTGTAACTTTTTACTGGAGCATCATAAAATCTTGAAATTTTGTGACAATAAAGTACACGAACCTCTTGTCAATTTAAGCTATCGCTCATAGCTATGCTACCCTTGAGTCCCAAATCAAACACTGCTAAAACTTCGAATGGATCTAACTTCTCTACGGTGAGTCCTGCACCTATCAAAGTTTGCAACATTCAAATGCTTGTAACTTTTCACTGGAGCGTTATAAAATATTGAAATTTTGTGACAATAAAGTACTCGAACCTCTTGTCAATTTCAGCTATCGCTCATAGCTAGGCTAAGCTTGAGTCCTAAATCAAACACTGAAAAAAATTCAAATGGCCCTAACTTCTATATGGTGAGTCCTATAAATACCACAGTTTGCAACATTCAAATGCTTGTAACTTTTTACTGGAGCGTCTTAAAACCTTTAAATTTTGTGACAATGAAGTACTCGAGCCTCTTATCAATTTAAGTTATCGCTCATAGCTATGCTACCCTTGAGTCCCAAATCAAACACTGATAAAACTTCAAATGGCTCTAACTTCTATACGGTGCGTCCTACACCTATCAAAGTTTGTAAAAATCAAATGCTTGTAACTTTTTACTGGAGTGTAATAAAACCTTGAAATTTGGTGACAATAAAGTACTCGTGCCTCTTATCAATTGAAGGTATCGCACATAGCTATGCTACCCTTGAGTCCCAAATCAAACACTGCTAAACTTCAAATAGCCCTACCTTCTATACGGTGCGTCCTACACCTATCGAAGTTTGCAACATTCAAATGCTTGTAACTTTTTACTGGAGCGTCATAAAATCTTGAAATTTTGTGACAATAAAGTTCACGAACCTCTTGTCAAGTTAAGCTATCGCTCATAGCTATGCTACCCTTGAGTCCCAAATCAAACACTGCTAAAACTTCGAATGGATCTAACTTCTCTACGGTGAGTCCTACACATATCAAAGTTTGCAACATTCAAATGCTTGTAACTTTTTATTGGAGAGTCATAAAGTTTTGAAATTTTGTGATAATAAATTACTCGACCCTCTTGTCAATTAAAGTTATTTCTCATAGCTATGCTACCCTTGAGTCCCAAATCAAACACTGATAAAACTTCAAATGGTGCGTCCTATATCTATCAAAGTTTGTAGCAATCAAATGCTTGTAGCTTTTTACTGGAGCGTCATAAAACCTTGAAATTTTGTGACAATAATGTACTGGAGCCTTTGATCAATTTAATCTATCGCTCATAGCTATGCTACCCTTGAGCCCCAAATCAAACACTGATAAAACTTCACATGGCCCTAACTTCTATACGGTGCGTCGTATACCTATCAAAGTTTGCAACATTCAAATGCTTGTAAATTTTTACTGGAGCGTCATACAATCTTGAAATTTTGTGACAATAAAGTACTCGAGCCTCTTGTCAATTTAAGTTATCGCTCATAGCTATGCTACCCTTGAGTCCTAAATCAAACACTGATAAGACTTCAAATGAACCTAACTTCTATACGATGCGTCCTATACCTATAAAATTTTGCTACATTCAATGCAAATGTAACATTTTACTGGAGCGTCATAACAACTTGAAATTTTGTGACAATAAAGTAATCGAGCCTCTTATCAATTTAAGCTATCGCTCATAGCTATGCTAAACTTGAGTCCCAAATCAAACACTGATAAAACTTCAAATAGCCCTTAATTGTATACGGTGCGTCCTACACCTATCAAAGTTTGCAACAATCAAATGCTTCCAACTTTTTACTGGAGCGTAATAAAACCTTGAAATTTGGTCACAATAAAGTACTCGAGCCTCTTCGCAATTTAAGCTATCGCTCATAGCTATGCTACCCTTGAGTCCCAAAACAAACACTGATAAAACTTAAAATGCCTCTAAGTTGTATACGGTGCATCCTACACCTATCAAAGTTTGCAGCATTCAAATGCTTGTTACTTTTTACTGGAGCGTCATAAAATCTTGAAATTTTGTGAAAATAAAGTACTCGAGCCTCCTATAAATTTAAGCTATCGCTTATAGATATGCTACCCTTGAGTCCCAAATCAAACACTGAAAAAACTTCAAATGGCCCAAACTTCTATATGGTGAGTCCTATAAATACCACAGTTTGCAAAATTCAAATGCTTGTAACTTTTTACTGGAGCGTCTTAAAACCTTTACATTTTGTGACAATGAAGTACTCGAGCCTCTTATCAATTTAAGTTGCCGTTCATAGCTATGCTATCCTTGAGTCCCAAATGAAACACTGATAAACCTTCAAATTGACCTAACTTCTATACGGTTCGTCCTGTACCTATCAAAGTTTGCAACAATCAAATGCTTGTAACTTTTTACTGGAGCGTCTTAAAATATTTAAATTTTGTGGCAATGAAGTACTCAAACCTATTTTTAATTTAAGTTCTCGCTCATAGCTATGCTACCCTTGAGTGCCAAAACAAACCCTGATAAAACTTGAAATAGCTCTAACTTCTATACGGTGCGTCCTACACCTATCAAAGTTTGCAGCATTCAAATGCTTGGTTTTTTTACTGGAGCGTCATAAAATCTTGAAATTTTGTGAAAATAAAGTACTCGAGCCTCCTATAAATTTAAGGTATCGCTCATAGCTATACTACCCTTGAATCCCAAATCAAACACTGAAAAAACTTCAAATGGCCCTAACTTCTATATGGTGAGTCCTATAAATACCACAGTTTGCAAAATTCAAATGCTTGTAACTTTTTACTGGAGCGTCTTAAAACCTTTACATTTTGTGACAATGAAGTACTCGAGCCTCTTATCAATTTAAGTTACCGTTCATAGCTATGCTATCCTTGAGACCCAAATGAAACACTGATAAACCTTCAAATGGCTCTAACTTCTGTACGGTGCATCCTACTCCTATCAAAGTTTGCAACAATCAAATGGTTGTAACTTTTTACTGGAGCGTCATAAAATCTTGAAATTTTGTGACAATAAAGTACTCGAGCCTCTTGTCAATTTAAGCTATCGCTCATAGCTATGCTACCCTTGAGTCCCAAATCAAACACTGATAAAACTTCAAATGGCTCTAACTTCTATACGGTGCGTCCTAAACCTATCAAAGTTTGCAGCATTCAAATGCTTGTTTTTTTTTACTGGAGCGTCATAAAATCTTGAAATTTTGTGAAAATAAAGTACTCGAGCCTCCTATAAATTTAAGGTATCGCTCATAGCTATACTACCCTTGAGTCCCAAATCAAACACTGAAAAAATTTCAAATGGCCCTAACTTCTATATGGTGAGTCCTATAAATACCACAGGTTGCAACATTCAAATGCTTGTAACTTTTTACTGGAGCGTCTTAAAACCTTTACATTTTGTGACAATGAGGTACTCGAGCCTCTTATCAATTTAAGTTATCGTTCATAGCTATGCTACCCTTGAGTCCCAAATCAAACACTGATAAAACTTCAAATGGCCCTAACGGTGCAAACTACACCTATCAAAGTTTGCAATATTCAAATGCTTTAAACTTTTTACTGGAGCGTCTTAAAACCTTTAAATTTTGTGACAATGAAGTACTCGAGACCCTTATTAATTTAAGTTCTCGCTCATAGCTATACTACCCTTGAGACTGTAAACAAACACTGATAAAACTTCAAATGGCTCTAACTTCTATACGGTGCATCCTACACCTATCAATATTTGCAACATTCAAATGCTTGTAACTTTTCACTGGAGCGTTATAAAATCTTGAAGTTTTGTGACAATAAAGTACTCGAGCCTCTTGTCAATTTAAGCTATCGCTCATAGCTATGCTACCCTTGCCTCACCCTTGCCTTACCTCAATTCGAAAATCGGCCGAAGTAAGCTGCGTATTAGTTATATTTTTTGTTTTATAAACTCTTTTTATAAAAGCCAGGCATTGGACATTGCAAGATCTAAAAAGTGGTAGATCAATCTAACTTGCCATCTTTTGCTACGCAATAATATTTTATATCTGCCAATTATGCTGTCTATTAAATCAACTCCTCCCATGTGTCTATTATATTCTTCAACTATGTGCGGTCTTTCAATTGTAACATATCTTTTCTTTCTTTATCATAACGCCGTACTTCGGATTTCGGTAGTTCGCCTGCAAAACTTGATGCTAGAGAAACGACTTTGTTATCTTTCAATGCGACAGTGGATATGTCCGTGCCTTCTATGTTGGCCACATTATCCTCAGAGTAACCACGTTCCTTTTTAGACAATTCCTTATCCGATGATAGTTTGCAGTCAGGTATCCTCTTTCTTCTTATTGTTCCAGGACTTAGAATACCATTCGCGGCTAAAAAGTGTACAAGTGGTAACGACGTGAAATAGTTGTCGAAGTAAAGCCTGTAGTTTTGGTTTTTTGGAATACATCGTGATTGCCTGACGACGACGTTGGCCGCAGCATCTAAATCTGGTTCTCCCGGTTCTACAATATTTTCCGCTCCAGACTCCACTTCAAAATTATATGCAAAACCACTAACACCGCAAAGGACTAAAGTTTTATAGCCCTTTTTCTTTGGTTTGTTGGTTTCTTCAAGCTATGTCGTGCTTTGGTGGAACAAATTTGTTCATCTACACATAGATAGTTTTCTAACGGAATATTTTTACAAGCCGTATGTATTTGTGTTAAAATTCGCCGAATTTTAAAAATTCTGTCGGTATTTCGGTTATCTCGAGAAACGTTTTGCGAATTATCATTGAAGTGAATGTATTGTCTTATTTTCTCAAATTTATTTCGGGGCATGGTATTCATCACTAACGGTGTTCCTATACATGTATTCCAATGTTTAGCTACTCTTGGAATGTGAACTAAAGACATTATAAAAACAAGTCCAATAAATTGCTGCATATCTGTTACCGACACACGAAAGGACATGCTTGGGTCCTTTTGAACAATATACAAGTTTGCTTGTTCTGTAATAAATTCAATCAAACTGTGGGAAAAATTTTCAGAAAAAATTGTATAGGGGTTTCTAGCTGTAAAATCTCTGAAGACAACGATTCATCACCGGTGAACCGTAACTGGTTTTCATTCAGCTCTAGATTTTTCCTCTTCCAGCGAAGATTTTCTAGCTTTTTACCCGTATTCCGTGCCGTTGAGTTTGATTTGGATGCTGATGGGTGCGTTACTTCGCTGGCACTAGTAGTTTGAGTGGGAAGAGTACATGTTTCCAGGCATGTCGGAGGGAAATGTAGGCTATCAAAATTAGTGCTGCTGACGCCTGGCTCATCTGGCCCATCAGATTCGGAGTCTGAGCACAAAGCTGCGCCTTCAACTGATTCTGGTTCAAAGTTTTGATCGCCAATGCTGTCGTCATCATCTTCAAGTCCATCATCACTCTCTTCAAAGTTGATAAGTTCCTTAGCAATGTCTTCATCTCTCAGCCCCCGGAAAGACATTTTGACAATACCTAAATTGTGAAATAAAACAAGCATAATAATAATGTTCAGACGACCCTTATAACTCAGTGTTACAGAAATGGTACAAACAGATTTTTGGCAAGTGTGCAAAAACTAACACTAAAATCTAAAATAGCTGTTTAGATTTTCATTAAATAACAGTTTTACCTTCAATATTACAATAAAACAGGTTTCGAATAACACTTGAACTTTTTTTTCACATCTTCACAATTTGCACATTCACGTCGTGTTAAACTAACGGCACATTAAAGTTTTGTCATTTGTATGATCAACTACGTCAGATGTAAAGAAGAATATGAATATAAAAACCAAATCAGCGAAGTCTACCAGAGATGCCAGACCAACCAAAATAAAACCCCCCATATTTACTTTTTGTTTTCTTAGCACTTTTTGGGTTTGTGACATATCTGTCACAGTGGAGTACGAAGTGATAAGGTGCGTTCTATACCTATCAAAGTTTGCAACATTCCAATGCTGGTAACTTTTCACTGGAGCGTCATAAAATCTTGAAATTTTGTGACAATAAACTACTCGAGCCTCTTGTCAATTAAAGTTATCGCTCATAGCTATACTACTCTTGAGTCCCTAATCAAACACTGATAAAAATTCAAATGGCCCTAACTTCTAAACGTTGCGTCTTATACCTATCAAAGTTTCCAACATTCAAATGCTTGTAACTTTTTACTGGAGCGTCTTAAAACCTTTAAATTTTGTGACAATGAAGTACTCGAGCCTCTTATCAATTTGAGTTATCGCTCATAGCTATGCTACCCTTGAGTCCCAAATCAAGCACTGATAAAACTTCAAATGGCTCTAACTTCTATACGGTGCGTCCTACACCTATCAAAGTTTGTAAAAATCAAATGCTTGTAACTTTTTACTGGAGTGTAATAAAACCTTGAAATTTGGTGACAATAAAGTAGTCGTGCCTCTTATCAATTTAAGGTATCGCACATAGCTATGCTACCCTTGAGTCCCAAATCAAACACTGCTAAACTTCAAATAGCCCTACCTTCTATACGGTGCGTCCTACACCTATCGAAGTTTGCAACATTCAAATGCTTGTAACTTTTTACTGGAGCGTCAAAAAATCTTGAAATTTTGTGACAATAAAGTACACGAACCTCTTGTCAATTTAAGCTATCGCTCATAGCTATGCTACCCTTGAGTCCCAAATCAAACACTGCTAAAACTTCGAATGGATCTAACTTCTCTACGGTGAGTCCTGCACCTATCAAAGTTTGCAACATTCAAATGCTTGTAACTTTTCACTGGAGCGTTATAAAATGTTGAAATTTTGTGACAATAAAGTACTCGAACATCTTGTCAATTTAAGCTATCGCTCATAGCTATGCTAAGCTTGAGTCCTAAATCAAAAACTGATAGAACTTCAAATGACCCTAACTTCTATACGGTGCGTCTTGTACCTATCAAAGTTTGCAACATTCAAATGCTTGTAACTTTTTACTAGAGCGTCATAACATCTTGAAATTTTGTGACAATAAAGTAATCGAGCCTCTTATCAATTTAAGTTATCGTTCATAGCTATGCTACCCTTGAGTCCCAAATCAAACACTGATAAAACTTCAAATGGCTCTAACTTCTCTACGGTGCGTCCCACACCTATCAAAGTTTGCAACATTTAAATGCTTGTAACTTTTAACTGGAGCGTTCTAAAATCTTGAAATTTTGTGACAATAAAGTACTCGAGCCTCTTGTCAATTTAAGTTATCGCTCATAGCTATGCGACCCTTGAGTCCTAAATCAAACACTGATAAGACTTCAAATGAACCTAACTTCTATACGATGCGTCCTATACCTATAAAAGTTTGCTTCATTCAATGCAAATGTAACATTTTACTGGAGCGTCATAACAACTTGAAATTTTGTGACAATAAAGTAATCGAGCCTCTTATCAATTTAAGCTATCGCTCATAGCTATGCTACCCTTGAGTCCCAAATCAAACACTGATAAAACTTCAAATAGCCCTTAATTGTATACGGTGCGTCCTACACCTATCAAAGTTTGCAACAATCAAATGCTTCCAACTTTTTACTGGAGCGTAATAAAACCTTGAAATTTGGTCACAATAAAGTACTCGAGCCTCTTCTCAATTTAAGCTATCGCTCATAGCTATGCTACCCTTGAGTCCCAAAACAAACACTGATAAAACTTAAAATGCCTCTAAGTTGTATACGGTGCATCCTACACCTATCAAAGTTTGCAGCATTCAAATGCTTGTTACTTTTTACTGGAGCGTCTTAAAATATTTAAATTTTGTGGCAATGAAGTACTCAAACCTCTTTTTAATTTAAGTTCTCGCTCATAGCTATGCTACCCTTGAGTGCCAAAACAAACCCTGATAAAACTTGAAATAGCTCTAACTTCTATACGGTGCGTCCTACACCTATCAAAGTTTGCAGCATTCAAATGCTTGGTTTTTTTACTGGAGCGTCATAAAATCTTGAAATTTTGTGAAAATAAAGTACTCGAGCCTCCTATAAATTTAAGGTATCGCTCATAGCTATACTACCCTTGAATCCCAAATCAAACACTGAAAAAACTTCAAATGGCCCTAACTTCTATATGGTGAGTCCTATAAATACCACAGTTTGCAAAATTCAAATGCTTGTAACTTTTTACTGGAGCGTCTTAAAACCTTTACATTTTGTGACAATGAAGTACGCGAGCCTCTTATCAATTTAAGTTATCGTTCATAGCTATGCTATCCTTGAGACCCAAATGAAACACTGATAAACCTTCAAATGGCTCTAACTTCTGTACGGTGCATCCTACTCCTATCAAAGTTTGCAACATTTAAATGCCTGTAACTTTTCACTGGAGCGTTACCAAATCTTGAAATTTTGTGACAAGAAAGTACTCGAGCCTATTGTCAATTTAAGCTATCGCTCATAGCTATGCTACCCTTGAGAACCAAATGAAACACTGATAAAACTTCAAATTGACCTAACGTCTATACGGTGCGTCCTATACCTATCAAAGTTTGCAACAATCAAATGGTTGTAACTTTTTACTGGAGCGTCATAAAATCTTGAAATTTTGTGACAATAAAGTACTCGAGCCTCTTGTCAATTTAAGATATCGCTCATAGCTATGCTACCCTTGAGTCCCAAATCAAACACTGATAAAACTTCAAATGGCTCTAACTTCTATACGGTGCGTCCTACACCTATCAAAGTTTGCAGCATTCAAATGCTTGTTTTTTTTTACTGGAGCGTCATAAAATCTTGAAATTTTGTGAAAATAAAGTACTCGAGCCTCCTATAAATTTAAGGTATCGCTCATAGCTATACTACCCTTGAGTCCCAAATCAAACACTGAAAAAATTTCAAATGGCCCTAACTTCTATATGGTGAGTCCTATAAATACCACAGGTTGCAACATTCAAATGCTTGTAACTTTTTACTGGAGCGTCTTAAAACCTTTACATTTTGTGACAATGAGGTACTCGAGCCTCTTATCAATTTAAGTTATCGTTCATAGCTATGCTACCCTTGAGTCCCAAATCAAACCCTGATAAAACTTCAAATGGCCCTAACGGTGCAAACTACACCTATCAAAGTTTCTAATATTCAAATGCTTTAAACTTTTTACTGGAGCGTCTTAAAACCTTTAAATTTTGTGACAATGAAGTACTCGAGACCCTTATTAATTTAAGTTCTCGCTCATAGCTATACTACCCTTGAGACTGTAAACAAACACTGATAAAACTTCAAATGGCTCTAACTTCTATCCGGTGCATCCTACACCTATCAATATTTGCAACATTCAAATGCTTGTAACTTTTCACTGGAGCGTTATAAAATCTTGAAATTTTGTGAGAATAAAGTACTCCAGCCTCTTGTCAATTTAAGCTATCGTTCATAGCTATGTTACCCATGAGTCCCAAATCAAACATTGATAAAACTTCAAATGGCTCTAACTTCTATACGGTGCATCCTACACCTATCAATATTTGCAACATTCAAATGCTTGTAACTTTTCACTGGAGCGTTATAAAATCTTGAAGTTTTGTGACAATAAAGTACTAGAGCCTCTTATCAATTTAAGCTATCGTTCATAGCTATACTACCCTTGAGTCCCAAATCAAACACTGATAAAACTTCAAATGGCTCTAAATTCTGTACGGTGCGTCCTATACCTATCAAGGTTTGCAACATTCAAATGCTTGTAACTTTTTACTGGAGTGTCATAAAATCTTGAAATTTTGTGACAATGAAGTACTCGAGCCTCTTATCAATTTAAGCTATCGCTCATAGTTATGCTACCTTTGAGTCCCAAATCAAACACTGATAAAACTTCAAATGGCCCTAACGGTGCATCCTACACCTATACGGTGCATCCTACACCTATCAAAGTTTGCAACATTGAAATGCTTGTACCTTTTTACTGTTGCGTCTTAAAATCTTGAAATGTTGTGATAATGAACTCGATCCTCTTATCAATTTAAGTTATCGCTCATAGCTATGCTAGCCATGAGTCCCAAATCAAACACTTATAAAACTTCAAATGGCTCTAACTTCTATACGGTGCGTCCTAAACCTATCAAAGTATTCAAATGCTTGTAACATTTTACTGAAGCGTCATAAAATCTTGAAATTTTGTGAAAATAAAGTATTCGAGCCTCTTATCAATTTAAGCTATCGCTCATAGCTATGCTACCCTTGAGTCCCAAATCAAACAATGATAAAACTTCAAATGGCTCTAACTTCTACACCTATCATTACGGTGCGTCCTACACCTATCAAAGTATTCAAATGCTTGTAACTTTTTTACTGGAGCTTAATAAAACCTTGAAATTTGGTGACAATAAAGTACTCGTGCCTCTTGCCAATTTAAGCTATCGCTCATAGCATGCTACCCTTGAGTCCCAAATCAAACACTGCTAAATCTTTAAATGGCCCTAACTTCTGAACGGTGCGACCTATACTTACGAAAATTTGCAACATTCTAATGCTTGTAAGTTTTTACTGGAACGTCATAAAACCTTGAAATTTTGTGACAATAATGTACTCGAGCCGCTTATCAATTTAAGTTATCACTCATAGCTATGCTACCCTTGAGTCCCAAATCAAACACTGATAAAACTTCAAATGGCCCTAACGGTGCATCCTACAACTATACGGTGCATCCTACAAATATCAACGTTTGCAATATTCAAATGCTTGTAACTTTTTACTGGAGCGTCATAAAACCTTGAAATTTTGTGACAATAAAGTACTCGAGCCTGTTATCAATGTAAGCTATCCATCATAGCCACGCTTGTAACTTTTTACTGGAGCGTCATAAAATATTGAAATTTTGTGACAATAAAGTACTCGAGCCTTTTGTCAATTTAAGCTATCGCTCATAGCTATGCTACCCTTGAGTCCCAAATCAAACACTGATAAAACTTTAAATGGCCCTAACTTCAATACGGTGCGTTCTACACCTATCAAGATTTGCAACTTTTAAATGCTTGTCACTTTTTACTGGAGCGTCAAAAAATCTTGAAATTTGTGAAAATAAACTACTCGAGCCTCTTGTCAATTTAAGCTATCGCTCATAGCTATGCTACCCTTGAGTCCTAAATAAAACACTGATAAAACTTTAAATGGCCCTAACTTCTATACGTTGGGTCCTATACCTATCAAAGTTTGCAACATTCAAATGCTTGTAACTTCTTACTGGAGCGTCATAAAATCTTGAAATTTTGAGACAATAAAGTAATCGAGCCTCTTATCAATTTAAGCTGTCGCTCATAGATATGCTACCCTTGAGTCACAAATTAAACACTGAAAAAACTTCAAATGGCCCTAACTTCTATATGGTGAGTCCTATAAATACCAAAGTTTGCAACATTCAAATGCTTGTAACTTTTTACTGGAGCGCCTTAAAACCTTTAAATTTTGTGACAATAAAGTACTCGAGCCTCTTGTCAATTTAAGTTATCGCTCATAGCTATGCTACCCGTGAATCCCAAATCAAACACTGATAAAACTTCAAATGGCCCTAACTTTTATACGGTGAGTCCTAAACCTATCAAAGTTTGCAACATTGAAATGCTTGTAAATTTTTACTGGAGCGTAATAAAATCTTGCAATTTTGTGGCAATGAAGTACTCTTGCCTCTTGTCAATTTAAGCTATCGCTCATAGCTATGCTACCCTTGAGTCCCAAATGAAACACTGCTAAAACTTCAAATGGCCCTAAGTTTTACACAGTACATCCTATACCTATCAAAATTTGCAACATTCAAATGCTTGTAAGTCTTTACTACAGCGTCAGAAAATCTTGAAATTTTGTGACAATGAACTCGTGCCTCTTATCAATTTAAGCTATCGCTGATAGATATGCTACCCTTGAGTCACAAATCAAACACTGAAAAAACTTCAAATGGCCCTAACTTCTATATAGAAGTGATTCCTATAAATACCAAAGTTTGCAACATTCAAATGTTTGTAACTTTTTACTGAAGCGTCATAAAATCTTGTAATTTTGTGAAAATAAACTATTCGAGCCTCTTATCAATTTAAGCTATCGCTCAAAGCTATGCTACCCTTGAGTCCCAAATCAAACACTGCTAAAACTTTAAATGGCCCTAACTTCTGTACGGTGCGACCTATAATTACGAAAACTTGCAACATTCTAATGCTTGCTAATTTTTACTGGAGCGTCATACAACCTTGAAATTTTGTGACAATAAAGTACTCGAGCCGCTTATCAATTTAAGTTATCGCTCATAGCTATGCTACCCTTGAGACCCAAATCAAACACTGATAAAACTTAAAATGGCCCTAACGGTGCATCCTACACCTACCGTTGTTTGCAACATTCAAATGCTTGTAACTTTTACTGGAGCGTCATAAAACCTTGAAATTTTGTGACAATAAAGTACTCGAGCCTGTTATCAATTTAAGCTATCGCTCATAGCTATGCTACATGTGAGTCCCACATCAAACACTGATAAAACTTCAGATGGCCCTAACTTTTATACGGTGCGTCCTACACCTACCAAAGTTTGCAACATTGAAATGCTTGTAACTTTTTACTGGAGCGTAATAAAATCGTGAAATTTTATGGCTATGAAGTACGCTTGCTCTTGTCAATTGAAACTATCGCTCATAGCTATGCCACCCTTGAGTCCCAAATCAAAGACTGATAAAACTTCAAATGGACCTAACTTCTATACGGTGCCTCCAATACCTATCAAAGTTTGCAACATTGAAATGCTTGTAACTTTTTACTGGAGCGTAATAAAATCTTGCAATTTTGTGGCAATGAAGTACTCTTGCCTCTTGTCAATTTAAGCTATCGCTCATAGCTATGCTACCCTTGAGTCCCAAATCAAACACAGATAAAACCTCAAATGGACATAGCTTCTGTACGGTGCGTCCTATACCTATCAAAGTTTGCAACAATAAAACGCTTGTAAATTTTTACTGGAGCGTTATAAAACCTTGAAATTTTGTAACAATAAAGTACTCGTGCCTTTTGTCAATTTAAACTATCGCTCTTAGCATGCTACCCTTGAGTCCCAAATGAAACACTGCTAAAACTTCGAATGGCCCTAACTTCTATACGGTGCGTCCTACACCTATCAAAGTTTGCAACATTCAAATGCTTGTAACTTTTTACTGGAGCGTAATGAAATCTTTAAATTTTGTGACAATAAAGTTCTCGAGCCTCTTATCAATTTAAGCTATCGCTCATAGTTATGCTACCCTTGAGTCCCAAATCCAACACTGATAAAAATTCAAATGGCCCTAGCGGTGCATCCTACACCTATACGGTGCATCTTACACCTATCAAAGTTTGCAATATTCAAATGCTTGTAATATTTTACTGGAGCGTTATAAAACCTTGAAATTATGTGAGAATAAAGTACTCGAGCCTGTTATCAATTTAAGCTATCGCTCATAGCTATGCTACCCGTGAATCCTAAATCAAACACTGATAACACTTCAAATGGCCCTAACTTTTATACGGTGCGTCCTAAACCTATCAAAGTTTGCAACATTGAAATGCTTGTAACTTTTTACTGGAGCGTAATAAAATCCTGAAATTTTGTGGCAATGAAGTACTCTTGCCTCTTGTCAATTTAAGCTATCGCTCATAGCTATGCTACCCTTGAGTCCCAAATCAAACAGTGATAAAACTTCAAATGCACCTAACTCCTATACATATTGAAACAATCAAATGCTTGTAACTTTTGACTGGAGCGTCGTAAAATCTTGAAATTTTGTGACAATGAAGTACTCTTGCCTCTTGTCAATTTAAGATATCGCTCATAGCTATGCTACCCTTGAGTCCCAAATCAAACACAGATAAAACTTCAAATGGACCTAACTTCTATATGGTGCGTCCTACATCTATCTAAGTTTGAAACATTCAAATGCTTGTAACTTTTTACTGGAGAGTAAAAAAAGCTGCAAATTTTGTGACAATAAAGTACTCGAGCCTATTATCAATTTAAGCTATCGCTCATACTTATGCTACCCTTGAGTCCCAAATCAAACACTGATAAAACATCAAATGGCCCTAACGGTGCATCCTACACCTATCAAAGTTTGCAACATTCAAATGCTTGTTACTTTTTACTGGAGCGTCATAAAATCTTGAAATTTTGTGACAATGAAGAACTTTTGCCTCTTGTCAATTTAAGCTATCGCTCATAGCTATGCTACCCTTGAGTCCCAAATCAAACACTGATAAAACTTCAAATGGACCTAACTTCTATACGGTGCGTCCTACACCTATCAAAGTTTGCAACAATCAAATGCTTGTAACTTTTTACTGGATCGTCATAAAATCTTGAAATTTTGTGACAATGAACTCGAGCCTCTTTTCAATTTAAGTTATCGCTCATAGCTATGAGTTCCAAATCAAACACTGGTAAAATTTCAAATGGCTCTAACGTCTATACGGTGCGTCCTACACTTATCAAAATATTCAAAGGCTTGTAACTTTTTACTGCAGCGTCATAAAATCCTGAAATTTTGTGAAAATAAAGTATTCGAGCCTCTTATCAATTTAAGCTATCGCTCATAGCTATGCTACACTTGAGTCCCAAATCAAACATTGAACTTCAAATGGCTCTAACTTCTGTACGGTGCGACCTATACTTACGAAAATTTGCAAGATTCTAATGCTTGTAACTTTTTACTGGAGCGCCATAAAACCTTGAAATTTTGTGACAATAAAGTACTCGAGCCGCTTATCAATTTATGCTATCGCTCATAGATATGCTACCCTTGAGTCCAAAATCAAACACTGATAAAGCTTCAAATGGCCCTAACGGTGCATCCTACACCTATACCGTGCATCCTACACCTATTAAAGTTTGCAACATTCAAATGCTTGCAACTTTTTACTGGAGCGTCATAAGACCTTGAAATTTTGTGACAATAAAGTACTCGTACCTCTTGTCAATTTAAACTATCGCTCATAGCATGCTACCCTTGAGTCCCAAATGAAACACTGCTAAAACTTCAAATGGCCCTAACTTCTATACGGTGCGTCCTACACCTACCAAAGTTTGCAGCTTGTAAATGCTTGTAACTTTTTCCTGGAGCGTAATAAAATCTTGAAATTTTGTGACAATAAAGTACCAGAGCCTCTTATCAATTTAAGCTATCGCTCATAGTTATGCTACCCTTAAGTCCCAAATCAAACACTGATAAAACTTCAAATGGCCCTAACGGTGCATCCTACACCTATACGGTGGAAGCCTGTTATCAATTTAAGTTATCGCTCATTGCTATGCTACCCGTGAATCCCAAATCAAACACTGATGAAAATTCAAATGACTCTAACTTTTATATGGTGCGTCCTATACCTATCAAAGTTTGCAACAATCAAATGCTTATAACTTTTTACTGGAGCGTCATAAAATCTTGAACTTTTGTGACAATGAACTACTCTTGCCTCTTGTCAATTTAAGCTATCGCTCATAGCTATGCTACCCTTCAGTCCCAAATCAAACACTGATAAAACTTCAAATGGCTCTAACTTCTATACGGTGCGTCCTATACCTATCAAAGTATATAAAAATCAAATGCCTGAAACTTTTTACTGGACCTTCATAAAATCTTGAAATTTTGTGACAATGAACTCGAGCCTCTTATCAATTTAAGTTATCGCTCATAGCTATGCTACCCATGAGTCCCAAATCAAACACTGTTAAAATTTCAAATGGCTCTAACTTCTATACGGTGCGTCCTACACCTATCAAAGTATTCAAATGCTTGTAACTTTTTACTGGAGCGTTATAAAATCTTGAAATTTTGTGAAAATAAAGTATTCGAGCCTCTTATTAATTTAAGCTATCGCTCATAGCTATGCTACCCTTGAGTCCCAAATCAAAAAGTGATAAAACTTCACATGGCTCTAAATTCTATACGGTGCGTCCTACACCTATTCAAGTATTCAAATGCTTGTAACTTTTCACTGGAGCGCCATAAAACCTTGAAATTTTGTGACAATAAAGTACTCGAGCCGCTTAACAATTTAAGTTTTCGCTCATAGCTATGCTACCCTTGAGTCCCAAATGAAACACTGATCAAACTTCAAATGGCCCTAACGGTGCATCCTACACCTATACGGTGAATCCTACACTATCAAAGTTTGCAACATTCAAATGCTTGTAACTTTTTACTGGAGCGTAATAAAATCTTGAAATTTTGTGGCTATGAAGTACTCTTGCCTCTTGTCAATTTAAGTTATCGCTCATAGCTATGCTACCCTTGAGTCCCAAATCAAACACTGATAAAACTTCAAATGGCCCTAACGGTGCATCCTACACCTATACGGTGAAAGCCTGTTATCAATTTAAGCTATCGCTCATAGCTTTGCTACCCGTGAATTCCAAATCAAACACTGATAAAACTTCAAATGACCCTAACTTTTATACGGTGCATCCTACACTATCAAAGTTTGCAACATTCAAATGCTTGTAACTTTTTACTGGAGCGTCATAAAATCTTGAACTTTTGTGACAATGAAGTACTCTTGCCTCTTGTCAATTTAAGCTATCGCTCATAGCTATGCTACCCTTTAGTCCCATATAAAACACTGATAAAACTTCAAATGGACCTAACTTCTATACGGTGCGTCCTATACCTATCAAAGTTTGCAAAAATCAAATGCTTGTAACTTTTTACTGGAGCGTCATAAAATCTTGAAATTTTGTGACAATGAACTCGAGCCTGTTATCAATTTAAGTTATCGCTCATAGATATGCTACCCTTGAGTCCCATATCAAACACTGCTAAAACTTCAAATGGCCCTAACTTCTATACGGTTCGTCCTACACCTACCAAAGTTTGCAGCTTGTAAATGCTTGTAACTTTTTACTGGAGCGTAATAAAATCTTGAAATTTTGTGACAATAAAGTACTCGAGCCGCTTATCAATTTAAGTTATCGCTCATAGCTATGCTACCCATGAGTCCCAAATCAGACACTGATAAAATTTCAAATGGCTCTAACTTCTATACGGTGCGTCCTACAACTTTCAAAATTTGCAACTTTCAAATGCTTGTAACTTTTCACTGGTGGGTCAAAAAACCTTGAAATTTGTGAAAATAAACTACTCGAGCCTCTGGTCAATTTAAGCTATCGCTCATAGCTATGCTACCCGTGAATCCCAAATCAAACACTGATAAAACTTCAAATGGACCTAACTTCTATACGGTGCGTCCTATACTTACGAAAATTTGCAAGATTCTAATACTTGTAACTTTTTACTGGAGCGCCATAAAATCTTGAAATTTTGTGACAGTAAAGTACTCGAGCCGCTTATCAATTTAAGTTATCGCTCATAGCTATGCTACCCTTGAGTCCCAAATCAAACACTGATAAAACTTCAAATGGCCCTAACGGTGCATCCTACACCTATACGGTGCATCCTACACTATCTAAGTTTGCAATATTCAAATGCTTCTAACTTTTTACCTGAGCGCCATAAAACCTTGAAATTTTGTGACAATAAAGTACTCGAGCCTGTTATCAATTTAAGCTATCGCTCATAGCTATGCTACCCGTGAATCCCAAATCAAACACTGATAAAACTTCAGATGGCCCTAACTTTTATATGGTGCGTCCAACAGCTATCAAAGTTTGCAACAATCAAATGCTTGTAACTTTTTACTGGAGCGTCATAAAATCTTGAACTTTTGTGACAATGAAGTACTCTTGCCTCTTGTCAATTTAAGCTATCGCTCATAGCTATGCTACCCTTGAGTCCCAAATCAAACACTGATAAAACTTCAAATGGACCTAACTTCTATACGGTGCGTCCTATACCTATCAAAGTTTGCAAAAATCAAATGCTTGTAACTTTTTACTGGAGCGTCATAAAATCTTGAAATTTTGTGACAATGAACTCGAGCCTGTTATCAATTTAAGTTATCGCTCATAGCTATTCTACCCATGAGTCCCAAATCAAACACTGATAAAACTTCAAATGGCCCTAACAGTGCATCCTACACCTATACGGTGAAAACCTGTTATCAATTTAAGCTATCGCTCATTGCTATGCTACCCGTGAATCCCAAATCAAACACTGATAATACTTCAAATTACCCTAACTTTTATACGGTGCGTCCTATACCTATCAAAGTTTGCAACAATCAAATGCTTGTAACTTTTTCCTTGAGCGTCATAAAATCTTGAACTTATGTGACAATGAACTACTCTTGCCTCTTGTCAATTTAAGCCACCGCTCATAGCTATGCTACCCTTGAGTCCCAAATCAAACACTGATAAAACTTCAAATGGCCCTAACGGTGCATCCTACAACTATACGGTGAAAACCTGTTATCAATTTAAGCTATCGCTCATTTCCATGCTACCCGTGAATCCCAAATAAAACACTGATAAAACTTCAAAAGACCCTAACTTTTATACGGTGCGTCCTATACCTATCAAAGTTTGCAACAATCAAATGCTTGTAACTTTTTCCTTGAGCGTCATAAAATCTTGAAATTTTGTGACAAGAAAGTACTCGAGCCTGTTATCAATTTAAGCCATCACTCATAGCCATGCTACCCGTGAATCCCAAATCAAACACTGATAAAACTTCAGATGGCCCTAACTTTTATGCGGTGCGTCCAACACCTATCAAAGTTTGCAACATTGAAATGCTTGTAACTTTTACTGGAGCGTAATAAAATCTTGAAATTTTGTGGCTATGAAGTACTCTTGCCTCTTGTCAATTTAAGTTATCGCTCATAGCTATGCTACCCTTGAGTCCCAAAACAAACACTGATAAAACTGCAAATGGCCCTAACGGTGCATCCTACACCTATACGGTAAAAGCCTGTTATCAATTTAAGCTATCGCTCATAGCTTTGCTACCCGTGAATTCCAAATCAAACACTCATAAAACTTCAAATAACCCTAACTTTTATACGGTGCGTCCTATACCTATCAAAGTTTGCAACAATCAAATGCTTGTAACTTTTTACTGGAGCGTCATAAAATCTTGAAATTTTGTGACAATGAACTCGAGCCTCTTATCAATTTAAGTTATCGCTCATAGCTATGCTACCCATGAGTCCCAAATCGAACACTGATAAAATTTCAAATGGCTCTAACTTCTATACGGTGCGTCCTACACCTATCAAAGTATTCAAATGCTTGTAACTTTTTACTGGAGCGTCATAAAATCTTGAAATTTTGCGATAATGAACTCGAGCCTCTTATCAATTTAAACTATCGCTCATAGCTATGCTACCCTTGAGTCCCAAATCAAAAATTGATAAAACTTCAAATGGCTCTAAATTATATACGGTGCGTCCTACACCTATCAAAGTATTCAAATGCTTGTAACTTTTTACTGGAGCGCCATAAAACCTTGAAATTTTGTGTCAATAAAGTACTCGAGCCGCTTAACAATTTAAGTTATCGCTCATAGCTATGCTACCCTTGAGTCCCAAAGCAAACACTGATAAAACTTCAAATGGCCCTAACGGTGCATCCTACAGCTATACGGTGCATCCTACACTATCAAAGTTTGCAACATTCAAATGCTTGTAAATTTTTACTGGAGCGTAATAAAATCTTGAAATTTTGTGGTTATGAAGTACTCTTGCCTCTTGTCAATTTAAGTTATCGCTCATAGCTATGCTACGCTTGAGTCCCAAATCAAACACTGATAAAACTTCAAATGGCCCTAACGGTGCCTCCTACACCTATACGGTGAAAGCCTGTTATCAATTTAAGCTATGGCTCATAGCTATGCTACCCTTGAGTCCCAAATCAAACACTGATAAAACTTCAAATGGCCCTAACGGTGCATCCGACACCGATACGGTGCATCCTACACTATCAAAGTTTGCAACAATCAAATGCTTGTAACTTTTTACTGGAGCGTCATAAAATCTTGAACTTTTGTGACAATGAAGTACTCTTGCCTCTTGTCCATTTAAGCTATCGCTCATAGCTATGCTACCCTTGAGTCCCAAATCAAACACTGATAGAACTTCAAATGGACCTAACTTCTATACGGTGAGTCCTATACCTATAAAAATTTGCAAAAATCAAATGCTTGTAACTTTTTACTGGAGCGTCATAAAATCTTGAAATTTTGTGACAATGAACTCGAGCCTCTTATCAATTTAAGTTTTCGCTCATAGCTATGCTACCAATGAGTCCCAAATCAAACACTGATAAAATTTGAAATGGCTCTAACTTCTATACGGAGCTTCCAACACGTATCAAAATTTGCAACTTTCAAATTCTTGTAAGTTTTCACTGGAGGGTCAAAAAACCTTGAAATTTGTGAAAATAAACTACTCGAGCCTGTGGTCAATTTAAGCTATCGCTCATAGTTATGCTACCCTTGAGTCCTAAATCAAACACTGATAAAACTTCAAATGGCCTTAACTTCTATATGTTGGGTCCTATACCTATCGAAGTTTGCAACATTCAAATGCTTGTAACTTTTTACTGGAGCGTCATAAAATCTTGAACTTATGTGACAACGAACTACTCTTGCCTCTTGTCAATTTAAGCTATCGCTCATAGCTATGCTACCCTTGAGTCCCAAATCAAACACTAATAAAACTTCAAATGGCCCTAACGGTGCATCCTACTACTATACGGTGAAAACCTGTTATCAATTTAAGCTATCGCTCATTGCTATGCTACCCGTGAATCCCAAATCAAACACTGATAAAACTTCAAATGACCCTAACTTTTATACGGTGCGTCCTATACCTATCAAAGTTTGAAACAATCAAATGCTTGTAACTTTTTCCTTGAGCGTCATAAAATCTTGAAATTTTGTGACGATGAACTCGAGCTTCTTATCAATTTAAGTTATCGCTCATAGCTATGCTACCCATGAGTCCCAAATCAAACACTAATAAAATTTCAAATGGCTCTTACTTCTATACGGTGCGTCCTACACCTATCAAAGTATTCAAATGCTTGTAACTTTTTACTGGAGCGTCATAAAATCTTGAAATTTTGTGAAAATAAAGTATTCGAGCCTCTTATTAATTTAAGCTATCGCTCATAGCTATGCTTCCCTTGAGTCCCAAATCAAAAAGTGATAAAACTTCAAATGGCTCTAAATTCTATACGGTGCGTCCTACACCTATCAGAGTATTCAAATGCTTGTAACTTTTTACTGGAGCGTAATAAAACCTTGAAATTTGGTGACAATAAAGTACTCGTGCCTCTTGTCAATTTAAGCTATCGCTCATAGCATGCTACCCTTGAGTCCCAAATTAAACACTGCTAAAACTTCAAATGGCCCTAACTTCTGTACGGTGCGACCTAAACTTACGAAAATTTGCAAGATTCTAATGCTTGTAACTTTGTACTGGAGCGCCATAAAACCTTGAAATTTTGTGACAATAAAGTACTCGAGCCGCTTAACAAGCTAAGTTATCGCTCATAGCTATGCTACCCTTGAGTCCCAAATCAAACACTGATAAAACTTCAAATGGCCCTAACGGTGCATCCTATACCTATACGATGAAAGCCTGTTATCAATTTAAGCTATCGCTCATAGCTTTGCTACCCGTGAATTCCAAATCAAACACTCATAAAACTTCAAATGACCCTAACTTTTATACGGTGCGTCCTATACCTATCAAAGTTTGCAACAATCAAATGCTTGTAACTTTTTACTGGAGCGTCATAAAATCTTGAAATTTTGTGACAATGAACTCTAGCCTCTTATCAATTTAAGTTATCGCTCATAGCTATGCTACCCATGAGTCCCAAATCGAACACTGATAAAATTTCAAATGGCTCTAACTTCTATACGGTGCGTCCTACACCTATCAAAGTATTCAAATGCTTGTAACTTTTTACTGGAGCGTCATAAAATCTTGAAATTTTGCGATAATGAACTCGAGCCTTTTATCAAATTAAACTATCGCTCATAGCTATGCTACCCTTGAGTCCCAAATCAAAAATTGATAAAACTTCAAATGGCTCTAAATTCTATACGGTGCGTCCTACACCTATCAAAGTATTCAAATGCTTGTAACTTTTTACTGGAGCGCCATAAAACCTTGAAATTTTGTGACAATAAAGTACTCGAGCCGCTTAAAAAATTTAAGTTATCTCTCATAGCTATGCTACCCTTGAGTCCCAAAGCAAACACTGATAAAACTTCAAATGGCCCTAACGGTGTATCCTACACCTATACGGTGCATCCTACACCTATACGGTGCATCCTACACTATCAAAGTTTGCAACATTCAAATGCTTGCAAGTTTTTACTGGAGCGTAATAAAATCTTGAAATTTTGTGGCTATGAAGTACTCTTGCCTCTTGTCAATTTAAGTTATCGCTCATAGCTATGCTACCAATGAGTCCCAAATCAAACACTGATAAAACTTCAAATGGCCCTAACGGTGCCTCCTACACCTATACGGTGAAAGCCTGTTATCAATTTAAGCTATGGCTCATAGCTATGCTACCCTTGAGTCCCAAATCAAACACTGATAGAACTTCAAATGGACCTAACTTCTATACGGTGAGTCCTATACCTATAAAAGTTTGCAAAAATCAAATGCTTGTAACTTTTTACTGGAGCGTCATAAAATCTTGAAATTTTGTGACAATGAACTCGAGCCTCTTATCAATTTAAGTTTTCGCTCATAGCTATGCTACCAATGAGTCCCAAATCAAACACTGATAAAATTTCAAATGGCTCTAACTTCTATACGGTGCGTCCTGCACCTATCAAAATTTGCAACTTTCAAATGCTTGTAACTTTTCACTGGAGGGTCAAAAAACCTTGGAATTTGAGAAAATAAAATACTCGAGCCTCTGGTCAATTTAAGCTATCGCTCATAGTTATGCTACCCTTGAGTCCCAAATCAAACACTGATAAAACTTCAAATGACCCTAAGTGTTATACGGTGGTCCTATACCTATCAAAGTTTGCAAAAATCAAATGCTTGTAACTTTTTACTGGAGCGTTATAAAATCTTGAAATTGTGTGACAATGAACTCGCGCCTCTTATCAATTTAAGTTATCGCACATAGCTATGCTACCCATGAGTCCCAAATTAAACATTGATAAAATTTCAAATGGCTCTAACTTTTATACGGTGCGTCCTACACCTATCAAAGTATTCAAATACTTGTAACTTTTTACTGGAGCGTCATAAAATCTTGAAATTTTGTGAAAATAAAGTATTCGAGCCTCTTATCAATTTAAGCTATCGCCCATAGCATGCTACCCTTGTGTCCCAAATCAAACACTGCTAAGACTTCAAATGGCCCTAACTTCTGTACGGTGCGACCTAAACTTACGAAAATTTGCAAGATTCTAATGCTTGTAACTTTTTACTGGAGCGCCATAAAACCTTGAAATTTTGTGACAATAAAGTACTCGAGCCGCTTAACAAGTTAAGTTATCGCTCATAGCTATGCTACCCTTGAGTCCCAAATCAAACACTGATAAAACTTCAAATGGCCCTAACGGTGCATCCTACACCTATACGGTGCATCATACACTATCATAGTTTGCAACATTCAAATGCCTGTAACTTTTTACTGAAGCGTCATAAAACCTTGAAATTTTGTGACAATAAAGTACTCGAGCCTGTTATCAATTTAAGCCATCATTCATAGCCATGCTACCCGTGAATCCCAAATCAAACACTGCTAAAACTTCAGATGGCCCTAAGTTTTATACGTTGCGTCCAACACCTATCAAAGTTTGCAACATTGAAATGCTTGTAACTTTTTACTGGAGCGTAATAAAATCTTGAAATTTTGTGGCTATGAAGTACTCTTGCCTCTTGTCAATTTAAGTTATCGCTCATAGCTATGCTACCCTTGAGTCCCAAATCAAACACTGATAAAACTTCAAATGGCCCTAACGGTGCATCCTATACCTATACGGTGAAAGCCTGTTATCAATTTCAGCTATCGCTCATAGCTTTGCTACCCGTGAATTCCAAATCAAACACTCATAAAACTTCAAATGACCCTAACTTTTATACGGTGCGTCCTATACCTATCAAAGTTTGCAACAATCAAATGCTTGTAACTTTTTACTGGAGCGTCATAAAATCTTGAAATTTTGTGACAATGAACTCGAGCCTGTTATCAATTTAAGTTATCGCTCATAGCTATGCTACCCATGAGTCCCAAATCAAACACTGATAAAATTTCAAATGGCTCTAACTTTTATACGGTGCGTCCTAAACCTATCAAAGTATTCAAATGCTTGTAACTTTTTACCGGAGCGTCATAAAACCTTGAAATTTTGTGACAATAAAATACTCGGGGCTGTTATCAATTTAAGCTATCGCTCACAGCTATGCTACCCGTGAATCCCAAATCAAAAATTGATAAAACTTCAAATGGCCCTAACTTCTGTACGGTGCGACCTATACTTACGAAAATTTGCAAGATTATAATGCTTGTAACTTTTTACTGGAGCGCCATAAAACCTTGAAATTTTGTGACAATAAAGTACTCGAGCCTCTTATCAATTTAAGTTATCGCTCATAGCTATGCTACCCATGAGTCCCAAATCAAACACTGATAAAATTTCAAATGGCTCTAGCTTCTATACGGTGAGTCCTATACCTATCAAAGTTTGCAAAAATCAAATGCTTGTAACTTTTTACTGGAGCGTCATAAAATCTTGAAATTTTGTGACAATGAACTCGAGCCTCTTATCAATTTAAGTTATCGCTCATAGCTATGCTACCAATGAGTCCCAAATCAAACACTGATAAAATTTCAAATGGCTCTAACTTTTATACGGTGCGTCCTACACCTATCAAAGTATTCAAATACTTGTAACTTTTTACTGGAGCGTCTTAAAATCTTGAAATTTTGTGAAAATAAACTATTCGAGCCTCTTATCAATTTAAGCTATCGCTCATAGCATGCTACCCTTGAGTCCCAAATCAAACACTGCTAAAACTTCAAATGGCCCTAACTTCTGTACGGTGCGACCTATACTTACGAAAATTTGCAAGATTCTAATGCTTGTAACTTTTTACTGGAGCGCCATAAAACCTTGAAATTTTGTGACAATTTAAGTTATCGCTCATAGTTATGCTACCATTGAGTCCCAAATCAAACACTGATACAACTTCAAATGGACCTAACTTCTATACGGTGAGTCCTATACCTATCAAAGTTTGCAAAAATCAAATGCTTGTAACTTTTTACTGGAGAGTCATAAAATCTTGTAATTTTGTGACAATGAACTCGAGCCCCTTATCAATTTAAGTTATCGCTCATAACTATGCTCCCAATGAGTCCCAAATCAAACACTGATTAAATTTCAAATGGCTCTAACTTTTATACGGTGCGTCCTACACCTATCAAAGTATTCAAATACTTGTAACTTTTTACTGGAGCGTCCTAAAATCTTGAAATTTTGTGAAAATAAACTATTCGAGCCTCTTGTAAATTTAAGCTATCGCTCATAGCATGCGACCCTTGAGTCCCAAATCAAACACTGCTAAAACTTCAAATGGCCCTAACTTCTGTACGGTGAGTCCTATACCTATCAAAGTTTGCAAATATCAAATGCTTGTAACTTTTTACTGGAGCGTCATAAAATCTTGAAATTTTGTGACAATGAACTCGAGCCTCTTAACAATTTAAGTTATCGCTCATAGCTATGCTACCAATGAGTTCCAAATCAAACACTGATTAAATTTCAAATGGCTCTAACTTTTATACTGTGCGTCCTACACCTATCAAAGTATTCAAATGCTTCTAACTTTTAACTGGAGCGTAATAAAAATTTGAAATTTGGTGACAATAAAGTACTCGTGCCACTTGTCAATTTAAGCTATCGCTCATAGCATGCTACCCTTGAGTCCCAAATTAAACACTGCTAAAACTTCAAATGGCCCTAACTTCTGTACGGTGCGACCTATACTTACGAAAATTTTCAAGATTCTAATGCTTGTACTTTTTACTGGAGCGCCATAAAACCTTGAAATTTAGTGACAATAAAGTACTCGAGCCGCTTAACAATTTAAGTTATCGCTCATAGCTATGCTACCCTTGAGTCCCAAATCAAACACTGTTAAAACTTCAAATAGCCCTAACGGATCCTACACCTATACGGTGAAAGCCTGTTATCAATTTAAGCTATCGCTCATAGCTATGCTACCCGTGAATCCCAAATCAAACACTGATAAAACTTCAAATGACCCTAAATTTTTGTACGGTGCGTCCTATACCTATCAAAGTTTGCAACAATCAAATGCTTGTAACTTTTTACTGTATCGTCATAAAATCGTGAACTTTTGTGACAATGAAGTACTCTTGCCTCTTGTCAATTTAAGCTATCGCTCATAGCTATGCTACCCTTGAGTCCCAAATCAAACAGTGATAAAACTTCAAATGGACCTAACTACTATACGGTGCGTCCTATACCGATCAAAGTTTGCAAACATCAAATGCTTGTAACTTTTTACTGGAGCGTCATAAAATCTTGAAATTTAGTGACAATGAAATCGAGCCTGTTATCAATTTAAGTTATCGCTCATAGCTATGCTACCATGAGTCCCAAATCAAACACTGATACAATTTCAAATGGCTCTAACTTCTATACGGAGCGTCCAACACCTATCAAAATTTGCAACTTTCAAATGCTTGTAACTTTTCACTGGAGGGTCAAAAAACCTTGAAATTTTTGAAAATAAACTACTCGAGCCTCTGGTCAATTTAAGCTATCGCTCATAGCTATGCTACCCTTGAGTCCTAAATCAAACACTGATAAAACTTCAAATGGCCGTAACCTCTATACGTCGGGTCCTATACCTATCAAAGTTTGCAATATTCAAATGCTTGTAACTTTTTACTGGAGCGTCATAAAATCTTGAAATTTTGTGACAATAAAGAAATCGAGCCTCTTATCAATTTAAGTTATCGTTCATAGATATGCTACCCTTGAGTCCCAAATAGAACACTGATAAAACGTCAAATGGCCCTAACGGTGCATCCTACACTTATACGGTGCATCCTACACCTATCAAAGTTTGCAACATTCAAATGCTTGTAACTTTTTACTGGAGCGTCATAAAATCTTGAAATTTTGTGACAATGAACTCAGGAATCTTATCAATTTAAGTTATCGCTCATAGCTATGCTACCCACGAGTCCCAAATCAGACACTGATAAAATTTCAAATGGCTCTAACTTCTATACGGTGCGTCCTACAACTATCAAAGTATTCAAATGCTTGTAACTTTTTATTGGAGCGTAATAAAACCTTGAAATTTGGTGACAATAAAGTACTCGTGCCTCTTGTCAATTTTAGCTATCGCTCATAGCATGCTACACTTGAGTCCCAAATTAAACACTGCTAAAACTTCAAATGGCCCTAACTTCTGTACGGTGCGACCTATACTTACGAAAATTTTCAAGATTCTAATGCTTGTAACTTTTTACTGGAGCGCCATAAAACCTTGAAATTTTGTGACAATAAAGTACTCGAGCCGCTTAACAATTTAAGTTATCGCTCATAGCTATGCTACCCTTGAGTCCCAAATCAAACACTGATAAAACTTCAAATGGCCCTAACGGTGCATCCTCCACCTATACGGTGCATCCTACACTATCAAGGTTTGCAACATTCAAATGTTTGTAACTTTTTACCGGAGCGTCATAAAACCTTGAAATTTTGTGACAATAAAGTACTCGAGCCTGTTATCAATTTAAGCTATCGCTCACAGCTATGCTACCCGTGAATCCCAAATCAAACACTGATAATAACACCTTCAGATGGCCCTAACTTTTATACGGTGCGTCCAACACCGATCAAAGTTTGCAACAATCAAATGCTTGTAACTTTTTACTGGAGCGTCATAAAATCTTGAACTTTTGTGACAATGAAGTACTCTTGCCTCTTGTCCATTTAAGCTATCGCTCATAGCTATGCTACCCTTGAGTCCCAAATCAAACAATGATAAAACTTCAAATGGCTCTAACTTCTATATGGTGCGTCCAACACCTATCAAAATTTGCAACTTTCAAATACTTGTAACTTTTCACTGTAGGGTCAAAAAACCTTGAAATTTGTGAAAATAAACTACTCGAGCCGCTGGTCAATTTAAGCTATCGCTCATAGCTATGCTACCCTTGAGTCCTAAATCAAACACTGAGAAAACTTTAAATGGGCTTAACTTCTATACGTCGGGTCCTATACCTATCAAAGTTTGCAACATTCAAATGCTTGTAACTTTTTACTGGAGCGTCATAAATTTTGTGACAATAAAGTAATCGAGCCTCTTATCAATTTAAGCTGTCGCTCATAGATATGCTACCCTTGAGTCCCAAATCAAACACTGATAAAACTTCAAATGGCCCTAACGGTGCATCCTACACCTATACGGTGCATCCTACATCTATCAAAGTTTGCAACATTCAAATGCTTGTAACTTTTTACTGGAGCGTCATAAAACCTTGAAATTTTGTGACAATAAAGTACTCGAGCCTGTTATCAATTTAAGCTATCGCTCATAGCTATGCTACCCTTGAGTCCCAAATCAAACAGTGATAAAACTTCAAATGGACCTAACTACTATACGGTGCGTCCTATACCGATCAAAGTTTGCAAACATCAAATGCTTGTAACTTTTTACTGGAGCGTCATAAATTCTTGAAATTTTGTGACAATGAAATCGAGCCTGTTATCAATTTAAGTTATCGCTCATAGCTATGCTACCATGAGTCCCAAATCAAACACTGATACAATTTCAAATGGCTCTAACTTCTATACGGAGCGTCCAACACCTATCAAAATTTGCAACTTTCAAATGCTTGTAACTTTTCACTGGAGGGTCAAAAAACCTTGAAATTTTTGAAAATAAACTACTCGAGCCTCTGGTCAATTTAAGCTATCGCTCATAGCTATGCTACCCTTGAGTCCTAAATCAAACACTGATAAAACTTCAAATGGCCGTAACCTCTATACGTCGGGTCCTATACCTATCAAAGTTTGCAACATTCAAATGCTTGTAACTTTTTACTGGAGCGTCATAAAATCTTGAAATTTTGTGACAATAAAGAAATCGAGCCTCTTATCAATTTAAGTTATCGTTCATAGATATGCTACCCTTGAGTCCCAAATAGAACACTGATAAAACGTTCAAATGGCCCTAACGGTGCATCCTACACTTATACGGTGCATCCTACACCTATCAAAGTTTGCAACATTCAAATGCTTGTAACTTTTTACTGGAGCGTCATAAAATCTTGAAATTTTGTGACAATGAACTCAGGAATCTTATCAATTTAAGTTATCGCTCATAGCTATGCTACCCACGAGTCCCAAATCAGACACTGATAAAATTTCAAATGGCTCTAACTTCTATACGGTGCGTCCTACAACTATCAAAGTATTCAAATGCTTGTAACTTTTTATTGGAGCGTAATAAAACCTTGAAATTTGGTGACAATAAAGTACTCGTGCCTCTTGTCAATTTTAGCTATCGCTCATAGCATGCTACACTTGAGTCCCAAATTAAACACTGCTAAAACTTCAAATGGCCCTAACTTCTGTACGGTGCGACCTATACTTACGAAAATTTTCAAGATTCTAATGCTTGTAACTTTTTACTGGAGCGCCATAAAACCTTGAAATTTTGTGACAATAAAGTACTCGAGCCGCTTAACAATTTAAGTTATCGCTCATAGCTATGCTACCCTTGAGTCCCAAATCAAACACTGATAAAACTTCAAATGGCCCTAACGGTGCATCCTCCACCTATACGGTGCATCCTACACTATCAAGGTTTGCAACATTCAAATGTTTGTAACTTTTTATCGGAGCGTCATAAAACCTTGAAATTTTGTGACAATGAACTCGAGCCTGTTATCAATTTAAGTTATCGCTCATAGCTATGCTACCATGAGTCCCAAATCAAACACTGATACAATTTCAAATGGCTCTAACTTCTATACGGAGCGTCCAACACCTATCAAAATTTGCAACTTTCAAATGCTTGTAACTTTTCACTGGAGGGTCAAAAAACCTAGAAATTTTTGAAAATAAACTACTCGAGCCTCTGGTCAATTTAAGCTATCGCTCATAGCTATGCTACCCTTGAGTCCTAAATCAAACACTGATAAAACTTCAAATGGCCTTAACCTCTATACGTCGGGTCCTATACCTATCAAAGTTTGCAACATTCAAATGCTTGTAACTTTTTACTGGAGCGTCATAAAATCTTGAAATTTTGTGACAATAAAGTAATCGAGCCTCTTATCATTTTAAGCTATCGTTCATAGATATGCTACCCTTGAGTCCCAAATAGAACACTGATAAAACTTCAAATGGCCCTAACGGTGCATCCTACACTTATACGGTGCATCCTACACCTATCAAAGTTTGCAACATTCAAATGCTTGTAACTTTTTACTGGAGCGTCATAAAATCTTGAAATTTTGTGACAATGAACTCAGGAATCTTATCAATTTAAGTTATCGCTCATAGCTATGCTACCCACGAGTCCCAAATCAGACACTGATAAAATTTCAAATGGCTCTAACTTCTATACGGTGCGTCCTACAACTATCAAAGTATTCAAATGCTTGTAACTTTTTATTGGAGCGTAATAAAACCTTGAAATTTGGTGACAATAAAGTACTCGTGCCTCTTGTCAATTTTAGCTATCGCTCATAGCATGCTACACTTGAGTCCCAAATTAAACACTGCTAAAACTTCAAATGGCCCTAACTTCTGTACGGTGCGACCTATACTTACGAAAATTTTCAAGATTCTAATGCTTGTAACTTTTTACTGGAGCGCCATAAAACCTTGAAATTTTGTGACAATAAAGTACTCGAGCCGCTTAACAATTTAAGTACCGCTCATAGCTATGCTACCCTTGAGTCCCAAATCAAACACTGATAAAACTTCAAATGGCCCTAACGGTGCATCCTCCACCTATACGGTGCATCCTACACTATCAAGGTTTGCAACGTTCAAATGTTTGTAACTTTTTACCGGAGCGTCATAAAACCTTGAAATTTTGTGACAATAAAGTACTCGAGCCTGTTATCAATTTAAGCTATCGCTCACAGCTATGCTACCCGTGAATCCCAAATCAAACACTGATAATAACACCTTCAGATGGCCCTAACTTTTATACGGTGCGTCCAACACCTATCAAAGTTTGCAACAATCAAATGCTTGTAACTTTTTACTGGAGCGTCATAAAATCTTGAACTTTTGTGACAAGGAAGTACTCTTGCCTCTTGTCCATTTAAGCTATCGCTCATAGCTATGCTACCCTTGAGTCCCAAATCAAACACTGATAGAACTTCAAATGCACCTAACTTCTATACGGTGCATCCTATACCTATCAAACTTTGCAAAAATCAAATGCTTGTAACTTTTTACTGGAGCGTCATAAAATCTTGAAATTTTGTGACAATGAACTCGAGCCTGTTATCAATTTAAGTTATCGCTCATAGCTATGCTACCCATGAGTCCCAAATCAAACACTGATAAAATTTCAAATGGCTCTAACTTCTATACGGAGCGTCCAACACCTATCAAAATTTGCAACTTTCAACTGCTTGTAACTTTTCACTGGAGGGTCAAAAAACTTTGAAATTTTTTAAAATAAACTACTCGAGCCTCTGGTCAATTTAAGCTATCGCTCATAGCTATGCTACCCTTGAGTCCTAAATCAAACACTGATAAAACTTCAAATGGCCTTAACTTCTATACGTCGGGTCCTATACCCATCAAAGTTTGCAACATTCAAATGCTTGTAACTTTTTACTGGAGCGTCATAAAATCTTGAAATTTTGTGACAATAAAGTACTCGAGCCTGTTATCAATTTAAGCTATCGCTCATAGCTATGCTACCCGTGAATCCCAAATCAAACACTGATAAAACTTCAGATGGCCCTATCTTTTATACGGTGCGTCCAACACCTATCAAAGTTTGCAACATTGAAATGCTTGTAACTTTTTACTGGAATGCAATAAAATCTTGAAATTTTGTTTCTATGAAGTACTCTTGCCTCTTGTCAATTTGAGCTATCGCTCATTGCTATGCCACCCTTGAGTCCCAAATCAAACACTGATAAAACTTCAAATAGCCCTAACGGTGCATCCTACACATATACGGTGAAAGCCTGTTATCAATTTAAGCTATCGCTCATAGCTATGCTACCCGTGAATCCCAAATCAAACACTGATAAAACTTCAAATGACCCTAAATTTTTGTACGGTGCGTCCTATACCTATCAAAGTTTGCACCAATCAAATGCTTGTAACTTTTTACTGGATCGTCATAAAATCGTGAACTTTTGTGACAATGAAGTTCTCTTGCCTCTTGTCAATTTGAGCTATCGCTCATTGCTATGCCACCCTTGAGTCCCAAATCAAACACTGATAAAACTTCAAATAGCCCTAACGGTGCATCCTACACATATACGGTGAAAGCCTGTTATCAATTTAAGCTATCGCTCATAGCTATGCTACCCGTGAATCCCAAATCAAACACTGATAAAACTTCAAATGACCCTAAATTTTTGTACGGTGCGTCCTATACCTATCAAAGTTTGCAACAATCAAATGCTTGTAACTTTTTACTGGAGCGTCATAAAATCTTGAAATTTTGTGACAATAAAGTAATCGAGCCTCTTATCAATTTAAGCTATCGTTCCTAGATATGCTACCCTTGAGTCCCAAATAGAACACTGATAAAACTTCAAATGGCCCTAACGGTGCATCCTACACTTATACGGTGCATCCTACACCTATCAAAGTTTGCAACATTCAAATGCTTGTAACTTTTTACTGGAGCGTCATAAAATCTTGAAATTTTGTGACAATGAACTCAGGAATCTTATCAATTTAAGTTATCGCTCATAGCTATGCTACCCACCAGTCCCAAATCAGACACTGATAAAATTTCAAATGGCTCTACGGTGCGTCCTACAACTATCAATGTATTCAAATGCTTGTAACTTTTTATTGGAGCGTAATAAAACCTTGAAATTTGGTGACAATAAAGTACTCGTGCCTCTAGTCAATTTTAGCTATCGCTCATAGCATGCTACCCTTGAGTCCCAAATCAAACACTGATAGAACTTCAAATGCACCTAACTTCTATACGGTGCATCCTACACTATCAAGGTTTGCAACATTCAAATGTTTGTAACTTTTTACCGGAGCGTCATAAAACCTTGAAATTTTGTGACAATGAACTCGAGCCTGTTATCAATTTAAGTTATCGCTCATAGCTATGCTACCATGAGTCCCAAATCAAACACTGATACAATTTCAAATGGCTCTAACTTCTATACGGAGCGTCCAACACCTATCAAAATTTGCAACTTTCAAATGCTTGTAACTTTTCACTGGAGGGTCAAAAAACCTAGAAATTTTTGAAAATAAACTACTCGAGCCTCTGGTCAATTTAAGCTATCGCTCATAGCTATGCTACCCTTGAGTCCTAAATCAAACACTGATAAAACTTCAAATGGCCTTAACCTCTATACGTCGGGTCCTATACCTATCAAAGTTTGCAACATTCAAATGCTTGTAACTTTTTACTGGAGCGTCATAAAATCTTGAAATTTTGTGACAATAAAGTAATCGAGCCTCTTATCATTTTAAGCTATCGTTCATAGATATGCTACCCTTGAGTCCCAAATAGAACACTGATAAAACTTCAAATGGCCCTAACGGTGCATCCTACACTTATACGGTGCATCCTACACCTATCAAAGTTTGCAACATTCAAATGCTTGTAACTTTTTACTGGAGCGTCATAAAATCTTGAAATTTTGTGACAATGAACTCAGGAATCTTATCAATTTAAGTTATCGCTCATAGCTATGCTACCCACGAGTCCCAAATCAGACACTGATAAAATTTCAAATGGCTCTAACTTCTATACGGTGCGTCCTACAACTATCAAAGTATTCAAATGCTTGTAACTTTTTATTGGAGCGTAATAAAACCTTGAAATTTGGTGACAATAAAGTACTCGTGCCTCTTGTCAATTTTAGCTATCGCTCATAGCATGCTACACATGAGTCCCAAATTAAACACTGCTAAAACTTCAAATGGCCCTAACTTCTGTACGGTGCGACCTATACTTACGAAAATTTTCAAGATTCTAATGCTTGTAACTTTTTACTGGAGCGCCATAAAACCTTGAAATTTTGTGACAATAAAGTACTCGAGCCGCTTAACAATTTAAGTATCGCTCATAGCTATGCTACCCTTGAGTCCCAAATCAAACACTGATAAAACTTCAAATGGCCCTAACGGTGCATCCTCCACCTATACGGTGCATCCTACACTATCAAGGTTTGCAACGTTCAAATGTTTGTAACTTTTTACCGGAGCGTCATAAAACCTTGAAATTTTGTGACAATAAAGTACTCGAGCCTGTTATCAATTTAAGCTATCGCTCACAGCTATGCTACCCGTGAATCCCAAATCAAACACTGATAATAACACCTTCAGATGGCCCTAACTTTTATACGGTGCGTCCAACACCTATCAAAGTTTGCAACAATCAAATGCTTGTAACTTTTTACTGGAGCGTCATAAAATCTTGAACTTTTGTGACAAGGAAGTACTCTTGCCTCTTGTCCATTTAAGCTATCGCTCATAGCTATGCTACCCTTGAGTCCCAAATCAAACACTGATAGAACTTCAAATGCACCTAACTTCTATACGGTGCATCCTATACCTATCAAACTTTGCAAAAATCAAATGCTTGTAACTTTTTACTGGAGCGTCATAAAATCTTGAAATTTTGTGACAATAAAGTAGTCGAGCCTGTTATCAATTTAAGCTATCGCTCATAGCTATGCTACACGTGAATCCCAAATCAAACACTGATAAAACTTCAGATGGCCCTATCTTTTATACGGTGCGTCCAACACCTATCAAAGTTTGCAACATTGAAATGCTTGTAACTTTTTACTGGAATGCAATAAAATCTTGAAATTTTGTTTCTATGAAGTACTCTTGCCTCTTGTCAATTTGAGCTATCGCTCATTGCTATGCCACCCTTGAGTCCCAAATCAAACACTGATAAAACTTCAAATAGCCCTAACGGTGCATCCTACACATATACGGTGAAAGCCTGTTATCAATTTAAGCTATCGCTCATAGCTATGCTACCCGTGAATCCCAAATCAAACACTGATAAAACTTCAAATGACCCTAAATTTTTGTACGGTGCGTCCTATACCTATCAAAGTTTGCACCAATCAAATGCTTGTAACTTTTTACTGGATCGTCATAAAATCGTGAACTTTTGTGACAATGAAGTTCTCTTGCCTCTTGTCAATTTGAGCTATCGCTCATTGCTATGCCACCCTTGAGTCCCAAATCAAACACTGATAAAACTTCAAATAGCCCTAACGGTGCATCCTACACATATACGGTGAAAGCCTGTTATCAATTTAAGCTATCGCTCATAGCTATGCTACCCGTGAAACCCAAATCAAACACTGATAAAACTTCAAATGACCCTAAATTTTTGTACGGTGCGTCCTATACCTATCAAAGTTTGCAACAATCAAATGCTTGTAACTTTTTACTGGAGCGTCATAAAATCTTGAAATTTTGTGACAATAAAGTAATCGAGCCTCTTATCAATTTAAGCTATCGTTCATAGATATGCTGTCCCAAATAGAACACTGATAAAACTTCAAATGGCCCTAACGGTGCATCCTACACTTATACGGTGCATCCTACACCTATCAAAGTTTGCAACATTCAAATGCTTGTAACTTTTTACTGGAGCGTTATAAAATCTTGAAATTTTGTGACAATGAACTCAGGAATCTTATCAATTTAAGTTATCGCTCATAGCTATGCTACCCACGAGTCCCAAATCAGACACTGATAAAATTTCAAATGGCTCTACGGTGCGTCCTACAACTATCAAAGTATTCAAATGCTTGTAACTTTTTATTGGAGCGTAATAAAACCTTGAAATTTGGTGACAATAAAGTACTCGTGCCTCTTGTCAATTTAAGTTATCGCTCATAGCTATGCTACCCTTGAGTCCCAAATCAAACACTGATAAAACTTCAAATGGCCCTAACGGTGCATCCTCCACCTATACGGTGCATCCTACACTATCAAGGTTTGCAACATTCAAATGTTTGTAACTTTTTACCGGAGCGTCATAAAACCTTGAAATTTTGTGACAATAAAGTACTCGAGCCTGTTATCAATTTAAGCTATCGCTCACAGCTATGCTACCCGTGAATCCCAAATCAAACACTGATAATAACACCTTCAGATGGCCCTAACTTTTATACGGTGCGTCCAACACCTATCAAAGTTTGCAACAATCAAATGCTTGTAACTTTTTACTGGAGCGTCATAAAACTTGAACTTTTGTGACAATGAAGTACTCTTGCCTCTTGTCCATTTAAGCTATCGCTCATAGCTATGCTACCCTTGAGTCCCAAATCAAACACTGATAGAACTTCAAATGCACCTAACTTCTATACGGTGCATCCTATACCTATCAAACTTTGCAAAAATCAAATGCTTGTAACTTTTTACTGGAGCGTCATAAAATCTTGAAATTTTGTGACAATGAACTCGAGCCTGTTATCAATTTAAGTTATCGCTCATAGCTATGCTACCCATGAGTCCCAAATCAAACACTGATAAAATTTCAAATGGCTCTAACTTCTATACGGAGCGTCCAACACCTATCAAAATTTGCACCTTTCAACTGCTTGTAACTTTTCACTGGAGGGTCAAAAAACCTTGAAATTTTTGAAAATAAACTACTCGAGCCTCTGGTCAATTTAAGCTATCGCTCATAGCTATGCTACCCTTGAGTCCTAAATCAAACACTGATAAAACTTCAAATGGCCTTAACTTCTATACGTCGGGTCCTATACCTATCAAAGTTTGCAACATTCAAATGTTTGTAACTTTTTACTGGAGCGTCATAAAATCTTGCAATTTTGTGACAATAAAGTAATCGAGCCTCTTATCAATTTAAGCTATCGTTCATAGATAAGCTACCCTTGAGCCCCAAATAGAACACTGATAAAACTTCAAATGGCCCTAACGGTGCATCCTACACCTATCAAAGTTTGCAACATTCAAATGCTTGTAACTTTTTACTGGAGCGTCATAAAATCTTGAAATTTTGTGACAATGAACTCGAGCCTCTTATCAATTTAAGCTATCGCTCATAGCTATGCTACCCTTGAGTCCCAAATCAAAAATTGATAAAACTTCAAATGGCTCTTAATTCTATACGGTGCGTCCTACACCTATCAAAGTATTCAAATGCTTCTAACTTTTTACTGGAGCGTAATAAAACCTTGAAATTTGGTGACAATAAAGTACTCGTGCCTCTTGTCAATTTAAGCTATCGCTCATAGCATGCTACCCTTGAGTCCCAAATTAAACACTGCTAAAACTTCGAATGGCCCTAACTTCTGTACGGTGCGACCTATACTTACGAAAATTTGCAACATTCTAATGCTTGTAACTTTTTACTGGAGCGCCATAAAACCTTGAAATTTTGTGACAATAAAGTACTCGAGCCGCATAAAAATTTAAGGTATCGCTCATAGCTATGCTACTCTTGAGTCCCAAATCAAACACTGATAAAACTTCGAATGGCCCTAACGGTGCATCCTACACTTATACGGTGCATCCTACACTATCAAGGTTTGCAACACTCAAATGCTTGTAACTTTTTACTGGAGCGTCATAAAACCTTGAAATTTTGTGACAATAAAGTACCCGAGCCTGTTATCAAGTTAAGCTATCGCTCACAGCTATGCTACCCGTGAATCCCAAATCAAACACTGATAAACCTTCAGATGGCCCTAACTTTTATACGGTGCGTCCAACACCTATCAAAGTTTGCATAATTGAAATGCTTCAACCTTTTTACTGGAGCGTCATAAAACCTTGAAATTTTGTGACAATAAAGTACTTGAGCCTGTTATCAATTTAAGCTATCGCTCATAGCTATGCTACCCGTGAATCCCAAATCAAACACTGATAAAACTTCAAATGACCCTAAATTTTTGTACGGTGCGTCCTATACCTATCAAAGTTTGCAACAATCAAATGCTTGTAACTTTTTACTGGATCGTCATAAAATCGTGAACTTTTGTGACAATGAAGTACTCTTGCCTCTTGTCAATTTGAGCTATCGCTCATTGCTATGCCACCCTTGAGTCCCAAATCAAACACTGATAAAACTTCAAATAGCCCTAACGGTGCATCCTACACATATACGGTGAAAGCCTGTTATCAATTTAAGCTATCGCTCATAGCTATGCTACCCGTGAATCCCAAATCAAACACTGATAAAACTTCAAATGACCCTAAATTTTTGTACGGTGCGTCCTATACCTATCAAAGTTTGCAACAATCAAATGCTTGTAACTTTTTACTGGAGCGTCATAAAATCTTGAAATTTTGTGACAATGAACTCAGGAATCTTATCAATTTAAGTTATCGCTCATAGCTATGCTACCCACGAGTCCCAAATCAGACACTGATAAAATTTCAAATGGCTCTACGGTGCGTCCTACAACTATCAAAGTATTCAAATGCTTGTAACTTTTTATTGGAGCGTAATAAATCCTTGAAATTTGGTGACAATAAAGTACTCGTGCCTCTTGTCAATTTAAGTTATCGCTCATAGCTATGCTACCCTTGAGTCCCAAATCAAACACTGATAAAACTTCAAATGGCCCTAACGGTGCATCCTCCACCTATACGGTGCATCCTACACTATCAAGGTTTGCAACATTCAAATGTTTGTAACTTTTTACCGGAGCGTCATAAAACCTTGAAATTTTGTGACAATAAAGTACTCGAGCCTGTTATCAATTTAAGCTATCGCTCACAGCTATGCTACCCGTGAATCCCAAATCAAACACTGATAATAACACCTTCAGATGGCCCTAACTTTTATACGGTGCGTCCAACACCTATCAAAGTTTGCAACAATCAAATGCTTGTAACTTTTTACTGGAGCGTCATAAAATCTTGAACTTTTGTGACAATGAAGTACTCTTGCCTCTTGTCCATTTAAGCTATCGCACATAGCTATGCTACCCTTGAGTCCCAAATCAAACACTGATAGAACTTCAAATGCACCTAACTTCTATACGGTGCATCCTATACCTATCAAACTTTGCAAAAATCAAATGCTTGTAACTTTTTACTGGAGCGTCATAAAATCTTGAAATTTTGTGACAATGAACTCGAGCCTGTTATCAATTTAAGTTATCGCTCATAGCTATGCTACCCATGAGTCCCAAATCAAACACTGATAAAATTTCAAATGGCTCTAACTTCTATACGGAGCGTCCAACACCTATCAAAATTTGCACCTTTCAACTGCTTGTAACTTTTCACTGGAGGGTCAAAAAACCTTGAAATTTTTGAAAATAAACTACTCGAGCCTCTGGTCAATTTAAGCTATCGCTCATAGCTATGCTACCCTTGAGTCCTAAATCAAACACTGATAAAACTTCAAATGGCCTTAACTTCTATACGTCGGGTCCTATACCTATCAAAGCTTGCAACATTCAAATGTTTGTAACTTTTTACTGGAGCGTCATAAAATCTTGAAATTTTGTGACAATAAAGTAATCGAGCCTCTTATCAATTTAAGCTATCGTTCATAGATAAGCTACCCTTGAGTCCCAAATAGAACACTGATAAAACTTCAAATGGCCCTAACGGTGCATCCTACACCTATCAAAGTTTGCAACATTCAAATGCTTGTAACTTTTTACTGGAGCGCCATAAAACCTTGAAATTTTGTGACAATAAAGTACTCGAGCCGCATAAAAATTTAAGGTATCGCTCATAGCTATGCTACTCTTGAGTCCCAAATCAAACACTGATAAAACTTCGAATGGCCCTAACGGTGCATCCTACACCTATACGGTGCATCCTACACTATCAAGGTTTGCAACACTCAAATGCTTGTAACTTTTTACTGGAGCGTCATAAAACCTTGAAATTTTGTGACAATAAAGTACCCGAGCCTGTTATCAAGTTAAGCTATCGCTCACAGCTATGCTACCCGTGAATCCAAAATCAAACACTGATAAACCTTCAGATTGCCCTAACTTTTATACGGTGCGTCCAACACCTATCAAAGTTTGCATAATTGAAATGCTTCAACCTTTTTACTGGAGCGTCATAAAACCTTGAAATTTTGTGACAATAAAGTACTTGAGCCTGTTATCAATTTAAGCTATCGCTCATAGCTATGCTACCCGTGAATCCCAAATCAAACACTGATAAAATTTCAGATGGCCCTAACTTTTATACGGTGCGTCCAACACCTATCAAAGTTTGCAACATTGAAATGCTTGTAACTTTTTACTGGAGTGCAATAAAATCTTGACATTTTGTGGCTATGAAGTACTCTTGCCTCTTGTCAATTTAAGCTATCGCTCATAGCTATCCTACCCTTGAGTCCCAAATCAAACACTGATAAAACTTCAAATAGCCCTAACGGTGCATCCTACACCTATACGGTAAAGCCTGTTATCAATTAAAGCTATCGCTCATAGCTATGGTACCCGTGAATCCCAAATCAAACACTGATAAAACTTCAAATGACCCAAAATTTGTGTAAGGTGCGTCCTATACCTATCAAAGTTTGCAACAATCAATTGCTTGTAACTTTTTACTGGAGCGTCATAAAATCTGGAACTTTTGTGACAATGAACTCGAGCCTCTTATCAATTTAAGTTATCGCTCATAGATATGCTAATCAAACACTGATAAAATTTCAAATGGCTCTAACTTCTATACGGTGCGTGCTACACCTATCAAAGTATTCAAATGCTTGTAACTTTTTACTGGAGCGTCATAAAATCTTGAAATTTTGTGAAAATAAAGTACTCGTGCCTCTTGTCAATTTAAGCTATCGCTCATAGCTATGCTTCCCTTGAGTCCCAAATCAAAAATTGATAAAACTTCAAATGGCTATAAATTCTGTACGGTGCGACCTATACTTACGAAAATTTGCAAAATTCTAATGCTTGTAACTTTTTACCGGTGCGCCATAAAACCTTGAAATTTTGTGACAATAATGTACTCCAGCCGCTTAACAATTTAAGTTATCGCTCATAGCTATGCTACCCTTGAGTCCCAAATCAAACACTGATAAAACTTCAAATGGCCCTAACGGTGCATCCTACACCTATACGGTGCATCCTACACTATCAAGGTATGCAACATTCAAATGCTTCTAACTTTTTACTGGAGCGTCATAAAACCTTGAAATTTTGTGACAATAAAGTACTCGAGCCTGTTATCAATTGAAGCTATCGCTCACAGCTATGCTACCCGTGAATCCCAAATCAAACACTGATAATAACACCTTCAGATGGCCCTAACTTTTATACGGTGCGTCCAACACCTATCAAAGTTTGCAACAATCAAATGCTTGTAACTTTTTACTGACCCTAAATTTTTGTACGGTGCGTCCTATACCTATCAAAGTTTGCAACAATCAAATGCTTGTAACTTTTTACTGGAGCGTCATAAAATCTGGAACTTTTGTGACAATGAAGTACTCTTGCCTCTTGTCAATTTAAGCTATCGCTCATACTTATGCTACCCTTGGGTCCCAAATGAAACACTGATAAAACTTCAAATGGCCCTAACGGTGCATCCTATACCTATACGGTGAAAGCCTGTTATCAATTTAAGCTGTCGCTCATAGCTATGCTACCCGTGAATCCCAAATCAAGCACTGATAAAACTTCAAATGGCCCTAACGGTGCATCCTACACCTATACGGTGCATCCTACACTATCGAAGTTTGCAACATTCAAATGCTTGTAACTTTTTACTGGAGCGTCATAAAACCTTGAAATTTTGTGACAATAAAGTACTCGAGCCTGTTATCAATTTAAGCTATCGCTCATAGCTATGCTACCAGTGAATCCCAAATCAAACACTGATAAAATTTCAGATGGCCCTAACTTTTATACGGTGCGTCCAACACCTATCAAAGTTTGCAACATTGAAATTCTTGTAACTTTTTCCTGGACTGCAATAAAATCTTGACATTTTGTGGCTATGAAGTACTCTTGCCTCTTGTCAATTTAAGCTATCGCTCATAGCTATCCTACCCTTGAGTCCCAAATCAAACACTGATAAAACTTCAAATAGCCCTAACGGTGCATCCTACACCTATACGGTAAAGCCTGTTATCAATTAAAGCTATCGCTCATAGCTATGGTACCCGTGAATCCCAAATCAAACACTGATAAAACTTCAAATGACCCTAAATTTTTGTACGGTGCGTTCTATACCTATCAAAGTTTGCAACAATCACTTGCTTGTAACTTTTTACTGGAGCGTCATAAAATCTGGAACTTTTGTGACTTTTTTTCTTGCCTCTTGTCAATTTAAGCTATCGCTCATAGCTATGCTACCCTTGAGTCCCAAATCAAACACTGAGAAAACTTCAAATGGACCTAACTTCTATACGGTGCGTCCTATACCTATCAAAGTTTGCAAAAATCAAATGCTTGTAACTTTTTATTGGAGCGTCATAAAATCTTGAAATTTTGTGACAATGAACTCGAGCCTGTTATCAATTTAAGTTATCGCTCATAGCTATGCTACCCATGAGTCCCAAATCAAACACTGATAAAATTTACAATGGCTCTAACTTCTATACGGTGAGTCCAACACCTATCAACATTTGCAAGTTTCATGTGCTTGTAACTTTTCACTGGAGGGTCAAAAAACCTTGAAATTTGTGAAAATAAACTACTCGAGCCTCTGCTCAATTTAAGCTATCGCTCATAGTTATGCTACCCTTGAGTCCTAAATCAAACACTGATAAAACTTCAAATGGCCTTAACTTGTATACGTCGGGTCCTATACCTATCAAAGTTTGCAATATTCAAATGCTTGTAACTTTTTACTGGAGCGTCATAAAATTTTGAAATTTTGTGACAATAAAGTAATCGAGCCTCTTCTCAATTTAAGCTATCGAGTCCCAAATCAAACACTGATAAAACTTCAGATGGCCCTAACTTTTATACGGTGCGCCCAACAGCTATCAAAGTTTGCAACATTGAAATGCTTGTAACTTTTTACTGGAGCGTCATAAAATCTTGAAATTTTGTGACAATGAACTCGAGCCTCTTATCAATTTAAGTTATCGCTCATAGATATGCTAATCAAACACTGATAAAATTTCAAATGGCTCTAACTTCTATACGGTGCGTCCTACACCTATCAAAGTATTCAAATACTTGTAACTTTTTACTGGAGCGTCATAAAATCTTGAAATTTTGTGAAAATAAAGTACTCGTGCCTCTTGTCAATTTAAGCTATCGCTCATAGCTATGCTTCCCTTGAATCCCAAATCAAAAATTGATAAAACTTCAAATGGCTATAAATTCTGTACAGTGCGACCTATACTTACGAAAATTTGCAAAATTCTAATGCTTGTAACTTTTTACCGGTGCGCCATAAAACCTTGAAATTTTGTGACAATAATGTACTCGAGCCGCTTAACAATTTAAGTTATCGCTCATAGCTATGCTACCCTTGAGTCCCAAATCAAACACTGATAGAACTTCAAATGCACCTAACTTCTATACGGTGCGTCCTATACCAACAAAGTTTGCAAAAATCAAATGCTTGTAACTTTTTACTGGAGCGTCATAAAATCTTGAAATTTTGTGACAATGAACTCGAGCCTGTTATCAATTTAAGTTATCGCTCATAGCTATGCTACCCATGAGTCCCAAATCAAACTCTGATAAAATTTCAAATGGCTCTAACTTCGATACGGAGCGTCCAACACCTATCAAAATTTGCAGCTTTCAAATGCTTGTAACTTTTCACTGGAGGGTCAAAAAACCTTGAAATTTGTTAAAATAAACAGCTCGAGCCTCTGGTAAATTTAAGCTATCGCTCATAGCTATGCTACCCATGAGTCCCAAATCAAACTCTGATAAAATTTCAAATGGCTCTAACTTCTATACGGAGCGTCCAACACCTATCAAAATTTGCAACTTTCAAATGCTTGTAACTTTTCACTGGAGGGTCAAAAAACCTTGAAATTTGTGAAAATAAACAACTCGAGCCTCTGGTCAATTTAAGCTATCGCTTATAGCTATGCTACCCTTGAGTCCCAAATCAAACACTAATAAAACTTCAAATGGCCCTAACGGTGCATCCTACACCTATACGGTGCATCCTACACCTATACGGTGCATCCTACACCTATACGGTGCATCATACAGCTATCAAAGTTTGCAACATTAAAATGCTTGTAATTTTTTACTGGAGGGTCATAAAATCTTGAAATTTTTTGATAATGAACTCGAGACTCTTATCAATTTAAGTTATCGCTCATAGCTATGCTAACCATGAGTCCCAAATCAAACACTGATAAAATTTCAAATGACTCTAACTTCTATACGGTGCGTCCTACACCTATCAAAGTATTCAAATGCTTGTAACTTTTTACTGGAGCATAATAAAACCTTGAAATTTGGTGACAATAAACTACTCGTGCCTCTTGTCAATTTAAGCTATCGCTCATAGCATGCTACCCTTGAGTCCCAAATTAAACACTGCTAAAACTTCAAATGGCCCTAACTTCTGTACGGTGCGACCTATACTTACGAAAATTTGCAAGATTCTAATGCTTGTAAATTTTTACTGGAGCGCCATAAAACCTTGAAATTTTGTGACAATAAAGTACTCGAGCCGCTTAACAATTTAAGGTATCGCTCATAGCTATGCTACCCTTGAGTCCCAAATCAAACACTGATAAAATTTCGAATGGCCCTAACGGTGCATCCTACACCTATACGGTGCATCCTACGCTATCAAGGTTTGCAACATTCAAATGCTTGTAACTTTTTACTGGAGCGTCATAAAACCTTGAAATTTTGTGACAATAAAGTACTCGAGCCTGTTATCAAATTAAGCTATCGCTCATAGATATGCTACCCGTGAATCCCAAATCAAACACTGATAAAACTTCAAATGACCCTAAATTTTTTTACGGTGCGTCCTATACGTATCAAAGTTTGCAACAATCAAATGCTTGTAACTTTTTACTGGAGCGTCACTATCAAAATTTGCAACTTTCATGTGCTTGTAACTTTTCACTGGAGGGTCAAAAAACCTTGAAATTTGTGAAAATATACTACTCGAGCCTCTGGTTCCTTGAGTTCTAAATCAAACACTGATAAAACTTCAAATGGCCTTAACTTCTATACGTCGGGTCCTATACCTATCAAAGTTTGCAACATTCAAATGCTTGTAACTTTTTACTGGAGCGTCATAAAACCTTGAAATTTTGTGACAATAAAGTACTCGAGCCTGTTATCAATTTAAGCTATCGCTCATAGCTATGCTATCCGTGAATCCCAAATCAAACACTGATAAAATTTCAGATGGCCCTAACTTTTATACGGTGCGTCCAACACCTATCAAAGTTTGCAACATTGAAATTCTTGTAACTTTTTCCTGGAGTGCAATAAAATCTTGACATTTTGTGGCTATGAAGTACTCTTGCCTCTTGTCAATTTAAGCTATCGCTCATAGCTATGCTACCCTTGAGTCCCAAATCAAACACTGATAAAACTTCAAATAGCCCTAATGGTGCATCCTACACCTATACGGTAAAGCCTGTTATCAATTAAAGCTATCGCTAATAGCTATGGTACCCGTGAATCCCAAATCAAACACTGATAAAACTTCAAATGACCCTAAATTTTTGTACGGTGCGTCCTATACCTATCAAAGTTTGCAACAATCACTTGCTTGTAACTTTTTACTGGAGCGTCATAAAATCTGGAACTTTTGTGACTTTTTTTCTTGCCTCTTGTCAATTTAAGCTATCGCTCATAGCTATGCTACCCTTGAGTCCCAAATCAAACACTGAGAAAAGTTCAAATGGACCTAACTTCTATACGGTGCGTCCTATACCTATCAAAGTTTGCAAAAATCAAATGCTTGTAACTTTTTACTGGAGCGTCATAAAATTTTGAAATTTTGTGGCAATAAAGTAATCGAGCCTCTTATCAATTTAAGCTATCGAGTCCCAAATCAAACACTGATAAAACTTCAGATGGCCCTAACTTTTATACGGTGCGTCCAACAACTATCAAAGTTTGCAACATTGAAATGCTTGAAACTTTTTACTGGAGCTTCATAAAATCTTGAAATTTTGTGACAATGAACTCGAGCCTCTTATCAATTTAAGTTATCGCTCATAGATATGCTAATCAAACACTGATAAAATTTCAAATGGCTCTAACTTCTATACGGTGCGTCCTACACCTATCAAAGTATTCAAATGCTTGTAACTTTTTACTGGAGCGTCATAAAATCTTGAAATTTTGTGAAAATAAAGTACTCGTGCCTCTTGTCAATTTAAGCTATCGCTCATAGCTATGCTTCCCTTGAGTCCCAAATCAAAAATTGATAAAACTTCAAATGGCTATAAATTCTGTACGGTGCGACCTATACTTACGAAAATTTGCAAACATCAAATGCTTGTAACTTTTTATTGGAGCGTCATAAAATCTTGAAATTTTGTGACAATGAACTCGAGCCTGTTACCAATTTAAGTTATCGCTCATAGCTATGCTACCCATGAGTCCCAAATCAAACTCTGATAAAATTTCAAATGGCTCTAACTTCTATACGGAGCGTCCAACACCTATCAAAATTTGCAACTTTCAAATGCTTGTAACTTTTCACTGGAGGGTCAAAAAACCTTGAAATTTGTGAAAATAAACAACTCGAGCCTCTGGTCAATTTAAGCTATCGCTTATAGCTATGCTACCCTTGAGTCCCAAATCAAACACTAATAAAACTTCAAATGGCCCTAACGGTGCATCCTACACCTATACGGTGCATCCTACACCTATACGGTGCATCCTACACCTATACGGTGCATCATACAGCTATCAAAGTTTGCAACATTAAAATGCTTGTAATTTTTTACTGGAGGGTCATAAAATCTTGAAATTTTTTGATAATGAACTCGAGACTCTTATCAATTTAAGTTATCGCTCATAGCTATGCTAACCATGAGTCCCAAATCAAACACTGATAAAATTTCAAATGACTCTAACTTCTATACGGTGCGTCCTACACCTATCAAAGTATTCAAATGCTTGTAACTTTTTACTGGAGCATAATAAAACCTTGAAATTTGGTGACAATAAACTACTCGTGCCTCTTGTCAATTTAAGCTATCGCTCATAGCATGCTACCCTTGAGTCCCAAATTAAACACTGCTAAAACTTCAAATGGCCCTAACTTCTGTACGGTGCGACCTATACTTACGAAAATTTGCAAGATTCTAATGCTTGTAAATTTTTACTGGAGCGCCATAAAACCTTGAAATTTTGTGACAATAAAGTACTCGAGCCGCTTAACAATTTAAGGTATCGCTCATAGCTATGCTACCCTTGAGTCCCAAATCAAACACTGATAAAATTTCGAATGGCCCTAACGGTGCATCCTACACCTATACGGTGCATCCTACGCTATCAAGGTTTGCAACATTCAAATGCTTGTAACTTTTTACTGGAGCGTCATAAAACCTTGAAATTTTGTGACAATAAAGTACTCGAGCCTGTTATCAAATTAAGCTATCGCTCATAGATATGCTACCCGTGAATCCCAAATCAAACACTGATAAAACTTCAAATGACCCTAAATTTTTTTACGGTGCGTCCTATACGTATCAAAGTTTGCAACAATCAAATGCTTGTAACTTTTTACTGGAGCGTCACTATCAAAATTTGCAACTTTCATGTGCTTGTAACTTTTCACTGGAGGGTCAAAAAACCTTGAAATTTGTGAAAATATACTACTCGAGCCTCTGGTTCCTTGAGTTCTAAATCAAACACTGATAAAACTTCAAATGGCCTTAACTTCTATACGTCGGGTCCTATATCTATCAAAGTTTGCAACATTCAAATGCTTGTAACTTTTTACTGGAGCGTCATAAAACCTTGAAATTTTGTGACAATAAAGTACTCGAGCCTGTTATCAATTTAAGCTATCGCTCATAGCTATGCTATCCGTGAATCCCAAATCAAACACTGATAAAATTTCAGATGGCCCTAACTTTTATACGGTGCGTCCAACACCTATCAAAGTTTGCAACATTGAAATTCTTGTAACTTTTTCCTGGAGTGCAATAAAATCTTGACATTTTGTGGCTATGAAGTACTCTTGCCTCTTGTCAATTTAAGCTATCGCTCATAGCTATGCTACCCTTGAGTCCCAAATCAAACACTGATAAAACTTCAAATAGCCCTAATGGTGCATCCTACACCTATACGGTAAAGCCTGTTATCAATTAAAGCTATCGCTAATAGCTATGGTACCCGTGAATCCCAAATCAAACACTGATAAAACTTCAAATGACCCTAAATTTTTGTACGGTGCGTCCTATACCTATCAAAGTTTGCAACAATCACTTGCTTGTAACTTTTTACTGGAGCGTCATAAAATCTGGAACTTTTGTGACTTTTTTTCTTGCCTCTTGTCAATTTAAGCTATCGCTCATAGCTATGCTACCCTTGAGTCCCAAATCAAACACTGAGAAAAGTTCAAATGGACCTAACTTCTATACGGTGCGTCCTATACCTATCAAAGTTTGCAAAAATCAAATGCTTGTAACTTTTTACTGGAGCGTCATAAAATTTTGAAATTTTGTGGCAATAAAGTAATCGAGCCTCTTATCAATTTAAGCTATCGAGTCCCAAATCAAACACTGATAAAACTTCAGATGGCCCTAACTTTTATACGGTGCGTCCAACAACTATCAAAGTTTGCAACATTGAAATGCTTGAAACTTTTTACTGGAGCTTCATAAAATCTTGAAATTTTGTGACAATGAACTCGAGCCTCTTATCAATTTAAGTTATCGCTCATAGATATGCTAATCAAACACTGATAAAATTTCAAATGGCTCTAACTTCTATACGGTGCGTCCTACACCTATCAAAGTATTCAAATGCTTGTAACTTTTTACTGGAGCGTCATAAAATCTTGAAATTTTGTGAAAATAAAGTACTCGTGCCTCTTGTCAATTTAAGCTATCGCTCATAGCTATGCTTCCCTTGAGTCCCAAATCAAAAATTGATAAAACTTCAAATGGCTATAAATTCTGTACGGTGCGACCTATACTTACGAAAATTTGCAAAAATCAAATGCTTGTAACTTTTTATTGGAGCGTCATAAAATCTTGAAATTTTGTGACAATGAACTCGAGCCTGTTACCAATTTAAGTTATCGCTCATAGCTATGCTACCCATGAGTCCCAAATCAAACTCTGATAAAATTTCAAATGGCTCTAACTTCTATACGGAGCGTCCAACACCTATCAAAATTTGCAACTTTCAAATGCTTGTAACTTTTCACTGGAGGGTCAAAAAACCTTGAAATTTGTGAAAATAAACAACTCGAGCCTCTGGTCAATTTAAGCTATCGCTCATAGCTATGCTACCCTTGAGTCCCAAATCAAACACTAATAAAACTTCAAATGGCCCTAACGGTGCATCCTACACCTATACGGTGCATCCTACACCTATACGGTGCATTATACAGCTATCAAAGTTTGCAACATTCAAATGCTTGTAATTTTTTACTGGAGCGTCATAAAATCTTGAAATTTGTGAAAATAAACAACTCGAGCCTCTGGTCAATTTAAGCTATCGCTCATAGCTATGCTACCCTTGAGTCCTAAATCAAACACTGATAAAGCTTTAAATGGCCTTAACTTCTATACGTCGGGTCCTATACCTATCAAAGTTTGCAACATTCAAATGCTTGTAACTTTTTACTGGAGCGTCATAAAATCTTGAGATTTTGTGACAATAAAGTAATCGAGCCTCTTATCAATTTAAGCTATCGCATATAGATATGCTACCCTTGAGTGCCAAATCAAACACTGATAAAACTTCAAATGGCCCTAACGGTGCATCCTACACCTATCAAAGTTTGCAACATTCAAATGCTTCTAACTTTTTACTGGAGCGTCATAAAACCTTGAAATTTTGTGACAATAAAGCACTCGAGCCTGTTATCAATTTAAGCTATCGCTCATAGCTATGCTACCCGTGAATCCCAAATCAAACACTGATAAAACTTCAAATGGCCCTAACTTTTATACGGTGCGTCCAACACCTATCAAAGTTTGCAACAATCAAATGCTTGTAACTTTTTACTGGAGCGTCATAAAATCTTGAACTTTTGTGAGAATGAAGTACTCTTGCCTCTTGTCCATTTAAGCTATCGTTCATAGCTATGCTACCCTTGACTCCCAAATCAAACACTGATTGAACTTCAAATGCACCTAACTTCTATACGGTGCGTCCTATACATATCAAAGTTTGCAAAAATCAAATGCTTGTAACTTTTTACTGGAGCGTCATAAAATCTTGAAATTTTGTGACAATGAACTCGAGCCTCTTATCAATTTAAGTTAACGCTCATAGCTATGCTACCCATGAGTCCCAAATCAAACACTGATAAAATTTCAAATGGCTCTAACTTCTATACGGTGAGTCCTACACCTATCAAATTATTCAAATGCTTGTAACTTTTTACTGGAGCGTCATAAAATCTTGATATTTTGTGAAAATAAAGTATTCGAGCCTCTTATCAATTTAAGCTATCGCTGCTACCCTTGAGTCCCAAATCAAAAATTGATAAAACTTCAAATGGCTCTAAATTCTATACGGTGCGTCCTACACCTATCAAAGTATTCAAATGCTTGTAACTTTTTACTGGAGCGTCATAAAATCTTGAAATTTTGTCAGAATAAAGTATTCGAGTCTCTTGTCAATTTAAGCTATCGCTTATAGCTACGCTACCCTTGAGTCCCAAATTAAACACTGCTAAAACTTCAAATGGCCCTAACTTATGTACGGTGCGACTTATACTTACGAAAATTTGCAAGATTCTAATGCTTGTAACTTTTTACTGGAGCGCCATAAAACCTTGAAATTTTGTGACAATAAAGTACTCGAGCCGCTTAACAATTTAAGGTATCGCTCATAGCTATGCTACCCTTGAGTCCCAAATCAAACACTGATAAAACTTCAAATGGCCCTAACCTCTATACGGTGCGTCCTACACCTATCAAAGTTTGCAACATTCAAATGCTTGTAACTTTTTACTGGAGCGTCATAAAATCTTGAAATTTTGTGACAATGAACTCGCGCCGCTTATCAATTTAAGTTATCGCTCATAGCTATGCTACCCATGAGTCCCAAATCAAACATTGATAAAATTTCAAATGGCTCTAACTTTTATACGGTGCGTCCTACACCTATCAAAGTATTCAAATGCTTGTAACTTTTTACTGGAGCGTCATAAAATCTTGAAATTTTGTCAAAATAAAGTATTCGAGTCTCTTGTCAATTTAAGCTATCGCTTGTAGCTACGCTACCCTTGAATCCCAAATAAAACATTGATAAAACTTCAAATGGCTCTAACTTCTATACGGTGCATCCTACACCTATCAAAGTATTCAAATGCTTGTAACTTTTTACTGGAGCGTAATAAAATCTTGAAATTTGGTGACAATAAAGTACTCGAGCCGCTTATCAATTTAAGTTATCGCTCATAGCTATCCTACCCTTGAGTCCCAAATCAAACACTGATAAAACTTCAAATGGCCCTAACGGTGCATCCTACACCTATACAGTGCGTCCTACACTATCAAAGTTTGCAACATTCAAATGCTTCTAACTTTTTAATGGAGCGTCATAAAACCTTGAAATTTTGTGACAATAAAGTACTCGAGCCTGTTATCAATTTAAGCTATTGCTCATAGGTATGCTACCCGTGCATCCCAAATCAAACACTGATAAAACTTCAGATGGACCTAACTTTTATACGGTGCGTCCAACACCTATCAAAGTTTGCAACATTGAAATGCTTGTAACTTTTTACTGGAGCGTAATAAAATCTTTAAATTTTTTGGCTATAAAGTACTCTTGCCTCTTGTCAATTTAAGCTATCGCTCATAGCTATGCTACCTTTGAGTCCCAAATCAAACACTGATAAAACTTCAAATAGCCCTAAGGGTGCATCCTACACCTATACGGTGAAAGCCTGTTATCAATTTAAGCTATCGCTCATAGCTATGCTACCCGTGAATCCCAAATCAAACACTGATAAAACTTCAAATTACCCTAAATTTTTGTACGGTGCGTCCTATATCTATCAAAGTTTGCAACAATCAAATGCTTGTAACTTTTTACTGGAGCGTAATAAAATCTTGACATTTTTTGGCTATAAAGTACTCTTGCCTCTTGTCAATTTAAGCTATCGCTCATAGCTATGCTACCAATGAGTCCCAAATCAAACACTGATAAAATTTCAAATGGCTCTAACTTCTATACGGTGCGTCCAACACCTATCAAAATTTGCAACTTTCAAATGCTTGTAACTTTTCACTGGAGGGTCAAAAAACCTTGAAATTTTTGAAAATAAACTATTCAAGCCTCTGGTCAATTTAAGCTTTCGCTCATAGCTATGCTACCCTTGAGTCCTAAATCAAACACTGATAAAACTTCAAATGGCCTTAACTTCTATACGTCGGGTAGTATACCTATCAAAGTTTGCAACATTCAAATGCTTGTAACTTTTTACTGGAGCGTCATAAAATCTTGAAATTTTGTGACAATGAACTCGAGCCTTTTATCAATTTAAGTTATCGCTCATAGCTATCCTACCCTTGAGTCCCAAATCAAACACTGATAAAACTTCAAATGGCCCTAACGGTGCATCCTACACCTATACAGTGCATCCTACACTATCAAAGTTTGCAACATTCAAATGCTTCTAACTTTTTACTGGAGCGTCATAAAACCCTGAAATTTTGTGACAATAAAGTACTCGAGCCTGTTATCAATTTAAGCTATCGCTCATAGCTCTGCTACCCGTGCATCTCAAATCAGACACTGATAAAACTTCAGATGGCCCTAACTTTTATACGGTGCGTCCAACACCTATCAAAGTTTGCAACATTGAAATGCATGTAACTTTTTACTGGAGCGTAATACAATCTTGAAATTTTGTGACAATGAAATCGCGCCGCTTATCAATTTAAGTTATCGCTCATAGCTATGCTACCCATGAGTCCCAAATCAAACATTGATAAAATTTCAAATGGCTCTAACTTTTATACGGTGCGTCCTACACCTATCAAAGTATTCAAATGCTTGTAACTTTTTACTGGAGCGTAATAAAATCTTGAAATTTTGTCAAAATAAAGTATTCGAGCCTCTTATCAATTTAAGCTATCGCTTATAGCTACGCTACCCTTGAATCCCAAGTAAAACATTGATAAGACTTCAAATGGCTCTAACTTCTATACGGTGCGTACTACACCTATCAAAGTATTCAAATGCTTGAAACTTTTTACTGGAGCGTAATAAAACCTTGAAATTTGGTGACAATAAAGTACTCGTGCTTCTTGTCAATTTAAGCTATCGCTCATAGCATGCTACCCTTGAGTCCCAAATCAAACACTGCTAAAACTTTAAATGGCCCTAACTTCTGTACGGTGCGGCTCATACTTTCGAAAATTTGCAAGATTGTAATGCTTGTAACTTTTTACTGGAGCGTCATAAAATCTTGAAATTTTGTGACAATGAACTCGAGCCGCTTATCAATTTAAGTTATCGCTCATAGCTATCCTACCCTTGAGTCCCAAATCAAACACTGATAAAACTTCAAATGGCCCTAACGGTGCATCCTACACCTATACAGTGCATCCTACACTATCAAATTTTGCAACATTCAAATGCTTCTAACTTTTTACTGGAGCGTCATAAAACCTTGAAATTTTGTGACAATAAAGTACTCGAGGCTGTTATCAATTTAAGCTATCGCTCATAGGTATGCTACCCGTGCATCCCAAATCAAACACTGATAAAACTTCAGATGGCCCTAACTTTTATACGGTGCGTCCAACACCTATCAAAGTTTGCAACATTGAAATGCTTGTAACTTTTTACTAGAGCGTAATAAAAACTTGAAATTTTGTGGCTATAAAGTACTCTTGCCGCTTGTCAATTTAAGCTATCGCTCATAGCTATGCTACCCTTGAGTCCCAAATCAAACACTGATAAAACTTCAAATAGCCCTAAGGGTGCATCCTACACCTATACGGTGAAAGCCTGTTATCAATTCGCTCATAGCTATGCTACCCGTGAATCCCAAATCAAACACTGAGAAAACTTCAAATGACCCTAAATTTTTGTACGGTGCGTCCTATATCTATCAAAGTTTGCAACAATCAAATGCTTGTAACTTTTTACTGGAGCGTCATAAAATCTTGAACTTTTGTGACAATGAAGTACTCTTGCCTCTTGTCAATTTAAGCTATCGCTCATAGCTATGCTACCCTTGAGTCCCAAATCAAACACTGATAAAACTTCAAATGGACCTAACTTCTATACGGTGCGTCCTATACCTATCAAAGTTTGCAAAAATCAAATGCTTGTAACTTTTTACTGGAGCGTCATAAAATCTTGAAATTTTGTGACAATGAACTCGAGCCGGTTGTCAATTTAAGTTATCGCTCATAGCTATGCTACCAATGAGTCCCAAATCAAACACTGATAAAATTTCAAATGGCTCTAACTTCTATACGGTGCGTCCAACACCTATCAAAATTTGCAACTTTCAAATGCTTGTAACTTTTCACTGGAGGGTCAAAAAATCTTGAAATTTGTGAAAATAAACTACTCAAGCCTCTGGTCAATTTAAGCTATCGCTCATAGCTATGCTACCCTTGAGTCCTAAATCAAACACTGATAAAACTTCAAATTGCCTTAACTTCTATACGTCGGGTAGTATACCTATCAAAGTTTGCAGCATTCAAATGCTTGTAACTTTTTACTGGAGCGTCATAAAATATTGAAATTTTGTGACAATGAACTCGAGCCTTTTATCAATTTAAGTTATCGCTCATACTTATCCTACCCTTGAGTCCCAAATCAAACACTGATAAAACTTCAAATGGCCCTAACGGTGCATCCTACACCTATACAGTGCATCCTACACTATCAAAGTTTGCAACATTCAAATGCTTCTAACTTTTTACTGGAGCGTCATAAAACCTTGAAATTTTGTGACAATAAAGTACTCGAGCCTGTTATCAATTTAAGCTATCGCTCATAGCTCTGCTACCCGTGCATCCCAAATCAGACACTGATAAAACTTCAGATGGCCCTAACTTTTATACGGTGCGTCCAACACCTATCAAAGTTTGCAACATTGAAATGCTTGTAACTTTTTACTAGAGCGTAATAAAAACTTGAAATTTTGTGGCTATAAAGTACTCTTGCCTCTTGTCAATTTAAGCTATCGCTCATAGCTATGCTACCCTTGAGTCCCAAATCAAACACTGATAAAACTTCAAATAGCCCTAAGGGTGCATCCTACACCTATACGGTGAAAGCCTGTTATCAATTCGCTCATAGCTATGCTACCCGTGAATCCCAAATCAAACACTGATAAAACTTCAAATGACCCTAAATTTTTGTACGGTGCGTCCTATATCTATCAAAGTTTGCAACAATCAAATGCTTGTAACTTTTTACTGGAGCGTCATAAAATCTTGAACTTTTGTGACAATGAAGTAATCTTGCCTCTTGTCAATTTAAGCTATCGCTCATAGCTATGCTACACTTGAGTCCCAAATCAAACACTGATAAAAGTTCAAATGGACCTAACTTCTATACGGTGCGTCCTATACCTATCAAAGTTTACAAAAATCAAATGCTTGTAACTTTTTACTGGAGCGTGATAAAATCTTGAAATTTTGTGACAATGAACTCGAGCCGGTTGTCAATTTAAGTTATCGCTCATAGCTATGCTACCAATGAGTCCCAAATCAAACACTGATAAAATTTCAAATGGCTCTAACTTCTATACGGTGCGTCCAACACCTATCAAAATTTGCAACTTTCAAATGCTTGTAACTTTTCACTGGAGGGACAAAAAACCTTGAAATTTGTGAAAATAAACTACTCAAGCCTCTGGTCAATTTAAGCTATCGCTCATAGCTATGCTACCCTTGAGTCCTAAATCAAACACTGATAAAACTTCAAATGGCCTTAACTTCTATACGTCGGGTAGTATACCTATCCAAGTTTGCAACATTCAAATGCTTGTAACTTTTTACTGGAGCGTCATAAAATCTTGAAATTTTGTGACAATGAACTCGAGCCTTTTATCAATTTAAGTTATCGCTCATACTTATGCTACCCTTGAATCCCAAACCAAACACTGATAAAACTTCAAATGGCCCTAACGGTGCATCCTACACCTATACAGTGCATCCTACACTATCAAAGTTTGCAACATTCAAATGCTTCTAACTTTTTACTGGAGCGTCATAAAACCTTGAAATTTTGTGACAATAAAGTACTCGAGCCTGTTATCAATTTAAGCTATCGCTCATAGCTCTGCTACCCGTGCATCCCAAATCAGACACTGATAAAACTTCAGATGGCCCTAACTTTTATACGGTGCGTCCAACACCTATCAAAGTTTGCAACATTGAAATGCATGTAACTTTTTACTGGAGCGTAATACAATCTTGAAATTTTGTGACAATGAACTCGCGCCGCTTATCAATTTAAGTTATCGCTCATAGCTATGCTACCCATGAGTCCCAAATCAAACATTGATAAAATTTCAAATGGCTCTAACTTTTATACGGTGCGTCCTACACCTATCAAAGTATTCAAATGCTTGTAACTTTTTACTGGAGCGTAATAAAATCTTGAAATTTTGTCAAAATAAAGTATTCGAGCCTCTTATCAATTTAAGCTATCGCTTATAGCTACGCTACCCTTGAATCCCAAGTAAAACATTGATAAGACTTCAAATGGCTCTAACTTCTATACGGTGCGTACTACACCTATCAAAGTATTCAAATGCTTGAAACTTTTTACTGGAGCGTAATAAAACCTTGAAATTTGGTGACAATAAAGTACTCGTGCTTCTTGTCAATTTAAGCTATCGCTCATAGCATGCTACCCTTGAGTCCCAAATCAAACACTGCTAAAACTTTAAATGGCCCTAACTCTGTACCGGTGCGGCTCATACTTTCGAAAATTTGCAAGATTGTAATGCTTGTAACTTTTTACTGGAGCGTCATAAAATCTTGAAATTTTGTGACAATGAACTCGAGCCTTTTATCAATTTAAGTTATCGCTCATAGCTATCCTACCCTTGAGTCCCAAATCAAACACTGATAAAACTTCAAATGGCCCTAACGGTGCATCCTACACCTATACAGTGCATCCTACACTATCAAAGTTTGCAACATTCAAATGCTTCTAACTTTTTACTGGAGCGTCATAAAACCTTGAAATTTTGTGACAATAAAGTACTCGAGCCTGTTATCAATTTAAGCTATCGCTCATAGCTCTGCTACCCGTGCATCTCAAATCAGACACTGATAAAACTTCAGATGGCCCTAACTTTTATACGGTGCGTCCAACACCTATCAAAGTTTGCAACATTGAAATGCATGTAACTTTTTACTGGAGCGTAATACAATCTTGAAATTTTGTGACAATGAACTCGCGCCGCTTATCAATTTAAGTTATCGCTCATAGCTATGCTACCCATGAGTCCCAAATCAAACATTGATAAAATTTCAAATGGCTCTAACTTTTATACGGTGCGTCCTACACCTATCAAAGTATTCAAATGCTTGTAACTTTTTACTGGAGCGTAATAAAATCTTGAAATTTTGTCAAAATAAAGTATTCGAGCCTCTTATCAATTTAAGCTATCGCTTATAGCTACGCTACCCTTGAATCCCAAGTAAAACATTGATAAGACTTCAAATGGCTCTAACTTCTATACGGTGCGTACTACACCTATCAAAGTATTCAAATGCTTGAAACTTTTTACTGGAGCGTAATAAAACCTTGAAATTTGGTGACAATAAAGTACTCGTGCTTCTTGTCAATTTAAGCTATCGCTCATAGCATGCTACCCTTGAGTCCCAAATCAAACACTGCTAAAACTTTAAATGGCCCTAACTTCTGTACGGTGCGGCTCATACTTTCGAAAATTTGCAAGATTGTAATGCTTGTAACTTTTTACTGGAGCGCCCTAAAACCTTGAAATTTTGTGACAATAAAGTACTCGAGCCGCTTATCAATTTAAGTTATCGCTCATAGCTATCCTACCCTTGAGTCCCAAATCAAACACTGATAAAACTTCAAATGGCCCTAACGGTGCATCCTACACCTATACAGTGCATCCTACACTATCAAATTTTGCAACATTCAAATGCTTCTAACTTTTTACTGGAGCGTCATAAAACCTTGAAATTTTGTGACAATAAAGTACTCGAGGCTGTTATCAATTTAAGCTATCGCTCATAGGTATGCTACCCGTGCATCCCAAATCAAACACTGATAAAACTTCAGATGGCCCTAACTTTTATACGGTGCGTCCAACACCTATCAAAGTTTGCAACATTGAAATGCTTGTAACTTTTTACTAGAGCGTAATAAAAACTTGAAATTTTGTGGCTATAAAGTACTCTTGCCGCTTGTCAATTTAAGCTATCGCTCATAGCTATGCTACCCTTGAGTCCCAAATCAAACACTGATAAAACTTCAAATAGCCCTAAGGGTGCATCCTACACCTATACGGTGAAAGCCTGTTATCAATTCGCTCATAGCTATGCTACCCGTGAATCCCAAATCAAACACTGATAAAACTTCAAATGACCCTAAATTTTTGTACGGTGCGTCCATATCTATCAAAGTTTGCAACAATCAAATGCTTGTAACTTTTTAGTGGAGCGTCATAAAATCTTGAACTTTTGTGACAATGAAGTACTCTTGCCTCTTGTCAATTTAAGCTATCGCTCATAGCTATGCTACCCTTGAGTCCCAAATCAAACACTGATAAAACTTCAAATGGACCTAACTTCTATACGGTGCGTCCTATACCTATCAAAGTTTGCAAAAATCAAATGCTTGTAACTTTTTCCTGGAGCGTCATAAAATCTTGAAATTTTGTGACAATGAACTCGAGCCGGTTGTCAATTTAAGTTATCGCTCATAGCTATGCTACCAATGAGTCCCAAATCAAACACTGATAAAATTTCAAATGGCTCTAACTTCTATACGGTGCGTCCAACACCTATCAAAATTTGCAACTTTCAAATGCTTGTAACTTTTCACTGGAGGGTCAAAAAATCTTGAAATTTGTGAAAATAAACTACTCAAGCCTCTGGTCAATTTAAGCTATCGCTCATAGCTATGCTACCCTTGAGTCCTAAATCAAACACTGATAAAACTTCAAATGGCCTTAACTTCTATACGTCGGGTAGTATACCTATCAAAGTTTGCAGCATTCAAATGCTTGTAACTTTTTACTGGAGCGTCATAAAATATTGAAATTTTGTGACAATGAACTCGAGCCTTTTATCAATTTAAGTTATCGCTCATACTTATCCTACCCTTGAGTCCCAAATCAAACACTGATAAAACTTCAAATGGCCCTAACGGTGCATCCTACACCTATACAGTGCATCCTACACTATCAAAGTTTGCAACATTCAAATGCTTCTAACTTTTTACTGGAGCGTCATAAAACCTTGAAATTTTGTGACAATAAAGTACTCGAGCCTGTTATCAATTTAAGCTATCGCTCATAGCTCTGCTACCCGTGCATCTCAAATCAGACACTGATAAAACTTCAGATGGCCCTAACTTTTATACGGTGCGTCCAACACCTATCAAAGTTTGCAACATTGAAATGCATGTAACTTTTTACTGGAGCGTAATACAATCTTGAAATTTTGTGACAATGAACTCGCGCCGCTTATCAATTTAAGTTATCGCTCATAGCTATGCTACCCATGAGTCCCAAATCAAACATTGATAAAATTTCAAATGGCTCTAACTTTTATACGGTGCGTCCTACACCTATCAAAGTATTCAAATGCTTGTAACTTTTTACTGGAGCGTAATAAAATCTTGAAATTTTGTCAAAATAAAGTATTCGAGCCTCTTATCAATTTAAGCTATCGCTTATAGCTACGCTACCCTTGAATCCCAAGTAAAACATTGATAAGACTTCAAATGGCTCTAACTTCTATACGGTGCGTCCTACACTTATCAAAGTATTCAAATGTTTGAAACTTTTTACTGGAGCGTAATAAAACCTTGAAATTTGGTGACAATAAAGTACTCGTGCTTCTTGTCAATTTAAGCTATCGCTCATAGCATGCTACCCTTGAGTCCCAAATCAAACACTGCTAAAACTTTAAATGGCCCTAACTTCTGTACGGTGCGGCTCATACTTTCGAAAATTTGCAAGATTGTAATGCTTGTAACTTTTTACTGGAGCGCCCTAAAACCTTGAAATTTTGTGACAATAAAGTACTCGAGCCGCTTATCAATTTAAGTTATCGCTCATAGCTATCCTACCCTTGAGTCCCAAATCAAACACTGATAAAACTTCAAATGGCCCTAACGGTGCATCCTACACCTATACAGTGCATCCTACACTATCAAATTTTGCAACATTCAAATGCTTCTAACTTTTTACTGGAGCGTCATAAAACCTTGAAATTTTGTGACAATAAAGTACTCGAGGCTGTTATCAATTTAAGCTATCGCTCATAGGTATGCTACCCGTGCATCCCAAATCAAACACTGATAAAACTTCAGATGGCCCTAACTTTTATACGGTGCGTCCAACACCTATCAAAGTTTGCAACATTGAAATGCTTGTAACTTTTTACTAGAGCGTAATAAAAACTTGAAATTTTGTGGCTATAAAGTACTCTTGCCGCTTGTCAATTTAAGCTATCGCTCATAGCTATGCTACCCTTGAGTCCCAAATCAAACACTGATAAAACTTCAAATAGCCCTAAGGGTGCATCCTACACCTATACGGTGAAAGCCTGTTATCAATTCGCTCATAGCTATGCTACCCGTGAATCCCAAATCAAACACTGATAAAACTTCAAATGACCCTAAATTTTTGTACGGTGCGTCCATATCTATCAAAGTTTGCAACAATCAAATGCTTGTAACTTTTTAGTGGAGCGTCATAAAATCTTGAACTTTTGTGACAATGAAGTACTCTTGCCTCTTGTCAATTTAAGCTATCGCTCATAGCTATGCTACCCTTGAGTCCCAAATCAAACACTGATAAAACTTCAAATGGACCTAACTTCTATACGGTGCGTCCTATACCTATCAAAGTTTGCAAAAATCAAATGCTTGTAACTTTTTCCTGGAGCGTCATAAAATCTTGAAATTTTGTGACAATGAACTCGAGCCGGTTGTCAATTTAAGTTATCGCTCATAGCTATGCTACCAATGAGTCCCAAATCAAACACTGATAAAATTTCAAATGGCTCTAACTTCTATACGGTGCGTCCAACACCTATCAAAATTTGCAACTTTCAAATGCTTGTAACTTTTCACTGGAGGGTCAAAAAATCTTGAAATTTGTGAAAATAAACTACTCAAGCCTCTGGTCAATTTAAGCTATCGCTCATAGCTATGCTACCCTTGAGTCCTAAATCAAACACTGATAAAACTTCAAATGGCCTTAACTTCTATACGTCGGGTAGTATACCTATCAAAGTTTGCAGCATTCAAATGCTTGTAACTTTTTACTGGAGCGTCATAAAATATTGAAATTTTGTGACAATGAACTCGAGCCTTTTATCAATTTAAGTTATCGCTCATACTTATCCTACCCTTGAGTCCCAAATCAAACACTGATAAAACTTCAAATGGCCCTAACGGTGCATCCTACACCTATACAGTGCATCCTACACTATCAAAGTTTGCAACATTCAAATGCTTCTAACTTTTTACTGGAGCGTCATAAAACCTTGAAATTTTGTGACAATAAAGTACTCGAGCCTGTTATCAATTTAAGCTATCGCTCATAGCTCTGCTACCCGTGCATCCCAAATCAGACACTGATAAAACTTCAGATGGCCCTAACTTTTATACGGTGCGTCCAACACCTATCAAAGTTTGCAACATTGAAATGCTTGTAACTTTTTACTAGAGCGTAATAAAAACTTGAAATTTTGTGGCTATAAAGTACTCTTGCCTCTTGTCAATTTAAGCTATCGCTCATAGCTATGCTACCCTTGAGTCCCAAATCAAACACTGATAAAACTTCAAATAGCCCTAAGGGTGCATCCTACACCTATACGGTGAAAGCCTGTTATCAATTCGCTCATAGCTATGCTACCCGTGAATCCCAAATCAAACACTGATAAAACTTCAAATGACCCTAAATTTTTGTACGGTGCGTCCTATATCTATCAAAGTTTGCAACAATCAAATGCTTGTAACTTTTTACTGGAGCGTCATAAAATCTTGAACTTTTGTGACAATGAAGTAATCTTGCCTCTTGTCAATTTAAGCTATCGCTCATAGCTATGCTACCCTTGAGTCCCAAATCAAACACTGATAAAAGTTCAAATGGACCTAACTTCTATACGGTGCGTCCTATACCTATCAAAGTTTACAAAAATCAAATGCTTGTAACTTTTTACTGGAGCGTGATAAAATCTTGAAATTTTGTGACAATGAACTCGAGCTGGTTGTCAATTTAAGTTATCGCTCATAGCTATGCTACCAATGAGTCCCAAATCAAACACTGATAAAATTTCAAATGGCTCTAACTTCTATACGGTGCGTCCAACACCTATCAAAATTTGCAACTTTCAAATGCTTGTAACTTTTCACTGGAGGGACAAAAAACCTTGAAATTTGTGAAAATAAACTACTCAAGTCTCTGGTCAATTTAAGCTATCGCTCATAGCTATGCTACCCTTGAGTCCTAAATCAAACACTGATAAAACTTCAAATGGCCTTAACTTCTATACGTCGGGTAGTATACCTATCCAAGTTTGCAACATTCAAATGCTTGTAACTTTTTACTGGAGCGTCATAAAATCTTGAAATTTTGTGACAATGAACTCGAGCCTTTTATCAATTTAAGTTATCGCTCATACTTATGCTACCCTTGAATCCCAAACCAAACACTGATAAAACTTCAAATGGCCCTAACGGTGCATCCTACACCTATACAGTGCATCCTACACTATCAAAGTTTGCAACATTCAAATGCTTCTAACTTTTTACTGGAGCGTCATAAAACCTTCAAATTTTGTGACAATAAAGTACTCGAGCCTGTTATCAATTTAAGCTCTCGCTCATAGCTCTGCTACCCGTGCATCCCAAATCAGACACTGATAAAACTTCAGATGGCCCTAACTTTTATACGGTGCGTCCAACACCTATCAAAGTTTGCAACATTGAAATTCTTGTAACTTTTTACTAGAGCGTAATAAAATCTTGAAATTTTGTGGCTATAAAGTACTCTTGCCTCTTGTCAGTTTAAGCTATCGCTCATAGCTATGCTACGCTTGAGTCCCAAATCAAACACTGATAAAACTTCAAATAGCCCTAAGGGTGCATCCTACACCTATACGGTGAAAGCCTGTTATCAATTCGCTCATAGCTATGCTACCCGTGAATCCCAAATCAAACACTGATAAAACTTCAAATGACCCAAAATTTTTGTACGGTGCGTCCTATATCTATCAAAGTTTGCAACAATCAAATGCTGTAACTTTTTACTGGAGCGTCATAAAATCTTGAACTTTTGTGACAATGAAGTACTCTTGCCTCTTGTCAATTTAAACTATCGCTCATAGCTATGCTACCCTTGAGTCCCAAATCAAACACTGATAAAACTTCAAATGGACCTAACTTCTAACAGTGCGTCCTATACCTATCAAAGTTGGCAAAAATCAAATGCTTGTAACTTTTTACTGGAGCGTCATAAAATCTTGAAATTTTGTGACAATAAAGTACTCGTGCCTCTTGCCAATTTAAACTATCGTTCACAGCATGCTACCCTTGAGTCCCAAATGAAATACTGCTAAAGCTTCATATGGCCCTAACTTCTGTACGGTGCGACCTATACTTACGAAAATTTGTAAGATTCTAATGCTTCTAACTTTTTACTGGCGCGCCATAAAACATTGAAATTTTGTGACAATAAAGTACTCGAGCCGCTTATCAATTTAAGTTATCGCTCATTGCTATGCTACCCTTGAGTCCCAAATCAAACACTGATAAAACTTCAAATGGCCCTAACGGTGCATCCTACACCTATACGGTGCATCCTACACTATCAAAGTTTGCAACATTCATATGCTTGTAACTTTTTACTGGAGCGTCATAAAACTTTGAAATTTTGTGACAATAAAGTTCTCGAGCCTGTTATCAATTTAAGCTATCGCTCATAGCTATGCTACCCTTGAGTCCTAAATATAACACTGATAAAACTTCAAATGGCCTTAACTTCTATACGTCGGGTCCTATACCTATCAAAGTTTGCAACATTAAAATACTTGTAACTTTTTACTGGAGCGTCATAAAATCTTTAAATTTTGTGACAATAAAGTAATCGAGCCTCTTATCAATTTAAGCTATCGCTCATAGCATGCTACCCTTGAGTCCCAAATGAAACACTGCTTAAACTTCAAACGGCCCTAACCTCTATACGGTACGTCCTACACCTATCAAAGTTTGCAACATTCAAATGCTTGTAACTTTTTACTGGAGCGTTATAAAATCTTGAAATTTTGTGACAATGAACTCGCGCCTCTTATCAATTTAAGTTATCGCTCATAGCTATGCTACCCATGAGTCCCAAATCAAACATTGATAAAATTTCAAATGGCTCTAACTTTTATACGGTGCGTCCTACACCTATCAAAGTATTCAAATGCTTGTAACTTTTTACTGGAGCGTCATAAAATCTTGAAATTTTGTCAAAATAAAGTATTCGAGCCTCTTATCAATTTAAGCTATCGCTTATAGCTACGCTACCCTTGAATCCCAAATAAAACATTGATAAATCTTCAACTGGCTCTAACTTCTATACGGTGCGTCCTACACCTATCAAAGTATTCAAATGCTTGTAACTTTTTACTAGAGCGTAATAAAACCTTGAAATTTGGTGACAATAAAGTACTCGTACCCCTTGTCAATTTAAGCTATCGCTCATAGCTATGCTACCCTTGAGTCCCAAATCAAACATTGATAAAAATTCAAATGGCCCTAACTTCTATACAATGCGTCCTACACCTATCAAAGTATTCAAATGCTTGTAACTTTTTACTGGAGCGTCATAAAATCTTAAAATTTTGTGACAATAAAGTAATCGAGCCTCTTATCAATTTAAGCTATCGCTCATAGCATGCTACCCTTGAGTCCCAAATGAAACACTGCTTAAACTTCAAATGGCCCTAACCTCTATACGGTACGTCCTACACCTATCAAAGTTTGCAACATTCAAATGCTTGTAACTTTTTACTGGAGCGTCATAAATTCTTGAAATTTTGTGACAATGAACTCGCGCCTCTTATCAATTTAAGTTATCGCTCATAGCTATGCTACCCATGAGTCCCAAATCAAACATTGATAAAATTTCAAATGGCTCTAACTTTTATACGGTGCGTCCTACACCTATCAAAGTATTCAAATGCTTGTAACTTTTTACAGGAGCGCCCTAAAACCTTGAAATTTTGTGACAATAAAGTACTCGAGCCGCTTATCAATTTAAGCTATCGCTCATAGCTATGCTACCCGTGCATTCCAAATCAAACACTGATAAAACTTCAGATGGCCCTAACTTTTATACGGTGCGTCCAACACCTATCAAAGTTTGCAACATTGAAATGCTTGTAACTTTTTACTGGAGCGTAATAAAATCTTGAAATTTTGTGGCTATAAAGTACTCTTACCTCTTGTCAATTTAAGCTATCGCTCATAGCTATGCTACCCTTGAGTTCCAAATCAAACATTGATAAAAATTCAAATGGCCCTAACTTCTATACAATGCGTCCTACACCTATCAAAGTATTCAAATGCTTGTAACTTTTTACTGGAGCGTCATAAAATCTTAAAATTTTGTGACAATAAAGTAATCGAGCCTCTTATCAATTTAAGCTATCGCTCATAGCATGCTACCCTTGAGTCCCAAATGAAACACTGCTTAAACTTCAAATGGCCCTAACCTCTATACGGTACGTCCTACACCTATCAAAGTTTGCAACATTCAAATGCTTGTAACTTTTTACTGGAGCGTCATAAATTCTTGAAATTTTGTGATAATGAACTCGCGCCTCTTATCAATTTAAGTTATCGCTCATAGCTATGCTACCCATGAGTCCCAAATCAAACATTTATAAAATTTCAAATGGCTCTAACTTTTATACGGTGCGTCCTACACCTATCAAAGTATTCAAATGCTTGTAACTTTTTACTGGAGCGCCCTAAAACCTTGAAATTTTGTGACAATAAAGTACTCGAGCCGCTTATCAATTTAAGCTATCGCTCATAGCTATGCTACCCGTGCATTCCAAATCAAACACTGATAAAACTTCAGATGGCCCTAACTTTTATACGGTGCGTCCAACACCTATCAAAGTTTGCAACATTGAAATGCTTGTAACTTTTTACTGGAGCGTAATAAAATCTTGAAATTTTGTGGCTATAAAGTACTCTTACCTCTTGTCAATTTAAGCTATCGCTCATAGCTATCCTACCCTTGAGTCCCAAATCAAACACTGATAAAACTTCAAATAGCCCTAAGGGTGCATCCTACACCTATACGGTGAAAGCCTGTTATCAATTTAAACTATCGCTCATAGCTATGCTACCCGTGAATCCCAAATCAAACACTGATAAAACTTCAAATGACTCTAAATTTTTGTACGGTGCGTCCTATATCTATCAAAGTTTGCAACAATCAAATGCTTGTAACTTTTTACTGGAGCGTCATAAAATCTTGAACTTTTGTGACAATGAAGTACTCTTGCCTCTTGTCAATTTAAGCTATCGCTCATAGCTATGCTACCCTTGAGTCCCAAATCAAACACTGATAAAACTTCGAATGGACCTAACTTCTATACGGTGCGTCCTATATCTATCAAAGTTTGCAAAAATCAAATGCTTGTAACTTTTTACTGGAGCGTCATAAAATCTTGAAATTTTGTGACAATAAAGTACTCGTGCCTCTTGCCAATTTAAACTATCGCTCATAGCATGCTACCCTTGAGTCCCAAATGAAATACTGCTAAAGCTTCATATGGCCCTAACTTCTGTACGGTGCGACCTATACTTACGAAAATTTGCAAGATTCTAATGCTTGTAACTTTTTACTGGAGCGCCATAAAACAGCGAAATTTTGTGACAATAATGTACTCGAGCCGCTTATCAGTTTAAGTTATCGCTCATAGCTATGCTACCCTTGAGTCCCAAATCAAACACTGATAAAACTTCAAATGGCCCTAACGGTGCATCCTACACCTATACGGTGCATCCTACACTATCAAAGTTTGCAAAAATCAAATGCTTGTAACTTTTTACTGGAGCGTCATAAAATCTTGAAATTTTGTGACAATAAAGTACTCGAGCCTCTTATCAATTTAAGCTATCGCTCATAGTGATGCTACCCTTCAGTCCCAAATCAAACACTGATAAAACTTCAAATGGCCTTAACGATGCATCCTACACCTATACGGTGCAAGCCTGTTATCAATTTAAGTTATCGCTCATAGCTATGCTACCCATGAGTCCCAAATCAAACACTGATAAAATTTCAAATGGCTCTAAATTCTATACGGTGCGTCCAACACCTATCAAAATTTGCAACTCTCAAATGCTTGTAACTTTACTGGTGGGTCAAAAAACCTTGAAATTTGTGAAAATAAACTACTCGAGCCTCTGGTCAATTTAAGCTATCGCTCATAGCTATGCTACCCTTGAGTCCTAAATCAAACACTGATAAAACTTCAAATGGTCTGAACTTCTATACGTCGGGTAGTATACCTATCAAAGTTTGCAACATTCAAATGCTTGTAACTTTTTACTGGAGCGTCATAAAATCTTGAAATTTTGTGACAATAAAGTAATCGAGCCTCTTATCAATTTAAACTATCGCTCATAGATATGGTAGCCATGAGTCCCAAATCAAACACTGAAAAAACTTCAATTGGCCCTAACGGTGCATCCTACACCTATACGGTGCATCCTACACCTATCATAGTTTGCAACTTTCAAATGCTTGTAACTTTTCACTGGAGGGTCAAAAAACCTTGAAATTTCTGAAAATAAACTACTCGAGCCTCTGGTCAATTTAAGCTATCGCTCATAGCTATGCTACCCTTGAGTCCTAAATCAAACACTGATAAAACTTTAAATGGTCTTAACTTCTATTCGTCGGGTAGTATACCTATCAAAGTTTGCAACATTGAAATGCTTGTAACTTTTTACTGGAGCGTCATAAAATCTTGAAATTTTGTGGCAATAAAGTAATCGAGCCTCTTATCAATTTAAGCTATCGCTCATAGCATGCTACCCATGAGTCCCAAATCAAACATTGATAAAATTTCAAATGGCTCTAACTTTTATACGGTGCGTCCTACACCTATCAAAGTATTCAAATGCTTGTAACTTTTTACTGGAGCGTAATAAAACCTTGAAATTTGGTGACAATAAAGTACTCGTGGCTCTTGTCAATTTAAGCTATCGCTCATAGCATACTACCCTTGAGTCCCAAGTCAAACACTGCTAAAACTTCAAATGGCCCTAACTTCTGCACGGTGCGACCTATACTTTCGAAAATTTGCAAGATTGTAATGCTTGTAACTTTTTACTGGAGCGCCCTAAAACCTTGAAATTTTGTGACAATAAAGTACTCGAGCCGCTTAACAATTTAAGTCATCGCTCATAGCTATCCTACCCTTGAGTCCCAAATCAAACACTGATAAAACTTCAAATGGCCCTAACGGTGCATCCTACACCTATACAGTGCATCCTACACTATCAAAGTTTGCAGCATTCAAATGCTTCTAACTTTTTACTGGAGCGTCATAAATCCTTGAAATTTTGTGACAATAAAGTACTCGAACCTGTTATCAATTTAAGATATCGCTCATAGCTATGCTACCCGTGCATCCCAAATCAAACACTGATAAAACTTCAGTTGGCATTAACTTTTATACGGTGCGTCCAACACCTATCAAAGTTTGCAACATTGAAATGCTTGTAACTTTTTACTGGAGCGTAATAAAATCTTGAAATTTTTGGCTATAAAGTACTCTTGCCTCTTGTCCATTTAAGCTATCGCTCATAGCTATGCTACCCTTGAGTCCCAAATCAAATACTGATAAAACTTCAAGTAGCCCTAAGGGTGCATCCTACACCTATACGGTGAAAGCCTGTTATCAATTTAAGCTATCGCTCATAGCTATGCTACCCGTGAATCCCAAATCAAACACTGATAAAACTTCAAATGACCCTAAATTTGTGTACGGTGCGTCCTATATCTATCAAAGTTTGCAACAATCAAATGCTTGTAACTTTTTACTGGAGCGTCATAAAATCTTGAAATTTTGTGACAATGAACACCGAGCCGGTTATCAATTTAAGTTATCGCTCATAGCTATGCTACCCATGAGTCCCAAAACAAACACTGATAAGATTTCAAATGGCTCTAACTTCTATACGGTGCGTCCAACACCTATCAAAATTTGCAACTTTCAAATGCTTGTAACTTTTCACTGGAGGGTCAAAAAACCTTGAAATTTGTGAAAATAAACTACTCGAGCCTCTGGTCAATTTAAGCTATCGCTCATAGCTATGCTACCCTTGAGTTCTAAATCAAACACTGATAAAACTTCAAATGGACCTAACTTCTATACGGTGCGTCCTATACCTATCAAAGTTTGCAAAAATCAAATGCTTGTAACTTTTTACTGGAGCATCATAAAATCTTGAAATTTTGTGACAATAAACTCGAGCCGGTTATCAATTTAAGTTATCGCTCATAGCTATGCTACCCATGAGTCCCAAAACAAACACTGATAAAATTTCAAATGGCTCTAACTTCTATACGGTGCGTCCAACACCTATCAAAATTTGCAACTTTCAAATGCTTGTAACTTTTCACTGGAGGGTCAAAAAACCTTGAAATTTGTGAAAATAAACTACTCGAGCCTCTGGTCAATTTAAGCTATCGCTCATAGCTATGCTACCCTTGAGTTCTAAATCAAACACTGATAAAACTTCAAATGGCCTTAACTTCTATACGTCGGGTAGTATACCTATCAAAGTTTGCAACATTCAAATGCTTGTAACTTTTTACTGGAGCGTCTTAAAACCTTTAAATTTTGTGACAATGAAGTACTCGAGCCTGTTATCAATTTAAGTTATTGTTCATAGCTATGATACTCTTCAGTCCCAAATCAAACACTGATAAAACTTCAAATGGCCCTAACGGTGCATCCTACACCTATATGGTGCATCCTACACTATCAAAGTTTGCAACATTCAAATACTTCTAACTTTTTACTGGAGCGTCATAAAACCTTGAAATTTTGTGACAATAAGTACTCGAGCCTGTTATCAATTTAAGCTATCGCTCATAGCTATGCTACCCGTGCATCCCAAATCAAACACTGATAAAACTTCAGATGGCCCTAACTTTTATACGGTGCATCCAACACCTATCAAAGTTTGCAACATTGAAATGCTTGTAACTTTTTACTGGAGCGTAATAAAATCTTGAAATTTTGTGACAATAAAGTAATCGAGCCTCTTATCAATTTAAGCTATCGCTCATAGATATGCTACCCTTGAGTCCCAAATCAAACACTGATAAAACTTCAAATGGCCCTAACGGTGCATGGTACACCTATACGGTGCATCCTACACCTATCAAAGTTTGCAATATTCAAATGCTTGTAACGTTTTACTGGAGCGTCATAAAACCTTGAAATTTAGTGATAATAAGGTACTCGTGCCTCTTTTCAATTTAAACTATCGCTCACAGCATGCTACCCTTGAGTCCCAAATGAAACACTGCTAAAACTTCAAATGGCCCTAACTTCTATACGGTGCGTCCTACACCTATCAAAGTTTGCAACATTCAAATACCTGTAACTTTTTACAGGAGCGTAATAAAATCTTGAAATTTTGTGACAATAAAGTACTCGAGCCTCTTATCAATTTAAGCTATCGCTCATAGTGATGCTAACCTTCAGTCCCAAATCAAACACTGATAAAACTTCAAATGGCCCTAACGGTGCATCCTACACCTACACGGTGCAAGCCTGTTATCAATTTAAGCTATTGCTCATAGCTATGGTACCTGTGAATCCGAAACAAACACTGATAAAACTTCAAATGACCCTAAATTTTTGTACGGTGCGTCCTATACGTTTGCAACAATCAAATGCTTGTAACTTTTTACTGGAGTGTCATAAAATCTTCAACTTTTGTGACAATGAAGTAATCTTGCGTCTTGTCAATTTACGCTATCGCTCATAGCTATGCTACCCTTGAGTCCCAAATCAAACACTGATAAAACTTCAAATATGGTGCGTCCTATACCTATCAAAGTTTACAAAAATCAAATGCTTGTAACTTTTTACTGGAGCGTCATAAAATCTTGAAATTTTGTGACAATGAACTCGAGCCTGTTATCAATTTAAGTTATCGCTCATAGCTATGCTCCCATGAGTCCCAAATCAAACACTGATAAAATTTCAAATGGCTCTAAATTCTATACGGTGCGTCCAACACCTATAAAAATTTGCAACTTTCAAATGCTTGTAACGTTTCACTGGTGGGTCAAAAAACCTTGAAATTTGTGAAAATAAACTACTCGAGCCTCTGGGCAATTTAAGCTATCGCTCATAGCTATGCTACCCTTGAGTCCGAAATCAAACACTGATAAAACTTCAAATGGTCTTAACTTCTATACGTCGGGTAGTATACCTATCAAAGTTTGCAACATTCAAATGCTTGTAACTTTTTACTGGAGCGTCATAAAATCTTGAAATTTTGTGACAATAAAGTAATCGAGCCTCTTATCAATTTAAGCTATCGCTCATAGATATGGTAGCCTTGAGTCCCAAATCAAACACTGATAAAACTTCAAATGGCCCTAACGGTGCATCCTACACCTATACGGTGCATCCTACACCTATCAAAGTTTGCAACTTTCAAATGCTTGTAACTTTTCACTGGAGGGTCAAAAAACCTTGAAATTTGTGAAAATAAACTACTCGAGCCTCTGGTCAATTTAAGCTATCGCTCATAGCTATGCTACCCTTGAGGCCTAAATCAAACACTGATAAAACTTCAAATGGTCTTAACTTCTATTCGTCGGGTAGTATACCTATCAAAGTTTGCAACATTGAAATGCTTGTAACTTTTTACTGGAGCGTCATAAAATCTTGAAATTTTGTGGCAATAAAGTAATCGAGCCTCTTATCAATTTAAGCGATCGCTCATAGCATGCTACACTTGAGTCCCAAATGAAACACTGCTTAAACTTCAAATGGCCCTAACCTCTATACGGTGCGTCCTACACCTATCAAAGTTTGCAACATTCAAATGCTTGTAACTTTTTACTGGAGCGTCATAAAATCTTGGAATTTTGTGGCAATAAAGTAATCGAGCCTCTTATCAATTTAAGTTATCGCTCATAGCTATGCTACCCATGAGTCCCAAATCAAACATTGATAAAATTTCAAATGGCTCTAACTTTTATACGGTGCGTCCTACACCTATGAAAGTATTCAAATGCTTGTAACTTTTTACTGGAGCACCATAAAATCTTGAAATTTTGTGACAATGAACTACTCGAGCCACTTAACAATTTAAGTTATCGTTCTTAGCTATCCTACCCTTGAGTCCCAAATCAAACACTGATAAAACTTCAAATGGCCCTAACGGTGCATCCTACACCTATACAGTGCATCCTACACTATCAAAGTTTGCAACATTCAAATGCTTCTAACTTTTTACTGGAGCGTCATAAATCCTTCAAATTTTGTGACAATAAAGTACTCGAGCCTGTTATCAATTTAAGCTATCGCTCATAGCTATGCTACCCGTGCATCCCAAATCAAACACTGATAAAACTTCAGATGGCCCTAACTTTTATACGGTGCGTCCAACACGTATCAAAGTTTGCAACATTGAAATGCTTGTAACTTCTTACTGGAGCGTAATAAAATCTTGAAATTTTGTGGCTATAAAGTACTATTGCCTCTTGTCAATTTAAGCTATCGCTCATAGCTATGCTACCCTTGAGTCCCAAATCAAATACTGATAAAACTTCAAATAGCCCTAAGGGTGCATCCTACACCTATACGGTGAAAGCCTGTTATCAATTTAAGCTATCGCTCATAGCTATGCTACCCGTGAATCCCAAATCAAACACTGATAAAACTTCAAATGACCCTAAATTTGTGTACGGTGCGTCCTATATCTATCAAAGTTTGCAACAATCAAATGCTTGTAACTTTTTACTGGAGCGTCATAAAATCTTGAAATTTTGTGACAATGAAGTACTCTTGCCTCTTGTCAATTTAAGCTATCGCTCATAGCTATGCTACCCTTGAGTTCTAAATCAAACACTGAAAAAACTTCAAATGGCCTTAACTTCTATACGTCGGGTAGTATACCTATCAAAGTTTGCAACATTCAAATGCTTGTAACTTTTTACTGGAGCGTCTTAAAACCTTTAAATTTTGTGACAATGAAGTACTCGAGCCTCTTATCAATTTAAGTTATTGTTTACAGCTATGATACTCTTCAGTCCCAAATTAAACACTGATAAAACTTCAAATGGCCCTAACGGTGCATCCTACACCTATACGGTGCATCCTACACTATCAAAGTTTGCAACATTCAAATGCTTCTAACTTTTTACTGGAGCGTCATAAAACCTTGAAATTTTGTGACAATAAAGTACTCGAGCCTGTTATCAATTTAAGCTATCGCTCATAGCTATGCTACCCGTGCATCCCAAATCAAACACTGATAATACTTCAGATGGCCCTAACTTTTATACGGTGCGTCCAACACCTATCAAAGTTTGCAACATTGAAATGCTTGTAACTTTTTACTGTAGCGTAATAAAATCTTGAAATTTTGTAGCTATGAAGTATGTACTCTTGCCTCTTGTCAATTTAAGCTATCGCTCATAGCTATGATACCCTTGAGTCCCAAATCAAACACTGATAAAACTTCAAATAGCCCTAACGGTGCATCCTACACCTATACGGTGAAAGCCTGTTATAAATTTAAGCTATCGCTCATAGCTATGCTACCCGTGAATCCCAAATCAAACACTGATAAAACTTCAAATGACCCTAAATTTTTGTACGGTGCATCCTACACAATCAAAGTTTGCAACATTCAAATGCTTGTAACTTTTTACTGGAGCGTAATAAAATCTTGAAATTTTGTGGCTATGAAGTACTCTTGCGTCTTGTCAATTTAACCCATCGCTCATGCTACCCTTGAGTCCCAAATCAAACACTGATAAAACTACAAATGGCCCTAACGGTGCATCCTACACCTATACGGTGAAAGCCTGTTATCAATTTAAGCTATCGCTCATAGCTATGCTACCCGTGAATCCCAAATCAAACACTGATAAAACTTCAAATGACCCTAACTTTTACACGGTGCATCCTATACCTATCAAAGTTTGCAACAATCAAATGCTTGTAACTTTTTACTGGAGCGTCATAAAATCTTGAACTTTTGTCACAATGAAGTACTCTTGCCTCTTGTCAATTTAAGCTATCGCTCATAGCTATGCTACCCTTGAGTCCCAAATCAGACACTGATAAAACTTCAAATGGAACTAACTTCTATACGGTGCGTCCTATACCTATCAAAGTTTGCAACAATCAAATGCTTGTAACTTTTTACTGGAGCGTCATAAAATCTTGAACTTTTGTGACAATGAACTCGAGCCTCTTATCAATTTAAGTTATCGCTCATAGCTATGCTACCCATGAGTCCCAAATAAAATATTGATAAAATTTCAAATGGCTCTAACTTCTATACGGTGCGTCCAGCACCTATGAAAATTTGCAACTTTCAAATGCTTGTAACTTTTCACTGGAGGGTCAAAAAACCTTGAAATTTGTGAATATAAACTACTCGAGCCTTTGGTCAATTTAAGCTATCGCTCACAGCTATGCTACCCTTGAGTCCTATATAAAACACTGATAAAACTTCAAATGGCCTTAACTTCTATACGTCGGGTCCTATACCTATCAAAGTTTGCAACATTCAAATGCTTGTAACTTTTTACTGGAGCGTCATAAAATCTTGAAATTTTGTGGCTATGAAGTACTCTTGCCACCTGTCAATTTAAGCTATCGCTCATAGCTATGCTACCCTTGAGTCCCAAATCAAACACTGATAAAACTACAAATGGCCCTAACGGTGCATCCTACACCTATACGGTGAAAGCCTGTTATCAATTTAAGCTATCGCTCATAGCTATGCTACCCGTGAATTCCAAATATAACACTGATAAAACTTCAAATGACCCTAACTTTTATACGGTGCGTCGTATACCTATCATAGTTTGCAACAATCAAATGTTTGTAACTTTTTACTGGAGCGTCATAAAATCTTGAACTTTTGTGACAACGAAGTACTCTTGCCTCTTGTCAATTTAAGCTATCGCATATAGCTATGCTACCCTTGAGTCCCAAATCAAACACTGATAAAACTTCAAATGGACCTAACTTCTGTGATCTGTGCAACATTATTCTGTAAGCTTTTAGGGTATTACAGTGCCACAGTCGAGTCGGCGAGGGCAGCGTAATGCACCGTCGCCACTTTTGAAGTGGGTCAGTTGGCTTGACCAACTGACACCAATTAGCAGGTGCAGAACTGGAACACCAGAAAGGTCAGTTCACAGACTGAGATAAATATTTAAAAAATAGTATATAAGTATTAGGTTTCGTAATAATAAATCTCTGTTGTGTTTTGAAACTGAAAAGTTATAGTGTTTGAATTCTACGTTAGGGCTCTTGATTTTTCAGCAACGCGCCCGAAAAACTGCGACAGGACGTCCCCAGCCAAACAAGGACTCGAGATCCCCAACATTTTGGCGCTGCCGGTCTAAAAGACCTAAAAATACGTAGCGTGCAAGCATACCATTGTGCGATAATGAAAATGCGTATGATTCTACGGTGAAATTTCTTTCTTTAGGTATGAGTATTTTTGGAAATAATTTTGCAAAACCAAAAACTTCTTCGGAAGTAGGAGAAATATTTAAAAAAAATTTTTTTTTGGTTGTTTTTTGGATATTGCTATTATAAGTATAATTTTTATGCTAATGAAAGTATAATTTTTGTACTAGAATAAGTATAATCTCGATATATAGTTTATTTCCGCGGTATTACACAAGGGAAGAATGGAAACAAGATTGTGTTGAGTGAGAATTTAATCACTCACTGATGCATTATTTTTCTCTTTGCTTTTAAAGAAAACAAAAGTTGGGAATGAACCTGGAAGTACTGAACGACAACTGAAGGATATAACGTCGTTACTTAAGGACAGAAAACGGTTTGGAACTAGAAAAAGAGGAGGAGAGCAAACTCGAGAACGGAAGCGACTGGCGTATTTGAGGAAAATACTGGAGGAGCAGCAAACAGTGGATGTCCCTATGCCGTGGGAGCAAGCCAATAGATTGTGGCAAGAGGTATGTCGATTGGAGGAACAACAATGCAGGAGACGTGGAATGCTATAAGAATAATATTTTTGTTATACATAATTTGTTAGTTTAATTAGCTTAACTTGTTTATTTAAAAAAAAAAAAAATTGTTTATTAATAAAATTTATAAATATAAAGAGAAAAAAAGCTAGGTTGTACCATTTATTACGGCGTCATAGATGAGAATTTATTCGGTATATGGAAACGCCAAGAGAAGCGATAAAATTGCTGGAAGCTCAAAAGCTACAGAGCGAGGCAATTCAGAAGAGAATTAGAAATTGTGGGAAGGATAGCAAAACAAGGAAAAACAACGCGTACTACCGCAAGCGCATAACGGAGTTGGAAGCATTGTTGAACGTATTCAATAGCAACAACGAGGAGTTGTTAAAATTCAAGGACTGTTGTGGGGACAAGGATTACTTCACCAAGGATTTCGCGTTACACGTCAACGGTTTGACACGAGACTGGTTGACTAAATTCAAGTTGGATTTAGATAAGCTGGAAGCACAGGAGGATAGCCCTAGTGCGCAGGAGGACAGGGTTCGAGACAAGCTTAGGTCTCTGCAAACTGAGGTGAAATTGTTCGCAGAAATATTGTTTGAACAATTGGAAGCGGCAACCAGCAAGAGTGAAGCCCAGGTACTCTGGAGATTAGCGAGAAACGGTGGAAACCTGTCAACTCTGGAAGCAGCAGACCAAGCGTTAGCTACTATTCAGAGTCGGATGGAAGAAAAATTTTTCCAAGTCTTCAAAGATACTGAAGAATTGAAGATAAATACGGAATTCCTTGAGAACAAAACTAGAATACTTTCTAGGCAACTCCGCGTCGCATCTGGAGAAGGAAAACTTGGAGCTCAAGGGATCCGGGCAACTACTAAGCCAGCAAGAGTGAGATCGGCTTCTACTTCTCAAATTCAAACGCAGACAGTACTAGCTCTGCCACCAGGAGTTCTCTGGCCGGAGTATTTAACTCCGGAGGGGATAGGTCGTGTGATAAAGCCTAGATTGATATTGACTGGAGAAAGGGAAGCGGAGTCTTTATTTGACGCATCAGAAATCGGTGTCCAGCCATTTTCTCCAGGAAGTTCAATAAATAATAAGAATCAGGTTTATAAGTCCAACGGGCCAGAATCAAAGCTGCAAAGTCCCAATAGAGTGGATGATATTTCGCCTGTACGAGCAAACGGTCGAAGACTAATAAGTTTGAGTCCGTCGCTAGTGAAATATATTTCAGATCCAAGAGGAGTGAATTTGGAAAACACACAAAAGGATAACTCTAAACTTTTACCGGTCATAAATAATACAGGAATACGTAAAATGGGTATCGAGGATATCTCCAAGACCGTGTCCAGGCTAGTACCTGTGTTTACTGGTGCTGCTTTAGCAGATTTAAGGTCAGAGCTCAGAACCTTCATTTAAGGTTGTGATCTTGCAAAGCGGAGCATAAGCCCTGATGAGTTACAGGATTTCTTCGACTGCATAAAGCAAAGGTTATTTGGAGATGCATACAACCTTGTGCTGCCAAAACAATGCGTTAGTGTGAATGAGCTTTATGGCCTTCTGAAGAAAACTTATCTTAAGGAGAGAACTCTGGAAGATATATCCCAGGAGATTAGAATCGGGAAACAACTGGCAGGGGAAGACATTCGCGCCTTTGCCAGGCGTTTGGAGTCACTTCGGATGTTGGCCCAAGAAGTAGTCAAGAATAAGTACGATGGTGTGGTGATACCGCGTTGTAGTACGAAGTTGACAAGTCAGTGATGACGACTTTCGTAGTGTGGCTCCGCAATTCCGCTCTAAAAATTCATATGCTGAATAGCAAAACAGGAAATCTGAGTACGGCCGGATTGGGGGAGATACATATGTTTGAAAATAGACTGGACAACTTAACTGCCGCTGTCATGGATAGAGAAGGAAATAAGTTCGTCCCAAACGTGTACAGAGGAGCATATAATCCCGGTGTCTCCGACAGCAGAGCCGCGTGTCAGAGAAATCCGCACAGGGAGGTTGTACAGAGGGCTCCCACATGTTCGTTCTGCCACAAGCCAGGTCATACAAGGGATGAATGTATTACACGCAAGAATACGCCCTATTGTATGGAGTGCCAAACATATGGTCATGAGGCAAGTAGACAGTGCCAAATAGATATTAAATGGGATCAAAATGAAAGGCAGCCAGGTACGAGGCGCCCGGATCCACCCTTAAGGGACAGCAGGGGCAGTAGTCCTCGAGTCAATTCAACGGAAGGGAACAACCAAGGAAGAAATCCTTTCAGCACTGGGAATGGTCAGCAGCGGCAAAATTGGAACACTAGAGGAGGACCAAGGTTAGGCAACACCCAACAGGGGGTGAAATGCTTTTCATGTGGTCGGATGGGACATCGAGCTGCGGAGTGCAGGGATAGGCAAATCCAACAGAGGAACCAGGGAAACTTCCAGCGGTCCAATCGAGGCCAATAGACTGGAAAGCCAAAAGAAAGGAAGCAACAATTAGGCCGGAGGTGCCTGTGACTGGTAAGGTAGGGAGTACAGTCCAGGAAAAGGAGGAGCAAGAGGCTCTCCAATACCACGTACCAAGTATTGTAAGAACAATGGTTCAATTTACGAGGAGCAAGAGTCTCTCCGGGAGAAAATTTTTGATTGCGCACTGATTTGGGTAACTGTAGTGATTCTAGTACTTAGATTAAGTTTCAATAAGATTAGAGAGTATAGGCCAATCGCCGCGTACGTGGTACGAGGATGTATAGTTAAGGAATTAGCGGTAATTTTGAGGGAGTATAGGATTGTTAGGCATAACTGCGGTGCATGGAGGAGGAAATTGGAAGAGTAAGGAAGTAGATACGCGTCCATTTTGGAGTCAAAAGGGCGTTATTTCGATGTGAGCAGGGTAGGAGATGCTTTCATCGAGATACCCTGCAAGGAGGCAGCTAGTGAAAAGCTAGTGCTTTTGGTAGAATCAGGGGCGGATACTAGCCTCGTAAAATCTAGTGTTTTACGGAAAGGACTAGTTGTTAACCCAAAAGATGTAAGAACGCTTAATGGAGCGTTCGGAGGTTGCATCAGAACATTGGGGTCACTTAAAATAGGGCACAGTAAAGTTCAGGAAATGAGTTCTAGAGTGCACGCAGTTCAATTGGATAGGGAAGGTATCCCGGCCGATGGGATAATTGGCCGCGACAATCTCTGGGGCCGCACCATACTGGATGCGCTAGAAAAACAGTTATCATTTTATGATGATAATAAGAATAGAATCCTTACTCTTCCATTAAAGTCATGGCAGGAAGGAACCGTGAATAGGGTTAAGAATTGCATAGAGGTGGTGAACGCAAGGTCAACCAGAGTAGTTTCTATGCGTGTAAACATGAAACTTAGGACTGTTGTTTTGCACAAGCAGCAGCTAGCGGACGGCGTATATATGGGAGAGACCATAACGCACGTTAATAAGGGTAAAGTGTACGCTTGTGTACTAAATGCGTCAGAAGAGGACTACTATATGGATAAGGATTTTATTCCTAAGTTCACTAGTTATGATAGTTTTAAAGAACCGAGTTATGGATCGGTTAATCAAATTAAGCAGGTATATATAAGAAAGAGAATGGAGAGAGTGCTAGAAGGCATCAATAGAAGCCATTTGTATGTCATTCCATGACATATTTTTGCTGGAAGGAGACCAGTTAACATATACACCAGAGGTAGAGCATGAAATACCTACTAGGGTGGATCAAGCACCGATTAACCAGAAGATATACAGGTTGCCACAGGCTCACAAAGATGAGGTAAATAGGCAAGTGGAAGGAATGTTAAAGGATAGCATTATTTCGCCGAATATCTCGCCTTGGAATTCACCAATAAGTTTGGTGCCAAAGAAGGGAGGTGCTCAGGGTCAGAAGAAGTGGAGAATGGTCGTTGATTTTAGGAAATTGAACGACGCCACTATCAAGCAGGTGTTCCCAATACCAAGGATAGAAGAGATACTGGATCAATTTGGACACAGTAGATATTTTTCTAGACTTGATTTAGCTAGTGGCTACCACCAAGTTCTGGTGGATACCCAAGATAAGCAGAAAACCGCGTTCAGCACCGGTTTAGGCCATTATGAGTTCAATAGAATGCCGTTTGGATTAACAGGAGCACCGGCTACCTTCCAACGGCTAATGAACCATGTGCTAACATGCTTACAAGGGTTAGATTGTTTTGTGTATCTCGATGATATTGTAATTTATGGGAAGAACTTGCAGCACCATTCGCAACGCTGCAAGGTGCTCCAGAAATTACGAGAACACAAATTGAAATTGAACACGGAGAAGTGTCAATTTTTGCGAAGAGGGGTGGTTTATTTAGGCCATCGTTGCTCAGAGGCGGGAGCACAGCCTGACCCGCAGAAGGTGGAATGCGTTAGAAATTTAGCGGTTCCAAGAAACAGAAAAGAAGTGCAAGCATTCCTAGGACTAGTGAACTATTATAGAAAATTCGTCGAAGGACTAGCCGGAATTGCTTTGCCAATTAATAAGTTGCTACGTAAAGAAGCAAAGTTCGAATGGACAGAGAAATGTCAGCAAGCATTCGAGAGGCTAAAGGAGATAATTAACTCGCCACCAATTTTGGTATACCCCGACTTTGAGCAAACTTTTTGTTGACCACTGATGCCAGCAATGAAGCATTAGGGGCAGTATTGTCACAAGGGGAAGTTGGTAATGACCGACCAATAGCATTCGCAAGCAGAGCGCTTAGCGATACGGAGAAAATATACTCCACAATAGAAAAGGAATTTCTAGCCATAGTGTGGGCTACAAAGAATTTTAGGGCATATCTGCTAGGACGCCCATTTAAGATATACACTGATCACCAGCCGTTGAGAGGCATAGCCAATTTGAAAGACCAAACGTCTAGGCTAGCCAGGTTCAGACACAAATTGTCTGAGTATGATTTTAAAATCATATACAAACCAGGGAAAAAGAATCTGAATGCCGATGCACTCAGCAGAGTACCGCAGGCACAGAGAGTATCAGTAGTGCAAACGACGTCCAAAGCACGGTCAGATAAGGAGAAGGCCGAGAGAATGCAAAAGGATAAAGTTGATGCTACAACAGATGTTAGCAAGACGGGTGAAGATGCCCACGAACAAAGAGCCATCAGTGTGGAATGGCTGGAGGATATAAAGGATATCCAGGCTGTGTTAAAGGGTTTCCATGATTCGCCTCTAGGAGGACACCAGGGATTCTGGAAAACCCATGACAGAATTAGGCGAGTATACGGATGGAAGGGTATGCTCAAGGACATTAAGAAATATATAAAGAGTTGGCCAAAATGTCAGGCCAACAAAAGTTCAAGGCTGACAAAGATACCAATGGTGTTAACTGACACACCAAAACAGCCATTTGATAAACTTCATATGGATATTGTAGGTATTTTATCTGAGACAGTTTCGGGAAATAAATACATTTTGACGTGTCAAGATGATTTCTCAAAGTATATGGCGTGCGTGGTTATACCCGATGCTGAAGCTAGTACGGTAGCCAAAGCATTCTTTGATGAAATTATAGCACGATACAACATACCTAAGGTTTTGATAACCGACAATGGTTCCAATTTTGTATCGAAACTATTCTCAGAAACATGTAAAATGCTGGGAATCAAGAAGTTGCATATAACACCATATCATCCACAGGCGAATGGCTCACTGGAACGTAGTCATCGACCTCTGGCCGAGTACTTGCGCAGTTTTGCCAAGGAAGATGGCTCGAATTGGGATCAATGGTTAACCACTGCAATGCATGTACACAATAATACGGTACATGTATCAACGAAGCAGACTCCGTTCAGGACGCTCTACGGGTTTGATTTTAATATGCCAGCAAATCTGAAGCGCAAATGTGCGCCGGTGTACAATGCTGATGACCCTAATAAAGTACAAAAGTATCAGCTATAGCGAGCCTACGAGTTGGTCAGAGAAAACCAGGATTGTGCTAAACGAGTAGCTAGGGAGGCCTATAACATGGTACTAAACCCAGTCGTTTTGAACGTGGGTGATCAGGTACTCATGAAGAATCAAGCCAGGAGAAACAAATTCTCACCTGTGTGGATAGGTCCGTATATGGTAGCAGAGATCCGAAGCCCAGTTACAACAGTCGTAACGATTAAGGGCAAGAATAAAAAGCTACATAATAATTTGTTGAAATTATTCCACGTTAGACCACACACCTAATTCATGTGTCAATAGTGTTTTACAAGTGTAAACACAAGAAAAATAACATAAACAAGTACAGGTGTGTATCAAATAACACACACAGCGCCGATTTTCAAAGTCAATGCCAGTAAAAGAGTGCCGCTTAAACTCGGGCAAGTAAAATTGACGTAATGAAAATCTGTTTAGTAAGCACTATTGACGAATGAAGGCAGTAGAGAAGAATATATTTTGTTGTACGTAGTAAATATTAATAAACGGGTTCATTGCACGTATTTTTAAAATAAAATAAAATAATAAGGCATTCGTGGGTAAGTAATATAAAACTTCGAATATGTACGTACATACATACAGCTGTGTATGCTCTGAATTTTGACGCCTGAGCGTTAACGCCAAGCGGCGGAACTGCTGGTGAAGTAGCATATATACGAGTATGTATATATGTGTATAAGATAAAGAATGAATGTACGACTGTATATTTAAAGAAGTAAGTATTCTAGTTAAGAGGAATGGGTATGTACGTATGTATATTTTTGCAGATACTGCAGTAGGCTGTGTGTAAATATACAAATCTTTTTTCTGTTCTTTAATTAGGAATTTAGTGTATGGGTAAATGAAAAAAGGCATATTAAAGGAACATGGGTATAGGTTAATTAATAAAATAGTGCCTTAAATGTATGTATGTAGCCATGTACGATCTAGGAAGAGACGATCGGTAATGGATATATACATATCAGGCTAGAAGTAAATTTAAATAAAAAGTAATTGTATGCGTTGAAAGACATAGGCATGCAGTGGACAAAGTTTATACACAAATGGGATAATTTTTTTTATAATCTGATTTATGTCGATAATTTGAAACTAGAATGAGTGATAACTCACGTATTGAAAAGAGCATGAAAAAGTAGTCAAAGTGGAACTAATGCACTATATGGCAATAAGCATAGTCCAGTCCTCTTTTCCTCTGGGATGCGGTAGCAAATCCGAGAATATAAGGGGAGAAGACGAGTGGACGGAGAATTGCATGATATAGCATTCAATTGTAGGTTTAGCAATTTATGAAGATAATGTTGTATTTTTAGTCTGAGGTATGGTATATTTAGTGCAAAATAGTGATAATGATAATGTAGCAGTAATATAACCATTATGATTATTTAAATATTTAGAGAAATAGAAATATTTATTAGATAAGTTATTATAGCGATTACTACGGTATATGTGTAAGGCAGCTGTGTTCTTGGTAACCTATTTGAGAATTCCAGCGAAATGCAGCGAAACCGCGGAAGTGCGGGTGGAACCCTTGGCATAAACGGACCTGATTTTGGAATCACTGGATAATGTCTGGTTCTCGAAAGACGAGTGGGTGGTGATATCGGAGTTTCGCGATGCTGATGCCAGTACTGAAGAAACTTGAAGACTTGCAAGAGAAAACAACGGAGCTTTGCGAGTTAAGAGCAAATACGGCAGGATCTGACGGAAGTAAGAGACGGTGTGAGATAACGGAAGCGGAATCAATAATAGCGGTGCTAAGACGAAACGAGCAAGCTATGTCATTTCGGGGTAGCAAACAACGCGCAGCAAGTTGACTCTGATCTTGTGGGTTGTGGTTCAGTTCTTTAATCTAATTATTTGTCAATTAAGTGCTGTACGAGTTCCAAAATCTAACATTTTTGTAAATAGTCCGGGACTCCGCGATACGCACAATACTCCTGGGTATATCAGACGAAAATTACCTCCACAAACGTGCTATTAAACATGATTTCTGCTATGGCATTATTATTGGGCAGAACGCCGAGCTGGATAAATACATAGTATTGCATTTGGCTAAGAACGGGGAGGAGGATAATGACCTGCTATTTGCAACCAACGAGTTGGATAGTAACTCTCAAGGATCTGTAAATCAATTGGATATTGACACACAAGCCCTGACGAGTCAATGGGTCGGCGCATGCAGAATGACACCAGGCTCCCTTGTAGTTTTAGACATATTTAAAGGAAATTGCACGAGGCAGTAAATTGTCATTGAACACACATTCAAAGAAGGCAAACGGTTTTTCAGCGAATTGCACAATTTACTTATACATGGCAATCATTTCTGCAACTCCGGTTAAGACATCACTAATGCTGATTACGTACTTTTGGTCTACTCTACATTCACACAGACAGCCACCTGCGAACCGTATACTCAGACTTTGAACGGCGGCACATTCTCGCCAATGGAGTGTCGTTTTGTCCGGAAACCGTTCGAGTGGTAAATTTGTTGATCGCACTCCTCGTTGGAAAAGGGAGGGATCGCCGCGATCATAACGCTGGCAATGATCGTTGCAGTAATCTCATATATATTCTGCCAGTTAAGGAAACGAGTCGAATGCCCACAACGAGAACCACAACTTACGGCGCAGCACAACAACCATACCGACAACGGCAGCCGACAACCGGATCATCAGTTAGCGGAGGTTGTAGCATAAGATTTTAGATGTAATATCATAGCGGAATATAATATTTTAAGTATAAGAGTAAATTGTATTATACGCCAGCGAGAAAAGACTCGATGAACGACCAAGCATAAAAAGGGGAATAGAATTAAAAAAAGAAAGAAAAGAAAAGGATAAAAATAAAACAAAAGAGAAAAGAAAAAAAACTATAAAAAAGAAGTAATAAGAAAGCAAAAAAAAAAAAACAACAAAAAAAAATCATCACAAAGAACCCAAAACATAAAAATTAGGCGAATTTGAAAAAAAGAAAAAAAATTATACATATGTATTGTAGGTTTAAGAAAATGCATAGAGTGTTTAAAGTGCAGAAATAATTGTAAAATCTCATTAGAAGTTAGTTGCACTAACTTCTTTTAGAAAGAGGGGAGGAATGTTGTGGGTTAGAACCAAGCTACCTACGTGTAGTTGACTCACAGCATCGACTCCTAATAGATGCCACACTCTGTTGAATTAGCATGTACTAAAATTGTTTAACAATACGACGTACTTTTAGGGTCTAAGTATTTTAAGTTAATATTACCTATGTAATATTTATTATGTAAACTTTTAGGGTGCTACAGTTTTGCAGTCGAGGCACTAAAGGGCATTGAAAGTTAGAATGCACCATCAACATTTCAGAATGGCGTAGGTCAGTTGGCTTGACCAACTGACACCAATTAACAGGTGCGAAACTCTAACACCGGAAAGGTTAGTATTTGTATTGTAATTGTGAATTGCAAATTGTATATAAGAGTTAGTATTCTAAGAAATAAAGGCTTGTGATTTTAAAACTAAAAGTGTAATGTAGTGATTTTTGCAAAGAGTGATTAAGGCTTTTCAGATACACGCGCGCAGCAGAACGACGTCCCTCGTCAAACAAGGACACAAGACACCAACAGCGGTAATCCACCAACAGGAAACCATCATGATAACAATCCCAAAGGAGTTCAATGGAGGGAACAAAAATGGTGAGTAAGTTTATAGTAGGACATTCTAGTATCTAAGTGAATTTTGTCGACGATTCTTCGGTGGCCGTGTGGGCGCTTTTGCGACGGTCATGCAGAAGAAGCAGCATCGGAGCTGATTAGCCGCTGCGGTTAGGTGACAATAGGTCGATCCAAAAGAAAACTTTTTACTTACGGTCAGGTTGTATAGGGTTGTTCCACTGAGGTTACGCTCATACTTTTAAATACATTTTGTTTCAGCTTTCTCGGGGGATGTGGAACGTGTCTGTTTATTCACGGATTTTCCGTTATTGAATTGCGAACTTGTGGTTGGTTTGGTTCGGAAAGAACGTGCCACAGTATAGGGTTCGTACGGTTTTAATAGGGGATTTGTGTTTGTTTGTCGGTAGGGACATTTATACGATTCAATTTATATTGTTTTGAAATCAAAATAAAGATTGATTTAAATATTGGGCATTATGAGTTTAGGGTATTAGGTGAAGAGGTGCAGACAACACGTGTTGTTGCATCAAAGTCTTTGAAGTTCGGAAACTACGATTTGCGTAGCAATGTTGAAGAAAACATTTAAATGCTATTATTATGTGGCGCATACGTTACGGGTTTATTTTTAAATATGGATTCAAATTTCCGGGAATGAATCAAGACACTTTTGCCGGTAAATCAAATTTCGGTTTTTACAAAAATATGGCCTTTTCTATGGATTTTTGGGAGTATTAAAGATGGTGAGAGGAAAACAAGAAGTATTTGTGAGGAAGTCAAGGACCACTTTGCATTGATGGAAGGACTTAATGGACGCCGGTAGACAGCGGAACTTTGTGATGGAAAACAAGTATAGCAGAATATGTATATAAAGATAGAATTTACGGTGGAATGTTTTTTTAATAACTCTGTTTTGAATCATTAAGTAAGATAGAATAAAATATTGCAACAAGTTGTAACAATTATTGGATTTTTATTTGTAATTGGGATACGCCATTTTTTCTGGCATTTGGGATATGAAGCGCAAGGATTACTGCTGAGGCAGGAGCAAATTGGCGAAATGATTGAAAAGCTGGTCCGTAACTTTAAGAAAGACGGCAAGTTACGTAAGGACAACGTGTATTACCGCAAGCGAATAACACAGCTGTAAAATCTGGGGAGAGAGTTCAACAATAATCACGGACACTTGTTGCCTCACGCAGTTGAGTACGGCAAGGGAAAATATTTTGCGGAAAATTACGCAGACTACATAAATAGCCTGGTCAACGAATGGGCAGATACATTTAGTTCTGAATTAGAGGGACTAGGACAAGAAATTGTGAGTTTGGTTTCGCCAGACGAGGAAATAAGGAAGAGATTGAAATCAGTACAGTCAGAGGTGAAACTGTTTACTGGGAAAATAATTGACTAGTTCGAAGCGAGTACGAGCAGGGAAGAAGCTCAGGAATTGTGGAGGCAGGCGAACGCCGGAGGAGCTGTGTCACCATTAGAAGTAGCGGATCAAGCCTTAACGGCAATCCAAAAAAGGACAGAAGAAAAGTTGTTCAAATTTCATGAGAAAACAGAAGATTTGAGAGCACAAAAAGTGTATCTCGAGAATAGGGTAAAGGAACTTTCTCGGAGATTGACGGAGACAGAGGAAGCAGCATCGCTGTTGGAAAAGGAGTGTGCGGAATTAAAAAGAGGACGGGCGACCAATAGGACCTCACTGAATAGGGAGAGATCAAAATCAGCATCGGCTGGATTTACACAGACATTGCCACCGGAAGTGCGCTGGCCGGAATATCTAACACCAGAAGGGATACACCGCGTGGTAATGCCCAGATTAGTATTGAGCGGCGCATCTGAAATCGGTGTCGAGCCTTTTTCTCCAGGAAGTCGGATAACTAATAAAAATAACGGATGTCCACCAAAAGAACCAGAAGCAGTAACGGTACAGGAAAGTCCCAATACTGTGGACAGTATTTCGCCTGTACGAACAAACGATCGAAGACTAATTAGTTTGAGTCCGTCATTGGTCAATTACCTCTCAGATCCGGGGGAAGCGAATCAAGGAACCACCCATAAAGGTAGCGCTCAAGTTTTACCGGTCATAAGTAAAACAAAAATACGCAAAATGGGTATAGAGGAGATTTCAAAGACAGTGGCCAGGCTAGTACCTGTGTTTACTGGTGCAGCTTCAGAAGATTTACGGTCAGAAGTTAACAGATTCATTCAAGGTTGTGAGCTTGCAAAGCGAAGCATAAGCCCTGATGAGTTGCGGGACTTCTTCGAGTGTGTTAAGCAAAGATTATTTGGAGACGCGTACAGCCTTGTGTTGCCAAAGCAATTCGCCAGTGTGGACGAGCTTTACAGTCTTTTAAGGAGAACATATCTGAAGGAGAGAACTTTGGAGGACATAACCCAAGAAATAAGAATCGGGAAGCAGCTGGCAAGTGAAGACATACGTGCCTTTGCCAGACGTTTAGAGTCACTTCAGATGATGGCCCAGGAAATAATCAGGAATAAGTACAATGGCATTGGAGATACAGCGTTATTACACGAAGTTGACGAGTCGGTGTTGACAACTTTCGTGGTGGGGCTCCGCAACTCCGTTCTAAAAATTCATATCCTGAATAGCAGAACAGGATCTCTGGAGGAATTAGTAGAAGAAGCGATTAGAGCACAAGTTCTCGTGGAACGGAGTACGGCTGGGTTAGGCGAGGTACACATGTTGGAAAATAGACAGGACATGATCACCGCCGCGTGAACAGAGATGGAAGCAATTCCGTCCCCAATATATACAGAGGAGCGTATAATCCCCGGGTTCTCCGACAACAGAGCCGTGAATCCTAGAAATATGTACAGGGGGTTTGTACAGAGGGCACCCACATGTTCGTTCTGCCGTAAGCAAGGTCATACAAGGGATGAGTGCATTACACGCAAAAACACGCCCTACTGTATGGAGTGCCAAACATATGGCCATGAGGCAAGTAGACAGTGCCATGGAGACACAGAATGGAATCAGAGTAAAAGGCAGCCAGCTACGAGGCGCCCGGTTCCACCTTTGAGGGATAGCAGGGGTAACTTCAGTAGTCCCAGAGTTAATTCAACAGAAGGAATTAACCAACGAAGAAATCCTTTCAAAGCTGGGAGTGGTCAGCAGCAACCAAATTGGCATTCCAGAAGTGAACCAAGGATACGCAACCCCAACAGGGGTTGAGATGTTTCTCATGTGGACAAATGGGACATCGGGCAGCGGAATGCAGGGATAGACAATCCCAACAAAGGAACCAGGGAAACCTCCAGCGGCCCAGTCGAGGCCAATAGACCAAAAGAAAGGAAGTAATAATAAGGCCGGTAGTACGTGGGACTAGTAATGTAGTAACTACAGTCCAGGAGAAGGAGGGGCAAGAGGCTCTCCAATACCACGTACCAAAGACCAAACATCTAGGCTAGCCAGGTTCAGACACAAGTTGTCTGAGTATGATTTTGAAATCATATACAAACCTGGGAAGAAGAATCTGAATGCGGACACACTCAGCAGAGTACCGTAGGCACAGAAGGTATCAGTAGTACAAACGAGGGCCAAAGCACGGTCAGAAGAGGAGAATGCCGAGAGAATTCAAGGGGATAAAACGGATGCTACAAGAGATGTTAGCAATGCGGGTTTCGATGCCAATGAGCAAACAGCCAGTAGTGTCTAATGGCTGGAGGATAAAAAAGATATCCAGGCTGTGTTAAAGGGTTTCCATGATTCACCTCCAGGTGGACACCAGTGATTCTGGAAAACCCATGACAGAATTAGGCGAGTATACGGATGGAAAGGTATGCTCAAGGACATTAAAAATATATAAAGAGTTGTCCAAAATGTCAGGCCAATAAGCGTTCAAGGCTAACAAAGATGCCAATGGTGTAAACTGACATACCAAAACAGCCATTTGATCAAGTTCATATGGATATGGTAGGTATTCTTCCTGAGACAGTTTCAGGAAACAAGTACATCCTGACGTTCCAAGACGATTTCTCAAAGTATATGGCGTGCGTGGCTATAAATGATGCGGAAGCAGGTACGGTAGCCAAAGAATTATTTGATGAAATTATAGCACGATACAACATACCTAAGGTTTTGATAACCGACAATGGTTCCAATTCCGTATCGAAAGTATTCTCAGAAACTTGTAAAATGCTGGGAATGAAGAAGTTGCACATAACACCATATTATCCACAGGCGAATGTCTTATTGGAACGTAGTCATCGACCTCTGGCCGAGCACTTGCGCAGTTTTGCCAAGGAAGAGTGCTCGAATTGGGATCAATGGTTGACCACTGCAATGCAGGTACACAACAATACTGTGCATGTATCAACGAAGCAAACTCTGTTTAGGACGCTCTACGGGTTTGATTTTAACATGCCAGCAAATCTGAAGCGCAAATGTGCATCAGTGTACAGTGCTGATGACCCGAATAAAGTGCAAAAGTATCAGCTACAGCGACCGCACGACTTGGTGAGAGAAAACCAGGATTGTGCTAAACGAGTAACCAGGGAGGCCTATAACAAGGTACTAAACCCAGTCGTTTTGAACGTGGATGATCAAGTACTAACGAAGAATTGGGCTAGGAGAAACAAATTCTCACCTGTGTGGATAGGTCCGTATGTAGTAACAGAGATCCGAAGCCCAGTTACAACAGTCGTAACGATTAAGGGCAAAAATAAAAAGCTACATAATAATTTGTTGAAATTATTCCACATTAGACCACGCGACTAAAGACATGTGTTAATAGTGTTTTACAAATGCTAACACAAGAGTAACAAGTAAACATGTACGTGTGTGTATCAAATAACACACGTAGCGCCGATTTTCAGAGACAATGTCAGTAAAAGTGTGCCACTTAAACTCAGGCAAGTAAAGTTGACGTAATGAAAATCTGCTTATTAAGCACTGCTGAATGAAGACAGTAGAGAAAAATATTTTTTTACATATTAAATAATAATAAACGGGTTCATTGCACGTATTTAAAAAATAAAATAAAATAGTAAGACAGTCGTGGGTAAGTAATATAAAACTTAACTTCCAATATGTACATACATACATACGGCGGTTAATGAAATTAAAGAAGTAGCGCCGGCAAAATCGGTGAAGTAAATATATATGGATGTAACTGTATAATGTACAGAATGAATGTACGAGTGAATATTTAAAGAAGTAAGTATTCTAGTTATAGGAATGGCTATGGCCATATAAGTAAGTATGTAGGGACATATGATTAGGAATTGGGAATTTGCAGATACTGCAGTAGGCTATATGTAGATATACTCGTACATAGGTTTTAACTGTTTATTGATTAGGAAATTAGCGTATGGAAATTTGAATAAATGTATATATTGGGATATAAAAAAAATGTATAGGTTGATTGGGAAAATAAGCAATTAATTCTAGGTAATTTGAAGCGTCCAGGAGAAGGAGGGGCAAGAGGCTCTCCAGTATCACGAAGAGTTAGGGAGTGGATACACATATTGGGCACAGTGGAGCTAAGGGTATGAGTTTTAGAGTGCACACAGTGGAAGTGGATAGTAAAGGTATCCCGGCTGATGGGATAATTGGCCGCGATAAACTTTGGGGCCGTACCATACTGGATGCGCCCGACAAGCAGTTATCATTCTATGATAATAATAAGAATAGAATCCTTACTCTTCCATTAATGTCATGGCAGGAAGGAACAGTGACTAGGGTTAACAAGTGTGGTATGGAGGTAGTAAACGGAAGGTCAACCAGTGTAGTTGCTATGCATGTAAATACGAAACTTAGGACTGTTGTTTTGCACAAGCAGCAGCTAGCGGAGGGCGTATATATTGGAGAAACCATAACGCACGTTGACAAGGGTAAGGTGTACGCTTGCGTACTCAACGCATCGGAAAGGGACTACCTGATGGATGAGGATTTTCGCCTAAGTTCACTAGTTTCGATAATTTTAAGGAACCGAGTTGTTTCTACGTCATTCCATGACATATTTTTGCTGGAAGGAGACCAGTTGACAAATACACCAGAGGTAGAGCATGAAATACCTACTAGAGTCGATCAACCACCGATTATCCAGAAACAATACAGATTGCCACAAGCTCACAAAGATAAGGTAAATCGGCAAGTGGAAGGAATGTTAAAAGATAACATAATTTCAACGAGTATCTCGCCTTGGAATTCACCAATAATTTTGGTACCAAAGAAGGGAGGTGCTCACGGTCAGAAGAAGTGGAGAATGGTCGTCGATTTTAGGAAATTGAACGACGCCACTATCAAGCAGGTGCTCCCGATACCAAGGATAGAAGAGATTCTGGATCAATTGGTTCATAGTAGATATTTTTCTACGCTTGATATAGCGAGTGGCTACCACGAAGTTCTGGAGGATACCCAAGATAAGCAGAAAACCGCGTTCAGCACCGGTTTAGGCCATTATGAGTTTAATAGAATGCCGTTTGGATTAACAGCAGCACCGGCTACCTTCCAACGGCTAATGAACCATGTGCTAACATGCTTACAAGGGTTAGATTGTTTTGTGTATCTCGATGATATTGTAATTTATGGGAAGAACTTGCAGCACCATTCGCAACGCTGCAAGGTGCTCCAGAAATTACGAGAACACAATTTGAAATTGAACACGGAGAAGTGTCAATTTTTGCGAAGAGAGGTGGTTTATTTAGGCCATCGTTGCTCAGAGGCAGGAGCACTGCCTGACCCGCAGAAGGTGGAATGCGTTAAAAATCTAGCGATTCCGAGAAACAGAACGGAAGTGCAAGCATTCCTAGGACTAGTGAAATATTATAGAACGTTCGTGGAAGGACTAGCCGGAATTGCGTTGCCAATTAACAAGTTGCTACGAAAAGAGGCAAAGTTCGAATGGACAGAGAGATGTCAGCAAGCATTCGAGAGGCTAAAAGAAATAATTAGCTCGCCACCGATTTTGGCGTACCCGGACTTTGAGCAAACATTTTTGTTGACCACTGATGCTAGCAATGAAGCATTAAGTGCAGTATTGTCACAAGGGGAAGTCGGTAATGACCGACCAATAGCATTCGCAAGCAGGGCGCTCAGCGATACGGAGAAAAGATACTCCACAATAGAAACGGAATTCATAGCCATAGTGTGGGCTAAGAAGAATTTTAGGGCATATCTGTTAGGACGCCCATTTAAGATATACACTGATCACCAGCCGTTGAGAGGCATAGCCAACTTGAAAGACCAAACATCTAGGCTAGCCAGGTTCAGACACAAGTTGTCTGAGTATGATTTTGAAATCATATACAAACCTGGGAAGAAGAATCTGAATGCGGACACACTCAGCAGAGTACCGTAGGCACAGAAGGTATCAGTAGTACAAACGAGGGCCAAAGCACGGTCAGAAGAGGAGAATGCCGAGAGAATTCAAGGGGATAAAACGGATGCTACAAGAGATGTTAGCAATGCGGGTTTCGATGCCAATGAGCAAACAGCCAGTAGTGTCTAATGGCTGGAGGATAAAAAAGATATCCAGGCTGTGTTAAAGGGTTTCCATGATTCACCTCTAGGTGGACACCAGTGATTCTGGAAAACCCATGACAGAATTAGGCGAGTATACGGATGGAAAGGTATGCTCAAGGACATTAAAAATATATAAAGAGTTGTCCAAAATGTCAGGCCAATAAGCGTTCAAGGCTAACAAAGATGCCAATGGTGTAAACTGACATACCAAAACAGCCATTTGATCAAGTTCATATGGATATGGTAGGTATTCTTCCTGAGACAGTTTCAGGAAACAAGTATATCCTGACGTTCCAAGACGATTTCTCAAAGTATATGGCGTGCGTGGCTATAAATGATGCGGAAGCAGGTACGGTAGCCAAAGAATTATTTGATGAAATTATAGCACGATACAACATACCTAAGGTTTTGATAACCGACAATGGTTCCAATTCCGTATCGAAAGTATTCTCAGAAACTTGTAAAATGCTGGGAATGAAGAAGTTGCACATAACACCATATTATCCACAGGCGAATGGCTTATTGGAACGTAGTCATCGACCTCTGGCCGAGCACTTGCGCAGTTTTGCCAAGGAAGAGTGCTCGAATTGGGATCAATGGTTGACCACTGCAATGCAGGTACACAACAATACTGTGCATGTATCAACGAAGCAAACTCTGTTTAGGACGCTCTACGGGTTTGATTTTAACATGCCAGCAAATCTGAAGCGCAAATGTGCATCAGTGTACAGTGCTGATGACCCGAATAAAGTGCAAAAGTATCAGCTACAGCGACCGCACGACTTGGTGAGAGAAAACCAGGATTGTGCTAAACGAGTAACCAGGGAGGCCTATAACAAGGTACTAAACCCAGTCGTTTTGAACGTGGATGATCAAGTACTAACGAAGAATTGGGCTAGGAGAAACAAATTCTCACCTGTGTGGATAGGTCCGTATGTAGTAACAGAGATCCGAAGCCCAGTTGCAACAGTCGTAACGATTAAGGGCAAAAATAAAAAGCTACATAATAATTTGTTGAAATTATTCCACATTAGACCACGCGACTAAAGACATGTGTTAATAGTGTTTTACAAATGCTAACACAAGAGTAACAAGTAAACATGTACGTGTGTGTATCAAATAACACACGTAGCGCCGATTTTCAGAGACAATGTCAGTAAAAGTGTGCCACTTAAACTCAGGCAAGTAAAATTGACGTAATGAAAATCTGCTTATTAAGCACTGCTGAATGAAGACAGTAGAGAAAAATATTTTTTTTTTACATATTAAATAATAATAAACGGGTTCATTGCACGTATTTAAAAAATAAAATAAAATAGTAAGACAGTCGTGGGTAAGTAATATAAAACTTAACTTCCAATATGTACATACATACATACGGCGGTTAATGAAATGAAAGAAGTAGCGCCGGCAAAATCGGTGAAGTAAATATATATGGATGTAACTGTATAATGTACAGAATGAATGTACGAGTGAATATTTAAAGAAGTAAGTATTCTAGTTATAGGAATGGCTATGGCCATATAAGTAAGTATGTAGGGACATATGATTAGGAATTGGGAATTTGCAGATACTGCAGTAGGCTATATGTAGATATACTCGTACATAGGTTTTAACTGTTTATTGATTAGGAAATTAGCGTATGGAAATTTGAATAAATGTATATATTGGGATATAAAAAAAAATGTATAGGTTGATTGGGAAAATAAGCAATTAATTCTAGGTAATTTGAAGCGTCCAGGAGAAGGAGGGGCAAGAGGCTCTCCAGTATCACGAAGAGTTAGGGAGTGGATACACATAATGGGCACAGTGGAGCTAAGGGTATGAGTTTTAGAGTGCACACAGTGGAAGTGGATAGTAAAGGTATCCCGGCTGATGGGATAATTGGCCGCGATAAACTTTGGGGCCGTACCATACTGGATGCGCCCGACAAGCAGTTATCATTCTATGATAATAATAAGAATAGAATCCTTACTCTTCCATTAATGTCATGGCAGGAAGGAACAGTGACTAGGGTTAAGAAGTGTGGTATGGAGGTAGTAAACGGAAGGTCAACCAGTGTAGTTGCTATGCATGTAAATACGAAACTTAGGACTGTTGTTTTGCACAAGCAGCAGCTAGCGGAGGGCGTATATATTGGAGAAACCATAACGTACGTTGACAAGGGTAAGGTGTACGCTTGCGTACTCAACGCATCGGAAAGGGACTACCTGATGGATGAGGATTTTCGCCTAAGTTCACTAGTTTCGATAATTTTAAGGAACCGAGTTGTTTCTACGTCATTCCATGACATATTTTTGCTGGAAGGAGACCAGTTGACAAATACACCAGAGGTAGAGCATGAAATACCTACTAGAGTCGATCAACCACCGATTATCCAGAAACAATACAGATTGCCACAAGCTCACAAAGATAAGGTAAATCGGAAAGTGGAAGGAATGTTAAAAGATAACATAATTTCAACGAGTATCTCGCCTTGGAATTCACCAATAATTTTGGTACCAAAGAAGGGAGGTGCTCACGGTCAGAAGAAGTGGAGAATGGTCGTCGATTTTAGGAAATTGAACGACGCCACTATCAAGCAGGTGCTCCCGATACCAAGGATAGAAGAGATTCTGGATCAATTGGTTCATAGTAGATATTTTTCTACGCTTGATATAGCGAGTGGCTACCACCAAGTTCTGGAGGATACCCAAGATAAGCAGAAAACCGCGTTCAGCACCGGTTTAGGCCATTATGAGTTTAATAGAATGCCGTTTGGATTAACAGCAGCACCGGCTACCTTCCAACGGCTAATGAACCATGTGCTAACATGCTTACAAGGGTTAGATTGTTTTGTGTATCTCGATGATATTGTAATTTATGGGAAGAACTTGCAGCACCATTCGCAACGCTGCAAGGTGCTCCAGAAATTACGAGAACACAATTTGAAATTGAACACGGAGAAGTGTCAATTTTTGCGAAGAGAGGTGGTTTATTTAGGCCATCGTTGCTCAGAGGCAGGAGCACTGCCTGACCCGCAGAAGGTGGAATGCATTAAAAATCTAGCGATTCCGAGAAACAGAACGGAAGTGCAAGCATTCCTAGGACTAGTGAAATATTATAGAACGTTCGTGGAAGGACTAGCCGGAATTGCGTTGCCAATTAACAAGTTGCTACGAAAAGAGGCAAAGTTCGAATGGACAGAGAGATGTCAGCAAGCATTCGAGAGGCTAAAAGAAATAATTAGCTCGCCACCGATTTTGGCGTACCCGGACTTTGAGCAAACATTTTTGTTGACCACTGATGCTAGCAATGAAGCATTAAGTGCAGTATTGTCACAAGGGGAAGTCGGTAATGACCGACCAATAGCATTCGCAAGCAGGGCGCTCAGCGATACGGAGAAAAGATACTCCACAATAGAAACGGAATTCATAGCCATAGTGTGGGCTAAGAAGAATTTTAGGGCATATCTGTTAGGACGCCCATTTAAGATATACACTGATCACCAGCCGTTGAGAGGCATAGCCAACTTGAAAGACCAAACATCTAGGCTAGCCAGGTTCAGACACAAGTTGTCTGAGTATGATTTTGAAATCATATACAAACCTGGGAAGAAGAATCTGAATGCGGACACACTCAGCAGAGTACCGTAGGCACAGAAGGTATCAGTAGTACAAACGAGGGCCAAAGCACGGTCAGAAGAGGAGAATGCCGAGAGAATTCAAGGGGATAAAACGGATGCTACAAGAGATGTTAGCAATGCGGGTTTCGATGCCAATGAGCAAACAGCCAGTAGTGTCTAATGGCTGGAGGATAAAAAAGATATCCAGGCTGTGTTAAAGGGTTTCCATGATTCACCTCTAGGTGGACACCAGTGATTCTGGAAAACCCATGACAGAATTAGGCGACTATACGGATGGAAAGGTATGCTCAAGGACATTAAAAATATATAAAGAGTTGTCCAAAATATCAGGCCAATAAGCGTTCAAGGCTAACAAAGATGCCAATGGTGTAAACTGACATACCAAAACAGCCATTTGATCAAGTTCATATGGATATGGTAGGTATTCTTCCTGAGACAGTTTCAGGAAACAAGTACATCCTGACGTTCCAAGACAATTTCTCAAAGTATATGGCGTGCGTGGCTATAAATGATGCGGAAGCAGGTACGGTAGCCAAAGAATTATTTGATGAAATTATAGCACGATACAACATACCTAAGGTTTTGATAACCGACAATGGTTCCAATTCCGTATCGAAAGTATTCTCAGAAACTTGTAAAATGCTGGGAATGAAGAAGTTGCACATAACACCATATTATCCACAGGCGAATGGCTTATTGGAACGTAGTCATCGACCTCTGGCCGAGCACTTGCGCAGTTTTGCCAAGGAAGAGTGCTCGAATTGGGATCAATGGTTGACCACTGCAATGCAGGTACACAACAATACTGTGCATGTATCAACGAAGCAAACTCCGTTTAGGACGCTCTACGGGTTTGATTTTAACATGCCAGCAAATTTGAAGCGCAAATGTGCATCAGTGTACAATGCTGATGATCCGAATAAAGTGCAAAAGTATCAGCTACAGCGACCGCACGACTTGGTGAGAGAAAACCAGGATTGTGCTAAACGAGTAACCAGGGAGACCTATAACAAGGTACTAAACCCAGTCGTTTTGAACGTGGATGATCAAGTACTAACGAAGAATTGGGCTAGGAGAAACAAATTCTCACCTGTGTGGATAGGTCCGTATGTAGTAACAGAGATCCGAAGCCCAGTTACAACAGTCGTAACGATTAAGGGCAAAAATAAAAAGCTACATAATAATTTGTTGAAATTATTCCACATTAGACCACGCGACTAAAGACATGTGTTAATAGTGTTTTACAAATGCTAACACAAGAGTAACAAGTAAACATGTACGTGTGTGTATCAAATAACACACGTAGCGCCGATTTCCAGAGTCAATGTCAGTAAAAGTGTGCCACTTAAACTCGGGCAAGTAAAATTGACGTAATGAAAATCTGCTTATTAAGCACTGCTGACAGTAGAGAAAAATATTTTTTTTTTACATATTAAATAATGATAAACGGGTTCATTGCACGTATTTAAAAAATAAAATAAAATAGTAAGACAGTCGTGGGTAAGTAATATAAAACTTAACTTCCAATATGTACATACATACATACGGCGGTTAATGAAATGAAAGAAGTAGCGCCGGCAAAATCGGTGAAGTAAATATATATGGATGTAACTGTATAATGTACAGAATGAATGTACGAGTGAATATTTAAAGAAGTAAGTATTCTAGTTATAGGAATGGCTATGGCCATATAAGTAAGTATGTAGGGACATATGATTAGGAATTGGGAATTTGCAGATACTGCAGTAGGCTATATGTAGATATACTCGTACATAGGTTTTAACTGTTTATTGATTAGGAAATTAGCGTATGGAAATTTGAATAAATGTATATATTGGGATATAAAAAAAAATGTATAGGTTGATTGGGAAAATAAGCAATTAATTCTAGGTAATTTGAAGCGTCCAGGAGAAGGAGGGGCAAGAGGCTCTCCAGTATCACGAAGAGTTAGGGAGTGGATACACATAATGGGCACAGTGGAGCTAAGGGTATGAGTTTTAGAGTGCACACAGTGGAAGTGGATAGTAAAGGTATCCCGGCTGATGGGATAATTGGCCGCGATAAACTTTGGGGCCGTACCATACTGGATGCGCCCGACAAGCAGTTATCATTCTATGATAATAATAAGAATAGAATCCTTACTCTTCCATTAATGTCATGGCAGGAAGGAACAGTGACTAGGGTTAAGAAGTGTGGTATGGAGGTAGTAAACGGAAGGTCAACCAGTGTAGTTGCTATGCATGTAAATACGAAACTTAGGACTGTTGTTTTGCACAAGCAGCAGCTAGCGGAGGGCGTATATATTGGAGAAACCATAACGTACGTTGACAAGGGTAAGGTGTACGCTTGCGTACTCAACGCATCGGAAAGGGACTACCTGATGGATGAGGATTTTCGCCTAAGTTCACTAGTTTCGATAATTTTAAGGAACCGAGTTGTTTCTACGTCATTCCATGACATATTTTTGCTGGAAGGAGACCAGTTGACAAATACACCAGAGGTAGAGCATGAAATACCTACTAGAGTCGATCAACCACCGATTATCCAGAAACAATACAGATTGCCACAAGCTCACAAAGATAAGGTAAATCGGAAAGTGGAAGGAATGTTAAAAGATAACATAATTTCAACGAGTATCTCGCCTTGGAATTCACCAATAATTTTGGTACCAAAGAAGGGAGGTGCTCACGGTCAGAAGAAGTGGAGAATGGTCGTCGATTTTAGGAAATTGAACGACGCCACTATCAAGCAGGTGCTCCCGATACCAAGGATAGAAGAGATTCTGGATCAATTGGTTCATAGTAGATATTTTTCTACGCTTGATATAGCGAGTGGCTACCACCAAGTTCTGGAGGATACCCAAGATAAGCAGAAAACCGCGTTCAGCACCGGTTTAGGCCATTATGAGTTTAATAGAATGCCGTTTGGATTAACAGCAGCACCGGCTACCTTCCAACGGCTAATGAACCATGTGCTAACATGCTTACAAGGGTTAGATTGTTTTGTGTATCTCGATGATATTGTAATTTATGGGAAGAACTTGCATTCCATTCGCAACGCTGCAAGGTGCTCCAGAAATTACGAGAACACAATTTGAAATTGAACACGGAGAAGTGTCAATTTTTGCGAAGAGAGGTGGTTTATTTAGGCCATCGTTGCTCAGAGGCAGGAGCACTGCCTGACCCGCAGAAGGTGGAATGCATTAAAAATCTAGCGATTCCGAGAAACAGAACGGAAGTGCAAGCATTCCTAGGACTAGTGAAATATTATAGAACGTTCGTGGAAGGACTAGCCGGAATTGCGTTGCCAATTAACAAGTTGCTACGAAAAGAGGCGAAGTTCGAATGGACAGAGAGATGTCAGCAAGCATTCGAGAGGCTAAAAGAAATAATTAGCTCGCCACCGATTTTGGCGTACCCGGACTTTGAGCAAACATTTTTGTTGACCACTGATGCTAGCAATGAAGCATTAAGTGCAGTATTGTCACAAGGGGAAGTCGGTAATGACCGACCAATAGCATTCGCAAGCAGGGCGCTCAGCGATACGGAGAAAAGATACTCCACAATAGAAACGGAATTCATAGCCATAGTGTGGGCTAAGAAGAATTTTAGGGCATATCTGTTAGGACGCCCATTTAAGATATACACTGATCACCAGCCGTTGAGAGTCATAGCCAACTTGAAAGACCAAACATCTAGGCTAGCCAGGTTCAGACACAAGTTGTCTGAGTATGATTTTGAAATCATATACAAACCTGGGAAGAAGAATCTGAATGCGGACACACTCAGCAGAGTACCGTAGGCACAGAAGGTATCAGTAGTACAAACGAGGGCCAAAGCACGGTCAGAAGAGGAGAATGCCGAGAGAATTCAAGGGGATAAAACGGATGCTACAAGAGATGTTAGCAATGCGGGTTTCGATGCCAATGAGCAAACAGCCAGTAGTGTCTAATGGCTGGAGGATAAAAAAGATATCCAGGCTGTGTTAAAGGGTTTCCATGATTCACCTCTAGGTGGACACCAGTGATTCTGGAAAACCCATGACAGAATTAGGCGACTATACGGATGGAAAGGTATGCTCAAGGACATTAAAAATATATAAAGAGTTGTCCAAAATATCAGGCCAATAAGCGTTCAAGGCTAACAAAGATGCCAATGGTGTAAACTGACATACCAAAACAGCCATTTGATCAAGTTCATATGGATATGGTAGGTATTCTTCCTGAGACAGTTTCAGGAAACAAGTACATCCTGACGTTCCAAGACAATTTCTCAAAGTATATGGCGTGCGTGGCTATAAATGATGCGGAAGCAGGTACGGTAGCCAAAGAATTATTTGATGAAATTATAGCACGATACAACATACCTAAGGTTTTGATAACCGACAATGGTTCCAATTCCGTATCGAAAGTATTCTCAGAAACTTGTAAAATGCTGGGAATGAAGAAGTTGCACATAACACCATATTATCCACAGGCGAATGGCTTATTGGAACGTAGTCATCGACCTCTGGCCGAGCACTTGCGCAGTTTTGCCAAGGAAGAGTGCTCGAATTGGGATCAATGGTTGACCACTGCAATGCAGGTACACAACAATACTGTGCATGTATCAACGAAGCAAACTCCGTTTAGGACGCTCTACGGGTTTGATTTTAACATGCCAGCAAATTTGAAGCGCAAATGTGCATCAGTGTACAATGCTGATGATCCGAATAAAGTGCAAAAGTATCAGCTACAGCGACCGCACGACTTGGTGAGAGAAAACCAGGATTGTGCTAAACGAGTAACCAGGGAGACCTATAACAAGGTACTAAACCCAGTCGTTTTGAACGTGGATGATCAAGTACTAACGAAGAATTGGGCTAGGAGAAACAAATTCTCACCTGTGTGGATAGGTCCGTATGTAGTAACAGAGATCCGAAGCCCAGTTACAACAGTCGTAACGATTAAGGGCAAAAATAAAAAGCTACATAATAATTTGTTGAAATTATTCCACATTAGACCACGCGACTAAAGACATGTGTTAATAGTGTTTTACAAATGCTAACACAAGAGTAACAAGTAAACATGTACGTGTGTGTATCAAATAACACACGTAGCGCCGATTTCCAGAGTCAATGTCAGTAAAAGTGTGCCACTTAAACTCGGGCAAGTAAAATTGACGTAATGAAAATCTGCTTATTAAGCACTGCTGACAGTAGAGAAAAATATTTTTTTTTTACATATTAAATAATGATAAACGGGTTCATTGCACGTATTTAAAAAATAAAATAAAATAGTAAGACAGTCGTGGGTAAGTAATATAAAACTTAACTTCCAATGTGTACATACATACATACGGCGGTTAATGAAATGAAAGAAGTAGCGCCGGCACCATCGGTGAAGTAAATATATATGGATGTAACTGTATAATGTACAGAATGAATGTACGAGTGAATATTTAAAGAAGTAAGTATTCTAGTTATAGGAATGGCTATGGCCATATAAGTAAGTATGTAGGGACATATGATTAGGAATTGGGAATTTGCAGATACTGCAGTAGGCTATATGTAGATATACTCGTACATAGGTTTTAACTGTTTATTGATTAGGAAATTAGCGTATGGAAATTTGAATAAATGTATATATTGGGATATAAAAAAAAATGTATAGGTTGATTGGGAAAATAAGCAATTAATTCTAGGTAATTTAAAGCGCCTTGAATGTATGTATGTATTCATATACGAGCTAATTACAGAATGGAAAATAGGATCGTTAATGGATATATACATATCAGGCTAGAAGTAAATTTAAATAGAAAGTAATTGTATGCGATGAAATATATAGTCATGCAGTGGTCAAAGTTTTGACACAAACGGGATAATTTTATATAATCTGGTTTTTGTCGGAGAACAAATGAATTTGTTCGAAACTGAAATGGGTGGTAGCTCACGTGTTAAAAAAGAGCACGAAAAATTAATCGAAGCAAAACTGATGCCCTATATGGCTATGAAAACACATAGTCCGGTCCTCTTTTCCTCTAGGATGCAGTAGCGAATGTAGGGGGAAAAGACGAGTGGACGCAAATTCAATGATATAGCATTCAATTATAGAATAAGCATATTGTAGAAACATTGTTTTTTGTTTATATGTTCAGGAATAGCGTATGTTTAAGAAAACTTAAAATTAAAAAAATTATAATCTGTGCAAAGTTCACATTAGAAACAAAAGTAGTTTAGAAAATAATTAGAGTTACAAAAATTAATTAATTAAAATTTAAATTTGTAATGAAATAAGTGTTATAATAAAAAAACAAAAATCATACTAAATTGGAAAATTATACCCAAGAGTATATATAGTACATATAGTGTATTTATTTAATTATTATAAAATTTTGAAATTCATTTATTAAATTGACTTATGAAATGTTTGACAAAAATTGAACATAGAAGAAATACCAAACTAAAATGTATACTAGAAAATTAATAAAATTATTATAGATGTTCTCTAAATAGCTCTGATGATGTGAAGCGAAGCAGGAAGTTCCGGGAACAGCGGATATCGGAAGTCGGTGCGGACTGGAAGACCAAAGTAGTATTCGGAAAGATGCGTTTTTGAAAAACAGAGATTTTTGGCAGTTATCTAAGGTTTGTGACCCCAAGGATGCCAACATATTATATTGGGGATGAATGGCGACGGAAGTAATTTTAATTTTGCGAAACGGGATATGGTCGAAGCATTTGAACGGGTTGTGGATGAGTTATTGACAAGCAACGAAAAATAAACAAGATTCCTTGCGGAGTCATATTTTGCATTGGACAGTTTTATATTACAATGTCCACCCAGTGTATCACAAACTCAACAGAATCGATTTTGAATAATTTGAAGATGGGTAAAAGCTTAAGGAGGGTGACTGAAACCACCACCAAATATAATAAGCAGAGGAAATTTGGCTCACGGAAGTTAATTGCTTCATTGAAGTATATGTCCAATCTAGAGTATGAACATATGAAATGTGATTTACATATGAAATTTGATTTAATACAAGAGGACACAGAGACTGGTAACCGACCAGAGTACAAAAATTACATCATTAAACGTGTATCTCAGAAAAATACCGATTGTCTCCATATCAAAGCCAAACGATGTCAAATACCATTATGAGGAAGCTCAAGAGAAACACTTCCACTATAAAACGCATTGCTGCAAAGTAAGAAGGTGTATTGTAATCTCTCATGTATTCCAAATGTTTTTTACAAATTGAATACTATAAACAGAGGCAGTACCACCTACAGCCGTGGGGCAGTTTTAATGGCAAACCAGATCGCCAACCTATAACATCTGTGTACGTACCGATCCAGAAAGAAGGGAGGTGTATGCAGAGTTCATCGATGGACTTCACTCTCGCAGGGCGGACGTTCCAGGACCAACAATTGCAAAAAGAGTCGATGAAAGACCGAATATAAAAAGGGGTATATAAAAAAAAAAAAATTTTAAGAAAATAACAAAATAAAACAAAAGAGAAAAAACTATAAAAGAAGAAGTAATAAGAGAAAAGAAAAAAAAACATACACAAGTAAAAAGAAAAGAATAGAATAATAGAACCCAAATAAGGCGAATTTAAAAAAAAAGATGAAAAATTATACATATGTACTATAGGTTTAAGAAAAAGCACAGATTGTTTAAAGTGCAGAAAAGAGAAAAATCCTGTAAAGATTCATTAGAAATTAGTTGCACTAACTTCTTTTAGAAAGAGGGGAGGGATGTTGTGAGTTAGATTAAGCTGCCTGCGCGTAGTGTCTTACATCATCAACTCCTAACAGATGCCACACATTCTGTGTGATTAGCATGTGTTAAAGTTACTTAAGAAAGCACATATTTTTAGGGTGCGAGTATTTTGAATTAATATTACCTATGTAATATTTATTATGTAAACTTTTAGAGTGCTTCCGCTAATATAAGGGTGGCAGACAGATCGATAGCAGCAGGAGGCAGAAGGGTAAGGTAAGAAGGACAAATTCTTATGAAGCTGATCCAAATCAACCTCCACCATTGTAAACTCGCCTCTGCGAACTTGATGGTCCGCATTCGTTCCGGTGGTTTTCACGTGGCCCTCATCCAAGAGCCGTGGATATGCGGCAACAAAATCTGCGGTTTGAAGATGAGAGGCTTCAAGATGATAGCCGCTCAGAGCACAGGTAAGCCTCGTGCTTGTATAGTTGCAAAGGATAACATTAACATCTTTTTGCTCCCACAGTTAAGTAATGGCGATACGGTGGCGGCAAGCATTGAGCTGCAAAATAGCAGTCTCTGGGTAGCCTCCGCATATATGCCTCACGACAAGGTCGCTCCACCAGAGGAGGTTCGGACATTGGTCATGGAGGCAGCCGCAGCCAAAAGGAACTTGGTTGTCTCCAGTGACGTAAACGCACACAACACTTTGTGGGGAAGTTCAAACACTAACGCAAGAGGTGAGTCAGTTATAGACTTCATTATAGAGAATAAGCTTAGTGTGGTAAATTTCGGCTCAGAGCCGACGTTTATAACACAAAATATAAGGGAAGTTTTAGATATTACCCTGACCTTCGATAACTTCGCTAACAATATAAAAATATGGAGAGTGTCGAATGAAAATTCCTACTCTGACCATCGAAATATAGAATACGAAGTGAAAGAGCTCCAGTTAAGACCTTTAGAAATATAAGGAGAACGGACTGGGGGAAGTATAGGAAAACTCTCAGGGCCTCGCTGCCAATAAATCCCCCGTCTGATCCCACAGACCCTGTGGAATTAGACGGGCTGATCAATCAAGTAACCACGGCCCTGAATAGTTCACTGACAGCCGGGTGCCCGGTTGTAAAACTGAGAGGCAAGGACAAACCTCCTTGGTGGTCAATGGATCTACGCCTTCTCCGGAAGTCCAACAGGCGGCTATTTAACAGGGCTAAAACTTCGGGTCTGCCCGCGGACTGGGAAGCCTACAAGGCTGAGCTAAAAATATACAAGAAAGCAATCAGAATTGCGCAGCGACAGTCTTAGCAAAACTATTGTAGGGATGTGGAAGAAACATCGGAAGCAGCTAGACTAAGAAGAATCCTAGCGAGGACACCACACAACCTGGGCTACCTTAAAGGTCCGGGTGATGTGTGGAGTGAATCGAACGAGGAATCTTTGGCTCTGCTCTTAGATACGCATTTTCCAGGCAGTAGCACAGTGGAGGGTGATAACCCGACACCTAGGGGCAGGCAGTCGGAGATAGGGAATGCGATAGTTACAGTCGAGAAAATTCAGTGGGCCATTAACACCTTTGGTCCATATAAATCTCCGGGTCCGGATGGAATCTATCCAGCTGAACTGCAACAATCACGGGACATAATTACGCCCTGGGTTGTGACTGCAATTAGAAGCTGTCTAAATATGGGCTATATTCCGCTGAGATGGAGAGAAACGAAGGTTTCCTTCATACCCAAGGCAGGCAGGTCCTCTCATGTAAATCCTAAAGACTTCAGACCAATCAGTATCACGTCTTTCCTCCTAAAAACACTGGAGAGAGTGATGGATGCACACTTACGGGAAGCTATAACTGGTAGAATCTCCTCGGCACAACATGCATACACGAAGGGCAAATCGACAGAGACGGCGTTACACGTACTTATTGGTAGAGTGGAAAAAGCCATCCAGCAGAAAGATTTCGCACTAGCGGCGTTCATTGACATAGAAGGCGCTTTCAACAACATAAATGCGAACGCCATTACTGGAACTTTAGAAGCTCTCAGCGTATACCCTAATATGGTAGCGATGGTAGAAATGATACTCGTCAGTAGAAGGGTAACTGCCAGCTTAGGTTCCGCACCTTAAGCAGACAGGTCTGCAGAGGCACTCCTCAGGGAGGAGTCCTCTTCCCCCTACTCTGGAATTTGGCGGTAAATTCATTACTGCTAGCCTTAGAGAGGGAGGGTTGCATTGTTGTCGCCTACGCTGATGACTTGGAAATTGTGATCAGAGGGAAATATCCAAACACTCTTATGGATATTTTGCGCTCTAGCATGGCCACGCTTACTGGTTGGACGGAAAGAAGGGGATTAGGGTTAAAACCTGAGAAAATGGAATAAATCCTCTTTTCTAAGAAAAATAGATCTCCTGAGGTCTCCCCGCTAACATACAAAGGTGTGGAAATTCCGATGAAGGAGACAGTTAGATATTTGGGACTAGTACTAGATAGAAAACTTACCTGGAAACCCAATATTGAAGAAAGAGTCAGGAAGGCCAATATTGCTTTGTACACATGTAACAAAGCGGTCGGAATCAGCTGGGGGCTATCCCCGCGAATTATGCACTGGCTATACATTTCGGTGGTCAGACTCATATTGCTATATGGAATACTGGTATGGTGGCCAGCCACTCAGAAACAAAGCTATTTGAAGCTTCTGAGCAAGGTCCAAAGAACGGCTTTTTTATGTATCTCTGGTGCCTTAAGGACCACGCCTACTGAAGCTTTAGAAGTAATACTCAACCTACCTACATTAGAGCTGGTAGGGAAACAAGTGGCCGCCACAGCAGCACTAAGGCTGAAATGTGCGGCGTTATGGCATGACCGGCAGATTGGTCACTCGACTATTGCGCATACCTGGAGTAGTTCTATCCAACACATTGACCACTCTATACCTAATCTCAACTTCGAAAGGCACTGCCAGACATATATTCCGTCTAGAAGAGAGTGGCAAACACCAATGCCATGGAGAAGGGGGGAACTTAATTTCTACACTGACGGATCCAAACTTGACAGTAGAGTCGGTTTTGGAGTTTTCTCACAAGAATTGGGACTGGAACTTTCTTTTCGTCTCCCCGACCACTGCAGTGTCTATCAAGCAGAGGTCCTAGCCATAAAACAGGTAGCCGTTTACTTAAATAGACATGCCGTAACAAGAAATATTATAAATATCTACTCGGATAGCCAGGCGGCCATCTTGTCAATGAATTCGGTGGCACTGAAATCAAAGGTTGCTCAGGACTGCCGGCGAGCCCTAAATGATATCAATACCGCTTTCAAGGTACGCCTTATATGGGTTCCGGGGCATAGAGCTACTGCGGGAAACTGTAGGGCTGATAACTTAGCCAGACGGGGTACCAACCTTCCTTTAGGCATGGACAGATGTGAAATTGGAATACCTATTGCCACCTATAAACTGATGCTGTAGGAGAGGGTCGTGCGTGAGACCAATGGGTCTTGGGCACAAGAGGGCACTTGCTTAACGACTAGGCTAATATGGCCGGAACTTAATAGTAGGAAAACTAGAGACTTGCTTGCCTTGCCGAGAGAGAATATCTCTAACGTCGTGGCATGTATAACTGGTCACTGGCTTTTCGGCAGACATGCTGTCAGGCTGGGAGTATTCTCTCATGAATACTGCAGAAGCTGTAGGGATGAGGAGGAGGAGGAGACTGTGGAACATCTCTTTTGTAGTTGCCCCGCTCTGGCCAGAAGCAGAGCGAGTTCTTTAGGCAAATACGCTTTTAGCTCTCTTTCAGAGGTGTCTAGCGCGAAGATCAAACAAATCCTGCGCTTTATTAGGGCTTCAAAATGGTTCAACGAGTGAATCGGAGGTGCGTTGTGGCGCGGTGGTATCACAATGGACCCATAGTGGTCTGAATGAGCTGGTCCTTGAACTGGCTGCCACATTAACCTAACCTAACCTAGGGTGCTACAGTTTTGCAGTCGAGCCACCGAAGGGCATTGAAGAGTGCACCATCAGCATTTCAGAATGGCGTAGGTCAGAAGGCTTGACCAACTGGCACCAATTAACAGGTGCGAAACTGGAACACCAGAAAGGTCAGTTTTTGTATTGTAATTGTGAATTGTAAATTTTATATAATAGTTAGTATTCTAAGAAATAAAGGCTTGTGATTTTAAAACTAAAAGTGTAATGTAGTGATTTTTCCAAAGAGTGATTTAGGCTTTTCAGATACACGCGCACAGCAGAAGGACGTATCCCGTCAAACAAGGACAATACCCAACATTTTGGCGCAGCCGGTAGGATCCAATATCGAGTGCCAGGAAAAGAGCACTCCTACGCGGTGTTGTGGGTTAGAACCAAGCTACCTACGTGTAGTTGACTAACAGCATCGACTCCTAATAGATGCCACACTCTGTTGAATTAGCATGTGCTAAAATTGTTTAACAATATGACATACTTTTAGGGTCTAAGTATTTTAAGTTAATATTACCTATGTAATATTTATTATGTAAACTTTTAGGGTGCTACAGTTTTGCAGTCGAGCCACCGAAGGGCATTGAAAGTTAGAATGCACCATCGGCATTTCAGAATGGCGTAGGTCAGTTGGCTTGACCAACTGACACCAATTAACAGGTGCGAAACTGGAACAATTAAATGCTATTATTACGATGCTCATACGTTACGGATTTATTTTTAAATATGGATTTCGGTTTTTTCGAATTGGGAGGATTTTATTTTTTTTGAACAGATGCATGGAGATTTTTCTTTGAGATTGGGTTGTTCAACGGGATATTTATTGTATTAGGCATAGTACATGGGACTATCGAAGGAAGTGAAGGAGTTGCTGAAATCCTAGGAAGTGGTGGGCAAAGAGGTACAGAGGTTGATTTCCAACTTCAGGAAGGACCGGAAAAGGATGTAAAAACGGTGAAGTATTATCACAGACGAATCACCGAGGTGCAAGGTTTGGTGGAAAAATTTCAAAACAACCACGTAAAATTACTGCCGCACAAGGAGGTCTGTAGGGACGACTAATACTTTGCGACGAATTTTCCTGGATATGTGGAAAATTTAGTGTCTGGGTGGCTCAAGGTATTCGAGACGGATTTAGCAACAATTGTGGCACCGAGTGGGTCTCCGTTAAAGAGCAAAGAAGACGCACAGGACGAATTAAAAGCAGTAAAAACAGAGGTGAATATTTTCACCGAGAGGATGTTCGAACATTTCGAAACCAGCGCGGGTAAGACTGAAGCCCAGACGTTATGGGAGGAGGCAGAGTAAGGGGTAGAATATCGCCTTTGGAAGCAGCGCAGATTTTGCGCTGACTGCTATCTTGAGCAAGAGGAAAAAGAATTAGAGGAAGTACGTAAGGAAAAGGAAGATCTTAAAGCTGATAGAGGATTCCTTCAAAATAAAACTAAGGAACTCTCAAGGCGGCTCGAGGAAACAGAGGTGGAAGCTTCTTTGTTAGAGCAAGAGAATTTCAAGTTTAGGGAAGTGACGGTAGAAGTGAAGCCATCCCAAGTGAGACCAAGGTCGGTGTCGACGTCGGAAATACAAACGCAGACGGTTCAAGCTTCGATACTGGGAGTAGGAGGATCAGGATACTTGACACCCCAGTGTACCCGAGGACATCTCGTTCCGAAAATAGTAGTGAGGGATTGCAATTTAGGAGGGCTACCGATTAGTTTCAGTGAAGACCAGGCACAGCGCGAATCGCAGGTGAATAAGAAAGCAGCGACTCAACCGACGAGCGCAGGATAAAGCGTCTCAGTCAGAAGAGCCTATATACGACACGCCAACTAGGTTGGAAGCACGGCGGCCACTAAGTTTGCGCCAGGATCTGGTTAAGTATCTATTGGAAGAGGGGGTTAATAGTCAATTAGCTACACAAGAGGTGAGCGATACAGTTATTCCTGTGGTGGTCAACTCGACAGTCAGAATGAGCATTCTGGAGGTGGCCAAAGCTGTGGAGAAGCTTGTGCCTATGTTTTCTGGCGTTGAGATTTACGATCTCAGGACGGAAATCAGGAGGTTCAAGGAAGGATACGAGCTTGCCCAACAAAGTCTTCCGGGAGCGGAGGTTGAACACTTGATAAGATGCATAAGACAGAGAACAACAGGAGACGTGTTTGATTTGTTGGCGCATAGCCCAGTAGACAACCTGACTGATTTATATGCTCTCCTGGACAGAACATACTTGAAACAAAAATCGTACGACGTACCCGTAAGAGAGATCCAGGAGTCTACTCAGAAGCCTGGAGAAGAATTGAGAGCCTGTGGCCGCAGGCTCCAGTCACTAGGGAGTGCAGCGAGTGCAGAAGCAAACAGGCAATTTCCTGAAAGTGCGTCGGTATACAAATCGCAAATAGAGAGGGCCATGGTGACGGTGTTCAAGGCCGGTTTAGTAAATAGGAACTTGGCCAATTACACGCTAGGTCTGACAAAACGATCAATGGCAGATTTGATAGAGGCAGTTATGTCTGCAGAGGTGGCCATTCAGCAAAGAGCCACGACGGGGGCATATGCTGGACGAGTGCACCCGCTGGTTCGAGTGTCCCGCGACAAGAATTGGGGGATAACGGGAAACGGGGAATGGACCATAGAGATCGACGACCGGCTGTAGAGGTCGTATGCTCATTTTATAATAGGCACGGGCATTTATGGGATGAGTGCCGGACGAGGAGGAATACTCCGTTTTGTGAGGATTGCGGTAATTATGGACACCAAAGAGGGATGAATTGTCCAAGGAATGCATCAGCAAGACAACAGGGTAGACAGTACTACTCCAGAGAAAGTTTCGGAAATCAGCAGCAAAGTACCATTGCCAGTCAGCAGAGACCCGTGTTGCCTCGTGGAAACCCAGGGGACCGCACATGGCAGCGGAACACGGGCGGCACTAGTAATAACCGTCATACCTATGCTTCGCAGCATAACCAATCATACGATGCTAGGATCGAACGGAAAGGAAGTCGCCAACCGACATGTGCATGGTGTGGGCGCATTGGCCATATGTCAGAGAACTGTTTCGCAAGGAATAGCAACAGGCAGAATCAGGGAAACCGGTAGGGGGCCAACCTCAGTCAGGTTCAAGAAGATTTCTCTCCTGTTCCGAGGAGATAGACACCCCAGCCGATTCCTGGCTAAGTGGGATGTCCATCTCCTCCGGCCTGTCGGTTAAGGGACCGGGTGCCCCCCCCCCAACAGGTCGTGCTCCATGCTTTCATTGTCGATGGGACCAGATGCCCCCTCGGCCAATGATGGCTGTTGGCTCATTGTAGCCACAATATGCACATTTGAAGGTGTGCAGTCCATTTTTTTTCATATAGGCTTAAGTTTTCCATATATTTTTCTTTAGTTTTCTTTTGCATTTTGGTCACCCACGGGCGCCCCCGTGGTAAGGCTAATTAAAACCGTAGGTTCGCCGGACCTCGTACGGAGTTCGCTATTAAGCATGACTCTACCCCGTCAAGCAAGCTCACTGGCATAGCTGTTCCACCGTGAATTTAGGGTGTTTTTTTTATGGGCCAATATGTCTGGTGAACCCTGCCCCAGGGAGTTTTCTCTCTCCCCCGCCCGGCAATCGGCGACCCAAGTCCAGCAGAGACATGACCGTACTGAAAGTGGGCCATTGGTCTGTAAAGTAATTGCCGCACTTCCCCGAAGGGCTGACCAATTGTTAGTGTCTAGGCGATCCGGCGGTCTCAGTGAGACGTTCGATGTTGGCCAGTACGACTACTAACTAGCCTTAACGACTGAGCAGGAATCGTAGAAAACTACTTTCAACCTGTGCGTTGAAGGTAGTTCTTAGTTTGCGTAACTGGACCATGTCACTGTCTTTCATGTCCCATGTTCCAGCACACAGTAAGCCCCTACACCGCAACAAGGTGACTACCCAGCGTAGGGGCTGGGTAGTCACCTTCCCATAAATCAAAGGCAATATAGAACTCCAGAGGCTCATCGTGAAGAAATGAATCGACAGGTGGACAAGTTGTTGGAGGAGGGCATAATAATGCCGAGCAATTCTCCATGGAATTCACCTTTATTATTGTTTCCGAAAAAGTCCCAGGATAACACAAAGAAATGGAGATTGGTGGTCGATTTCAGGTAATTAAATGACGTCACGCTGAAGCAAGTTTTTCCGATCCCAAGTATGGACGAAATTCTGGATCAGTTGGGTCATTGTAGGTATTGCTCTACGCTAGATTTGGCTAGTGGATACCATCAAGTTTTGATGGGTGCGGGAGACAGAGAGAAAACAGCATTCAGTACGTCTTTGGGTCATTTTGAGTTCAAACAAATGCCATTCGGAATTACTGGTGCTCCAGCAACTTTTCAGAGGCTTATGAATAGCATTTTAACTGGTCTGCAAGGTATTGACTGTTTTGTATACCTAGATGATATAGTGGTATATGGAAGGAATCTGTCAGACCACAGTAGTAAGTTGAGTAAAGTACTGGATCGACTGAGGGAGCATGGTCTCAAGCTCAACACGAAGAAGTGTAACTTCCTGCGACACGAGGTGATCTATCTAGGACACAAGTGTACTGAGAAAGGTGCGCTTCCTGATCCTGCGAAGATAAAATGCGACAAGAATATTGCTCAGCCAAGTAACAGGAAAGACGTACAAGCTTTTCTTGGTTTAGCAAATTATTATAGGAAATTCGTGAAGAATATGGCACAGTTGTCGCTGCCAATCACGAACTTGCTACATAAGGACATAAAATTCGAATGGACGGAGTCATGCCAACAGGCGTTCGAAGGTTTGAAATTGGCTATTACGACATCGCCCATCCTGATTTACCCGGACTTTAAAAAGCATTTCATTTTAACGACAGACGCCAGTGGTGAAGCTCTGGGAGCGGTTCCTTCGCAGGAACAAGAGTGCGCGATCATCCCATAGCTTTCGCGAGTAGAGCGCTGAGTGAGACCGAGAAGCGGTACTCTACGATAGAGAGGGAGATGCTCGGTATAGTTTGGGCCACTCGTAACTTCAGATCATACCTTTTGGGGAGGCAGTTCACGGTTTACACCGACCACCAACCGCTAAGGGGAATCGTAAATTTGAAGGATCAAACGTCTAGACTGGCACGATTCAGGCATAAGCTGTCCGAGTACACATTTGATATTGTATAAGTTAATGAAATGCACGTTTTGAAGTGTGAATTATTAATGATCCTCTTTATTGGTTATTACGCTTTTTTATAGTATTTTTGTCATTACATAAATTTGCTTAATACTAAAATTATTTGGAAACAAGTGCAAAAAAGGAAAAGTTAAAATTAAAGGTAAATGGCATAGACATAGCGTCAGCACCTTTGGGGTATGAGAATAAATGTTCTAAATGGTAAAGCTTGGCTTGTGTGGGCATTTCCTGGTTTCGTGGAAATACACCAAAAGTAAATGAAATAACACACTTGCATGTGCACTGAGTTGGGGCATAGCTACTGTGGGAAATGCAATGTAAGCTTTGCGAAGATATTTCGAAATGTTAAAATAACATTTCCTGAATTCTGAGAAATATTCAGTAGCTGTAGAAAAATAAATTTAAATATTTGGAATGTTAACTCCTCCCCCTTTAAATTCCAACGTCCACGTTGGATGAGTCATGATTTTGGTAATCAATGGAATGGACATGTACTGTTTCTATTTTTAAGGTTTGCTTTCTGGCCAAAATTTTCTTTGCCAAAAGGAAAATTAATCCCAGTATAATGACAGTAGGAAAGGTAAGGCTAGTAACGAGGGCTGCCTTATTCTTATGGGTCAAATCACGTATCTCTTCTAGATTTTTGACGTGTAAGTCTTTTAAAGCTTTTAAGGAAAGTACTTCTTCGTATGAAGATACGTTGTTCATAGATTGTACTATGGCAGGCATTGGGCGAGCCATTGTTTTTTCTTTGCTGAAGTAAGTTTTATCACCTATAGTTAAGGTAGTATTATGAAACTTTACCAAGAATGTTCCGTTAAGGGAAACTTCCTTTTTATCTAGTGAAATTATGCCCCTATATCCGTTTAATAGCATTAGACCAGGCATAACCTCTTCAATTGTTGGTAAATGATGATGGTTTGTTGTCGGACAGACGGACGGCGTTCCGGACAGAAGATTAGGTAAGCATTCGGTATCTGTAATGTTGTCAACGTTTTCTCTGTTGCACAAGGATATTTCGTTAATTAATTTACAATTAGTTTTTATTTCTAATATTGAATCTTTGCATAGAATAAAATTTACCTTTTTTATATTAATTACAAAATTGCCTTTTTTTACAGGTCTTATAAATAGGTTTTTACAAATAATATTCTCGGTCTTAGGCAAGTTTACAATAAAAATTAATGTGTTTTTGCTAGAACTTATTTTAACCTCTGCAAACTCGAGGGCTTCGATAAGATTAATATAAGGCAAACTTTGATTTGTAAAAAAATCCCTTATGGTTGTCAGTTCTGAGTTCGATAATATAAATGAATTTACGATGCCGCTTTTGGCCCATTGTATCGCGTAATTAATGTTTATAAGTTCCTCGGTTAAGATTTTTAATTTACGTTCGACGTCTTTAACTATTAAAGTCCTTAGTGAGTCCGAAGTTTTAATGGAATTAAGTACAGTGTTCGTCATGTTCGTAATGATTTGCAGCCTTTCTTCAATGGCTTTATTGATTACTATTTGATTTTGGTTATTTTTTAGCAGATTTTTAGTTTGGTCTGAAATAATTTGGAAATCTTCGTGGTCGGGTGTTCCAGCAATCCATTTCCAGGCAGTGCCTAGTGCGTCTATGGATCTTGCAGAGCGTTTAGGTCTCAATTCGTCAAGGATTTTTAGTGATGAGTTAAGTTCATGTAGTAGGAAGGTATAGCTAGCGTCTTTTCTCGTGATGTCCTTTTTAATTGTTTCTTCAATAGTGGTCAGTATTTTGTTGTATTGTTCCAAGTCGATAACGTGTAAAATTTTGAAAGTTCCGATGACTAATTTTGATTGTCCTGTCTCAGTAGCTATTACTTGTGAATTTGAATAGTCCAGGATTTGAGTTTCTGGTCTGATTGACGCAATCAGGGTCCTGCAAATAGCGTAAATTAATTTCTTATTAAATTCTTGTGAACAATTTTTTTGGATTCTGTTATAATAATTCCTCCCTTGTCTTCTTTAACTATTTCTTGTTTGTACCTCGGGGTCAATTTATTTCCTAATCGTTTATTGCCTTTTACAAAAACAATATCTCCTGGAAGATACGTCCTAATTTCTGTTCTCTTTCTGTTGTGCGTCTTAAGGTCCTTATCTTGTTTTTCTGATATTTTTTGAGTGGTCAAAAGTCTGTCCTTTTTTAGTTGAGAGGGGTCTGTATAGTCTCTTCCAAAAAATGCTTCTATTGGTTTTTTATTTATGGTAGAATGTATGGAATAGTTATATTTATTAAGGGAGTTATTTAAAAGGTCCTTGAAAGAATCGTAAATTTTTTCGGCGTTAAGGCACCTCATTATTTCTGTGAGTGTAGAATGAAAACGCTCTACCTGACCGTTTACTGTACTAGTATACGGAGGAGTGCGGTAAATTTTTATTCCCAGTTGATCTTCTAACATAAATGTGATCACTGAGGAATTTAGAGATTTCTCATTATCTATTACGATATTTTCGGGAGTGCCGAAAGAAATCAATAATTCCTGTAAGGGTGCTTTAATGTCCTCAGTTGCCCTGGATTTAATTATTTTGGCTTGGGCGTATTTTGAAAATTTATCTATTGCCGTTAGGATGACTCTATTGTTTGTGTGGTATATGTCAAGGTGAATAAAATGTCCTGGATATTCTGGTAATGGGGTGTGTTTTAATATTGATTTACTTGGGTGTCGTTCGTACTTATTTTCTCTGCAAATTTTACATTGTTTGACTATTTTAGATATTTTCGCTTGCATTTGCGGAAAATAGTATTTTTGGAGAAGTTGGACCTTGTTCTCTTGCGTATGTCTGTGAGCTCTCTTATGTTCGTTAACAATTTCTGTCTGTTGTTCTGTGTCCGATGTCAAGTCAGTTACCATTGTCCTGGTGTACCTGATTCTATATTTTCCGAAATGGCTTGAGTAGATGTCTTGAATTTTCCCTAAGATACTGTCCTCTGTTTTGATAGCGTTTGTCACAGATGGGTTTAAATATTTTGTTAATAGCAATTTTAATTTGTCCTTTGTAAAGTGTATGTCCGTAATGGTGTGTCTGTGGTAGGTTGGGAAAATTACTTCAAATTTGTAAGAAGGGTCTCCAGTTGAAACTATTATTTGGTTCTTAAAAACATTAATTGGTACGTCTGTAAAAGGTATTAAATTTTGATATGAGCTTTCGTCACTGTGCCGGGTCGGAGTCATTGAGTTTACTTCGGTTTCTTTTAGTGTAGGTCTAGAAAGTGCATCGGCTACAATATTTGTACTACCGGGTTTGTACTTCATTTCGTAATTGTACTCCTCTAAGATAGCCTTCCAGCGTTTAAGTTTGCTATTCGTGTTTTTGTTACTGAGGGCATAAGTTAAGGGCTGGTGATCCGTAAAAATCTTTACTGCAGATGCTCCGTAAAGATAGTTTCTTAGCGATTTTAAGGCCCAAATTATGGCAAGCATTTCTTTTTCGTTAGTGGCGTAATGCTCTTCACTCTGATTAAGTGTTCTCGATATAAACGTGATGGGTTTACCATCTTGCTCCAGAACGGCACCAATCGCAAAATTGGAGCTATCGGTTGTCAGATGGAATGGTCTATCAAATGATGGAAACGAAAGCATAACGTCTTCTGATGAAAGCGTGTTTTTTATTTTTTTAAAAGCTTCTACTGCTTCACTGTTTAAAGTTATGGAAATTTTCGCTGACATTTTTTTGGACATGCGTCCCTCTTCCCCTCTTAAAAGTAAGGTAAGGGGTTTTGCGATTTTTGCATAATCTTTAATAAATCGTCTATAAAATCCTGATATCCCTAGAAATGATCGTAACTCTTTTATTGTAGTTGGTGGTTTTAATTCTTGTATGGCCGCTACCTTGGCAGGATTAGTTTTTATACCCTTTGTTGATATAATGAAGCCCAAATACTCTACTTCCTTTTTAAGAAATTCGCACTTATTGAGTTGAACTTTCATGTTGGCTTTTTGGAGAGTGTCAAAAATGGTTTCTATATTTTTAAGATGAGTCTGTTCATCTGGACCAAAAATTATGATATCTCTATGTAAACATAGCAGATTCTGCCAATGTGTTCCCTAAGGATATCGTCTAAGGCTCTTTGAAAAATGGCAGGCCCATTCTTTATCCCGAACGGGACCCTCGTAAATTCGTATTTTGCGTTATTGATCGAGAAAGATGTTTTCTCCATGTCCTTTTCTCTTAAAGGAATTTGGTGAAAACCACTTTTTAAATCAATTACAGAAAAATATTCATTTTTGCCAAGTTGTGCCAAAACTTCATTTATTTCAGGTATTGGATACCTGTCAGGGATGGTGATTTCGTTTAGTTTTCTAAAGTCTATGACCATTCTGTCTTCTCTAATGCCTGAGGCATTTAATTTTTTTGGGACTGCCCACACTGGAGCGTTATAAGGTGATTTAGATCGTCTGATAATGCCATGATCGAGTAATTTGAAAATTTCTTTTTCTATTGAGTCTTTCATTGCCATCGGATATGGGTAGTATCTTGAATATACTGGGGCGTCCGTGGTTGTTCTTATTTCCGCTACTACGGTTGTAGTAAATGTTAGTTTTTCGTCCGGATCCAAAAAAAGTTTTGGATATTTATGGCACAGAAGGTATAGTTTGTTTGCTTGTTCGTTTGTCATGTGGTCTGTCCTAATGTCTATATTGTTCACTGACTGTGACAATTGTTGTTTTATAGGAATTTTTATTACGTTGTCGATAAGCATAAAATTTTTGGATGTAAAAATTATGGCTTTAAGTTGTTTAAGGCTGTCGTTGCCCAGAATTCCACTAAACGATTTTAGTTTAGGCAAAAGGAAAAATTTTAGGTTTTTGGATTTTATACCAAATAGGTTGATAAACGTATGGTGAGTAATTGGCACTTGGCCTCCTACAGAATTGGCTTTAAATATAGTTTTATTTTGTATTGGGTTTTTGACTAATGACGACTGTATGTAGTTTTTGTTGGAACCGGTGTCTATTAGAAATTTTAGGATCTGTCCGTTGCCTGTCTTACATTGAAAATATGGCAACGTGGAGTTTGTTATTCTAAAAAATGAACATCCGAAAATTCATTTTCTTGTGAGCTATCTTCCTGTCCAAAATATTGCTCGAGGTATGCTGTCAAGTCTTCGTCAGGTTCATTTTCCTGTTGGGGTTCTGTACTATTGTCCGTTACTTCGTCGGGAAAATTTTCATTTTCGTTATTAGTTTCAATATGGTTTACTCTTTGAAATTTAGCTGGCTGGTGTATTTGTGACGACTGTGGTGGAGGTCTTGCTCCTGAAAACCTATTGTTGTTTGGAGCTGGTCTATTCATATAGTTGACCATTTTTGATCTTATGGATGGGTCTATCTCCATTGGAACTGGAGGTTTCTGTTGGGTTGGTCTAGGTGGTGGCTGAAAATTATGTCTTGTCGGGTATGAAAACTGATTTTGAGGCATTTGGTGACTATAGTACCTAGTGGCGTTCATATTGTTTGATTGTGGATTGAATCTTTGAACGAATTGTGGTATTTGTGGGCGCATATTGTTTTGTGTGGTATAGTTGGGTCTCGGAAAGTTTGGCATTTGAGGATAGTATGCTAATTGTGGAAAAAAATGTTGGTTGTGGTTTTGGTTATTTTGTTTGCGTTGAGGAATAGAGGGTATTTTACTATTGTTATTTGCATATTGCGTCCTAAATTGCTGATTGTCTAATTTAAGGCATAAATGTAAGGCTTCGTTCAAATCTGATGGTTCTCTTATTCCTAAAAGTCTTGGCAAGTCGCCTCTGAGGCCCCTTACAAAGGTGTCCAAGGCCTTGTTGCGGTAATTTTTTGTTAATAAATGTATGGCTTCCTCGGTTTCTTCCATACATGCAATTTTATTTAAGATCAAAGAAAGGTGGGCGTAGACTTCTTTGTAGAAGTCCTGTACCGAACTATTACCCTGTGTCATAGATGACATTTGATATTCTAATGTTCCTAGATCCCTTTTGTCCGCATAGTGTGTTGTGAGACATTTAATTATACAATCCCAATTTAGTGGGGTATTGTAGGATTCTAATGCAATGTCTGCATTTCCGGTAATTTTATTACGAACCACATTGAGAATTCCGAAGTACTTAGGAGTTCCCCTAAGGGTTTCATAAATTTTAAGGACTCTCTCAACACTTTTTTTCCATGATCCAAATTCTGTTGGATTTCCGGAAAAATCTCTAAGACATTTGACTATATCTGGAATTTTGTCAAGACCGGTTAAGTCTTCATGTTCCGCGTCTATTCCCTGATCGACTAAAATTTGTTCCCTGTGCCTGGTTTGTTGTTCCTGCACATAAGCTCTACGGACTATATTAGCGATCTGTGCTTCAATTTCTGGGGTTATGACTAAAGGCATTGGTGGAACAGGCTGTTGTTGTCCAGCATTTTGATTTGCTAACGCTTGTGCTGCTGCAGCTTGGGCGTTAAGAACTGGGGGTCTTAATAGATTGTTTGGATTAGACATTTTGATTATTTAGGCGTTGTCGTAAATTATATAAAAAATGTCTCCGTTCTCTGGTCAAAAGTATTTTTCGTCTAGCTATGGTCCTATTTTTGTCGTATTCTACTTCCGAATCACCTGAAGAAGTTATCCAGTCCAAAAATTCTGTACTCGAACCGTATGTCTCGTAGTCACTATTTTCTCCGTCAGTCATTAATGTCAGAATTTTGAAATTTGTTTAACACTTAAGTTTGCCTTTTACAAAAAAATTTTTTAATTTATTTGGAGAAATTACACAATTTTAAAAAAATTACGAAAAACGAATTTAATTTATAAAAAAACGAAAAATGTTTTATAAACTTTTAATGCTTTTAAAGCATTTACAAAATGTTGCTTTGCTGTAAAAAAATTTAAAAAAAATTTAATTTTGTGCAAAAAGTTTAATTTTTTTCAAAAAACTAATTTTTAAATTTTTTGTTTCAAGAAGTTAATTTTACTTTAATTTTTTATTTTTTGTATGAAATTTTTTGTAAAAATATTTAATATTTTGCAATTTAATTTTTTGCTTTAATTTATTTAATGCATTTTTGGGATAAAAAAAAAAATAGAATTTTTTCAAATAAATAATTAAATTTTTGCCAAAACAATTTTTTCTGATAAATTTTTTGTTAAAAACTAACAGTTAAAAATTATAAAATTTTTAAAAAATTTATTTTTATAGTATGTTTTCTAATTTAAGTTGTTCAAATAAATTGTTTATAATATTTGTTTCTTTAAACTAAAATACTACGGTATTTAACTTACATAACTATTAAAGTTTTCTGCATCTTGCGGAAAAAAATCTGCTTGCTGTTGATGAAAAGTTTTACTGATGGAAAGCGTGTTGAGTTGTTGTTGGTTCTGCTGTCTTCACAATATATTTCCTCTTGTGCGTGGCAATCACAAAAAGGTAAGGTTCGCACAATGATGTTGTTATTATTTGGCAAATTTTTTTATTCAATTAAATGTTTAAATTTGTAAAAAAATAGTTTTTCTCAGTTTTAAAAATTTTTATTTTATTTTTTTTCTTTAAATATTTAAATTTGTAAAAAAAAAAAAAAAAAATTTTAAATTTATAATTATGTCCTTAAATATTGTATAACCCGCGCCGACGTCCCGGAATTTGTCCTTTTTAATAGAGTCTATTTACTAAGGTTCCGCACTACGTTCCAATTACGCGTGTACCTTGTTCCTACAGGATTTCAGTACTTGTTCTATGCTCCACTTTAGGGCATTTATTTTATTTAATGCTTTTTTAGGGCGTTTAATTTTTTTTTCACTACTTTAGGGCGTTTAATTTAATGTTCTTGCACTACTTTAGGGCACTTTTATTTTGCACTACTTTAGGGCACTTTTTATTTTGCACTACTTTAGGGCACTTTTGTAGATTCGATCGATGGTACTGTGGCACTACTTAAGGGCCAGACCATTTACACGTTGGGCGCCAGTTATTGAAATGCACGTTTTGAAGTGTGAATTATTAATGATCCTCTTTATTGGTTATTACGCTTTTTTATAGTATTTTTGTCATTACATAAATTTGCTTAATACTAAAATTATTTGGAAACAAGTGCAAAAAAGGAAAAGTTAAAATTAAAGGTAAATGGCATAGACATAGCGTCAGCACCTTTGGGGTATGAGAATAAATGTTCTAAATGGTAAAGCTTGGCTTGTGTGGGCATTTCCTGGTTTCGTGGAAATACACCAAAAGTAAATGAAATAACACACTTGCATGTGCACTGAGTTGGGGCATAGCTACTGTGGGAAATGCAATGTAAGCTTTGCGAAGATATTTCGAAATGTTAAAATAACATTTCCTGAATTCTGAGAAATATTCAGTAGCTGTAGAAAAATAAATTTAAATATTTGGAATGTTAACTTATACAAGCCAGGGAAAACGAATTTGAATGCGGATGCGCTGAGTAGGGCGCCGCAAAATACGAGTGTTCTGAGAATCACTGAGAATATCGCGGGATATGCTATCAATGATGGGCAAACGGAAAGATCAAAAGGGGACCGAATAATAATGAGGGCATGGATTGAGTTAGACAGGGTAAAAGTGGAAGTGGGGTTTTTGGAAGCGAGGGCAGTTGCCTTTGACATCACGAAAGACTGTTTAGCATACAGGTTCATCAGTGAGGGGTTGAGACAGTGTCTCGCTAGATTGGATGATATAGACGTACAAGAACAGGACAATTTGTGGAAAGCGCTTGAGGATACAACAGCGAGAGTCCAACAGGTAATAAATGGGTTAAGGGAGAAAGCGAGATTTTCACCAGCTGAAAGGTGGGACACAGCACCGAGGATAGCAGCTGTCCTAACAAGAGCGCAAGTAAGGGAGCAAAGGAGTACTGTGGATGACACCGCGAAGCAGGGGACGCCATGGGTGACGCTACGATTCCAGAATTACCTTTTGTTACGGACGCTGTAATTGAACTGTCGGACCGAAAGGAGATTGAAACGGTGTTAAAAGATTACCATAATTCTCCTTTGGGGGTCACCAGGGTTTCATGAAGACGTATAGGCGTATACGCAAGAACTATAAGTGGCCTAAAATGATGTTGAATACACGGAAACTCATCGCTGGGTGTGAAAGTAGCCAGAAGAACAAGGTATCAAGGCTAACAAGGATGCCTATGCAACTAACTGATACTGCTAACAGACCATTCGAAAAGGTGTTCATGGATATGGTGGGACCATTGCCCGAGGGCTCGTCTGGGAATAAATACATCCTAACATTCCAGGAACGACCTATCTAAATACTTTATAGCGGTTGCCATGCCGGATGCGGAGGCAACCACGGTAGCTAGGATTTTCGTTTGGGAAAGTTGTAGCAAAATTAGGTGTCCAAAGGATACTTGTGACAGATAACGGCACTAATTTCATTTCGAGAATTTTTTCTGAAACGTGTAAACTGCTAAAGGTGAAGAAACTTCACATGACCCCGTATCACCCTCAGGCTAACGGTTCGTTAGAACGTAGCCACCGACGGCTAGCTGAATACTTGAGGCATTTTGTGACGGAGGATGGATCGAACTGGGACCAGTGGTTGGCGTCAGCAATGCATGTGCACAACAACACTGTACACGCATCCACTAACCAGACGCCATTTTTCACGTTGTATGGTTTTCAGCCATCGAATTTGAAGCGAAAGCCAGCGCCTTTATATAATACAGACGACTACCCACATCTGTTACGTTATCAAGTGCAAAAAGGGCACGAGTTGGCTAGGAAGGCGCAGGAAAGGACAAAAGAGGTTTCCAAGAAGCAATATGATGCTTCCACTAATCCCGTGCAGTTCGTTGCTGGAGACAATGTTTTACTGCGTAACAGTAACAAAAAGAACAAATTTTCCCATATTTGGCTTGGTCCATATAAAGTAGAAAAGATTTTGGGGCCATTAACAACAGAGGTTAGGATAGGAAACAAATTGAGACGTTTCCATAACAATCTGTTGAAGCCGTACAGATCGAATTAAGAATTTTAGTGTGAAACTGGTTGCAATGATGAGTGAATTGAAGCAGAGGTTTTCTTTGCTTGACCTATCCCAAATTCAGTTCATGCGGAAAGTGACGACTGAAATGAGTGAAATTTTTATTAAATAATATCTTTAACCTTGAAAACGAAGAAAATTAAACGTAAGCAAGACAGCGGTATGAAAGAATGAAACCATATATTATGATTCAAGGGCGAGACAGTGTACGAATGCCCGCGTGAAGTAGTAAAAGAAATAATTTTTGCGAGCTGAAAATATGACTTCAATAAAGAATGAAGAAAAAAAATGGGAAGCAATAAATGCATATATATTTTTTTGTTTGTTTGTGCGGTTTAGGTAGTCGCATGAGCAGCAGAGTCAATAACTGGGGCGTTTATGCAATACGTTATTAAGTTTGTAGTTACTCATAACGTACACGGGTAATATGATGCGTTGACATATTTGGCATGCGCTATAATGACAAGCGCATGTGCCATGTACATATGTATGTATGTCAATAAGTAATGTTGTGAGTTAGAACCAAACTACCTACGTGTAGTTTACTCACAGCACCGACTCCTAATAGTTGCCACACTTTGTTGAATTAGCATGTGCTAAAACGGTGTTATGATAGGGCATACTTCTAGGGTCTAAGTATTTTAAGTTAATGTGATCTGTGCAACATTATTCTGTAAGCTTTTAGGGTATTACAGTTCCGCAGTCGAGTCGGCGAGGGCAGCGTAATGCACCGTCGCCACTTTTGAAGTGGGTCAGTTGGCTTGACCAACTGACACCAATTAGCATGTGCAGAACTGGAACACCAGAAAGGTCAGTTCACAGACTGAGACAAATGTTTAAAAAATAGTATATAAGTATTAGGTTTCGTAATAATAAATCTCTCTCGTGTTCTGAAACTGAAAAGTTATAGTGTTTGAATTCTACGTTAGGGTTCTTGATTTTCCAGCCACGCGCCCGAACTGCGACAGGACGTCCCCAGCCAAGCAAGGACGCGAGATCCCCAACATTTTGGCGCAGCCGATAGGATTGGACATCTTACTGCAATATTCGAGGGACCTCATCTAAGGACACTGTGGAAAAAAAGTTAGGTTAACTTTTTGGGGCATCGCTTGTATTTTGTTTGGCAGCGTGTTTCGTGGCTGCGGTTAGGGTAATTCAAATCTCAAGTCATTTGGTAAAACTGGGTATTTATTTTCTTTGAATATCAGGAAACAAATGACCAAAGACGTAACGGGTGCGGAAGGTTGGAGGATTGAGCTGAGGCCAATTGCAGAAGTGCCGCGCACGCATCCCTATTGGCATAGACGTGGTGGAAAAGTAGCACGGGAGAGAAAGCGGCTGGCTGGAAGTGCCTCTGCCTTGGAGCGAAGCTAACAGATTATGGCAGGAAAGATTCAGACTGGAAGAAGCGAACACTGGATTTTATAATTAGCTGTAAGAATTTTTGTAAATAAAATCGAAGTGTTATTTATATTTCTGTTTAGCAAGAACTCGCCTATTTAAGTATGAATTAAGTCAATAAATAAATTGTGAAACAATTTAAATGGTTTTTTTAGATTTTTGGCATTTGGATTAGGGTAAGTAAAAATATTTGGTGCCATCTACATATGTTGTCACATCAAAGTTTTTGTAGTTTCGAAACTACAATTTGCGCAGCGAAAATGCACCAATGTTACGCACGGAAAAGCGACACAGCTGAACAGAGCGATGTTCAGAAATGAATATGAGTATAGTTCTGCGGTAAAATGCTTCTTTGAATACGAAGATTTTCTGGTAGTACTTTTGTGAAATAAAGTAAAAGCGATTCCGAATAAATTAAAATTTGGTATACTAATATGCTTATATTTGGGGTAGTCATGTTGGATTTTCTAATGGAATTTGCAAGTGAGGTTTAAAAATTAGGTACGGTAAAACTTGGTTTTTGGAGTTTGGGTTAGAAGTAGAGATTAATTCGGTCTATGGAAGCACCAGCAGAGGCGAAAAGAAGCAGAGTAAGGCCATTCCAAAGGGTATCTGTGAGGAAGTCAAGGACCAATTTGCACTGAAGGAAGGACTTAACACTGGAGACAGCGAACATAGAACTTATGATGGAAGTTAAAAGAATATTCAGATAGAATTTACGGTGGAATGTTTTTTTAAAATAAATTTGTATTTATAATTAAGTAAGACAGAATAAAATATTGTAACAAGTTTTAACAATTATTGGATTTTCATTTGTAATTGGGATACGCCATCTGTTCTGGCATTTGAGATATGACGAAGGAAGCGCAAGAATTACTGCTGATGCAGGAGCAAATTGGAGAAGCGATTGAAAAATTAGTCCGTAATTTTAAGAAAGACGGCAGGTCACGTAAGGACGACGTGTATTACCGCAAGCGAATAACACAGTTGCAAAATCTGGGGAGAGAGTTCAACAATAATCACGGACTGCTGTTGCCTCACGCAGTTGAGTACGGCAAGGGAAAATATTTTGCGGAAAATTACGCAGACTACATAAATAGTCTGGTAAACGAATGGGCAGATACATTTAGTTCTGAATTAGAGGAATTAGGACAACAAACTGTGAGTTTGGTTTCACCAGACGAGGAAGTAAGGAACAGATTGAAATCAATGCAGTCAGAGGTGGAACTGTTTACTGGGAAAATAATTGACCAGTTCGAAGCGAGTACGAGCAGGGAAGAAGCTCAGGAATTGTGGAAGCAGGCGAATGCCGGAGGAGCTGTGTAACCATTAGAAGTAGCAGATCAAGCCTTAACGGCAATCCAAAAAAGAACAGAAGAAAAGTTGTTCAGTTTTCATAAGAAAACAGAAGATTGGAGAGCACAAAAAAAGTATCTCGAGAATAAGGTAAAGGAACTTTCTCAGAGATTGACGGAAACAGAGGAAGCAGCAGCACTGTTGGAAAAGGAGTGTGCGGAATTGAAAAGAGGACGGGCGACCAATAGGACCTCACTGAATAGGGAGAGATCAAAATCAGCAGCAGCTGGATTTACGCAGACAGTATTGACATTGCCTCCGGAAGTAAGTTGGCCGGAATATTTAACACCAGAAGGGATAAGCCGCATGGTAAAGCCAAAATTAGTACTTAATGAAGAAATTTTTGGAATTTTTGTTTGGCGTATCTGAAATCGGTGTCCAGCCTTTTTCTCCGGGAAGCCCGAGAAATAACGAAAATCAGGGATATCCGCCAAAGGAGCCAGAAGCAGTAACAGTGCAGCAAAGTCCCGTTGTGGACAGTATTTCGCCTGTACGAACAAACGATCGAAGACTAATTAGTTTGAATCCGTCACTGGCCAATTACCTCTCAGATCTGGGAGAAGAGAAATTGGAAACTACCAAAGAGATTAATAAAGCTAAGGTTTTACCAGCAATTGAGAAAACACAAAGCTATAAAATGGGCATTCTGCAAGTTGCTCATGCGGTGTAGAAGTTGGTGCCCATGTTCTCATGAGTCGAGTTGTATGACCTGAGAACTGAGATCCGGCGCTTCAAAGAAGGTTGTGAGGTAGCGCAACAGTGTGTTCCGGAAGCGGACGGGGAACACTTAATAAAGTGTATTAGGCAAAGAACCACAGGTGATGCGTTTGATTTACTGGTGCATAGCTCAGTAAGCACCCTGGCAGAATTATATGCACTTTTGGATAGGACGTATTTAAAAAAAAAGTAATACGACTGTCTCGTTCGGGAAATTCAGGAATCAACTCAGACACCGTGGGAGGAATTGAGAGCCTGGGGACGAAGGCTCCAGTCTCTGGGGAGTGCTGCTGAGACGGAAGCCAACAGGCAGTTTGCAGCAAATGTTGCATCATACAAGGCTCAAGTAGAACGGACTATGATTTCTGTGTTCAAGGCAGGCCTGATAAATAGGGATTTAGCTAATTATACTCTTACTCTCACGCCGAGGAGTATGGCAGAGTTAGTGGAAGCGGTCTCTTTAGCTGAAGCAGCAATACAACAGCAAACGACAACAGGTGGAATCTGCTGGACTGATGCTCCTGCAGAGGTAGGAACAGTACAGCAGCAAAACAGATGTGGAGTAGGTAGATTGATGGGCCAATTTCCGCAACAAAGAGACCACGAATTCCTGGTTGGGAGGTTCCAGCCAAGGAAACCCATTTGTTCATTCTGTAATAAGCCAGGGCACACAAGGGATGAATGCATTACACGGAAAAACACGCCCTACTGTATGGAGTGCCAAACTTACAATCATGAGGCAAGTAGACAGTGCCAAGTAGACACTAAATGGGTGCAAAGTAGAAGGCAGCCAGCTACGAGGCGCCCGGTTCCACCCTTGAGGGACAGCAGGGCTAACTTCAGTAGTCCCCGAGTTAAGTCAACGGAAGGAATTAACCAAGGAAGAAATCCTTTCAAAACTGGGAGTGGTCAGCAGCGACCAAGTTGGGATTCTAGAAGTGAACCAATGATAGGCAATAACATACAGGGATTGAGACGTTTCTCATGTGGACGAATGGGACATCGGGCAGAGGAATGCAGGGATAGACAATCCCAACAAAGGAACCAGGGAAACTTCCAGCGGCCCAGTCGAGGCCAATAGACTGGAAAGCCAAAAGAAAGGAAGTAATAATCAGGCCGGAAGTACGTGGGACTAGTAATGTAGGAACTACAGTCCCGGAGAAGGAGGAGCAGGAGGCTCTCCAGTATCACGAAGAGTTAGGGAATGGATACACGTCCATATTGGGAACAAAATGAGGTTGCTTCGCTATGAGCAGGATAGGTGATGCATTCATCGAGATGCCCTGTGAGGAGGCGGTGAGTGGAAAGTTAGTGCTATTAGTAGATTCAGGGGCGGACACTAGCCTCGTAAAATCTAGTGTTTTACGGAAGGGGCTAGACATTAATCAAATGGACTTAAGAACGCTTAACGGAGCGTTTGGAGGGTGCATTAGGACATTGGGGTCGCTCAGAATAGGGCACAGTGGACATAAGGGTATGAGTTTTAGAGTGCATGCAGTGGAAGTGGATAGGAAAGGTATCCCGGCTGATGGAATAATTGGCCGCGATAATCTTTGGGGCCGCACCATACTGGATGCGCTCGACAAGCAGCTATCGTTTTACGATAATAATAAGAATAGAATCCTCACTCTTCCATTAATGTCATGGCAGGAAGGAACCGTGACTAGGTTTAAGAAGTGTGGTATGGAGGTAGTAAACGGAAGGTCAACCAGAGTAGTTACTATGCATGTAAATACCAAATGTAAATGTAAATACCAAATAATGTAAATACCAAATATATATGGGAGAAATGTAAATACCAAATATATATGGGAGAAACCATAACGCACGTTGACAAGGGTAGGGTGTACGCTTGCGTACTCAACGCATCGGAAAAGGACTACCTGATGGAGGAGAATTTTAGGCCCAAGTTCACTAGTTATGATAATTTTAAGGAACCGAATTATAGATCGGTAAATCAGATTAAACAAGTTGATATAAGAAAAAGAATGGAGAAAGTGCTAGAATCCTTGAAGTTAGACCCAAGCGTGAATTCAGAAGAGAAGGCATCAATAGAAGCCATTTGTGCGTCATTCCATGACATATTTTTGCTGGAAGGAGACCAGTTAACATATACACCAGAGGTAGAGCATGAAATACCTACTAGGGTGGATCAAGCACCAATTAACCAGAAGCAATACAGATTGCCACAAGCTCACAAAGATGAGGTAAATAGGCAAGTGGAAGGAATGTTAAAGGATAACATAATTTCACCGAGTATCTCGCCTTGGAACTCACCAATAATTTTGGTGCCAAAGAAGGGAGGTGCTCAGGGTCAGAAGAAGTGGAGAATGGTCGTTGATTTTAGGAAATTGAACGACGCAGGTGTTCCCGATACCAAGGATAGAAGAGATACTGGATCAATTGGGACACAGTAGATATTTCTCTACTTTTGATTTAGCGAGTGGCTACCACCAAGTTCTGGTGGCTACCCAAGATAAGCAGAAAACCGCGTTCAGCACCGGTTTGGGGCAATATGAGTTTAATAGAATGCCGTTTGGATTAACAGGAGCACCGGCTACCTTCCAAAGGCTAATGAACCATGTGTTAACAGGCTTGCAAGGGTTTGATTGTTTTGTGTATCTCGATGATAGTGTGATTTATGGGAAGAACTTGCAGCAGCATTCGCAACGCTTGTGCAAGGTGGTCCAGAAATTACCAGAACACAATTTGAAATTGAACACGGAGAAGTGTCAATTTTTTCGAAGAGAGGTGGTTTATTTAGGCCATCGTTGCTCAGAGGCAGGAGCACAGCCTGACCCGCAGAAGGTGGAATGCGTTAAAAATCTAGCGATTCCGAGAAACAGAAAGGAATGGACAGAGAGATGTCAGCAAGCATTCGAGAGGCTAAAAGAAATAATTAGCCCGCCACCGATTTTGGCGTACCCCGACTTTGAGCAAACTTTTTTGTTGACCACTGATGCTAACAATGAAGCATTAGGGGCGGTATTGTCACAAGGGGAAGTCGGTAATGACCGACCAATAGCATTCGCAAGCAGAGCGCTTAGCGACACGGAGAAGAGATACTCCACAATAGAAATGGAATTTCTAGCCATAGTGTGGGCTACAAAGAATTTTAGGGCATATCTGCTAGGACGCCCATTTAAGATATATACTGATCACCAACCGTTGAGAGGCATAGCCAATTTGAAAGACCAAACGTCTAGGCTAGCCAGGTTCAGACACAAATTGTCTGAGTATGAATTTGAAATCATATACAAACCTGGGAAAAAGAATCTGAATGCCGATGCACTCAGCAGAGTACCGCAGGCGCAGAAAGTATCAGTAGTGCAAACGAGGGCCAAAACACGGTCAGATAAGGAGAAGGCCGAGAGAATTCAAGGAGATAAAGTGGATGCAACAAGTAATGTTAGCAATGCTGGTGGCGCTGCTAATGAACAAAGAGCCAGTAGTGTGGAATGGCTGAAGGATATAAAGGATATCCAGGCTGTGTTAAAGGGTTTCCATGATTCACCTCTAGGTGGACACCAGTGATTCTGGAAAACCCATGACAGAATTAGGCGAGTATACGGATGGAAGGGTATGCTCAAGGACATCAAGAAATATATAAAGAGTTGTCCAAAATGTCAGGCCAACAAAAGTTCTAGGCTGACAAAGAAGCCAATGGTGTTAACTGACACACCAAAACAGCCATTTGATAAAGTTCATATGGATATTGTATATTCCAAGATGATTTCTCAAAGTATATGGCGTGTGTGGCTATACCTGATGCTGAAGCAGGTACGGTGGCCAAGGCATTCCTTGATGAAATAATAGCACGATACAACATACCTAAGGTTTTGGCAACCGACAATGGTTCTAATTTTGTATCGAAACTGTTCTCGGAAACATGTAAAATGCTGGGAATCAAGAAGTTGTATATAACACCATATCATCCACAGGCGAATGGTAGTCATCGACCTCTGGCCGAGTACTTGCGCAGTTTTGCCAAAGAAGTCGGCTCGAATTGGGATCAATGGTTAACCACTGCAATGCATGTACACAATAATACGGTACATGTATCAACGAAGCAAACTCCGTTCAGGACGCTCTACGGGTTTGATTTTAACATGCCAGCAAATCTGAAGCGCAAATGTGCGCCAGTGTACAATGCTGATGACCCGAATAACGTAATGAATGACGTAATAAAAATCTGCTTATTAAACAATATTGCCGAATGAATGCAGTAGAGAATTTTGTTCATAAGCATGAAGTTAAATGTAAGTATGTTTGTAGGGGCAAATGTGTATTTAAAAAGAGTGAGTATATTTTCTATGAGCAATGGGTATGTATGTATGTTGGATACATACACGCGTACGGTAGTTTAAGGTATAGAGATTGTGACCAGGCGATGGAGCATAAGGGCATCGGGGGAGAGAAGGCATACTTACGGTGAATGGAAATTGCAAAATAAGTAGTCAAGTATTAATTTTTTTTTTATATATAATTTTTATTTTTATTAATTCAGTTTATTTTGGTGAAGGGAAAAATTTGGTGATTAAAATTGGATTCCCGGGTGGGAATCCGGGCACGGTCATCTCATGGGCCCGGTGCACCACGACTAGAATCTGTCCGAGCACATTCTCAACTCCTGGCTGGTCCGGGTTGATTCGGGACGTGAGGAGGAGCCTCCAACATGCGTCCACTGCCTCCAGGTAGTCCCATTGGGTGTCGATTTCCCTGAGGTGATTGTTTAGTATAACGTAGGTCGGCCTATATGATCCCCGGGGGAGATCTGTTAGGCGTCTGTGCTCCTCGATGCTGAGGGCGGCGCAAGCAGGATGCACCAGGGCTGCCGATTCCTCCAGCAGAGTTCTGGTCACCTGTTTGAAATTCAGCATCAGTTGTCCAAAGGTGGTATCCATTTTGATTGTTAAAACTTAACTGTGTTGCAATTTGGTGCAAAACATGGTTTTATAGTAGACCGATAAGCGGTCAATTCTCGAAATATAAAAATGCTAGTATGGCATATTTCAGCGGAAATAATTTCAGAAAGTTAACCGAAAATAACTGAGCTAAAGTGCTGAGACATATTCTCAAGTCGGCCAGCGATAATTGGGTCATAGTGTAGTGAGCAGGTTCAGTTAATAAGAGGATGAGAACCCTACGACCAGATTTAAGGTATGAAGTACTAGGTATTGTTTATTAGTTAAGAATTTAGTGTATAGGGGCAGTTTAGGATAATAACGTAGTGCCTTGATTGTATGTATGTATCCATGTTCGATCTGGGACAGACGTTAATGGATATATACATATCAGGGTAAGTGTAAATTAAAATGAAGAATAGTTATGTGCAATGAAAGATATAGTCATGCAATGGACAAAGTTTTGATACAAATGGGATTATTTTTATAATCTGATTTTGTCAGAGGATCAATAAATTGGTTCGAAACTATAGTGAGTGTTAACTCACGTATTGAAAAGAGCATTGGTCAAAACGGAACTAATGCACTATATGGCAATAATGTAAAATAGTCCAGTCCTCTTTTCCTCTGAGATGCGGTAGCAAATCCGAGAATGTAAGGGGAGAAGACGCGTGGACGGAGAATTGAATGATGTAGCATTCAATAGTAGGTTAAGCAATTTATGAAGAGAATTTTGTATTTTTAGTCTGAGATATGGTATATTTAGTGTAAAATTTTATCATTTTATAGATTATGTTAGTACTGTTGATGGCGGTTACCGACAGGATCCATGCGGAGGTGCGGTTGGATAAACTACCGGAGACAGATGTATCAATGGAGAAAACAGGAGATGTATGGTTCGCCAAGGATTTTTGGGTGGTTGTAACAGAGTTTCCGGGAACGGAGTTGAAAATTATTGTTGAACAATTCAAAGGAATACAGGAGACAACTAGAAGGTTGTGTGAGAGGCATGCAGCGGCCAGCGGGACCGAGCTGAAACAAAGATGCGATTCTTCGATTTTGGAGATAGAAGCTATAACGAGTAGATTCTTGGAGAAGGAAAAGACATTGTCTCTGAAAGGAAGGAAACGCCGGTCGCTACTAGATGTTGGCGGTGAAGTGCTCAAATGGGCAATCGGTACGATGGACCACAAAGATTCAGATCGGATTTATGGTCACTTACAGGACCTTGAGAGGAAGCAGTCAAAGACGTTGTCATTGCTGGGAAAAGAGGTCACTGTGATAAGAGCAGGTTACCAGGGCCTTCACGAAGCAGTGAATAAGACTTTCCAAGAGCTGGAAGAGATGCACTTGGCGTTGGAAAGCATTGGAAAGAGACAAGAGGAAGCAGAGGTGAACTTGGCAGAATCTTGCATGTTGGGAAAAGTTGTTTCTGAAGAAATGATGAAGTTCCAGGACCAACAGCAAACGGAGATAGTGGTGCTCGACGATTTATTACATGGCAAGCTACACCCATTGTTCCTGACGTAAAGTAAATACGCGAGCAAGCGATTACTGCGAGATAGAAGTATTGAAACATGAGCAAGACCAATGCGATCACGTAGCCATTCCAGCCACGGGAGGAATTCTGGTAGCTACCAGGACTGTAAACAGATGGCTCTACCATTTTGACGACCAGGTGATTTTCACGGCGGTGTGCTCAGAAGAAACCACACGGCTGGAGTTGGTGAACACCGGGTTAATGACCATCGAAGCTGGTTGCAGGGTGATTGGCAAAGGGATAATGCTGGTCCATAAAAGCCAAGAAGAGTCACGATATAAGTTTTCAACGTCCGTCATGGGAACAAACCGTTTAAAGACGAAACTGCAGGAGCTGCTGGAAAATTATAAACGGGGTGATTCTAACCACACGCGCACAACACCGAACACGGTCTCACTCATGCATTTCAAGGATCTACGGAAAACTCTTAAAACAAACAGCAGAGCAATCAACGAGTTGGTAAAGGAGGCAGAAGATGTGGAAAGGGTGTCACACCTCACCACTTCCTGTGAGGTAGTGCACACCTGGATGAAGGGGGGTGTAGTCAATATAGCTGGCCTCATCCTGGTGGTAGTGATGGTGCCGACGCTCATTTCGAAGAAGTGGTGCAAGATAGTAGCGGCCCTTCAAAGACTCGAATCAACCACACCAACGGCGCAACACAACAACCATACCGACAACGGCAGCCGACAACCGGATCATCAGTTAGCGGAGGTTATAACATAAGATTTTAGATTTAAATATCATAGCGAAATATGAGAATAAACTGTATTGTACGCCAGTGAGGAAAGAGTCGATGAAAGACCAAAAATAAATAGGGGAAAATATAAAAGAACAAAATAGAACAAAAGTAAAGAAAGAAAAGAAAAGAAAAAACAAAATAAAAAGAAAAAGAAAAGAAAACATGATTCAAAAAACAAAAAGAAAAGAAAAAAAGAAAGAAAAGAATATAAAAAAGAAATGAAACGAACCCAAAGTATAAAATAAGGCGGATGGAAAAAAAAGAAACATCATACACGTGTATTGATTTAAGAAAATGCACTGACTGTTTGGAGTGCAGAAATAAATGTAAACTTTCATTAGAAGTTAGTTGCACTAACTTATTTTAGAAAGAGGGGAGGGATGTTGTGAGTTAGAACCAAACTACCTACATGTAGTTTACTCACACCACCGACTCCTAATAGATGCCACACTTTGTTGAATTAGCGTGTGCTAAAACGGTGTTATGATAGGGCATACTTCTAGGGTCTAAGTATTTTAAGTTAATGTGATCTGTGCAACATTATTATGTAAGCTTTTAGGGTATTACAGTTCCGCAGTCGAGTCGACGAGGGCAGCGTAATGCACCTTCGCCACATTTGAAGTGGGTCAGTTGGCTTGACCAACTGACACCAAGTGCAGAACTGGAACACCAGAAAGGTCAGTTCACAGACTGAGATAAATGTTTAAAAAATAGTATATAAGTATTAGGTTTCGTAATAATAAATCTCTCTCGTGTTCTGAAACTGAAAAGTTATAGTGTTTGAATTCTACCTTAGGGTTCTTGATTTTCCAGCCACGCGCCCGAACTGCGACAGGACGTCCCCAGCCAAGCAAGGACGCGAGATCCCAAACAGTAAGTATGAGCGCGTGTAGCGTGTAAGTTTAATATGAGACATGGTGGTTTGCATGCATATGTTTAGCAGTAATATTTTAATTGTTTTATCAGTACGATATACATGAAGTCGTAGGGGTAGGGGCATGAAGGTAAACGTAAGTATGTTTGGAAGAGCAATAGGGAAGTAAGTAAAGTAAATAAATACGGAAGCAGTGTAATTAAGCAATTTAATATTTAGTATAAGTAATGATAATAGGAAAAGAGGAAACTCAAGGAAATAGAAAAAGACACAAATTTCTAAATATCTTTTTTATTGATATGAATAATGTAATAAAGAGGATAAGTATGGAATACAATTGATTTCAATTAGTTTGAATACAACTTCCGGGTGTACGACCCTGGAAGTATCGAACGTTGGCAGCATCGGATGTTGGTCGCATAGCATTTGGTACAATCGGTGCAGTAAGTTGGTAAGCCAACCAAGGCAAGTTTTGACTCGTTTAACAATTACGTAGTACAATTATGAATGGGGTTGTTTTGAAGTAAGAGGTTAGAAAGGGTCCTGTTAGTATATTTAGTTAATATGGCAGGATGGTCTAAGCTAAAATAAGTTAGGGAGAATAATTAGTAGGTAACAAGCTAAGAGGGCTAGTTGAGAATGGATAGTAGTAAAATCGAAATTAGGTTAGATAGACTAAAGTTTGCTTGTATTGTGTGTATTAAGTTAAGTGTTAATTGCGAGAAAATCTGGAGCTATAGGCTAGCTGACTGCGGTTAGAAAGCTAGCGTAAAATTGGTAGAGCTTCAGCGCAATAGCAAGTAGGGTAGTGTTAATACCGAGGGGGTGCCTGTATCTTTCGTATGCATTCATAGAGGGGTTTTCCACACTAGAGGTGTTATGAATATACACGAAATCAGGAGATTTTTTTTAAGAGAAGAATTGAATTGGGTCATGCTATTGACAACGGAAATACATGGTCAAGGATATTTAGATATTCTCGATTATGGTAAGAAAAAAAAGAAGATAAAAGGTCGGTCGATGGTGGATGTTAGTGTAAAATAGTGATAATGATAATGTAGCAATAATATAACCATAATGATTATTTAAATATTTAGAGAAATAGAAATATTTATTAGATAAGTTATTATACCAATTACTACAGTATATGTGTAAGGCAGCTGTGTTCTTGGTAGCCTATTTGCGAATTCCAGCGAAATGCAGCGAAACCGCGGAAGTGCGGATGGAAGCCTTGGCGGAAACGGACCTGATTTTGGAATCACTGGATAATGTTTGGTTCTCGAAAGACGAGTGGGTGGTGATATCGGAGTTTCGCGATGCTGATCTGGAGCCAGTACTGAAAAAACTAGAAGAATTGCAAGAGAAAACAACGGAGCTTTGCGAGTTAAGAGCAAATACGGCAGGATCTGACGGAAGTAAGAGAGGGTGTGAGATAACGGAAGCGGAATCGATAATAGCGAGGCTCAAACGAAACGAGCAAGCTATGTCATTTCGGGGTAGCAAACTACGTGCAACAAGTTGACTCTGATCTTGTGGGTTGTGGTTCAGTGCTTTAATCTAATTATTTGTCACTTAAGTGCTGAACGAGTTCCAAAATCTAACATTTTTGTAAATAGTCCGGGACTCCGCGATACGCACAATACTCCTGAGTATATCAGACGAAAATTACCTCCACAAACGTGCTATTGAACATGATTTCTGCTATGGAATTATTATTGGGCAGAACGCCGAGCTGGATAAATACATAGTATTGCATTTGGCTAAGAACGGGGAGGAGGATAATGACCTGATATTTGCAACCAACGAGTTGGATAGTAACTCTCAAGGATCTGTAAATCAATTGGATATTGACACACAAGCCCTGACGCGTCAATTCGGCGCATGCAGAATGACACCAGGTTCCCTTGTAGTTATTGCACGAGACAGGAAACTGCCAATGAACACACATTCTAAGAAAGCAAACGGCTTTTCAGCGAATTGAACAATTTACTTATACAGGGCAATCATTTCTGCAACTCCGTTGAAGACGTCGCTAATGCTGGTTACGTATTTTTGGTCTACTCTAGGTTCACCCAGCAGCCACGTGCGAACCGTACACTCAGACTTTGAACGGCGGCACATTCTCGCCAATGGAGGGTCGTTTTGTCCGGAAACCGTTCCGAGTGGTACATTTTTGATCGCACTCCTCGTTGGAAAAGGGGAGGGATCGCCGCGATCATAACGCTGGCTGTGATCGTTTATATTCTGCCAATTAAGGATACCCACAACGAGAACCACAACCAACGGCGCAGCACAACAACCATACCGACAACGGCAACCGACAGCCGGATAATCAGTTAGCAGAAGTATAACGTAAGATTTTAGGTATAAATATCATAGCGGAATATAAGATTTAAGTATGAGAATAAAATGTATTGTACGCCAGTGAGAAAAGAGTCGATGAAAGACCAAATATAAAAATGGGAAAAATATAAAAGAACAAAATAGAACAAAAGAGAAAAAAAACTATAAAAAAAGTCATAGCAAAGAAAAAAAGAAAAGAAAAAACGAAAAAAAAGAAATTGATTCAAAAACAAAAAACAAAAAAAATAAAGAAAAGAATAAAAAAAAAGGAAATAAAAAGAACCCAAAGTATAAAATAAGGCGGATTGAAAAAAAAGAAACATTATACACATGTATTGATTTAAGAAAATGCACTGACTGTTTGGAGTGCAGAAATAAATGTAAACTTTCATTAGAAGTTAGTTGCACTAACTTCTTTTAGAATGAGGGGAGGGATGTTGTGAGTTAGAACCAAACTACCTACGTGTAGTCTACTCACAGCACCGACTCTAAATAGATGCCACACTTTGTTGAATTAGCATGTGCTAAAACGGTGTTATGATAAGGCATACTTCTAGGGTCTAAGTATTTCAAGTTAATGTGATCTGTGCAACATTATTATGTAAGCTTTTAGGGTATTACAGTTCCGCAGTCGAGTCGACGAGGGCAGCGTAATGCACCGTCGCCACTTTTGAAGTGGGTCAGTTGGCTTGACCAACTGACACCAATTAGCAGGTGCAGAACTGGAACACCAGACAGGTCAGTTCACAGACTGAGATAAATGTTTAAAAAATAGTATATAAGTATTAGGTTTCGTAATAATAAATCTCTCTTGTGTTTTGAAACTGAAAAGTTATAGTGTTTGAATTCTACGTTAGGGCTCTTGATTTTTCAGCCACGCGCCCGAAAAACTGCGACAAGACGTCCCCAGCCAAACAAGGACTCGAGATCCCCAACACTATGCTACCCTTGAGTCCAAATCTGCTAAAACTTCAAATGGCCCTAACTTCTGTACGGTACGACCCATACTTACGAAAATTTGCAAGATTCTAATGCTTGTAACTTTTTACTGGAGCGCCATAAAACCTTGAAATTTTGTGACAATAAAGTACTCGAGCCGCTTATCAATTTAAGTTATCGCTCATAGCTATGCTACCCTTGAGTCCCAAATCAAACACTGATAAAACTTCAAATGGCCCTAACGGTGCATCCTACACCTATACGGTGCATCCTGCACTATCAAAGTTTGCAACACTCAAATGCTTCTAACTTTTTACTGGACCGTCATAAAACCTTGAAATTTTGTGACAATAAAGTACTCGAGCCTGTTATCAATTTAAGCTATCGCTCATAGCTATGCTACCCGTGAATCCCAAATCAAACACTGATAAAATTTCAGATGGCCCTAACTTTTCTACGGTGCGTCCTATACCTATCAAAGTTTGCAAAAATCAAATGCTTGTAACTTTTTACTGGAGCGTCATAAAATCTTGAAATTTTGTGACAATGAACTCGAGCCTCTTATCAATTTAAGTTATCGCTCATAGCTATGCTACCCATGAGTCCCAAATCAAACACTGATAAAATTTCAAATGGCAGTAACTTCTATACGGTGCGTCCAGCACCTATCAAAATTTCCAACTTTCAAATGCTTGTAACTTTTCATTAGAGGGTCAAAAAACCTTGAAATTTGTGAAAATAAACTACTCGAGCCTGTCAATTTAAGCTATCGCTCATAGCTATGCTACCCGTGAATCCCAAATCAAACACTGATAAAACTTCAAATGAGCCTAACTTTTATACGATGGGTTCTAAACCTATCAAAGTTTTCAACATTGAAATGCTACTAACTTTTTACTGGAGCGTCATAAAATCTTGAAATTTTGTGACAATAAAGTAATCGATCTTCTTACCAATTTAAGGTATCGCTCATATATATGCTATCCTTGAGTCCCAAATCAAACACTGAAAAAAATTCAAATGGCCCTAACTTCTATATGGTGAGTCCTATAAATACAAAAATTTGCAACATTCAAATGCTTGTAACTTTTTAGTAGAGCGTCTTAAAACCTTTATATTTTGTGACAATAAAGTACTCTTGCCTCTTGTGAATTTAAGCTATCGCTCATAGCATGCTATCCTTGAGTCCCAAATCAAACACTGCTAAAGCTTCAAATGGCCCTAACTTCTGTACGGTGCGACCTATATTTACGAAAATTTGCAAGATTCTAATGCTTGTAACTTTTTACTGGAGCGTCATAAAACCTTGAAATTTTGTGACAATAAAGTACTCGAGCCTGTTATCAATTTAAGCTATCGCTGATAGCTATGCTACCCGTGAATCCCAAATCAAACACTGATAAAACTTCAGATGGCCCTAACTTTTATACGGTGCGTCCAACACCTATCAAAGTTTGCAACATTGGAGTGTTTGTAACTTTTTACTGGAGCGTAGTAAAATCTTGAAATTGTGTGGCTATGAAGTACTCTTGCCTCTTGTCAATTTAAGCTATCGCTCATAGCTATGCTACCCTTGAGTCACAAATCAAACACTGATAAAACTTCAAATGGCCCTAACTTTTATACGGTGCGTCCTACACCTATCAAAGTATTCAAATGCCTGTAACTTTTTACTGGAGCATCATAAAATCTTGAAATTTTGTGACAATAAAGTACTCGAGCCGCTTATCAATTTAAGTTATCGCTCATAGCTATGCTACCCTTGAGTCCCAAATCAAACACTGATAAAACTTCAAATGGCCCTAACGGTGCATCCTACACCTATACGGGAAAGCCTGTTATCAATTTAAGCTATCGCTCATAGCTATGCTAGCCGTGAATCCCAAATCAAACACTGATAAAACTTCTAATGACCCTAACTTTTATACGGTGCGTCCTATACCTATCAAAGTTTGCAACAATCAAATGCTTGTAACTTTTTACTTTACGTCATAAAATCTTGCACTTTTGTGACAATGAAGCACTCTTGCCTCTTGTCAATTTAAGCTATCGCTCATAGCTATGCTACCCTTAAGTCCCAAATCAAACACTGACAAAACTTGAAATGCCTCTAATTTCTATACGGTGCGTCCTACACCTATCAAAGTTTGTAAAAATTAAATGCTTGTAACTTTTTACTGGAGCGTCATAAAACCTTGAAATTTTGTGACAATGAACTCGAGCTTCTTATCAATTTAAGTTATCGCTCATAGCTACCCATGAGTCCCAAATCAAACACTGATAAAATTTCTAATGGCTCTTACTTCTATTCGGTGCGTCCAGCACCTATCAAAATTTACAACTTTCATATGCTTGTAACTTTTCACTGGAGGGTCAAAAAACCTTGAAATTTGTGAAAATAAACTACTCGAGCCTTTGGTCAATTTAAGCTATCGCTCATAGCTATGCTACCCTTGAGTCCCATATCAAACACTGATAAAACTTCAAATGGCGTTAACTTCTATACGTCGGGTCCTACACCTATCAAAGTTTGCAACATTCAAATGCTTGTAACTTTTTACTGGAGCGTCATAAAACCTTGAAATTTTGTGACAATAAAGTACTCGAGCCTGTTATCAATTTAAGCTATCGCTCACTGCTATGCTACCCGTGAATCCCAAATCAAACACTGATAAAACTTCAGATGGCCCTAACTTTTATACGGTGCGTCCAACACCTATCAAAGTTTGAAACTTTGAAGTTCTTGTAACTTTTTACTGGAGCGTAAAAAAATCTTGAAATTTTGCGGCTATGAAGGACTCTTGACTCTTGTCAATTTAAGCTATCGCTCATAGCTATGCTACCCTTGAGTCCCAAATCAAACACTGATAAAACTTCAAATAGCCCTAACGGTGCATCCTACACCTATACGGTGAAAGCCTGTTATCAATTTAAGCTATCGCTCATAGCTATGCTACCCGTGAATCCCAAATCAAACACTGATAAAACTTCAAATGACCCTAACTGTTATACGGTGCGTCCTATACCTATCAAAGTTTGCAACAATCAAGTGCTTGTAACTTTTTACTGGAGCGTCATAAAATCTTGAAATTTTGTGACAATGAACTCGAACCTCTTATCAATTTAAGTTATCGGTCATAGCTATGCTAACCATGAGTCCCAAATCAAACACTGATAAAATTTCAAATGGCTCTAACTTCTATACGGTGCGTCCTATACCTATCAAAGTATTCAAATGCTTGTAACATTTTACTGGAGCGTCATAAAATCTTGAAATTTTGTGAAAATAAAGTATTCGAGCCTCTTATCAATTTAAGCTATCGCTCATAGCTATGCTACCCTTGAGTCCCAAATCAAACATTGATAAAACTTCAAATGGCCCTAACTTCTGTACGGTGCGACCTATACTTACGAAAATTTGCAAGATTGTAATGCTTGTAACTTTTTACTGGAGCGTAATAAAATCTTGAAATTTTGTGGCAATGAAGTACTCTTGCTTCTTGTCAATTTAAGCTATCTCTCATAGCTATTGCTCATAGCTATGCTACCCTTGAGTCCCGAATGAAACACTGATAAAACGTCAAATTGACCTAACTTCTATACGGTGCGGCCTATACCTATCAAAGTTTGCAACAATCAAATGCTTGTAACTTTTTACTGGAGCGTCATAAAATCTTGAAATTTTGTGACAATAAAGTACTCGAGCCTCTTGTCAATTTAAGCTATCGCTCATAGCTATGCTACCCTTGAGTCCCAAATCAAACACTGATAAAACTTCAAATGGATCTAACTTCTATACGGTGCGTCCTACACCTATCAAAGTTGGCAGCATTCAAATGCTTGTTTTATTTTTACTGGAGCGTCATAAAATCTTGAAATTTTGTGAAAATAAAGTACTCGAGCCTCGTATAAATTTAAGGTATCGCTCAGAGCTATACTACCCTTGAGTCCCAAATCAAACACTGAAAAAACTTTAAATGGCCCTAACTTCTATATGGTGAGTCCTATAAATACCACAGTTTGCAACATTCAAATGCTTGTAACTTTTTACTGTAGCGTCTTAAAACCTTTACATTTTGTGACAATGAGGTACTCGAGTCTCTTATCAATTTAACTTATCGTTCACGGCTATGCTACCCTTGAGTCCCAAATCAAACACTGATAAAACTTCACATGGCTCTAACTTCTCTAAGGTGCGTCCTACACCTATCAAAGTTTGCAGCATTCAAATGCTTGTTTTTTTTACTGGAGCGTCATAAAATCTTGAAATTTTGTGAAAATAAAGCACTCGAGCCTCCTATAAATTTAAGGTATCGCTCATAGCTATACTACCCTTGAGTCCCAAATGAAACACTGATAAAACTTCAAATTGACCTAACGTCTATACGGTGCGTCCTATACCTATCAAAGTTTACAACAATCAAATGCTTGTAACTTTTTACTGGCGCGTCATAAAATCTTGAAATTTTGTGATAATAAAGTACTCGAGCCTCTTGTCAATTTAAGCTATCGCTCATAGCTATGCTACCCTTCAGTCCCAAATCAAACACTGATAAAACTTCAAATGGCTCTAACTTCTATACGGTGCGTCCTACACCTATCAAAGTTTGCAGCATTCAAATGCTTGTTTTTTTTACTGGAGCGTCATAAAATCTTGAAATTTTGTGAAAATAAAGCACTCGAGCCTCCTATAAATTTAAGGTATCGCTCATAGCTATACTACCCTTGAGTCCCAAATCAAACACTGAAAAAACTTCAAATGGCCCTAACTTCTATATGGTGAGTCCTATAAATACCACAGTTTGCAACATTCAAATGCTTGTAACTTTTTACTGGAGCGTCTTAAAACCTTTACATTTTGTGACATTTTTATCAATTTAAGCTATCGCTCATAGTTATGCTACCCTTGAGTCCAAAATCAAACACTGATAAAACTTCAAATGGTCCTAACGGCGCATCCTACACCTATACGGTGAAAGCCTGTTATCAATTTAAGCTATCGCTCAAAGCTATGCTACCCTTGAGTCCCAAATGAAACACTGCTAAAACTTCAAATGGCCCTAACTTCTATACGGTGCGTCCTACATCTATCAAAATTTGCATTTTTCAAATGCTTGTAACTTTTTACTGAAGCGTTATAAAATTTTGAAATTTTGTGAGAATAAAGTACTCCAGCCTGTTGTCAATTTAAGCTATCGTTCATGTTACCCATGAGTCCCAAATCAAACACTGATAAAACTTCAAATGGCTCTAACTTCTATACGGTGCATCCTACACCTATCAATATTTGCAACATTCAAATGCTTGTAACTTTTCACTGGAGCGTTATAAAATCTTGAAAGTTTGTGAAAATAAAGTACTCGAGCCTCTTGTCAATTTAAGCTATCGCTCATAGCTATGCTACCCTTGCGTCCCAAATCAAACACTGATAAAACTTCAAATGGCCCTAACTTCTATACGGTGCGTCTTACATCTATCAAAATTTTTCTGGAGCTTAATAAAACCTTGAAATTTGGTGACAATAAAGTACTCGTGCCTCTTGTCAATTTAAGCTATCGCTCATAGCATGCTACCCTTGAGTCCCAAATCAAACACTGCTAAAACTTCAAATGGCCCTAACGGTGCATCCTACACCTATCAAAGTTTGCAATATTCAAATGCTTTAAACTTTTTACTGGAGCGTCTTAAAACCTTTAAATTTTGTGACAATGAAGTACTCGAGACTCTTGTTAATTTAAGTTCTCGCTCATAGCTATACTACCCTTGAGTATGTAATCAAACACTGATAAAACTTTGAATGGCTCTAACTTCTATCCGGTGCATCCTACACCTATCAATATTTGCAACATTCAAATGCTTGTAACTTTTCACTGGAGCGTTATAAAATCTTGAAGTTTTGTGAAAATAAAGTACTCGAGCCTCTTGTCAATTTAAGCTATCGCTCATAGCTATGCCACCCTTGAGTCCCAAATCAAACATTGATAAAACTTCAAATGGCCCTAACTTCTATACGGTGCGTCCTACATCTATCAAAATTTGCAACTTTCAAATGCTTGTAACTTTTTACTGGAGCGTAATAAAATTTTGAAATTTTGTGAGAATAAAGTACTCCAGCCTCTTGTCAATTTAAGCTATCGTTCATAGCTATATTACCCATGAGTCCCAAATCAAACACTGATAAAACTTCAAATGGCTCTAACTTCTATATGGTGCATCCTACACCTATCAATATTTGCAACATTCAAATGCTTGTAACTTTTCACTGGAGCGTTATAAAATCTTGGAGTTTTGTGAAAATAAAGTACTCGAGCCTCTTGTCAATTTAAGCTATCGCTCATAGCTATGCTACCCTTGCGTCCCAAATCAAACACTAATAAAACTTCAAATGGCTCTAACTTCTATATGGTGCATCCTACACCTATCAATATTTGCAACATTCAAATGCTTGTATCTTTTCACTGGAGCGTTATAAAATCTTGAAGTTTTGTGAAAATAAAGTACTCGAGCCTCTTGTCAATTTAAGCTATCGCTCATAGCTATGCTACCCTTGCGTTCCAAATCAAACACTGATAAAACTTCAAATGGCCTTAACGTCTATACGGTGCGTCCTACATCTATCAAAATTTGCAACTTTCAAATGCTTGTAACTTTTTACTGGAGCGTTATAAAATTTTGAAATTTTGTGACAATGAAGTACTCGAGCCTCTTATCAATTTAAGCTATCTCTCATAGTTATGCTACCTGTGAGTCCCAAATCAAACACTGATAAAACTTCAAATGGCCCCAACGGTGAACTGATGAAACTTCAAATGGCCCTAAATTCTGTACGGTGCGTCCTATACCTATCAAGGTTTGCAACATTCAAATGCTTGTAACTTTTTACTGGAGCGTCATAAAATCTTGAAATTTTGTGACAATGAAGTACTAGAGCCTCTTATCAATTTAAGCTATCGTTCATAGCTATACTACCCTTGAGTCCCAAATCAAACACTGATAAAACTTCAAATGGCCCTAAATTCTGTATGGTGCGTCCTATACCTATCAAGGTTTGCAACATTCAAATGCTTGTAACTTTTTACTGGAGCGTCATAAAATCTTGAAATTTTGTGACAATGATACTCGAGCCTCTTATCAATTTAAGCTATCGCTCATAGTTATGCTACCTGTGAGTCCCAAATCAAACACTGATAAAACTTCAAATGGCCCCAACGGTGTATCCTACACCTATCAAAGTTTGAAACATTGAAATGCTTGTACCTTCTTACTGTTGCGTCTTAAAATCTTGAAATTTTGTGACAATGAACTCGATCCTCTTATCAATTTAAGTTATCGCGCATAGCTAAGCTAGCCATGAGTACCAAATCAAACACTTATAAAACTTCAAATGGCTCTAACTTCTATACGGTGCGTCCTAAACCTATCAAAGTATTCAAATGCTTGTAACTTTTTACTGGAGCGTCATAAAATCTTGAAATTTTGTGAAAATAAAGTATTCGAGCCTCTTATCAATTTAAGCTATCGCTCACAGCTATGCTACCCTTGAGTCCCAAATCAAACAATGATAAAACTTCAAATGTCTCTAACTTCTATACGGTGCGTCCTACACCTTTCAAAGTATTCAAATGCTTGTAACTTTTTTACTGGAGCTTAATAAAACCTTGAAATTTGGAGACAATAAAGTACTCGTGCCTCTTGTCAATTTAAGCTATCGCTCATAGCATGCTACCCTTGAGTCCCAAATCAAACACTGCTAAATCTTTAAATAGCCCTAACTTCTGTACGGTGCGACCTATACTTACGAAAATTTGCAACATTCTAATGCTTGTAACTTTTTACTGGAACGTCATAAAACCTTGAAATTTTGTGACAATAATGTACTCGAGCCGCTTATCAATTTAAGTTATCGCTCATAGCTATGCTACCCTTGAGTCCCAAATCAAACACTGATAAAACTTCAAATGGCCCTAACGGTGCATTCTATACCTATACGGTGCATCCTACAAATATCAAAGTTTGCAATATTAAAATGCTTGTGACTTTTTACTGGAGCGTCATAAAACCTTGAAATTTTGTGACAATAAAGTACTCGAGCCTGTTATCAATTTAAGCTATCCACCATAGCCATGCTACCCGTGAATCCCAAATCACACACTGATAAATCTTCAGAAGGCCCTAACTTTTATACGGTGCGTCCTACACCGATCAAAGTTTGCAACATTGAAATGCTTGTAACTTTTTACTGGAGCGTCATAAAATCTTGAAATTTTGTGACAATAAAGTACTCGAGCCTCTTGTCAATTTAAGCTATCGCTCATAGATATGCTATCCTTGAGTCCCAAATCAAACACTGAAAAAACTTCAAATGGCCCTAACTTCTACATGGTGAGTACTATAAACACAAAAATTTGCAACATTCAAATGCTTGTAACTTTTTACTGGAGCGTCTTAAAATCTTTATATTTTGTGACAATAAAGTACTCGTGCCTCTTGTCAATTTAAGCTATCGCTCATAGCATGCTACCCTTGAGTCCCAAATCAAACACTGCAAAAGCTTCAAGTGGCCCTAACTTCTGTACGGTGCGACCTATACTTACGAAAATTTGCAAGATTGTAATGCTTGTAACTTTTTACTGGAGCGTCATAAAACTTTGAAATTTTGTGACAATAAAGTACTGGAGCCTGTTATCAATTTAAGCTATCGCTGATAGCTATGCTACCCGTGAATCCCAAATCAAACACTGATAAAACTTCAGATGGCCCTAACTTTTATGCGGTGCGTCCAACACCTATCAAAGTTTGCAACATTGGAGTGCTTGTAACTTTTTACTGGAGCGTAGTAAAATCTCGAAATTTTGTGGCTATGAAGTACCCTTGCCTCTTGTCAATGTAAGCTAACGCTCATAGCTATGCTACGCTTGAGTCACAAATCAAACACTGATAAAACTTCAAATGGCTCTAACTTTTCTACGGTGCGTCCTACACCTATCAAATTATTCAAATGCCTGTAACTTTTTACTGGAGCGTCATAAAATCTTGAAATTTTGTGACAATAAAGTACTCGAGCCGCTTATCAATTTAAGTTATCGCTCATAGCTATGCTACCCTTGAGTCCCAAATCAAACATTGATAAAACTTCAGATGGCCCTTACTTTTATACGGTGCGTCCAACACCTATCAAAGTTTGAAACATTGAAATGCTTGTAACTTTTTACTGGAGCGTTATAAAATTTTGAAATTTTGTGACAATAAAGTACTCGAGCCTCTTGCCAATTTAAGCTATCGTTCATAGCTATACTACCCTTGAGTCCCAAATCAAACACTGATAAAACTTCAAACGGCCCTAACGGTGCATCCTACACCTATACGGTGCATCCTACACTATCAAACTTTGCAAGATTCAAATGCTTGTAACTTTTTACTGGAGTGTCATAAGACCTTGAAATTTTGTGACAATAAAGTACTCGAGCCTGTTATCACTTTAAGCTATCGCTCATAGCTATGCTACCCGTGAATCCCAAATCAAACACTGATAAAACTTCAGATGGCCCTTACTTTTATACGGTGCGTCCAACACCTATCAAAGTTTGAAACATTGAAATGCTTGTAACTTTTTACTGGAGCGTAATAAAATCTTGAAATTTTGTGGCTATGAAGGACTCTTGCCCCTTTTCAATTTAAGCTATCGCTCATAGCTATGCTACCCGTGAATCCCAAATCAAACACTGATAAAACTTCAGATGGCCCTTACTTTTATACGGTGCGTCCAACACCTATCAAAGTTTGAAACATTGAAATGCTTGTAACTTTTTACTGGAGCGATATAAAATTTTGATATTTTGTGACAATAAAGTACTCGAGCCTCTTGCCAATTTAAGCTATCGTTCATAGCTATACTACCCTTGAGTCCCAAATCAAACACTGATAAAACTTCAAATGGCCCTAAATTCTGTATGGTGCGTCCTATACCTATCAAGGTTTGCAACATTCAAATGCTTGTAACTTTTTACTGGAGTGTCATAAAATCTTGAAATTTTGTGACAATGAAGTACCCGAGCCTCTTATCAATTTAAGCTATCGCTCATAGTTATGCTACCTGTGAGTCCCAAATCAAACACTGCTAAATCTTTAAATAGCCCTAACTTCTGTACGGTGCGACCTATACTTACGAAAATTTGCAACATTCTAATGCTTGTAACTTTTTACTGGAACGTCATAAAACCTTGAAATTTTGTGACAATAATGTACTCGAGCCGCTTATCAATTTAAGTTATCGCTCATAGCTATGCTACCCTTGAGTCCCAAATCAAACACTGATAAAACTTCAAATGGCCCTAACGGTGCATTCTATACCTATACGGTGCATCCTACAAATATCAAAGTTTGCAATATTAAAATGCTTGTGACTTTTTACTGGAGCGTCATAAAACCTTGAAATTTTGTGACAATAAAGTACTCGAGCCTGTTATCAATTTAAGCTATCCACCATAGCCATGCTACCCGTGAATCCCAAATCACACACTGATAAAACTTCAGAAGGCCCTAACTTTTATACGGTGCGTCCTACACCGATCAAAGTTTGCAACATTGAAATGCTTGTAACTTTTTACTGGAGCGTCATAAAATCTTGAAATTTTGTGACAATAAAGTACTCGAGCCTCTTGTCAATTTAAGCTATCGCTCATAGATATGCTATCCTTGAGTCCCAAATCAAACACTGAAAAAACTTCAAATGGCCCTAACTTCTACATGGTGAGTACTATAAACACAAAAATTTGCAACATTCAAATGCTTGTAACTTTTTACTGGAGCGTCTTAAAACCTTTATATTTTGTGACAATAAAGTACTCGTGCCTCTTGTCAATTTAAGCTATCGCTCATAGCATGCTACCCTTGAGTCCCAAATCAAACACTGCTAAAGCTTCAAGTGGCCCTAACTTCTGTACGGTGCGACCTATACTTACGCAAATTTGCAAGATTGTAATGCTTGTAACTTTTTACTGGAGCGTCATAAAACCTTGAAATTTTGTGACAATAAAGTACTGGAGCCTGTTATCAATTTAAGCTATCGCTGATAGCTATGCTACCCGTGAATCCCAAATCAAACACTGATAAAACTTCAGATGGCCCTAACTTTTATGCGGTGCGTCCAACACCTATCAAAGTTTGCAACATTGGAGTGCTTGTAACTTTTTACTGGAGCGTAGTAAAATCTTGAAATTTTGTGGCTATGAAGTACTCTTGCCTCTTGTCAATGTAAGCTAACGCTCATAGCTATGCTACGCTTGAGTCACAAATCAAACACTGATAAAACTTCAAATGGCTCTAACTTTTATACGGTGCGTCCTACACCTATCAAATTATTCAAATGCCTGTAACTTTTTACTGGAGCGTCATAAAATCTTGAAATTTTGTGACAATAAAGTACTCGAGCCGCTTATCAATTTAAGTTATCGCTCATAGCTATGCTACCCTTGAGTCCCAAATCAAACATTGATAAAACTTCAGATGGCCCTTACTTTTATACGGTGCGTCCAACACCTATCAAAGTTTGAAACATTGAAATGCTTGTAACTTTTGACTGGAGCGTAATAAAATCTTGAAATTTTGTGGCTATGAAGGACTCTTGCCCCTTGTCAATTTAAGCTATCGCTCATAGCTATGCTACCCGTGAATCCCAAATCAAACACTGATAAAACTTCAGATGGCCCTTACTTTTATATGGTGCGTCCAACACCTATCAAAGTTTGAAACATTGAAATGCTTGTAACTTTTTACTGGAGCGTTATAAAATTTTGAAATTTTGTGACAATAAAGTACTCGAGCCTCTTGCCAATTTAAGCTATCGTTCATAGCTATACTACCCTTGAGTCCCAAATCAAACACTGATAAAACTTCAAATGGCCCTAAATTCTGTATGGTGCGTCCTATACCTATCAAGGTTTGCAACATTCAAATGCTTGTAACTTTTTACTGGAGTGTCATAAAATCTTGAAATTTTGTGACAATGAAGTACCCGAGCCTCTTATCAATTTAAGCTATCGCTCATAGTTATGCTACCTGTGAGTCCCAAATCAAACACTGATAAAACTTCAAATGGCCCCAACGGTGTATCCTACACCTATCAAAGTTTGAAACATTGAAATGCTTGTACCTTCTTACTGTTGCGTCTTAAAATCTTGAAATTTTGTGACAATGAACTCGATCCTCTTATCAATTTAAGGTATCGCGCATAGCTATGCTAGCCATGAGTACCAAATCAAACACTTATAAAATTTCAAATGGCTCTAACTTCTATACGGTGCGTCCTAAACCTATCAAAGTATTCAAATGCTTGTAACTTTTTACTGGAGCGTCATAAAATCTTGAAATTTTGTGAAAATAAAGTATTCGAGCCTCTTATCAATTTAAGCTATCGCTCATAGTTCTGCTACCCTTGAGTCCCAAATCAAACAATGATAAAACTTCAAATGGCTCTAACTTCTATATGGTGCGTCCTATACCTTTCAAAGTATTGAAATGCTTGTAACTTTTTTACTGGAGCTTAATAAAACCTTGAAATTTGGAGACAATAAAGTACTCGTGCCTCTTGTCAATTTAAGCTATCGCTCATAGCATGCTACCCTTGAGTCCCAAATCAAACACTGCTAAATCTTTAAATGGCCCTAGCTTCTGTACGGTGCGACCTATACTTACGAAAATTTGCAACATTCTAATGCTTGTAACTTTTTACTGGAACGTCATAAAACCTTGAAATTTTGTGACAATAATGTACTCGAGCCGCTTATCAATTTAAGTTATCGCTCATAGCCATGCTACCCGTGAATCCCAAATCACACACTGATAAAACTTCAAAAGGCCCTAACTTTTATACGGTGCGTCCTACACCGATCAAAGTTTGCAACATTGAAATGCTTGTAACTTTTTACTGGAGCGTCATAAAATCTTGAAATTTTGTGACAATAAAGTACTCGAGCCTCTTGTCAATTTAAGCTATCGCTCATAGCTATGTTACCCATGAGTCCCAAATCAAACACTGATAAAACTTCAAATGGCTCTAACTTCTATACGGTGCATCCTACACCTATCAATATTTGCAACATTCAAATGCTTGTAACTTTTAACTGGAGCGTCATAAAATCTTGAAATTTTGTGACAATAAAGTAATCGAGCCTCTTATCAATTTAAGCTATCGCTCATAGATATGCTATCCTTGAGTCCCAAATCAAACACTGAAGAAACTTCAAATGGCCCTAACTTCTATATGGTGAGTACTATAAACACAAAAATTTGCAACATTCAAATGCTTGTAACTTTTTACTGGAGCGTCTTAAAACCTTTATATTTTGTGACAATAAAGAACTCGTGCCTCTTGTCAATTTAAGGTATCGCTCATAGCATGCTACCCTTGAGTCCCAAATCAAACACTGCTAAAGCTTCAAGTGGCCCTAACTTCTGTAAGGTGCGACCTATACTTACGAAAATTTGCAAGATTGTAATGCTTGTAACTTTTTACTGGAGCGTCATAAAACCTTGAAATTTTGTGACAATAAAGTTCTCGAGCCTGTTATCAATTTAAGCTATCGCTGATAGCTATGCTACCCGTGAATCCCAAATCAAACACTGATAAAACTTCAGATGGCCCTAACTTTTATGCGGTGCGTCCAACACCTATCAAAGTTTGCAACATTGGAGTGCTTGTAACTTTTTACTGGAGCGTAGTAAAATCTTGAAATTTTGTGGCTATGAAGTACTCTTGCCGCTTGTCAATGTAAGCTATCGCTCATAGCTATGCTACCCTTGAGTCACAAATCAAACACTGATAAAACTTCAAATGGCCCTAACTTTTATACGGTGCGTCCTACACCTATCAAATTATTCAAATGCCTGTAACTTTTTACTGGAGCGTCATAAAATCTTGAAATTTTGTGACAATAAAGTACTCGAGCCGCTTATCAATTTAAGTTATCGCTCATAGCTATGCTACCCTTGAGTCCCAAATCAAACATTGATAAAACTTCAAACGGCCCTAACGGTGCATCCTACACCTATACGGTGCATCCTACACTATCAAACTTTGCAAGATTCAAATGCTTGTAACTTTTTACTGGAGCGTCATAAGACCTTGAAATTTTGTGACAATAAAGTACTCGAGCCTGTTATCACTTTAAGCTATCGCTCATAGCTATGCTACCCGTGAATCCCAAATCAAACACTGATAAAACTTCAGATGGCCCTTACTTTTATACGGTGCGTCCAACACCTATCAAAGTTTGAAACATTGAAATGCTTGTAACTTTTTACTGGAGCGTAATAAAATCTTGAAATTTTGTGGCTATGAAGGACTCTTGCCCCTTGTCAATATAAGCTATCGCTCATAGCTATGCTACCCTTGAGTCCCAAATCAAACACTGATAAAATTTCAAATAGCCCTAACGGTGCATCCTACACCTATACGGGGAAGCCTGTTATCAATTTAAGCTATCGCTCATAGCTCTGCTACCCGTGAATCCCAAATCAAACACTGATAAAACTTCTAATATATATATATATATATATATATATATATATATATATATATATATATATATATATATATATATATATATATATATATATATATATATATATATATATATATATATATATATATATATATGTATATATATATATATATATATATTTATATATATATATATATATATATATATATATATATATATATATATATAACTTTTATATATATAACTTTTTTATATATAACTGTTATATATATATAACTTTTTACTGGAGCGTCATAAAATCTTGAACTTTTGTGACAATGAACCCCTCTTGCCTCTTGTCAATTTAAGCTATCGCTCATAGCTATGCTACCCTTGAGTCCCAAATCAAACACTGATAAAACTTCAAATGCCTCTAACTCCTATACGGTGCGTCCTACACCTATCAAAGTTTGCAAAAATTAAATGCTTGTAACTTTTTACTGGAGCGTCATAAAATCTTGAAATTTTGTGACAATGAACTCGAGCCTCTTATCAATTTAAGTTATCGCTCATAGCTACCCATGAGTCCGAAATCAAACACTGATAAAATTTCAAATGGCCTTAACTTCTATGCGTCGGGTCCTACACCTATCAAAGTTTGCAACATTCAAATGCTTGTAACTTTTTTCTGGAGCGTCATAAAATCTTGAAATTTTGTGACAATAAAGTAATCGAGCCTCTTGTCAATATAAGCTATCGCTCATAGCATGCTACCCTTGAGTCCCAAATGAAACACTGCTAAAACTTCAAATGGCCCTAACTTCTTAACGGTGCATCCAACACCTATCAGAGTTTGCAACATTCAAATGTTTGTAACTTTTTAGTGGAGCGTAATAAAATCTTGAAATTTTGTGACAATAAAGTACTCAAGCCTCTTATCAATTTAAGCTATCGCTTATAGTTATGCTACCCTTGAGTCCAAAATCAAACACTGATAAAACTTCAAATGGTCCTAACGGCGCATCCTACACCTATACGGTGAAAGCCTGTTATCAATTTAAGCTATCGCTCATAGCTATGCTACTCTTGAGTCCCAAATCAAACACTGATAAAACTCCAAATGGCCCTAACTTCTATACGGTGCGTCCTACATCTATCAAAATTTGCAACTTTCAAATGCTTGTAACTTTTTACTGTAGCGTTATAAAATTTTGAAATTTTGTGAGAATAAAGTACTCCAGCCTCTTGTCAATTTAAGCTATCGTTCATGTTACCCATGAGTCCCAAATCAAACACTGATAAAACTTCAAATGGCTCTAACTTCTCTACGGTGCATCCTACACCTATCAATATTTGCAACATTCAAATGCTTGTAACTTTTTACTGGAGCGTTATAAAATCTTGAAATTTTGTGAAAATAAAGTACTCGAGCCTCTTGTCAATTTAAGCTATCGCTCATAGCTATGCTACCCTTGCGTCCCAAATCAAACACTGATAAAACTTCAAATGGCCCTAACTTCTATACGGTGCGTCCTACATCTATCAAAATTTGCAACTTTCAAATGCTTGTAACTTTTTACTGGAGCGTTATAAAATTTTGAAATTTTGTGACAATAAAGTACTCGAGCCTCTTGTCAATTTAACCTATCGTTCATAGCTATACTACCCTTGAGTCCCAAATCAAACATTGATAAAACTTCAAATGGCACTAAATTCTGTACGGTGCGTCCTATACCTATCAAGGTTTGCAACATTCAAATGCTTGTAACTTTTTACTGGAGCGTCAAAAAATCTTGAAATTTCGTGACAATGAAGTACTCGAGCCTCTTATAATTTAAGCTATCGCTCATAGTTATGCTACCTTTGACTTCCAAATCAAACACTGATAAAACTTTAAACGGCCCTAACGGTGCATCCTACACCTATCAAAGTTTGCAACATTGAAAGGCTTGTACCTTCTTACTGTTGCGTCTTAAAATCTTGAAATTTTGTGACAATGAACTCGATCCTCTTATAAATTTAAGTTATCGCGCATAGCTATTCTAGCCATGAGTCCCAAATCAAACACTTATAAAACTTCAAATGGCTCTAACTTCTATAAGGTGCGTCCTAAACCTATCAATGTATTCAAATGCTTGTAACTTTTTACTGGAGCGTCATAAAATCTTGAAATTTTGTGAAAATCAAGTATGCGAGCCTCTTATCAATTTAAGCTATCGCTCATAGCTATGCTACCCTTGCGTCCCAAATCAAACACTGATAAAACTTCTAATGACTCTAACTTTTATACGGTGCGTCCTATACCTATCAAAGTTTGCAACAATCAAATGCTTGTAAATTTTTACTGGAGCGTTATAAAATCTTGAAATTTTGTGAAAATAAAGTACTCGAGCCTCTTGTCAATTTAAGCAATCGCTCATAGCTATGCTACCCTTGCGTCCCAAATCAAACACTGATAAAACTTCAAATGGCCCTAACTTCTATACGGTGCGTCCTACATCTATCAAAATTTGCAACTTTCAAATGCTTGTAACTTTTTACTGGAGCTTTATAAAATTTTGAAATTTTGTGACAATAAAGTACTCGAGCCTCTTGTCAATTTAACCTATCGTTCATAGCTATACTACCCTTGAGTCCCAAATCAAACATTTATAAAACTTCAAATGGTCCTAACGGTGCATCCTACACCTATCAAAGTTTGCAACATTGAAAGGCTTGTACCTTCTTACTGTTGCGTCTTAAAATCTTGAAATTTTGTGACAATGAACTCGATCCTCTTATCAATTTTAGTTATCGCGCATAGCTATTCTAGCCATGAGTCCCAAATCAAACACTTATCAAACTTCAAATGGCTCTAACTTCTATACGGTGCGTCCTAAACCTATCAATGTATTCAAATGCTTGTAACTTTTTACTGGAGCGTCATAAAATCTTGAAATTTTGTGACAATAAAGTAATCCAGCCTCTTGTCAATTTAAGCTATCGCTCATAGCTATGCTACCCTTGAGTCCCAAATCAAACAATGATAAAACTTCAAATGGCTCTAACTTCTATACGGTGCGTCCTACACCTATCAAAGTATTCAAATGCTTGTAACTTTTTTACTGGAGCTTAATAAAACCTTGAAATTTGGTGACAATAAAGTACTCGTGCCTCTTGTCAATTTAAGCTATCGCTCATAGCATGCTACCCTTGAGTCCCAAATCAAACACTGCTAAATCTTTAAATGGCCCTAACTTCTGTACGGTGCGACCTATACTTACGAAAATTTGCAACATTCTAATGCTTGTAACTTTTTACTGGAACGTCATAAAACCTTGAAATTTTGTGACAATAATGTACTCGAGCCGCTTATCAATTTAAGTTATCGCTCATAGCTACGCTACCCTTGAGTCCCAAATCAAACACTGATAAAACTTCAAATGGCCCTAACTTCTATACGGTGCGTCCTACATCTATCAAAATTTGCAACTTTCAAATGCTTGTAACTTTTTATTGTAGCCTTATAAAATTTTGAAATTTTCTGAGAATAAAGTACTCCAGCCTCTTGTCAATTTAAGCTATCGTTCATAGCTATGTTACCCATGAGTCCCAAATCAAACACTGATAAAACTTCAAATGGCTCTAACTTCTATACGGTGCATCCTACACCTATCAATATTTGCAAAATTCAAATGCTTGTAACTTTTCACTGGAGCGTTATAAAATCTTGAAATTTTGTGAAAATAAAGTACTCGAGCCTCTTGTCAATTTAAGCTATCGCTCATAGCTATGCTACCCTTGCGTCCCAAATCAAACACTGATAAAACTTCAAATGGCCCTAACTTCTATACGGTGCGTCCTACATCTATCAAAATTTGCAACTTTCAAATGTTTGTAACTTTTTACTGGAGCGTTATAAAATTTTGAAATTTTGTGACAATAAAGTACTCGAGCCTCTTGTCAATTTAACCTATCGTTCATAGCTATACTACCCTTGAGTCCCAAATCAAACATTGATAAAACTTCAAATGGCCCTAAATTCTGTACGGTGCGTCCTATACCTATCAAGGTTTGCAACATTCAAATGCTTGTAACTTTTTACTGGAGCGTCAAAAAATCTTGAAATTTTGTGACAATGAAGTACTCGAGCCTCTTATAATTTAAGCTATCGCTCATAGTTATGCTACCTTTGAGTTCCAAATCAAACACTGATAAAACTTCAAACGGCCCTAACGGTGCATCCTACACCTATCAAAGTTTGCAACATTGAAAGGCTTGTACCTTCTTACTGTTGCGTCTTAAAATCTTGAAATTTTGTGACAATGAACTCGATCCTCTTATCAATTTAAGTTATCGCGCATAGCTATTCTAGCCATGAGTCCCAAATCAAACACTTATAAAACTTCAAATGGTTCTAACTTCTATACGGTGCGTCCTAACCCTATCAATGTATTCAAATGCTTGTAACTTTTTACTGGAGCGTCATAAAATCTTGAAATTTTGTGAAAATAAAGTATGCGAGCCTCTTATCAATTTAAGCTATCGCTCATAGCTATGCTACCCTTGAGTCCCAAATCAAACAATGATAAAACTTCAAATGGCTCTAACTTCTATACGGTGCGTCCTACACCTATCAAAGTATTCAAATGCTTGTAACTTTTTTACTGGAGCTTAATAAAACCTTGAAATTTGGTGACAATAAAGTACTCGTGCCTCTTGTCAATTTAAGCTATCGCTCATAGCATGCTACCCTTGCGTCCCAAATCAAACACTAATAAAACTTCAAATGGCCCTAACTTCTATACGGTGCGCCCTATACCTATCAAGGTTTGCAACATTCAAATGCTTGTAACTTTTTACTGGAGCGTCATAAAATCTTGAAATTTTGTGACAATGAAGTACTAGAGCCTCATCAATTTAAGCTATCGTTCATAGCTATACTACCCTTGAGTCCCAAATCAAACACTGATAAAACTTGAAATGGCCCTAAATTCTGTACGGTGCGTCCTATACCTATCAAGGTTTGCAACATTCAAATGCTTGTAACTTTTTACTGGAACGTCATAAAACCTTGAAATTTTCTGACAATGATGTACTCGAGCCGCTAATCAATTTAAGTTATCGCTCATAGCTACGCTACCCTTGAGTCCCAAATCAAACAATGATAAAACTTCAAATGGCCCTAACGGTGCATCCTACACCTATACGGTGCATCCTACAAATATCCAAGTTTGCAATATTTAAATGCTTGTAACTTTTTACTGGAGCGTCATAAAACCTTGAGATTTTGTGGCAATAAAGTACTCCAGCCTGTTATCAATTTAAGCTATCCATCATAGCCATGCTACCCGTGAATCCCAAATCACACACTGATAAAACTTCATAAGGCCCTAACTTTTATACGGTGCGTCCTACACCGATCAAAGTTTGCAACATTGAAATGCTTGTAACTTTTTACTGGAGCGTAATAAAATCTTGAAATTTTGTGACAATAAAGTACTCGAGCCTCTTATCAATTTAAGCTATCGCTCGTAGTTATGCTACCCTTGAGTCCCAAATCAAACACTGATAAAACTTCAAATGGCCCTAACGGTGCATCCTACGGTGAAAGCCTGTTATCAATTTAAGCTATCGCTCATAGCTATGCTACCCGTGAATCCCAAGTCAAACACTGATAAAACTTCTAATGACCCTAACTTTTATACGGTGCGTCCTATACCTATCAAAGTTTGCAACTATTCTTGTCAATTTAAGCTATCGCTCATAGCTATGCTACCCTTGAGTCCCAAATCAAACACTGATAAAACTTCAAATAGCCTTAACTTCTATACGGTGCGTCCTACATCTATCAAAATGTGCAACTTTCAAATGCTTGTAACATTTTACTGGAGCGTTATAAAATTTTGAAATTTTGTGAGAATAAAGTACTCCAGCCTCTTGTCAATTTAAGCTATCGCTCATAGCTATGCTACCCGTGAATCCCAAACCAAACACTGATAAAACTTCTAATGACCCTAACTTTTATACGGTGCGTCCTATGCCTATCAAAGTTTGCAACAATCAAATGCTTGTAAATTTTTACTGGAGCGTCATAAAAGCTTGAAATTTTGTGACAATAAAGTAATCGAGCCTCTTGTCAATTTAAGCTATCGCTCATAACTATGCTACCCTTGAGTCCCAAATCAAACACTGATAAAACTTCAAATGGCCCTAACTTCTATACGGTGCGTCCTACATCTATCAAAATTTGCAACTTTCAAATGCTAGTAACTTTTTACTGGAGCGTTATAAAATTTTGAAATTTTGTGACAATAAAGTACTCGAGCCTCTTATCAATTTAAGCTATCGCTCATAGTTATGCTACCTTTGAGTCCCAAATCAAACACTGATAAAACTTCAAATGGCCCTAAATTCTGTACGGTGCGTCCTATACCTATCAAAGTTTGCAACATTCAAATGCTTGTAACTTTTTACTGGAGCGTCATAAATCTTGAAATTTTGTGACAATGAAGTACTCGAGCCACTTATCAGTTTAAGCTATCGCTCATAGTTATGCTACCTTTGAGTCCCAAATCAAACAATGATAAACCTTCAAATGGCTCTAACTTCTATACGGTGCATCCTACACCTATCAAAGTATTCAAATGCTTGTAACTTTTTTACTGGAGCTTAATAAAACCTTGAAATTTGGTGACAATAAAGTACTCGTGCCTCTTGCCAATTTAAGCTATCGCTCATAGCATGCTACCCTTGAGTCCCAAATCAAACACTGCTAATTCTTTAAATGGCCCTAACTTCTGTACGGTGCGACCTATATTTACGAAAATTTGCAACATTCTAATGCTTGTAACTTTTTACTGGAACGTCATAAAAGCTTGAAATTTTGTGACAATAAAGTACTCGAGCCTCTTATCAATTTAAGCTATCGCTCATAGTTATGCTATCCTTGACTCCCAAATCAAACACTGATAAAACTTCAAATGGCTCTAACGGTGCATCCTACGGTGAAAGCCTGTTATCAATTTAAGCTATCGCACATAGCTATGCTACCCGTGAATCCCAAATCAAACACTGATAAAACTTCTAATGACCCTAACTTTTATACGGTGCGTCCTATACCTATCAAAGTTTGCAACAATTCTTGTCAATTTAAGCTATCGCTCATAGCTATGCTACCCTTGAGTCCCAAATCAAACACTGATAAAACTTCAAATAGCCGTAACTTCTATACGGTGCGTCCTACATCTATCAACATTTACAACTTTCAAATGCTTGTAACTTTTTACTGGAGCGTTATAAAATTTTGAAATTTTGTGAGAATAAAGTACTCCAGCCTCTTGTCAATTTAAGCTATCTTTCATAGCTATGTTACCCATGAGTCCCAAATCAAACACTGATAAAACTTCTAATGGCTCTAACTTCTATACGGTGCATCCTACACCTATCAATATTTGCAACATTCAAATGCTTGTAACTTTTAACTGGAGCGTCATAAAATCTTGAAATTTTGTGAAAATAAAGTATTCGAGCCTCTTATCAATTTAAGCTATCGCTCATAGCTATGCTACCCTTGAGTCCCAAATCAAACACTGATAAAACTTCAAATGGCCCTAAATTCTGTACGGTGCGTCCTATACCTATCAAGGTTTGCAACATTCAAATGCTTGTAACTTTTTACTGGAGCGTCATAAAATCTTGAAATTTTGTGACAATGAAGTACTTGAGCCTCTTATCAGTTTAAGCTATCGCTCATAGTTATGCTACCTTTGAGTCCCAAATCAAACAATGATAAACCTTCAAATGGCCCTAAATTCTGTACGGTGCGTCCTCTACCTATCAAGGTTTGCAACATTCTAATGCTTGTAACTTTTTACTGGAACGTCATAAAAGCTTGAAATTTTGTGACAATAAAGTACTCGAGCCTCTTATCAATTTAAGCTATCGCTCATAGTTATGCTATCCTTGAGTCCCAAATCAAACACTGATAAAACTTCAAATGGCTCTAACGGTGCATCCTACGGTGAAAGCCTGTTATCAATTTAAGCTATCGCTCATAGCTATGCTACCCGTGAATCCCAAATCAAACACTGATAAAACTTCTAATGACCCTAACTTTTATACGGTGCGTCCTATACCTATCAAAGTTTGCAACAATCAAATGCTTGTAAATTTTTACTGGAGCGTCATAAAAGCTTGAAATTTTGTGACAATAAAGTAATCGAGCCTCTTGTCAATTTAAGCTATCGCTCATAACTATGCTACCCTTGAGTCCCAAATCAAACACTGATAAAACTTCAAATGGCCCTAACTTCTATACGGTGCGTCCTACATCTATCAAAATTTGCAACTTTCAAATGCTTGTAACTTTTTACTGGAGCGTTATAAAATTTTGAAATTTTGTGAGAATAAAGTACTCCAGCCTCTTGTCAATTTAAGCTATCGTGCATAGCTATGTTACCCATGAGTCCCAAATCAAACACTGATAAAACTTCAAATGGCTCTAACTTCTATACGGTGCATCCTACACCTATCAATCTTTGCAACATTCAAATGCTAGTAACTTTTCACTGGAGGGTTATAAAATCTTGAAATTTTGTGACAATGAAGTACTAGAGCCTCTTATCAATTTAAGCTATCGTTCATAGCTATACTACCCTTGAGTCACAAATCAAACACTGATAAAACTTCAAATGGCCCTAAATTCTGTACGGTGCGTCCTCTACCTATCAAGGTTTGCAACATTTAAATGCTTGTAACTTTTTACTGGAGCGTCATAAAATCTTGAAATTTTGTGACAATGAAGTACTCGAGCCTCTTATCAGTTTAAGCTATCGCTCATAGTTATGCTACCTTTGAGTCCCAAATCAAACAATGATAAACCTTCAAATGGCTCTAACTTCTATACGGTGCATCCTACACCTATCAAAGTATTCAAATGCTTGTAACTTTTTTACTGGAGCTTAATAAAACCTTGAAATTTGGTGACAATAAAGTACTCGTGCCTCTTGTCAATTTAAGCTATCGCTCATAGCATGCTACCCTTGAGTCCCAAATCAAACACTGCTAATTCTTTAAATGGCTCTAACTTCTGTACGGTGCGACCTATACTTACGAAAATTTGCAACATTCTAATGCTTGTAACTTTTTACTGGAACGTCATAAAAGCTTGAAATTTTGTGACAATAAAGTACTCGAGCCTCTTATCAATTTAAGCTATCGCTCATAGTTATGCTATCCTTGAGTCCCAAATCAAACACTGATAAAACTTCAAATGGCTCTAACGGTGCATCCTACGGTGAAAGCCTGTTATCAATTTAAGCTATCGCTCATAGCTATGCTACCCGTGAATCCCAAATCAAACACTGATAAAACTTCTAATGACCCTAACTTTTATACGGTGCGTCCTATACCTATCAAAGTTTGCAACAATCAAATGCTTGTAAATTTTTACTGGAGCGTCATAAAAGCTTGAAATTTTGTGACAATAAAGTAATCGAGCCTCTTGTCAATTTAAGCTATCGCTCATAGCATGCTACCCTTGAGTCCCAAATCAAACACTGCTAATTCTTTAAATGGCTCTAACTTCTGTACGGTGCGACCTATACTTACGAAAATTTGCAACATTCTAATGCTTGTAACTTTTTACTGGAACGTCATAAAAGCTTGAAATTTTGTGACAATAAAGTACTCGAGCCTCTTATTAATTTAAGCTATCGCTCATAGTTATGCTATCCTTGAGTCCCAAATCAAACACTGATAAAACTTCAAATGGCTCTAACGGTGCATCCTACGGTGAAAGCCTGTTATCAATTTAAGCTATCGCTCATAACTATGCTACCCTTGAGTCCCAAATCAAACACTGATAAAACTTCAAATGGCCCTAACTTCTATACGGTGCGTCCTACATCTATCAAAATTTGCAACTTTCAAATGCTTGTAACTTTTTACTGGAGCGTTATAAAATTTTGAAATTTTGTGAGAATAAAGTACTCCAGCCTCTTGTCAATTTAAGCTATCGTGCATAGCTATGTTACTCATGAGTCCCAAATCAAACACTGATAAAACTTCAAATGGCTCTAACTTCTGTACGGTGCGTCCTCTACCTATCAAGGTTTGCAACATTCAAATGCTTGTAACTTTTTACTGGAGCGTCATAAAATCTTGAAATTTTGTGACAATGAAGTACTCGAGCCTCTTATCAGTTTAAGCTATCGCTCATAGTTATGCTACCTTTGAGTCCCAAATCAAACAATGATAAACCTTCAAATGGCTCTAACTTCTATACGGTGCATCCTACACCTATCAAAGTATTCAAATGCTTGTAACTTTTTTACTGGAGCTTAATAAAACCTTGAAATTTGGTGACAATAAAGTACTCGTGCCTCTTGTCAATTTAAGCTATCGCTCATAGCATGCTACCCTTGAGTCCCAAATCAAACACTGCTAATTCTTTAAATGGCTCTAACTTCTGTACGGTGCGACCTATACTTACGAAAATTTGCAACATTCTAATGCTTGTAACTTTTTACTGGAACGTCATAAAAGCTTGAAATTTTGTGACAATAAAGTACTCGAGCCTCTTATCAATTTAAGCTATCGCTCATAGTTATGCTATCCTTGAGTCCCAAATCAAACACTGATAAAACTTCAAATGGCTCTAACGGTGCATCCTACGGTGAAAGCCTGTTATCAATTTAAGCTATCGCTCATAGCTATGCTACCCGTGAATCCCAAATCAAACACTGATAAAACTTCTAATGACCCTAACTTTTATACGGTGTGTCCTATACCTATCAAAGTTTGCAACAATCAAATGCTTGTAAATTTTTACTGGAGCGTCATAAAAGCTTGAAATTTTGTGACAATAAAGTAATCGAGCCTCTTGTCAATTTAGGCTATCGCTCATAACTATGCTACCCTTGAGTCCCAAATCAAACACTGATAAAACTTCAAATGGCCCTAACTTCTATACGGTGCGTCCTACATCTATCAAAATTTGCAACTTTCAAATGCTTGTAACTTTTTACTGGAGCGTTATAAAATTTTGAAATTTTGTGAGAATAAAGTACTCCAGCCTCTTGTCAGTTTAAGCTATCGCTCATAGCTATGCTACCCTTGCGTCCCAAATCAAACACTGATAAAACTTCAAATGGCCCTAACTTCTATACGTGCGTCCTACATCTATCAAAATTTGCAACTTTCAAATGCTTGTAACTTTTTACTGGAGCGTTATAAAATTTTGAAATTTTGTGACAATAAAGTACTCGAGCCTCTTGTCAATTTAAGCTATCGTTCATAGCTATACCACCCTTGAGTCCCAAATCAAACACTGATAAAACTTCAAATGGCCCTAAATTCTGTACGTTGCGTCCTATACCTATCAAGGTTTGCAACATTCAAATGCTTGTAACTTTTTACTGGAGCGTCATAAAATCTTGAAATTTTGTGACAATGAAGTACTAGACCTTCTTATCAATTTAAGCTATCGTTCATAGCTATACTACCCTTGAGTCCCAAATCAAACACTGATAAAACTTCAAATGGCCCTAAATTCTGTACGGTGCGTCCTATACCTATCAAGGTTTGCAACATTCAAATGCTTGTAACTTTTTACTGGAACGTCATAAAACCCTGAAATTTTGTGACAATAATGTACTCGAGCCGCTTATCAATTTAAGTTACCGCTCATAGCTACGCTACCCTTGAGTCCCAAATCAAACACTGATAAAACTTCAAATGGCCCTAACGGTGCATCCTACACCTATACGGTGCATCCTACAAATATCAAAGTTTGCAATATTCAAATGCTTGTAACTTTTTACTGGAGCGTCATAAAACCTTGAGATTTTGTGACAATAAAGTCCTCGAGCCTGTTATCAATTTAAGCTATCCATCATAGACATGCTACCCGTGAATCCCAAATCACACACTGATAAAACTTCAGAAGGCCCTAACTTTTATACGGTGCGTCCTACACCGATCAAAGTTTGCAACATTGAAATGCTTGTAACTTTTTACTGGTGCGTAATAAAATCTTGAAATTTTGTGACAATAAAGTACTCGAGCCTCTTATCAATTTAAGCTATCGCTGATAGTTATGCTACCCTTGAGTCCCAAATCAAACACTGATAAAACTTCAAATGGCCCTAACGGTGCATCCTACGGTGAAAGCCTGTTATCAATTTAAGCTATCGCTCATAGCTATGCTACCCGTGAATCCCAAATAAAAACACTGATAAAGCTTCTAATGACCCTAACTTTTATACGGTGCGTCCTATACCTATCAAAGTTTGCAACAATCAAATGCTTGTAAATTTTTACTGGAGCGTCATAAAATCTTGAAATTTTGTGACAATAAAGTAATCGAGCCTCTTGTCAATTTAAGCTATCGCTCATAGCTATGCTACCCTTGAGTCCCAAATCTAACACTGATAAAACTTCAAATGGCCCTAACTTCTATACGGTGCGTCCTACATCTATCAAAATTTGCAACTTTCAAATGCTTGTAACTTTTTACTGGAGCGTTATAAAATTTTGAAATTTTGTGACAATAAACTACTCGAGTCTCTTGTCAATTTAAGCTATCGTTCATAGCTATACCACCCTTGAGTCCCAAATCCAACACTGATAAAACTTCAAATGGCCCTAAATTCTGTACGGTGCGTCCTATACCTATCAAGGTTTGCAACATTCAAATGCTTGTAACTTTTTACTGGAGCGTCATAAAATCTTGAAATTTTGTGACAATGAAGTACTAGAGCATCCTACGGTGAAAGCCTGTTATCAATTTAAGCTATCGCTCATAGCTATGCTACCCTTGAATCCCAAATCAAACACTGATAAAACTTCTAATGACCCTAACTTTTATACGGTGCGTCCTATACCTATCAAAGTTTGCAACAATCAAATGCTTGTAAATTTTTACTGGAGCGTCATAAAATCTTGAAATTTTGTGACAATAAAGTAATCGAGCCTCTTGTCAATTTAAGCTATCGCTCATAGCTATGCTACCCTTGAGTCCCAAATCAAACACTGATAAAACTTCAAATGGCCCTAAATTCTGTACGGTGCGTCCTATACCTATCAAGGTTTGCAACATTCAAATGCTTGTAACTTTTTACTGGAGCGTCATAAAATCTTGAAATTTTGTGACAATGAAGTACTCGAGCCTCTTATCAGTTTAAGCTATCGCTCATAGTTACGCTACCTTTGAGTCCCAAATCAAACAATGATAAACCTTCAAATGGCTCTAACTTCTATACGGTGCATCCTACACCTATAAAAGTATTCAAAAGCTTGTAACTTTTTTACTGGAGCTTAATAAAACCTTGAAATTTGGTGACAATAAAGTACTCGTGCCTCTTGTCAATTTAAGCTATCGCTCATAGCATGCTACCCTTGAGTCCCAAATCAAACACTGCTAATTCTTTAAATGGCCCTAACTTCTGTACGGTGCGACCTATACTTACGAAAATTTGCAACATTCTAATGCTTGTAACTTTTTACTGGAACGTCATAAAAGCTTGAAATTTTGTGACAATAAAGTACTCGAGCCTCTTATCAATTTAAGCTATCGCTCATAGTTATGCTATCCTTGAGTCCCAAATCAAACACTGATAAAACTTCAAATGGCTCTATTTTGTGAGAATAAAGTACTCCAGCCTCTTGTCAATTTAAGCTATCGTGCATAGCTATGTTACCCATGAGTCCCAAATCAAACACTGATAAAACTTCAAATGGCTCTAACTTCTATACGGTGCATCCTACACCTATCAATCTTTGCAACATTCAAATGCTAGTAACTTTTCACTGGAGGGTTATAAAATCTTGAAGTTTTGTGACAATAAAGTACTCGAGCCTCTTATCAATTTAAGCTATCGTTCATAGCTATACCACCCTTGAGTCCCAAATCAAACACTGATAAAACTTCAAATGGCCCTAAATTCTGTACGGTGCGTCCTATACCTATCAAGGTTTGCAACATTCAAATGCTTGTAACTTTTTACTGGAGCGTCATAAAATCTTGAAATTTTGTGACAATGAAGTACTAGAGCTTCTTATCAATTTAAGCTATCGTTCATAGCTATACTACCCTTGAGTCCCAAATCAAACACTGATAAAACTTCAAATGGCTCTAACGGTGCATCCTACGGTGAAAGCCTGTTATCAATTTAAGCTATCGCTCATAGCTATGCTACCCGTGAATCCCAAATCAAACACTGATAAAACTTCTAATGACCCTAACTTTTATACGGTGCGTCCTATACCTATCAAAGTTTGCAACAATCAAATGCTTGTAAATTTTTACTGGAGCGTCATAAAAGCTTGAAATTTTGTGACAATAAAGTAATCGAGCCTCTTGTCAATTTAAGCTATCGCTCATAACTATGCTACCCTTGAGTTCCAAATCAAACACTGATAAAACTTCAAATGGCCCTAACTTCTATACGGTGCGTCCTACATCTATCAAAATTTGCAACTTTCAAATGCTTGTAACTTTTTACTGGAGCGTTATACAATTTTGAAATTTTGTGAGAATAAAGTACTCCAGCCTCTTGTCAATTTAAGCTATCGTTCATAGCTATACCACCCTTGAGTCCCAAATCAAACACTGATAAAACTTCAAATGGCTCTAAATTCTGTACGGTGCGTCCTATACCTATCAAGGTTTGCAACATTCAAATGCTTGTAACTTTTTACTGGAGCGTCATAAAATCTTGAAATTTTGTGACAATGAAGTACTAGACCTTCTTATCAATTTAAGCTATCGTTCATAGCTATACTACCCTTGAGTCCCAAATCAAACACTGATAAAACTTCAATTGGCCCTAAATTCTGTACGGTGCGTCCTATACCTATCAAGGTTTGCAACATTCAAATGCTTGTAACTTTTTACTGGAACGTCATAAAACCCTGAAATTTTGTGACAATAATGTACTCGAGCCGCTTATCAATTTAAGTTACCGCTCATAGCTACGCTACCCTTGAGTCCCAAATCAAACACTGATAAAACTTCAAATGGCCCTAACGGTGCATCCTACACCTATACGGTGCATCCTACAAATATCAAAGTTTGCAATATTCAAATGCTTGTAACTTTTTACTGGAGCGTCATAAAACCTTGAGATTTTGTGACAATAAAGTTCTCGAGCCTCTTATCAATTTAAGCTATCCATCATAGACATGCTACCCGTGAATCCCAAATCACACACTGATAAAACTTCAGAAGGCCCTAACTTTTATACGGTGCGTCCTACACCGATCAAAGTTTGCAACATTGAAATGCTTGTAACTTTTTACTGGTGCGTAATAAAATCTTGAAATTTTGTGACAATAAAGTACTCGAGCCTCTTATCAATTTAAGCTATCGCTAATAGCTATGCTACCCGTGAATCCCAAATAAAAACACTGATAAAGCTTCTAATGACCCTAACTTTTATACGGTGCGTCCTATACCTATCAAAGTTTGCAACAATCAAATGCTTGTAAATTTTTACTGGAGCGTCATAAAATCTTGAAATTTTGTGACAATAAAGTAATCGAGCCTCTTGTCAATTTAAGCTATCGCTCATAGCTATGCTACCCTTGAGTCCCAAATCTAACACTGATAAAACTTCAAATGGCCCTAACTTCTATACGGTGCGTCCTACATCTATCAAAATTTGCAACTTTCAAATGCTTGTAAATTTTTACTGGAGCGTTATAAAATTTTGAAATTTTGTGACAATAAAGTACTCGAGTCTCTTGTCAATTTAAGCTATCGTTCATAGCTATACCACCCTTGAGTCCCAAATCCAACACTGATAAAACTTCAAATGGCCCTAAATTCTGTACGGTGCGTCCTATACCTATCAAGGTTTGCAACATTCAAATGCTTGTAACTTTTTACTGGAGCGTCATAAAATCTTGAAATTTTGTGACAATGAAGTACTAGAGCCTCTTATCAATTTAAGCTATCGTTCATAGCTATACTACCCTTGAGTCCCAAATCAAACACTGATAAAACTTCAAATGGCCCTAAATTCTGTACGGTGCGTCCTATACCTATCAAAGTGTGCAACATTCAAATGCTTGTAACTTTTTACTGGAACGTCATAAAACCTTGAAATTTTGTGACAATAATGTACTCGAACCGCTTATCAATTTAAGTTACCGCTCATAGCTACGCTACCCTTGAGTCCCAAATCAAACACTGATAAAACTTCAAATGGCCCTAACGGTGCATCCTACACATATACGGTGCATCCTACAAATATCAAAGTTTGCAATATTCAAATGCTTGTAGCTTTTTACTGGAGTGTCATAAAACCTTGAGATTTTGTGACAATAAAGTCCTCGAGCCTGTTATCAATTTAAGCTATCCATCATAGACATGCTGCCCGTGAATCCCAAATCACACACTGATAAGACTTCAGAAGGCCCTAACTTTTATACGGTGCGTCCTACACCGATCAAAGTTTGCAACATTGAAATGCTTGTAACTTTTTACTGGTGCGTCATAAAATCTTGAAATTTTGTGACAATAAAGTAATCGAGCCTCTTGTCAATTTAAGCTATCGCTCATAGCTATGCTACCCTTGAGTCCCAAATCAAACACTGATAAAACTTCAAATGGCCCTAAATTCTGTACGGTGCGTCCTATACCTATCAAGGTTTGCAACATTCAAATGCTTGTAACTTTTTACTGGAGCGTCATAAAATCTTGAAATTTTGTGACAATGAAGTACTCGAGCCTCTTATCAGTTTAAGCTATCGCTCATAGTTATGCTACCTTTGAGTCCCAAATCAAACAATGATAAACCTTCAAATGGCTCTAACTTCTATACGGTGCATCCTACACCTATAAAAGTATTCAAAAGCTTGTAACTTTTTTACTGGAGCTTAATAAAACCTTGAAATTTGGTGACAATAAAGTACTCGTGCCTCTTGTCAATTTAAGCTATCGCTCATAGCATGCTACCCTTGAGTCCCAAATCAAACACTGCTAATTCTTTAAATGGCCCTAACTTCTGTACGGTGCGACCTATACTTACGAAAATTTGCAACATTCTAATGCTTGTAACTTTTTACTGGAACGTCATAAAAGCTTGAAATTTTGTGACAATAAAGTACTCGAGCCTCTTATCAATTTAAGCTATCGCTCATAGTTATGCTATCCTTGAGTCCCAAATCAAATACTGATAAAACTTCAAATGGCTCTATTTTGTGAGAATAAAGTACTCCAGCCTCTTGTCAATTTAAGCTATCGTGCATAGCTATGTTACCCATGAGTCCCAAATCAAACACTGATAAAACTTCAAATGGCTCTAACTTCTATACGGTGCATCCTACACCTATCAATCTTTGCAACATTCAAATGCTAGTAACTTTTCACTGGAGGGTTATAAAATCTTGAAGTTTTGTGACAATAAAGTACTCGAGCCTCTTATCAATTTAAGCTATCGTTCATAGCTATACCACCCTTGAGTCCCAAATCAAACACTGATAAAACTTCAAATGGCCCTAAATTCTGTACGGTGCGTCCTATACCTATCAAGGTTTGCAACATTCAAATGCTTGTAACTTTTTACTGGAGCGTCATAAAATCTTGAAATTTTGTGACAATGAAGTACTAGAGCTTCTTATCAATTTAAGCTATCGTTCATAGCTATACTACCCTTGAGTCCCAAATCAAACACTGATAAAACTTCAAATGGCTCTAACGGTGCATCCTACGGTGAAAGCCTGTTATCAATTTAAGCTATCACTCATAGCTATGCTACCCGTGAATCCCAAATCAAACACTGATAAAACTTCTAATGACCCTAACTTTTATACGGTGCGTCCTATACCTATCAAAGTTTGCAACAATCAAATGCTTGTAAATTTTTACTGGAGCGTCATAAAAGCTTGAAATTTTGTGACAATAAAGTAATCGAGCCTCTTGTCAATTTAAGCTATCGCTCATAACTATGCTACCCTTGAGTCCCAAATCAAACACTGATAAAACTTCAAATGGCCCTAACTTCTATACGGTGCGTCCTACATCTATCAAAATTTGCAACTTTCAAATGCTTGTAACTTTTTACTGGAGCGTTATACAATTTTGAAATTTTGTGAGAATAAAGTACTCCAGCCTCTTGTCAATTTAAGCTATCGTTCATAGCTATACCACCCTTGAGTCCCAAATCAAACACTGATAAAACTTCAAATGGCTCTAAATTCTGTACGGTGCGTCCTATACCTATCAAGGTTTGCAACATTCAAATGCTTGTAACTTTTTACTGGAGCGTCATAAAATCTTGAAATTTTGTGACAATAATGTACTCGAGCCGCTTATCAATTTAAGTTACCGCTCATAGCTACGCTACCCTTGAGTCCCAAATCAAACACTGATAAAACTTCAAATGGCCCTAACGGTGCATCCTACACCTATACGGTGCATCCTACAAATATCAAAGTTTGCAATATTCAAATGCTTGTAACTTTTTACTGGAGCGTCATAAAACCTTGAGATTTTGTGACAATAAAGTTCTCGAGCCTGTTATCAATTTAAGCTATCCATCATAGACATGCTACCCGTGAATCCCAAATCATACACTGATAAAACTTCAGAAGGCCCTAACTTTTATACGGTGCGTCCTACACCGATCAAAGTTTGCAACATTGAAATGCTTGTAACTTTTTACTGGTGCGTAATAAAATCTTGAAATTTTGTGACAATAAAGTACTCGAGCCTCTTATCAATTTAAGCTATCGCTCATAGCTATGCTACCCGTGAATCCCAAATAAAAACACTGATAAAGCTTCTAATGACCCTAACTTTTATACGGTGCGTCCTATACCTATCAAAGTTTGCAACAATCAAATGCTTGTAAATTTTTACTGGAGCGTCATAAAATCTTGAAATTTTGTGACAATAAAGTAATCGAGCCTCTTGTCAATTTAAGCTATCGCTCACAGCTATGCTACCCTTGAGTCCCAAATCTAACACTGATAAAACTTCAAATGGCCCTAACTTCTATACGGTGCGTCCTACATCTATCAAAATTTGCAACTTTCAAATGCTTGTAACTTTTTACTGGAGCGTTATAAAATTTTGAAATTTTGTGACAATAAAGTACTCGAGTCTCTTGTCAATTTAAGCTATCGTTCATAGCTATACCTCCCTTGAGTCCCAAATCCAACACTGATAAAACTTCAAATGGCCCTAAATTCTGTACGGTGCCTCCTATACCTATCAAGGTTTGCAACATTCAAATGCTTGTAACTTTTTACTGGAGCGTCATAAAATCTTGAAATTTTGTGACAATGAAGTACTAGAGCCTCTTATCAATTTAAGCTATCGTTCATAGCTATACTACCCTTGAGTCCCAAATCAAACACTGATAAAACTTCAAATGGCCCTAAATTCTGTACGGTGCGTCCTATACCTATCAAAGTGTGCAACATTCAAATGCTTGTAACTTTTTACTGGAACGTCATAAAATCTTGAAATTTTGTGACAATGAAGTACTCGAGCCTCTTATCAGTTTAAGCTATCGCTCATAGTTATGCTACCTTTGAGTCCCAAATCAAACACTGATAAAAATTCAAATGGCCCTAACGGTGCATCCTACACATATACGGTGCATCCTACAAATATCAAAGTTTGCAATATTCAAATGCTTGTAACTTTTTACTGGAGTGTCATAAAACCTTGAGATTTTGTGACAATAAAGTCCTCGAGCCTGTTATCAATTTAAGCTATCCATCATAGACATGCTACCCGTGAATCCCAAATCACACACTGATAAGACTTCAGAAGGCCCTAACTTTTATACGGTGCGTCCTACACCGATCAAAGTTTGCAACATTGAAATGCTTGTAACTTTTTACTGGTGCGTAATAAAATATGGAAATTTTGTGACAATAAAGTACTCGAGCCTCTTATCAATTTAAGCTATCGCTGATAGTTATGCTACGCTTGAGTCCCAAATCAAGCACTGATAAAACTTCAAATGGCCCTAACGGTGCATCCTACGGTGAAAGCCTGTTATCAATTTAAGCTATCGCTCATAGCTATGCTACCCTTGAATCCCAAATCAAACACTGATAAAACTTCTAATGACCCTAACTTTTATACGGTGCGTCCTACACCTATCAATCTTTGCAACATTCAAATGCTAGTAACTTTTCACTGGAGGGTTATAAAATCTTGAAGTTTTGTGACAATAAAGTACTCGAGCCTCTTGTCAATTTAAGCTATCGTTCATAGCTATACCACCCTTGAGTCCCAAATCAAACACTGATAAAACTTCAAATGGCCCTAAATTCTGTACGGTGCGTCCTATACCTATCAAGGTTTGCAACATTCAAATGCTTGTAACTTTTTACTGGAGCGTCATAAAATCTTGAAATTTTGTGACAATGAAGTACTAGAGCTTCTTATCAATTTAAGCTATCGTTCATAGCTATACTACCCTTGAGTCCCAAATCAAACACTGATAAAACTTCAAATGGCCCTAAATTCTGTACGGTGCGTCGTATACCTATCAAGGTTTGCAACATTCAAATGCTTGTAACTTTTTACTGGAGCGTCATAAAATCTTGAAATTTTGTGACAATAATGTACTCGAGCCGCTTATCAATTTAAGTTACCGCTCATAGCTACGCTACCCTTGAGTCCCAAATCAAGCACTGATAAAACTTCAAATGGCCCTAACGGTGCATCCTACACCTATACGGTGCATCCTACAAATATCAAAGTTTGCAATATTCAAATGCTTGTAACTTTTTACTGGAGCGTCATAAAACCTTGAGATTTTGTGACAATAAAGTCCTCGAGCCTGTTATCAATTTAAGCTATCCATCATAGACATGCTACCCGTGAATCCCAAATCACACACTGATAAGACTTCAGAAGGCCCTAACTTTTATACGGTGCGTCCTACACCGATCAAAGTTTGCAACATTGAAATGCTTGTAACTATTTACTGGTGAGTAATAAAATCTTGAAATTTTGTGACAATAAAGTACTCGAGCCTCTTATCAATTTAAGCTATCGCTGATAGTTATGCTACCCTTGAGTCCCAAATCAAACACTGATAAAACTTCAAATGGCCCTAACGGTGCATCCTACGGTGAAAGCCTGTTATCAATTTAAGCTATCGCTCATAGCTATGCTACCCTTGAATCCCAAATCAAACACTGATAAAACTTCTAATGACCCTAACTTTTATACGGTGCGTCCTATACCTATCAAAGTTTGCAACAATCAAATGCTTGTAAATTTTTACTGGAGCGTCATAAAATCTTGAAATTTTGTGACAATAAAGTAATCGAGCCTCTTGTCAATTTAAGCTATCGCTCATAGCTATGCTACCCTTGAGTCCCAAATCAAACACTGATAAAACTTCAAATGGCCCTAGCTTCTATACGGTGCGTCCTACATCTATCAAAATTTGCAACTCTCAAATGCTTGTAACTTTTTACTGGAGCGTTATAAAATTTTGAAATTTTGTGACAATAAAGTACTCGAGCCTCTTGTCAATTTAAGCTATCGTTCATAGCTATACCACCCTTGAGTCCCAAATCAAACACTGATAAAACTTCAAATGGCCCTAAATTCTGTACGGTGCGTCCTATACCTATCAAGGTTTGCAACATTCAAATGCTTGTAACTTTTTACTGGAGCGTCATAAAATCTTGAAATTTTGTGACAATGAAGTACTAGAGCTTCTTATCAATTTAAGCTATCGTTCATAGCTATACTACCCTTGAGTCCCAAATCAAACACTGATAAAACTTCAAATGGCCCTAAATTCTGTACGGTGCGTCCTATACCTATCAAGGTTTGCAACATTCAAATGCTTGTAACTTTTTACTGGAGCGTCATAAAATCTTCAAATTTTGTGACAATAATGTACTCGAGCCGCTTATCAATTTAAGTTACCGCTCATAGCTACGCTACCCTTGAGTCCCAAATCAAGCACTGATAAAACTTCAAATGGCCCTAACGGTGCATCCTACACCTATACGGTGCATCCTACAAATATCAAAGTTTGCAATATTCAAATGCTTGTAACTTTTTACTGGAGCGTCATAAAACCTTGAGATTTTGTGACAATAAAGTCCTCGAGCCTGTTATCAATTTAAGCTATCCATCATAGACATGCTACCCGTGAATCCCAAATCACACACTGATAAGACTTCAGAAGGCCCTAACTTTTATACGGTGCGTCCTACACCGATCAAAGTTTGCAACATTGAAATGCTTGTAACTATTTACTGGGGCGTAATAAAATCTTGAAATTTTGTGACAATAAAGTACTCGAGCCTCTTATCAATTTAAGCTATCGCTGATAGTTATGCTACCCTTGAGTCCCAAATCAAACACTGATAAAACTTCAAATGGCCCTAACGGTGCATCCTACGGTGAAAGCCTGTTATCAATTTAAGCTATCGCTCATAGCTATGCTACCCTTGAATCCCAAATCAAACACTGATAAAACTTCTAATGACCCTAACTTTTATACGGTGCGTCCTATACCTATCAAAGTTTGCAACAATCATATGCTTGTAAATTTTTACTGGAGCGTCATAAAATCTTGAAGTTTTGTGACAATAAAGTAATCGAGCCTCTTGTCAATTTAAGCTATCGCTCATAGCTATGCTACCCTTGAGTCCCAAATCAAACACTGATAAAACTTCAAATGGCCCTAACTTCTATACGGTGCGTCCTACATCTATCAAAATTTGCAACTTTCAAATGCTTGTAACTTTTTACTGGAGCGTTATAAAATTTTGAAATTTTGTGACAATAAAGTACTCGAGTCTCTTGTCAATTTAAGCTATCGTTCATAGCTATACCACCCTTGACTCCCAAATCAAACACTGATAAAACTTCAAATGGCCCTAAATTCTGTACGGTGCGTCCTATACCTATCAAAGTATTCAAATGCTTGTAACTTTTTTACTGGAGCTTAATAAAACCTTGAAATTTGGTGACAATAAAGTATTCGTGCCTCTTGTCAATTTAAGCTATCGCTCATAGCATGCTACCCTTGAGTCCCAAATCAAACACTGCTAATTCTTTAAATGGCCCTAACTTCTGTACGGTGCGACCTATACTTACGAAAATTTGCAACATTCTAATGCTTGTAACTTTTTACTGGAACGTCATAAAAGCTTGAAATTTTGTGACAATAAAGTACTCGAGCCTCTTATCAATTTAAGCTATCGCTCATAGTTATGCTATCCTTGACTCCCAAATCAAACACTGATAAAACTTCAAATGGCTCTAACGGTGCATCCTACGGTGAAAGCCTGTTATCAATTTAAGCTATCGCTCATAGCTATGCTACCCGTGAATCCCAAATCAAACACTGATAAAACTTCTAATGACCCTAACTTTTATACGGTGCGTCCTATACCTATCAAAGTTTGCAACAATCAAATGCTTGTAAATTTTTACTGGAGCGTCATAAAATCTTGAAATTTTGTGACAATAAAGTAATCGAGCCTCTTGTCAATTTAAGCTATCGCTCATAACTATGCTACCCTTGAGTCCCAAATCAAACACTGATAAAACTTCAAATGGCCCTAACTTCTATACGGTGCGTCCTACATCTATCAAAATTTGCAACTTTCAAATGCTTGTAACTTTTTACTGGAGCGTTATAAAATTTTGAAATTTTGTGAGAATAAAGTACTCCAGCCTCTTGTCAATTTAAGCTATCGTGCATAGCTATGCTACCCTTGCGTCCCAAATCAAACACTGATCAAACTTCAAATGGCCCTAACTTCTATACGGTGCGTCCTACATCTATCAAAATTTGTAACTTTCAAATGGTTGTAACTTTTTACTGGAGCGTTATAAAATCTTGAAATTTTGTGACAATGAAGTACTAGAGCTTCTTATCAATTTAAGCTATCGTTCATAGCTATACTACCCTTGAGTCCCAAATCAAACACTGATAAAACTTTAAATGGCCCTAAATTCTGTACGGTGCGTCCTATACCTATCAAGGTTTGCAACATTCAAATGCTTGTAACTTTTTACTGGAGCGTTATAAAATTTTGAAATTTTGTGACAATAAAGTACTCGAGCCTCTTATCAATTTAAGCTATCGCTCATAGTTATGCTACCCTTGAGTCCCAAATCAAACACGGATAAAACTTCAAATGGCCCTAACGGTGCATCCTACGGTGAAAGCCTGTTATCAATTTAAGCTATCGCTCATAGCTATGCTACCCGTGAATCCCAAATCAAACACTGATAAAGCTTCTAATGACCCTAACTTTTATACGGTGCGTCCTATACCTATCAAAGTTTGCAACAATCAAATGCTTGTAAATTTTTACTGGAGCGTCATAAAATCTTGAAATTTTGTGACAATAAAGTACTCGAGTCTCTTGTCAATTTAAGCTATCGTTCATAGCTATACCACCCTTGAGTCCGAAATCAAACACTGATAAAACTTCAAATGGCCCTAAATTCTGTACGGTGCGTCCTATACCTATCAAGGTTTGCAACATTCAAATGCTTGTAACTTTTTACTGGAGCGTCATAAAATCTTGAAATTTTGTGACAATGAAGTACTAGAGCCTCTTATCAATTTAAGCTATCGTTCATAGCTATACTACCCTTGAGTCCCAAATCAAACACTGATAAAACTTCAAATGGCCCTAAATTCTGTACGGTGCGTCCTATACCTATCAAAGTTTGCAACATTCAAATGCTTGTAACTTTTTACTGGAACGTCATAAAACCTTGAAATTTTGTGACAATAATGTACTCGAGCCGCTTATCAATTTAAGTTACCGCTCATAGCTACGCTACCCTTGAGTCCCAAATCAAACACTGATAAAACTTCAAATGGCCCTAACGGTGCATCCTACACCTATACGGTGCATCCTACAAATATCAGAGTTTGCAATATTCAAATGCTTGTAACTTTTTACTGGAGCGTCATAAAACCTTGAGATTTTGTGACAATAAAGTCCTCGAGCCTGTTATCAATTTAAGCTATCCATCATAGACATGCTACCCGTGAATCCCAAATCACACACTGATAAAACTTCAGAAGGCCCTAACTTTTATACGGTGCGTCCTACATCTATCAAAATTTGCAACTTTCAAATGCTTGTAACTTTTTACTGGAGCGTTATAAAATTTTGAAATTTTGTGAGAATAAAGTACTCCAGCCTCTTGTCAATTTAAGCTATCGTTCATAGCTATGTTACCCATGAGTCCCAAATCAAACACTGATAAAACTTCAAATGGCTCTAACTTCTATACGGTGCATCCTACACCTATCAATATTTGCAACTTTCAAATGCTAGTAACTTTTCACTGGAGGGTTATAAAATCTTGAAGTTTTGTGAAAATAAAGTACTCGAGCCGCTTGTCAATTTAAGCTATCGCTCATAGCTATGCTACCCTTGCGTCCCAAATGAAACACTGATAAAACTTCAAATGGCCCTAACTTCTATACGGTGCGTCCTATATCTATCAAGGTTTGCAACATTCAAATGCTTGTAACTTTTTACTGGAGCATCATAAAATCTTGAAATTTTGTGACAATGAAGTACTAGAGCCTCTTATCAATTTAAGCTATCGTTCATAGCTATAATACCCTTGAGTCCCAAATCAAACACTGATAAAACTTCAAATGGCCCTAAATTCTGTACGGTGCGTCCTATACCTATCAAGGTTTGCAACATTCAAATGCTTGTAACTTTTTACTGGAGCGTCATAAAATCTTGAAATTTTGTGACAATGAAGGACTCGAGCCTCTTATCAATTTAAACTATCGCTCATAGTTATGCTACCTTCGAGTCCCAAATCAAACATTGATAAAACTTCAAATGGCCCTAACGGTGCATCCTACACCTATCAAAGTTTGCAACATTGAAAGTCTTGTACCTTCTTACTGTTGCGTCTTAAAATCTTGAAATTTTCTGACAATGAACTCGATCCTCTTATCAATTTAAGTTATCGCGCATAGCTATGCTAGCCATGAATCCCAAAACAAACACTTATAAAACTGCAAATGGCTCTAACTTCTATACGGTGCGTCCTAAACCTATCAAAGTATTCAAATGCTTGTAACTTTTTTACTGGAGCTTAATAAAACCTTGAATTTGGTGACATTAAAGTACTCGTGCCTCTTGTCAATTTAAGCTATCGCTCATAGCATGCTACCCTTGAGTCCCAAATCAAACACTGCTAAATCTTTAAATGGCCCTAACTTCTGTACGGTGCGACCTATACTTACGAAAATTTGCAACATTCTAATGCTTGTAACTTTTTACTGGAACGTCACAAAAGCTTGAAATTTTGTGACAATAATGTACTCGAGCCGCTTATCAATTTAAGTTATCGCTCATAGCTATGCTACCCTTGAGTCCCAAATCAAACACTGATAAAAGTTCAAATGGCCCTAACGGTGCATCCTACACCTATACGGTGCATCCTACAAATATCAAAGTTTGCAATATTCAAATGTTTGTAACTTTTTACTGGAGCGTAATAAAATCTTGAAATTTTGTGACAATAAAGTACTCAAGCCTCTTATCAATTTAAGCTATCGCTCATAGTTATGCTATCCTTGAGTCCCAAATCAAACACTGATAAAACTTCAAATGGCCCTAACGGTGCATCCTACGGTGAAAGCCTGTTATCAATTTAAGCTATCGCTCATAGCTATGCTACCCGTGAATCCCAAATCAAACACTGATAAAACTTCTAATGACCCTAACTTTTATACGGTGCGTCCTATACCTATCAAAGTTTGCAACAATCAAATGCTTCTAAATTTTTACTGGAGTGTCCTAAAATCTTGAAATTTTGTGACAATAAAGTAATCGAGCCTCTTGTCAATTTAAGGTATCGCTCATAGCTATGCTACCCTTGAGTCCCAAATCAAACACTGATAAAACTTCAAATGGCTCTAACTTCTATACGGTGCATCCTACACCTATCAATATTTGCAACATTCAAATGCTTGTAACTTTTCATTGGAGCGTTATAAAATCTTGAAGTTTTGTGAAAATAAAGTACTCGAGCCTCTTGTCAATTTAAGCTATCGCTCATAGCTATGCTACCCTTGCGTCCTAAATCAAACACTGATAAAACTTCAAATGGCCCTAAGTTCTATACGGTGCGTCCTACATCTATCAAAATTTGCAACTTTCAAATGCTTGTAACTTTTTACTGGAGCGTTATAAAATTTTGAAATTTTGTGACAATAAAGTACTGGAGCCTCTTGTCAATTTAAGCTATCGTTCATAGCTATACTACCCTTGAGTCCCAAATCAAACACTGATAAAATTTCAAATGGCCCTAAATTCTGTACGGTGAGTCCTATACCTATCAAGGTGTGCAACATTCAAATGCTTGTAATTTTTTACTGGAGCGTCATAAAATCTTGAAATTTTGTGACAATGAAGTACTGGAGCCTCTTATCAATTTAAGCTATCGTTCATAGCTATACTACCCTTGAGTCCCAAATCAAACACTGATAAAACTTCAAATGGCCCTAAATTCTGTACGGTGCGTCCTATACCTATCAAGGTTTGCAACATTCAAATGCTTGTAACTTTTTACTGGAGCGTCATAAAATCTTGAAATTTTGTGACAATGAAGTACTCGAGCCTCTTATCAATTTAAGCTATCGCTCACAGTTATGCTACCTTTGAGTCCCAAATCAAACACTGATAAAACTTCAAATGGCCCTAACGGTGCATCCTACACCTATCAAAGTTTGCAACATTGAAATGCTTGTACCTTCTTACTGTTACGTCTTAAAATCTGGAAATTTTGTGACAATGAACTCGATCCTCTTATCAATTTAAGTTATCGCGCATAGCTATGCTAGCCATGAGTCCCAAATCAAACACTTATAAAACTTTAAAAGGCTCTAACTTCTGTACGGTGCGTCCTAAACCTATCAAAGTATTCAAATGCTTGTAACTTTTTACTGGAGCGTCATAAAATCTTGAAATTTTGTGAAAATAAAATATTCGAGCCTCTTATCAATTTAAGCTATCGCTCATAGTTATGCTACCTTTGAGTCCCAAATCAAACACTGATAAAACTTCAAATGGCCCTAACGGTGCATCCTACACCTATCAAAGTTTGCAACATTAAAATGCTTGTACCTTCTTACTGTTGCATCTTAAAATCTTGAAATTTTGTGACAATGAACTCGATCCTCTTATCAATTTAAGTTCTCGCGTATAGCTATGCTAGCCATGAGTCCCAAATCAAACACTTATAAAACTTCAAAAGGCTCTAACTTCTATACGGTGCGTCCTAAACCTATCAAAGTATTCAAATGCTTGTAACTTTTCACTGGAGCGTTATAAAATCTTGAAGTTTTGTGAAAATAAAGTACTCGAGCCTCTTGTCAATTTAAGCTATCGCTCATAGCTATGCTACCCTTGCGTCCCAAATGAAACACTGATAAAACTTCAAATGGCCCTAAATTTTGTACGGTGCGTCCTACATCTATCAAAATTTGCATTTTTCAAATGCTTGTAACTTTTTACTGGAGCGTTATAAAATTTTGAAATTTTGTGACAATAAAGTACTCGAGCCTCTTGTCAATTTAAGCTATCGTTCATAGCTATACTACCCTTGAGTCCCAAATCAAACACTGATAAAACTTCAAATGGCCCTAAATTCTGTACGGTGCGTCCTATACATATCAAGGTTTGCAACATTCAAATGCTTGTAACTTTTTACTGGAGCGTCATAAAATCTTGAAATTTTGTGACAATGAAGTACTAGAGCCTCTTATCAATTTAAGCTATCGTTCATAGCTATACTACCCTTGAGTCCCAAATCAAACACTGATAAAACTTCAAATGGCCCTAAATTCTGTACGGTGCGTCCTATACCTATCAAGGTTTGCAACATTCAAATGCTTGTAACTTTTTACTGGAGCGTCATAAAATCTTGAAATTTTGTGACAATGAAGTACTCGAGCCTCTTATCAATTTAAGCTATCGCTCATAGTTATGCTACCTTTGAGTCCCAAATCAAACACTGATAAAACTTCAAATGGCCCTAACGGTACATCCTACATCTATCAAAGTTTGCAACATTGAAATGCTTGTACCTTCTTACTGTTGCGTCTTAAAATCTTGAAATTTTGTGACAATGAACTCGATCCTCTTATCAATTTAAGTTATCGCGCATAGCTATGCTAGCCATGAGTCCCAAATCAAACACTTATAAAACTTCAAAAGGCTCTAACTTCTATACGGTGCGTCCTAAACCTATCAAAGTATTCAAATGCTTGTAACTTTTCACTGGAGCGTTATAAACTCTTGAAGTTTTGTGAAAATAAAGTACTCGAGCCTCTTGTCAATTTAAGCTATCGCTCATAGCTATGCTACCCTTGCGTCCCAAATCAAACACTGATAAAACTTCAAATGGCCCTAACTTCTATACGGTGCGTCCTACATCTATCAAAATTTGCATTTTTCAAATGCTTGTAACTTTTTACTGGAGCGTTATAAAATTTTGAAATTTTGTGACAATAAAGTACTCGAGCCTCTTGTCAATTTAAGCTATCGTTCATAATCAAACACTTATAAAACTTCAAAAGGCTCTAACTTCTATACGGTGCGTCCTAAACCTATCAAAGTATTCAAATGCTTGTAACTTTTCACTGGAGCGTTATAAACTCTTGAAGTTTTGTGAAAATAAAGTACTCGAGCCTCTTGTCAATTTAAGCTATCGCTCATAGCTATGCTACCCTTGCGTCCCAAATCAAACACTGATAAAACTTCAAATGGCCCTAACTTCTATACGGTGCGTCCTACATCTATCAAAATTTGCATTTTTCAAATGCTTGTAACTTTTTACTGGAGCGTTATAAAATTTTGAAATTTTGTGACAATAAAGTACTCGAGCCTCTTGTCAATTTAAGCTATCGTTCATAGCTATACTACCCTTGAGTCCCAAATCAAACACTGATAAACCTTCAAATGGCCCTAAATTCTGTACGGTGCGTCCTATACCTATCAAGGTTTGCAACATTCAAATGCTTGTAACTTTTTACTGGAGCGTCATAAAATCTTGAAATTTTGTGACAATGAAGTACTCGAGCCTCTTATCAATTTAAGCTATCGCTCACAGTTATGCTACCTTTGAGTCCCAAATCAAACACTGATAAAACTTCAAATGGCCCTAACGGTGCATCCTACACCTTTCAAAGTTTGCAACATTGAAATGCTTGTACCTTCTTACTGTTACGTCTTAAAATCTGGAAATTTTGTGACAATGAACTCGATCCTCTTATCAATTTAAGTTATCGCGCATAGCTATGCTAGCCATGAGTCCCAAATCAAACACTTATAAAACTTCAAAAGGCTCTAACTTCTATACGGTGCGACCTAAACCTATCAAAGTATTCAAATGCTTGTAACTTTTTACTGGAGCGTCATAAAATCTTGAAATTTTGTGAAAATAAAATATTCGAGCCTCTTATTAATTTAAGCTATCGCTCATAGTTATGCTACCTTTGAGTCCCAAATCAAACACTGATAAAACTTCAAATGGCCCTAACGGTGCATCCTACACCTACCAAAGTTTGCAACATTGAAATGCTTGTACCTTCTTACTGTTGCGTCTTAAAATCTTGAAATTTTGTGACAATGAACTCGATCCTCTTATCAATTTAAGTTATCGCGCATAGCTATGCTAGCCATGAGTCCCAAATCAAACACTTATAAAACTTCAAAAGGCTCTAACTTCTATACGGTGCGTCCTAAACCTATCAAAGTATTCAAATGCTTGTAACTTTTCACTGGAGCGTTATAAAATCTTGAAGTTTTGTGAAAATAAAGTACTCGAGCCTCTTGTCAATTTAAGCTATCGCTCATAGCTATGCTACCCTTGAGTCCCAAATCAAACACTGATAAAACTTCAAATGGCCCTAACTTCTATACGGTGCGTCCTACATCTATCAAAATTTGCATTTTTCAAATGCTTGTAACTGGAGCGTCATAAAATCTTGAAATTTTGTGACAATGAAGTACTAGAGCCTCTTATCAATTTAAGATATCGTTCATAGCTATACTACCCTTGAGTCCCAAATCAAACACTGATAAACCTTCACATGGCCCTAAATTCCTTACGGTGCGTCCTATACCTATCAAGGTTCGCAACATTCAAATGCTTGTAACTTTTTACTGGAGCGTCATAAAATCTTGAAATTTTGTGACAATGAAGTACTCGAGCCTCTTCTCAATTTAAGCTATCGCTCATAGCTATGCTACCCTTGCGTCCCAAATCAAACACTGATAAAACTTCAAATGGCCCTAACTTCTATACGGTGCGTCCTACATCTATCAAAATTTGCATTTTTCAAATGCTTGTAACTTTTTACTGGAGCGTTATAAAATTTTGAAATTTTGTGACAATAAAGTACTCGAGCCTCTTGTCAATTTAAGCTATCGTTCATAGCTATACTACCCTTGAGTCCCAAATCAAACACTGATAAAACTTCAAATGGCCCTAAATTCTGTACGGTGCGTCCTATACCTATCAAGGTTTGCAACATTCAAATGCTTGTAACTTTTTACTGGAGCGTCATAAAATCTTGAAATTTTGTGACAATGAAGTACTAGAGCCTCTTATCAATTTAAGCTATCGTTCATAGCTATACTACCCTTGAGTCCCAAATCAAACACTGGTAAAACTTCAAATGGCCCTAAATTCTGTACGGTGCGTCCTATACCTATCAAGGTTTGCAACATTCAAATGCTTGTAACTTTTTACTGGAGCGTCATAAAATCTTGAAATTTTGTGACAATGAAGTACTCGAGCCTCTTATCAATTTAAGCTATCGCTCATAGTTATGCTACCTTTGAGTCCCAAATCAAACACTGATAAAACTTCAAATGGCCCTAACGGTGCATCCTACATCTATCAAAGTTTGCAACATTGAAATGCTTGTAACTTCTTTCTGTTGCGTCTTAAAATCTTGAAATTTTGTGACAATGAACTCGATCCTCTTATCAATTTAAGTTATCGCGCATAGCTATGCTAGCCATGAGTCCCAAATCAAACACTTATAAAACTTCAAAAAGCTCTAACTTCTATACGGTGCGTCCTAAACCTACCAAAGTATTCAAATGCTTGTAACTTTTCACTGGAGCGTTATAAACTCTTGAAGTTTTGTGAAAATAAAGTACCCGAGCCTCTTCTCAATTTAAGCTATCGCTCATAGCTATGCTACCCTTGCGTCCCAAATCAAACACTGAGAAAACTTCAAATGGCCCTAAATTCTGTACGGTGCGTGCTATACCTATCAAGGTTTGCAACATTCAAATGCTTGTAACTTTTTACTGGAGCGTCATAAAATCTTGAAATTTTGTGACAATGAAGTACTCGAGCCACTTATCAATTTAAGCTATCGCTCATAGTTATGCTACCTTTGAGTCCCAAATCAAACACTGATAAAACTTCAAGTGGCCCTAACGGTGCATCCTACACCTATCAAAGTTTGCAACATTGAAATGCTTGTACCTTCTTACTGTTGCGTCTTAAAATCTTGAAATTTTGTGACAATGAACTCGATCCTCTTATCAATTTAAGTTATCGCGCATAGCTATGCTAGCCATGAGTCCCAAATCAAACACTTATAAAACTTCAAAAGGCTCTAACTTCTGTACGGTACGTCCTAAACCTATCAAAGTATTCAAATGCTTGTAACTTTTTACTGGAGCGTCATAAAAACTTGAAATTTTGTGAAAATAAAATATTCGAGCCTCTTATCAATTTAAGCTATCGCTCATAGTTATGCTACCTTTGAGTCCCAAATCAAACACTGATAAAACTTCAAATGGCCCTAACGGTGCATCCTACACCTACCAAAGTTTGCAACATTGAAATGCTTGTACCTTCTTACTGTTGCGTCTTAAAATCTTGAAATTTTGTGACAATGAACTCGATCCTCTTATCAATTTAAGTTATCGCGCATAGCTATGCTAGCCATGAGTCCCAAATCAAACACTTATAAAACTTCAAAAGGCTCTAACTTCTATACGGTGCGTCCTAAACCTATCAAAGTATTCAAATGCTTGTAACTTTTCACTGGAGCGTTATAAAATCTTGAAGTTTTGTGAAAATAAAGTACTCGAGCCTCTTGTCAATTTAAGCTATCGCTCATAGCTATGCTACCCTTGCGTCCCAAATCAAACACTGATAAAACTTCAAATGGCCCTAACTTCTATACGGTGCGTCCTACATCTATCAAAATTTGCAACTTGCAAATGCTTGTAACTTTTTACTGGAGCGTCATAAAATCTTGAAATTTTGTGACAATGAAGTACTAGAGCCTCTTATCAATTTAAGCTATCGTTCATAGCTATACTACCCTTGAGTCCCAAATCAAACACTGATAAACGTTCACATGGCCCTAAATTCCTTACGGTGCGTCCTATACCTATCAAGGTTCGCAACATTCAAATGCTTGTAACTTTTTACTGGAGCGTCATAAAATCTTGAAATTTTGTGACAATGAAGTACTCGAGCCTCTTATCAATTTGAGCTATCGCTCACAGTTATGCTACCTTTGAGTCCCAAATCAAACACTGATAAAACTTCAAATGGCCCTAACGGTGCATCCTACACCTATCAAAGTTTGCAACATTGAAATGCTTGTACCTTCTTACTGTTGCGTCTTAAAATCTTGAAATTTTGTGACAATGAACTCGATCCTCTTATCAATTTAAGTTATCGCGCATAGCTATGCTAGCCATGAGTCCCAAATCAAACACTTATAAAACTTCAAAAGGCTCTAACTTCTATACGGTGCGTCCTAAACCTATCAAAGTATTCAAATGCTTGTAACTTTTTACTGGAGCGTCATAAAATCTTGAAATTTTGTGACAATGAAGTACTAGAGCCTCTTATCAATTTAAGCTATCGTTCATAGCTATACTACCCTTGAGTCCCAAATCAAACACTGATAAAACTTCAAATGGCCCTAAATTCTGTACGGTGTGTCCTATATCTATCAAGGTTTGCAACATTCAAATGCTTGTAACTTTTTACTGGAGCGTCATAAAATCTTGAAATTTTGTGGCAATGAATACTCGAGCCTCTTATCAATTTAAGCTATCGCTCAGAGTTATGCTACCTTTGAGTCCCAAATCAAACACTGATAAAACTTCAAGTGGCCCTAACGGTGCATCCTACACCTGTCAAAGTTTGCAACATTGAAATGCTTGTACCTTCTTACTGTTGCGTCTTAAAATCTTGAAATTTTGTGACAATGAACTCGATCCTCTTATCAATTTAAGTTATCGCGCATAGCTATGCTAGCCATGAGTCCCAAATCAAACACTTATAAAACTTCAAAAGGCTCTAACTTCTGTACGGTGCGTCCTAAACCTATCAAAGTATTCAAATGCTTGTAACTTTTTACTGGAGCGTCATAAAATCTTGAAATTTTGTGAAAATAAAATATTCGAGCCTCTTATCAATTTAAGCTATCGCTCATAGTTATGCTACCTTTGAGTCCCAAATCAAACACTGATAAAACTTCAAATGGCCCTAACGGTGCATCCTACACCTACCAAAGTTTGCAACATTGAAATGCTTGTACCTTCTTACTGTTGCGTCTTAAAATCTTGAAATTTTGTGACAATGAACTCGATCCTCTTATCAATTTAAGTTATCGCGCATAGCTATGCTAGCCATGAGTCCCAAATCAAACACTTATAAAACTTCAAAAGGCTCTTACTTCTATACGGTGCGTCCTAAACCTATCAAAGTATTCAAATGCTTGTAACTTTTCACTGGAGCGTTATAAAATCTTGAAGTTTTGTGAAAATAAAGTACTCGAGCCTCTTGTCAATTTAAGCTATCGCTCATAGCTATGCTACCCTTGCGTCCCAAATCAAACACTGATAAAACTTCAAATGGCCCTAACTTCTATACGGTGCGTCCTACATCTATCAAAATTTGCATTTTTCAAATGCTTGTAACTTTTTACTGGAGCGTCATAAAATCTTGAAATTTTGTGACAATGAAGTACTAGAGCCTCTTATCAATTTAAGCTATCGTTCATAACTATACTACCCTTGAGTCCCAAATCAAACACTGATAAACCTTCAAATGGCCCTAAATTCCTTACGGTGCGTCCTATACCTATCAAGGTTCGCAACATTCAAATGCTTGTAACTTTTTACTGGAGCGTCATAAAATCTTGAAATTTTGTGACAATGAAGTACTCGAGCCTCTTGTCAATTTAAGCTATCGCTCATAGCTATGCTACCCTTGAGTCCCAAATCAAACACTGATAAAACTTCAAATGCCTCTCACTCCTATAAGATGCGTCCTACACCTATCAAAGTTTGCAAAAATTAAATGCTTGTAACTTTTTACTGGAGCGTCATAAAATCTTGAAATTTTGTGACAATGAACTCGAGCCTCTTATCAATTTAAGTTATCGCTCATAGCTACCCATGAGTCCCAAATCAAACACTGATAAAATTTCAAATGGCTCTAACTTCTGTACGGTGCGTCCAGCACCTATCAAAATTTACAACTTTCAAATGCTTGTAACTTTTCACTGGAGGGTCAAAAAACCTTGAAATTGGTGAAAATAAACTACTCGAGCCTTTGGTCAATTTAAGCTATCGCTCATAGCTATGCTACCCTTGAGTCCTATATCAAACACTGATAAAACTTCAAATGGCCTTAACTTCTATACGTCGGGCCCTACACCTATCAAAGTTTGCAACACTCAAATGCTTGTAACTTTTTTCTGGAGTGTCATAAAACCTTGAAATTTTGTGACAATGAAGTACTCGAGCCTCTTATCAATTTGAGCTATCGCTCACAGTTATGCTACCTTTGAGTCCCAAATCAAACACTGATAAAACTTCAAATGGCCCTAACGGTGCATCCTACACCTATCAAAGTTTGCAACATTGAAATGCTTGTACCTTCTTACTGTTGCGTCTTAAAATCTTGAAATTTTGTGACAATGAACTCGATCCTCTTATCAATTTAGGTTATCGCGCATAGCTATGCTAGCCATGAGTCGCAAATCAAACACTTATAAAACTTCAAAAGGCTCTAACTTCTATACGGTGCGTCCTAAACCTATCAAAGTATTCAAATGCTTGTAACTTTTTACTGGAGCGTCATAAAATCTTGAAATTTTGTGACAATGAAGTACTAGAGCCTCTTATCAATTTAAGCTATCGTTCATAGCTATACTACCCTTGAGTCCCAAATCAAACACTGATAAAACTTCAAATGGCCCTAAATTCTGTACGGTGCGTCCTATACCTATCAAGGTTTGCAACATTCAGATGCTTGTAACTTTTTACTGGAGCGTCATAAAATCTTGAAATTTTGTGACAATGAAGTACTCGAGCCTCTTATCAATTTAAGCTATCGCTCAGAGTTATGCTACCTTTGAGTCCCAAATCAAACACTGATAAAACTTCAAATGGCCCTAACGGTGCATCCTACACCTATCAAAGTTTGCAACATTGAAATGCTTGTACCTTCTTACTGTTGCGTCTTAAAATCTTGAAATTTTGTGACAATGAAATCGATCCTCTTATCAATTTAAGTTATCGCGCATAGCTATGCTAGCCATGAGTCCCAAATCAAACACTTATAAAACTTCAAAAGGCTCTAACTTCTGTACGGTGCGTCCCAAACCTATCAAAGTATTCAAATGCTTGTAACTTTTTACTGGAGCGTCATAAAATCTTGAAATTTTGTGAAAATAAAATATTCGAGCCTCTTATCAATTTAAGCTATCGCTCATAGCTATGCTACCCTTGAGTCCCAAATCAAACAATGATAAAACTTCAAATGGCTCTAACTTCTATACGGTGCGTCCTACACCTATCAAAGTATTCAAATGCTTGTAACTTTTTTACTGGAGCTTAATAAAACCTTGAAATTTGGTGACAATAAAGTACTCTTGCCTCTTGTCAATTTAAGCTGTCGCTCATAGCATGCTACCCTTGAGTCCCAAATCAAACACTGCTAAATCTTTAAATGGCCCTAATTTCTGTACGGTGCGACCTATACTTACGAAAATTTGCAACATTCTTATGTTTGTAACTTTTTACTGGAACGTCATAAAACCTTGAAATTTTGTGACAATAAAGTAATCGAGCCTCTTATCAATTTAAGCTATCGCTCATAGATATGCTATCCTTGAGTCCCAAATCAAACACTGAAAAAACTTCAAATGGCCCTAACTTCTAAATGGTGAGTCCTATAAACACAAAAATTTGCAACATTCAAATGCTTGTAACTTTTTACTGGAGCGTCTTAAAACCTTTATATTTTGTGACAATAAAGTACTCGTGCCTCTTGTCAATTTAAGCTATCGCTCATAGCTATGCTACCCTTGAGTCACAAATCAAACACTGATAAAACTTCAAATGGCCCTACCTTTTATACGGTGCGTCCTACACATATCAAAGTATTCAAATGCCTGTAACTTTTTACTGGAGCGTCATAAAATTTTGAAATTTTGTGACAATAAAGTACTCGAGCCGCTTATCAATTTAAGCTATCGTTCATAGCTATACTACCCTTGCGTCCCAAATCAAACACTGAGAAAACTTCAAATGGCCCTAAATTCTGTACGGTGCGTGCTATACCTATCAAGGTTTGCAACATTCAAATGCTTGTAACTTTTTACTGGAGCGTCATAAAATCTTGAAATTTTGTGACAATGAAGTACTCGAGCCACTTATCAATTTAAGCTATCGCTCATAGTTATGCTACCTTTGAGTCCCAAATCAAACACTGATAAAACTTCAAGTGGCCCTAACGGTGCATCCTACACCTATCAAAGTTTGCAACATTGAAATGCTTGTACCTTCTTACTGTTGCGTCTTAAAATCTTGAAATTTTGTGACAATGAACTCGATCCTCTTATCAATTTAAGTTATCGCGCATAGCTATGCTAGCCATGAGTCCCAAATCAAACACTTATAAAACTTCAAAAGGCTCTAACTTCTGTACGGTACGTCCTAAACCTATCAAAGTATTCAAATGCTTGTAACTTTTTACTGGAGCGTCATAAAAACTTGAAATTTGTGAAAATAAAATATTCGAGCCTCTTATCAATTTAAGCTATCGCTCATAGTTATGCTACCTTTGAGTCCCAAATCAAACACTGATAAAACTTCAAATGGCCCTAACGGTGCATCCTACACCTACCAAAGTTTGCAACATTGAAATGCTTGTACCTTCTTACTGTTGCGTCTTAAAATCTTGAAATTTTGTGACAATGAACTCGATCCTCTTATCAATTTAAGTTATCGCGCATAGCTATGCTAGCCATGAGTCCCAAATCAAACACTTATAAAACTTCAAAAGGCTCTAACTTCTATACGGTGCGTCCTAAACCTATCAAAGTATTCAAATGCTTGTAACTTTTCACTGGAGCGTTATAAAATCTTGAAGTTTTGTGAAAATAAAGTACTCGAGCCTCTTGTCAATTTAAGCTATCGCTCATAGCTATGCTACCCTTGCGTCCCAAATCAAACACTGATAAAACTTCAAATGGCCCTAACTTCTATACGGTGCGTCCTACATCTATCAAAATTTGCATTTTTCAAATGCTTGTAACTTTTTACTGGAGCGTCATAAAATCTTGAAATTTTGTGACAATGAAGTACTAGAGCCTCTTATCAATTTAAGCTATCGTTCATAGCTATACTACCCTTGAGTCCCAAATCAAACACTGATAAACGTTCAAATGGCCCTAAATTCCTTACGGTGCGTCCTATACCTATCAAGGTTCGCAACATTCAAATGCTTGTAACTTTTTACTGGAGCGTCATAAAATCTTGAAATTTTGTGACAATGAAGTACTCGAGCCTCTTATCAATTTGAGCTATCGCTCACAGTTATGCTACCTTTGAGTCCCAAATCAAACACTGATAAAACTTCAAATGGCCCTAACGGTGCATCCTACACCTATCAAAGTTTGCAACATTGAAATGCTTGTACCTTCTTACTGTTGCGTCTTAAAATCTTGAAATTTTGTGACAATGAACTCGATCCTCTTATCAATTTAAGTTATCGCGCATAGCTATGCTAGCCATGAGTCCCAAATCAAACACTTATAAAACTTCAAAAGGCTCTAACTTCTATACGGTGCGTCCTAAACCTATCAAAGTATTCAAATGCTTGTAACTTTTTACTGGAGCGTCATAAAATCTTGAAATTTTGTGACAATGAAGTACTAGAGCCTCTTATCAATTTAAGCTATCGTTCATAGCTATACTACCCTTGAGTCCCAAATCAAACACTGATAAAACTTCAAATGGCCCTAAATTCTGTACGGTGTGTCCTATATCTATCAAGGTTTGCAACATTCAAATGCTTGTAACTTTTTACTGGAGCGTCATAAAATCTTGAAATTTTGTGGCAATGAATACTCGAGCCTCTTATCAATTTAAGCTATCGCTCAGAGTTATGCTACCTTTGAGTCCCAAATCAAACACTGATAAAACTTCAAGTGGCCCTAACGGTGCATCCTACACCTGTCAAAGTTTGCAACATTGAAATGCTTGTACCTTCTTACTGTTGCGTCTTAAAATCTTGAAATTTTGTGACAATGAACTCGATCCTCTTATCAATTTAAGTTATCGCGCATAGCTATGCTAGCCATGAGTCCCAAATCAAACACTTATAAAACTTCAAAAGGCTCTAACTTCTGTACGGTGCGTCCTAAACCTATCAAAGTATTCAAATGCTTGTAACTTTTTACTGGAGCGTCATAAAATCTTGAAATTTTGTGAAAATAAAATATTCGAGCCTCTTATCAATTTAAGCTATCGCTCATAGTTATGCTACCTTTGAGTCCCAAATCAAACACTGATAAAACTTCAAATGGCCCTAACGGTGCATCCTACACCTACCAAAGTTTGCAACATTGAAATGCTTGTACCTTCTTACTGTTGCGTCTTAAAATCTTGAAATTTTGTGACAATGAACTCGATCCTCTTATCAATTTAAGTTATCGCGCATAGCTATGCTAGCCATGAGTCCCAAATCAAACACTTATAAAACTTCAAAAGGCTCTTACTTCTATACGGTGCGTCCTAAACCTATCAAAGTATTCAAATGCTTGTAACTTTTCACTGGAGCGTTATAAAATCTTGAAGTTTTGTGAAAATAAAGTACTCGAGCCTCTTGTCAATTTAAGCTATCGCTCATAGCTATGCTACCCTTGCGTCCCAAATCAAACACTGATAAAACTTCAAATGGCCCTAACTTCTATACGGTGCGTCCTACATCTATCAAAATTTGCATTTTTCAAATGCTTGTAACTTTTTACTGGAGCGTCATAAAATCTTGAAATTTTGTGACAATGAAGTACTCGAGCCTCTTATCAATTTGAGCTAACGCTCACAGTTATGCTACCTTTGAGTCCCAAATCAAACACTGATAAAACTTCAAATGGCCCTAACGGTGCATCCTACACCTATCAAAGTTTGCAACATTGAAATGCTTGTACCTTCTTACTGTTGCGTCTTAAAATCTTGAAATTTTGTGACAATGAACTCGATCCTCTTATCAATTTAAGTTATCGCGCATAGCTATGCTAGCCATGAGTCCCAAATCAAACACTTATAAAACTTCAAAAGGCTCTAACTTCTATACGGTGCGTCCTAAACCTATCAAAGTATTCAAATGCTTGTAACTTTTTACTGGAGCGTCATAAAATCTTGAAATTTTGTGACAATGAAGTACTAGAGCCTCTTATCAATTTAAGCTATCGTTCATAGCTATACTACCCTTGAGTCCCAAATCAAACACTGATAAAACTTCAAATGGCCCTAAATTCTGTAAGGTGCGTCCTATACCTATCAAGGTTTGCAACATTCAAATGCTTGTAACTTTTTACTGGAGCGTCATAAAATCTTGAAATTTTGTGAAAATAAAATATTCGAGCCTCTTATCAATTTAAGCTATCGCTCATAGCTATGCTACCCTTGAGTCCCAAATCAAACAATGATAAAACTTCAAATGGCTCTAACTTCTATACGGTGCGTCCTACACCTATCAAAGTATTCAAATGCTTGTAACTTTTTTACTGGAGCTTAATAAAACCTTGAAATTTGGTGACAATAAAGTACTCTTGCCTCTTGTCAATTTAAGCTGTCGCTCATAGCATGCTACCCTTGAGTCCCAAATCAAACACTGCTAAATCTTTAAATGGCCCTAATTTCTGTACGGTGCGACCTATACTTACGAAAATTTGCAACATTCTTATGTTTGTAACTTTTTACTGGAACGTCATAAAACCTTGAAATTTTGTGACAATAAAGTAATCGAGCCTCTTATCAATTTAAGCTATCGCTCATAGATATGCTATCCTTGAGTCCCAAATCAAACACTGAAAAAACTTCAAATGGCCCTAACTTCTAAATGGTGAGTCCTATAAACACAAAAATTTGCAACATTCAAATGCTTGTAACTTTTTACTGGAGCGTCTTAAAACCTTTATATTTTGTGACAATAAAGTACTCGTGCCTCTTGTCAATTTAAGCTATCGCTCATAGCTATGCTACCCTTGAGTCACAAATCAAACACTGATAAAACTTCAAATGGCCCTACCTTTTATACGGTGCGTCCTACACATATCAAAGTATTCAAATGCCTGTAACTTTTTACTGGAGCGTCATAAAATTTTGAAATTTTGTGACAATAAAGTACTCGAGCCGCTTATCAATTTAAGTTATCGCTCATAGTTATGCTACCCTTGAGTCCCAAATCAAACACTGATAAAACTTCAAATGGCCCTAACGGTGCATCCTACTACTATACGGTGAAAGCCTGTTATCAATTTAAGCTATCGCTCATAGCTATGCTACCCGTGAATCCCAAATCAAACACTGATAAAACTTCTAATGACCCTAACTTTTATACGGTGCGTCCTATACCTATCAAAGTTTGCAACAATCAAATGCTTGTAAATTTTTACTGGAATTTTCTTGAAATTTTGTGACAATAAAGTAATCGAGCCTCTTGTCAATTTAAGCTATCGCTCATTGCTATGCTACCCTTGAGTCCCAAATCAAACACTGATAAAACTTCAAATGCCTCTAACTTCTATACGGTGCGACCTACACCTATCAAAGTATTCAAATGCTTGTAACTTTTTACTGGAGCTTCATAAAATCTTGATATTTTGTGACAATAAAGTACTCGAGCCGCTTATCAATTTAAGTTATCGCTCAAAGCTATGCTACCCTTGAGTCCCAAATCAATCACTGATAAAGCTTCAAATGGCCCTAACGGTGCATCCTACACCTATACGGTGCATCCTACACTATCAAAGTTTGCAACATTCAAATGCTTGTAACTTTTTACTGGAGCGTCATAAAACCTTGAAATTTTGTGACAATAAAGTACTCGACCCTGTTATCAATTTAAGCTATCGGTCACAGCTATGCTACCCGTGAATCCCAAATCAAACACTGATAAAACTTCAGATGGCCCTAACTTTTATACGGTGCGTCCAACACCTATCAAAGTTTGAAACATTGAAGTTCTTGTAACTTTTTACTGGAGCGTAATAAAATCTTGAAATTTTGCGGCTATGAAGGACTCTTGACTCTTGTCAATTTAAGCTATCGCTCATAGCTATGCTATCCTTGAGTCCCAAATCAAAATTTAAGCTATCGCTCATAGCTATCCCACCCTTGACTCCAAAATAAAATACTGATAAAACTTCAAATGGCCCCAAGTTCTATGCGGTGCCTCCTATACCTATCAAAGTTTGAAACATTCAAATGCTTGTAACTTTTTATTGGAGCGTCATAAAATCTTGAAATTTTGTGACAATAAAATACTCGAGCCTCTTATCAATTTAAGCTATCGCCCATAGCTATGCTACCTTTCAGTCCCAAATGAAACACCGCTAAAACTTCAAATGGCCCTAACTTCTATACTGTGCGTCCTACATCTATCAAAGTTTTCAACATTCAAATACTTGTAACTTTATACTGGAGCGTAATAAAATCGTACGTCTTATCAAATTAAGCTATCTCTCATAGCTATGCTACCCTTGAGTCCCAAATCAAACACTCCTAAAACTTCAAATGGCCCTAACTTCTGTACGGTACGTCCTACACCTATCAAAGTTTGCATCAATCAAATGCTTGTAACTTTTTACTGGAGCGTCATAAAACCTTGAAATTTTGTGACAATAAAGTACTCGTGCTTCTTGTCAATTAAAGTCATCCCTAATAGCTATGCTATCCTTGAGTCCCAAATCATACACTGTTAAAACTTAAAATGGCTATAACTTATATACGGTGCGTTCTATACCTATCAAAGTTTGCAACATTCAAATGCTTGTAAGTTTTTACTGGAGCCTCCTAAAATCTTCAAATTTTGTGAGAATAAACAACTCGAGCCTCTTATCCATTTAAGCTATCGCTCATAGTTATGCCACCCTTGAGTCCCAATTCAAACACTGATAAAACTTCAAATGGCCCTAACTTCTATACGGTGCGTCATACACCTAGCAAAGTTGGCAACATTCAAATGCTTGTAACTTTTTACTGGAGAGAAATAAAATTTTGAAATTTTTTGACAATAAAGTACTCGAGCCTCTTATCAATTTAAGCTATCACTCATAATTATGCTTCCCTTGAATCCCAAAAGAAACACCGCTAAAACTTCAAATGGCCCTAACTTCTCTACTGTGCGTCCTACACCTATCAAAGCTTTCTACATTCAAATACTTGTAACATTTTACTGGAGCGTAATAAAATCAAGCCTCTTATCAAATAAAGATATCCCTCATAGCTATGCTACCCTTGAGTCCCAAATCAAACACTCCTAAAACTCCAAATGGCCCTAACTTCTATACGGTGCGTCGTACACCTATTAAAGTTTGCAACCTTCAAATATTTGTAACTTTTTACTGGAGCGCAATAAAATTTAGAAATTTTGTGACAATAAAAACTCGAGCCTCTTATCAATTTAAGTTATCGCTCATAGCTATGCAACCCTTCAGTCCCAAATCAAACACTAATAAAACTTCAAATGGCCCTAACTTCTATACGGTGCATCCTACACCTATCAAAGTTTGCAACATTCAAATGCTTGTAACTTTTTACTGGAGCGCCATAAACCCTTGAAATTTAGCGACAATAAAGTACTCGTGCCTCTGATCAATTTAATCTATCGCATATAGCTATGCTACCCTTGAGTTCCAAATCAAACACTGATAAAACTTCAAATGGCCCTAACTTCTATACGGTGCGTCCTACACCTATCAAAGTTTCCAACATTCAAATGCTTGTAACTTTTTACTGGAGCGTCATAAAACCTTGAAATTTTGTGACAATAAAGTACTCGAGCCTCTTGTCAATTTAAGCTATCGCTCATAGCTATGCTACGCTTGAGTCCCAAATGAAACACTGCTACAACTTCAAATGGCCCTAACTTCTATACGGTGCGTCCTACACCTATCAAAGTTTGCAACATTCAAATGTTTGTAACTTTTTACTGGAGAGTAATACAATTTTGAAATTTCTTGACAATAAACAACTCGAGCCTCTTATCAATTTCAGCTATCGCTCATAGTTATGCTACCCTTGCCTCCAAAATAAAATACTGATAAATCTTCAAATGGCGCTAACTCTATACGGTGCGTCCTACACTTATCAAAGTTTGCAACATTCAAATGCTTGTAACTTTTTACTGGAGAGTAATAAAATTTTGAAATTTTTTGACAATAAACTACTCGAGCCTCTTATCAATTTAAGTTATCGCTCATAGTTATGCTACCCTTGAGTCCCAAATGAAACACTGCTAAAATTTCAAATGGCCCTAACTTCTATACGGTGCGTCCTACACTTATCAAAGTTTGCAACATTCAAATGCTTGTAACTTTTTACTGGAGCGTAATAAAATCGAGCCTCTTATCGAATTAATCTATCCCTCATAGCTATGCTACCCTTGAGTCCCAAATCAAACACTGATAAAGCTTCAAATGGCCCTAACTTCTGTACGGTACGTCCTACACCTATTAAAGTTTGCAACATTCAAATGCTTGTAACTTTTTACTGGAGCGTCATAAAACCTTGAAATTTTGTGGCAATAAGTCCTCGTGCCTCTTATCAATTTAAGCTATCGCTCATAGCTATGCTACCCTTGGGTTTCAAATCAAACACTCCTAAATCTTCAAATGGCCCTAACTTCTATACGGTGCGTCCTACACCTATCAAAGTTTTCAATATTCAAATGCTTGTAACTTTATAGTGGAGCGTAATAAAATCTTTCCTCTTATCAAATTAAGCTATCTCTCATAGCTATGCTACCCTTGAGCCCCAAATCAAACACTCGTAAAACTTCAAAGGCCCTAACTTCTATACGGTGCATCCTACACCTATCAAAGTTTGCAGCATTCAAATGCTTGTAAATTTTTACTGGAGCGCCATAAAACCTTGAAATTTAGTGACAATAAAGTACTCGTGCCTCTGATCAATCTAATCTATCGCATATAGCTATGCTACCCTTCAGTCCCAAATCAAACACTGATAAAACTTCAAATGGCCCTAACTTCTATACGGTGCGTCCTACACCTATCAAAGTTTGCAACATTCAAATACTTGTAACTTTTTACTGGAGAGTAATGAAATTTTGAAATTTTTTGACAATAAACTACTCGAACCTCTTATCAATTTAAGCTATCGTTCATAGTTATGCTACCCTTGGAGTCCCAAATGAAACACTGAATAAACTTCAAATGGCCCTAACTTCTGTACACTACGTCTTACACCTATCAAAGTTTGCAACATGCAAATGCGTGTAACTTTTTACTGGAGCGTCATAATACCTTGAAATTTTGTGTCAATAATGTACTCGAGCCTCTTGTCAATTTAAGCTACCGCTCATAGCTATGCTGCCCTTGCCTCCAAAATAAAATACTGATAAATCTTCAAATGGCGCTAACTCTATACGGTGCGTCCTACACCTATCAAAGTTTCCAACAATCAAATGCTTGTAACTTTTTACTGGAGCGTCATAAAACGTTGAAATTTTGTTACAATAAAGTACTCGTGCTTCTTGTGAATTAAAATCATCCCTAATAGCTATGCTATCCTTGAGTTCCAAATCATATACTGTTAAAACTTAAAATGGCCCTAACTTATATAAAGTGCGTTCTATACCTATCAAAGTTTGCAACATTCAAATGCTTGTAAGTTTTTACTGGTGCGTCGTGAGAAGAAAGTACTCTAGCCTCTTGTCAATTTAAGCTATCGCTCGTAGCTATGCTACCCCTGAGTTCCGAATCAAATGGTGCGTCCTACACCTATCAAAACCACCATTCAAATGCTTGTAACTTTTTACTGGAGCGTCATAAAACCTTGAAATTTTGTGACAATAAAGTACTCGTGCCTCTTATCAATTTAAGCTATCGCTCATAGCTATGCTACCCTTGGGTCCCAAATCAAACTCTCCTAAAACTTCAAATGGCCCTAACTTCTATACGGTGCGTCATACACCTATCAAAGTTTGCAACATTCAAATGTTTGTAACTTTTCACTGGAGCGTAACAAAATTTTGAAATTTTGTGAGAATAAAAAACTCGAGCCTCTTATTCATTTAAGCTATCGCTCATAGTTATGCTACTCTTGAGTCAAAAATCAAACACTGATAAAACTTCAAATGGCCCTAACTTCTATACGGTGCAGCCTACACCTATCTAAGTTTGCAACATTCAAATGCTTGTAACTTTTTACTGGAGCGTCATAAAACCTTGAAATTTTGTGACAATAAAATACTCGAGCCTCTTATCAATTTAAGCTATAGCTCATAGCTATGCTAAGCTTGAGTCCCAAATGAAATACTGCTACAACTTAAAATGGCCCTAACTTCTATACGGTGCGTGCTACACCTATCAAAGTTTGCAACATTCAAATGCTTGTAAGTTTTTACTGGAGCGTCATAAAATCTTGAAATTTTGTGAGAATAAGGTACTCGAGCCTCTTGTCAATTTAAGCTATCGCTCATAGCTATGCTGCCCTTGCATCCAAAATAAAATACTGATAAATGTTCAAATGCCGCTAACTCTATACGGTGCGTCCTACACCTATCAAAGTTTCCAACAATCAAATGCTTGTAACTTTTTACTGGAGCGTCATAACACGTTGAAATTTTGTTACAATAAAGTACTCGTGCTTCTTGTGAATTAAAATCATCCCTAATAGCTATGCTATCCTTGAGTTCCAAATCATATACTGTTAAAACTTAAAATGGCCCTAACTTATATAAAGTGCGTTCTATACCTATCAAAGTTTGCAACATTCAAATGCTTGTAAGTTTTTACTGGTGCGTCGTGAGAAGAAAGTACTCTAGCCTCTTGTCAATTTAAGCTATCGCGCGTAGCTATGCTACCCCTGAGTTCCGAATCAAACGGTGCGTCCTACACCTATCAAAACCACCATTCAAATGCTTGTAACTTTTTACTGGAGCGTCATAAAACCTTGAAATTTTGTGACAATAAAGTACTCGTGCCTCTTATCAATTTAAGCTATCGCTCATAGCTATGCTACCCTTGGGTCCCAAATCAAACTCTCCTAAAACTTCAAATGGCCCTAACTTCTATACGGTGCGTCATACACCTATCAAAGTTTGCAACATTCAAATGTTTGTAACTTTTCACTGGAGCGTAATAAAATTTTGAAATTTTGTGAGAATAAAAAACTCGAGCCTCTTATTCATTTAAGCTATCGCTCATAGTTATGCTACTCTTGAGTCAAAAATCAAACACTGATAAAACTTCAAATGGCCCTAACTTCTATACGGTGCAGCCTACACCTATCTAAGTTTGCAACATTCAAATGCTTGTAACTTTTTACTGGAGCGTCATAAAACCTTGAAATTTTGTGACAATAAAATACTCGAGCCTCTTATCAATTTAAGCTATAGCTCATAGCTATGCTAAGCTTGAGTCCCAAATGAAATACTGCTACAACTTAAAATGGCCCTAACTTCTATACGGTGCGTGCTACACCTATCAAAGTTTGCAACATTCAAATGCTTGTAAGTTTTTACTGGAGCGTCATAAAATCTTGAAATTTTGTGAGAATAAGGTACTCGAGCCTCTTGTCAATTTAAGCTATCGCTCATAGCTATGCTGCCCTTGCATCCAAAATAAAATACTGATAAATGTTCAAATGCCGCTAACTCTATACGGTGCGTCCTACACCTATCAAAGTTTCCAACAATCAAATGCTTGTAACTTTTTACTGGAGCGTCATAAAACGTTGAAATTTTGTTACAATAAAGTACTCGTGCTTCTTGTGAATTAAAATCATCCCTAATAGCTATGCTATCCTTGAGTTCCAAATCATATACTGTTAAAACTTGAAATGGCCCTAACTTATATAAAGTGCGTTCTATACCTATCAAAGTTTGCAACATTCAAATGCTTGTAAGTTTTTACTGGAGCGTCGTGAGAAGAAAGTACTCTAGCCCCTTGTCAATTTAAGCTATCGCTCGTAGCTATGCTACCCCTGAGTTCCGAATCAAACGGTGCGTCCTACACCTATCAAAACCACCATTCAAATGCTTGTAACTTTTTACTGGAGCGTCATAAAACCTTGAAATTTTGTGACAATAAAGTACTCGTGCCTCTTATCAATTTAAGCTATCGCTCATAGCTATGCTACTCTTGGATCCCAAATCAAACTCTCCTAAAACTTCAAATGGCCCTAACTTCTATACGGTGCGTCATACACCTATCAAAGTTTGCAACATTCAAATGTTTGTAACTTTTCACTGGAGCGTAATAAAATTTTGAAATTTTGTGAGAATAAAAAACTCGAGCCTCTTATTCATTTAAGCTATCGCTCATAGTTATGCTACTCTTGAGTCAAAAATCAAACACTGATAAAACTTCAAATGGCCCTAACTTCTATACGGTGCAGCCTACACCTATCTAAGTTTGCAACATTCAAATGCTTGTAACTTTTTACTGGAGCGTCATAAAACCTTGAAATTTTGTGACAATAAAATACTCGAGCCTCTTATCAATTTAAGCTATAGCTCATAGCTATGCTAGGCTTGAGTCCCAAATGAAATACTGCTACAACTTAAAATGGCCCTAACTTCTATACGGTGCGTGCTACACCTATCAAAGTTTGCAACATTCAAATGCTTGTAAGTTTTTACTGGAGCGTCATAAAATCTTGAAATTTTGTGAGAATAAGGTACTCGAGCCTCTTGTCAATTTAAGCTATCGCTCATAGCTATGCTGCCCTTGCATCCAAAATAAAATACTGATAAATCTTCAAATGGCGCTAACTCTATACGGTGCGTCCTACACCTATCAAAGTTTCCAACAATCAAATGCTTGTAACTTTTTACTGGAGCGTCATAAAACGTTGAAATTTTATTACAATAAAGTACTCGTGCTTCTTGTGAATTAAAATCATCCCTAATAGCTATGCTATCCTTGAGTTCCAAATCATATACTGTTAAAACTTAAAATGGCCCTAACTTATATAAAGTGCGTTCTATACCTATCAAAGTTTGCAACATTCAAATGCTTGTAAGTTTTTACTGGAGCGTCGTGAGAAGAAAGCACTCTAGCCTCTTGTCAATTTAAGCTATCGCTCGTAGCTATGCTACCCCTGAGTTCCAAATCAAACACTGAAAAAAATTCAAATGGCCCTAAATTCTATACGGTGCGTCCTACACCTATCAAAACCACCATTCAAATGCTTGTAACTTTTTACTGGAGCGTCATAAAACATTGAAATTTTGTGACAATAAAGTACTCGTGCCTCTTATCAATTTAAGCTATCGCTCATAGCTATGTTACCGTTGTGTGCCAAATTAAACACTCCCAAAACTTCAAATGGCCCTAACTTCTATACGGTACGTCCTACACCTATCAAAGTTTGCAACATTCAAATGCTTATAACTTTTTACTGGAGAGTAATAAAATTTTGAAATTTTTTGACAATAAAGTACTCGACCCTCTTATCAATTTAAGCTATCGCTCATAGTTATGCTACCCTTGAGTCCCGAATGAAACACTGCTTAAACTTCAAATGGCCCTAACTTCTATACGGTGCGTACTACACCTATCAAAGTTTGCAACATTCAAATGCTTGTAACTTTTTTCTGGAGCGTCATAATACCTTGAAATTTTGTGTCAATAAAGTATTCGAGCCTCTTGTCAATTTAAGCTATCGCTCATAGCTATGCTGCCCTTGCCTCCAAAATAAAATACTGATAAATCTTCAAATGGCGCTAACTCTATACGGTGCGTGCTACACCTATCAAAGTTTCCAACAATCAAATGCTTGTAAGTTTTTACTGGAGCGTCATAAAAAGTTGAAATTTTGTTACAATAAAGTACTCGTGCTTCTTGTGAATTAAAATCATCCCTAATAGCTATGCTATCCTTGAGTTCCAAATCATATACTGTTAAAACTTAAAATGGCCCTAACTTATATAAAGTGCGTCCTATACCTATCAAAGTTTGCAACATTCAAATGCTTGTAAGTTTTTACTGGTGCGTCGTGAGAAGAAAGTACTCTAGCCTCTTGTCAATTTAAGCTATCGCTCGTAGCTATGCTACCCCTGAGTTCCGAATCAAACACTGAAAAAATTCAAATGGCCCTAAATTCTATACGGTGCGTCCTACACCTATCAAAACCACCATTCAAATGCTTGCAACTTTTTCCTGGAGCGTCATAAAACCTTGAAATTTTGTGACAATAAAGTACTCGTGCCTCTTATCAATTTAAGCTATCGCTCATAGCTATGCTACCCTTGGGTCCCAAATCAAACTCTCCTAAAACTTCAAATGGCCCTAACTTCTATATGGTGCGTCATACACCTATCAAAGTTTGCAACATTCAAATGTTTGTAACTTTTCACTGGAGCGTAATAAAATTTTGAAATTTTGTGAGAATAAAAAACTCGAGCCTCTTATTCATTTAAGCTATCGCTCATAGTTATGCTACTCTTGAGTCAAAAATCAAACACTGATAAAACTTCAAATGGCCCTAACTTCTATACGGTGCAGCCTACACCTATCTAAGTTTGCAACATTCAAATGCTTGTAACTTTTTACTGGAGCGTCATAAAACCTTGAAATTTTGTGACAATAAAATACTCGAGCCTCTTATCAATTTAAGCTATAGCTCATAGCTATGCTAAGCTTGAGTCCCAAATGAAATACTGCTACAACTTCAAATGGCCCTAACTTCTATATGGTGCGTGCTACACCTATCAAAGTTTGCAACATTCAAATGCTTGTAAGTTTTTACTGGAGCGTCATAAAATCTTGAAATTTTGTGAGTATAAAGTACTCGAGCCTCTTGTCAATTTAAGCTATCGCTCATAGCTATGCTACCCTTGTGTCCCGAATCAAACATTGAAACAACTCAAATGGCCCTAACTTCTACACGGTGCGTCCTACACCTATCAAAGTTTGCAACATTCAAATGCTTGTAAGTTCTTACTGGAGCGTCATAAAATCTTGAAATTTTGTGAGAATAAGGTACTCGAGCCTCTTGTCAATTTAAGCTATCGCTCTTAGCTATGCTACCCTTGAGTCCCGAATCAAACACTGAAAAAATTCAAATGGCCCTAACTTCTATACGGTGCGTCATACACCTATCAAAGTTTGCAACATTCAAATGTTTGTAACTTCTTACTGGAGCGTAATAAAATTTTGAAATTTTGTGACAATAAAAATCTCGAGCCTCTTCTCCATTTAAGCTATCGCTCATAGTTATGCTACCCTTGAGTCCCAAATCAAAGAGTAATAAAACTTCAAATGGCCCTAACTTCTATACGGTGCATCCTACACCTATCAAAGTTTGCAACATTCAAATGCTTGTAACTTTTTACTGGAGCGTCATAAAACCTTGAAATTTTGTGACAATAAAATACTCGAGCCTCTTATCAATTTAAGATATCGCTCATAGTTATGCTACCCTTGAGTGTAAAATGAAACACTGATAAAACTTCAAATGGCCCTAACTTCTATACAGTGCATCCTACACCTATCAAAGTTTGCAACATTCAAATGCTTGTCAATGTTTACTGGAGCGCCATAAAACCTTGAAATTTAGTGACAATAAAGTACTCGTGCCTCTGATCAATCTAATCTATCGCATATAGCTATGCTACCCTTCAGTCCCAAATCAAACACTGATAAAACTTCAAATGGCCCTAACTTCTATACGGTGCATCCTACACCTATCAAAGTTTGCAACATTCAAATGCTTGTAACTTTTTACTGGAGCGTCATAATACCTTGAAATTTTGTGTCAATAAAGTACTCGAGCCTCTTGTCAATTTAAGCTACCGCTCATAGCTATGCTGCCCTTGCCTCCAAAATAAAATACTGATAAATCTTCAAATGGCGCTAACTCTATACGGTGCGTCCTACACCTATCAAAGTTTCCAAAAATCAAATGCTTGTAACTTTTTGCTGGAGCGTCATAAAACGTTGAAATTTTGTGACAATAAAATACTTGTGCTTCTTGTCAATTAAAATCATCCCTAATAGCTATGCTATCCTTGAGTTCCAAATCATATACTGTTAAAACTTAAAATGGCCCTAACTTATATAAAGTGCGTTCTACACCTATCAAAGTTTGGAGCATTCAAATGCTTGTAAGTTTTTACTGGAGCGTCGTGAGAAGAAAGTACTCTAGCCTCTTGTCAATTTAAGCTATCGCTCGTAGCTATGCTACCCCTGAGTTCCGATTCAAACACTGAAAAAATTCAAATGGCCCTAAATTCTATACGGTGCGTCCTACACCTATCTAAACCACCATTCAAATGCTTGTAACTTTTTACTGGAGCGTCATAAAACCTTGAAATTTTGTTGCAATAAAGTCCTCGTGCCTCTTATCAATTTAAGCTATCGCTCATAGCTATGCTACCCTTGGGTCTCAAATTTAACACTCCTAAATCTTCAAATGGTCCTAACTTCTATACGGTGCGTCCTACACCTATCAAAGTTTTCAATATTCAAATGCTTGTAACTTTATAGTGGAGCGTAATAAAATCGAGCCTCTTATCAAATTAAGCTATCTCTCATAGGTATGCTACCCTAGAGTCCCAAATCAAACACTCCTAAATCTTCAAATGGCCCTAACTCCTATACGGTGCGTCCTACACCAACAAAGTTTGCAACATGCAAATGCTTGTAACTTTTTACTGGAGCGTCATAATACCTTGAAATTTTGTGTCAATAAAGTACTCGAGCCTCTTGTCAATTTAAGCTATCGCTCATAGCTATGCTGCCCTTGCCTCCAAAATAAAATACTGATAAATCTTCAAATGGCGCTAACTCTATATGGTGCGTCCTACACCTATCAAAGTTTGGAACAATCAAATGCTTGAAACTTTTTACTGGAGCGTCACAAAACCTTGAAATTTTGTGACAATAAAGTACGCGTGCTTCTTGTCAATTAAAATCATCCCTAATAGCTACGCTATCCTTGAGTCCCAAATCATACACTGTTAAAACTTAAAATGGCCCTAACTTATATAAGGTGCGTTCTATACCTATCAAAGTTTGCAACATTCAAATGCTTGTAAGTTTTTACTGGAGCGTCGTGAGAATAAAGTACTCTAGCCTCTTGTCAATTTAAGCTATCGCTCATAGCTATGCTACTCTTGAGTCCCGAATCAAACACTGAAAAAATTCAAATGGCCCTAACTTCTATACGGTGCGTCCTACACCTATCAAAGTTTGCAACATTCAAATGCTTGTAACTTTTTACTGGAGCGTCGTAAAACCTTTAAATTTTGTGCCAATAAAGTACTCGTGCCTCTTATCAATTTAAGCTATCGCTCATAGCTATGCTACCCTTGGGTCCCAAGTCAAACACTCCTAAAACTTCAAATGGCCCTAACTTCTATACGGTGCGTCATACACCTATCAAAGTGTGCAACATTCAAATGTTTGTAACTTTTTACTGGAGCGTAATAAAATTTTGAAATTTTGTGACAATAAAAAACTCGAGCCTCTTATCCATTTAAGCTACCGCTTATAGTTATGCTACCCTTGAGTCAAAAATCAAACACTGATAAAACTTCAAATGGCCCTAACTTCTATACGGTGCATCCTACACCTATCAAAGTTTGCAACATTCAAATGCTTGTAACTTTTTACTGGAGAGTAATGAAATTTTGAAATTTTTTGGCAATAAACTACTCGAGCCTCTTATCAATTCCCAAATGAAACACTGAAAAACTTCAAATGGTCCTAACTTCTGTACGGTACGTCGTACACCTATCAAAGTTTGCAACATTCAAATGCTTGTAACTTTTTACTGGAGCGTCATAAAATCTTGAAATTTTGTGGCAATAAAGTCCTCGTGCCTCTTATCAATTTAAGCTATCGCTCATAGCTATGCTACCCTTGGGTTTCAAATCAAACACTCCTAAATCTTCAAATGGCCCTAACTTCTATACGGTGCGTCCTACACCTATCAAAGTTTTCAATATTCAAATGCTTGTAACTTTATAGTGGAGCGTAATAAAATCTTTCCTCTTATCAAATTAAGCTATCTCTCATAGCTATGCTACCCTTGAGTCCCAAATCAAACACTCGTAAAACTTCAAAGGCCCTAACTTCTATACGGTGCATCCTACACCTATCAAAGTTTGCAACAATCAAATGCTTAAAACTTTTTACTGGAGCGTCATAAAACCTTGAAATTTTGTGACAATAAAGTACGCGTGCTTCTTGTCAATTAAAATCATACCTAATAGCTACGCTATCCTTGAGTCCCAAATCATACACTGTTAAAACTTAAAATGACCCTAACTTATATAAGGTGCGTTCTATACCTATCAAAGTTTTCAACATTCAAATGCTTGTAAGTTTTTACTGGAGCGTCGTGAGAATAAGGTACTCGTGCCTCTTATCAATTTAACCTATCGCTCATAGCTATGCTACCCTTGGGTCCCAAATCAAACACTCCTAAAACTTCAAATGGCCCTAACTTCTATACGGTGCGTCATAAACCTATCAAAGTTTGCAACATTCAAATGTTTGTAACTTTTTACAGGAGCGTAATAAAATTTTGAAATTTTGTGACAATAAAAAACTCGAACCACTTATCCATTTAAGCTACCGCTCATAGTTATGCTACCCTTGAGTCAAAAATCAAACACTGATGAAACTTCAAATGGCCCTAACTTCTATACGGTGCATCCTACACCTATCTAAGTTTGCTAAATTCAAATGCTTGTAACTTTTTACTGGAGCGTTATAAAACCTTGAAATTTTGTGACAATAAAATACTCGATCCTCTTATCAATTTAAGCTACAGCTCATAGCTATGCTACGCTTGAGTCCCAAATTAAACACTGCTACAACTTCAAATGGCCCTAACTTCTATACGGTGCGTTCTACACCCATCAAAGTTTGCAACATTCAAATACTTGTAAGTTTTTACTGGAGCGTCATAAAATCTTGAAATTTTGTGAGAATAAGGTACTCGAGCCTCTTGTCAATTTAAGCTATCGCTCATAGCTATGTTACCCTTGTGTGCCAAATTAAACACTCCTAAAACTTCAAATGGCCCTAACTTCTATACGGTACGTCCTACACCTACCAAAGTTTGCAACATTCAAATGCTTGTAACTTTTTACTGGAGAGTCATAAAATTTTGAAATTTTTTGACAATAAAGTACTCGAGCCTCTTATCAATTTAAGCTATCGCTCATAGTTATGCTACCCTTGAGTCCCAAATGAAACACTGCTAAAACTTCAAAGGCCCTAACTTCTATACGGTGCGTCCTACACCTATCAAAATTTGCAACATTCAAATGCTTGTAACTTTTTACTGGAGCGTAATAAAATCGAGCCTCTTATCAAATTAAACTATCCCTCATAGCTATGCTACCCTTGAGTCCCAAATCAAACACTGATAAAACTTCAAATGGCCCTAACTTCTGTTCGGTACGTCCTTCACCTATTAAAGTTTGCAACATTCAAATGCTTGTAACTTTTTACCGGAGCGCAATAAAATTTTGAAAATTTGTGACAATAAAAAACTCGAGCCTCTTATCAATTTAAGCTATGGTTCATAGCTATGCTACCCTTCAGTCCCAAATCAAACACAGATAAAACTTCAAATGGCCCTAACTTCTATACGGTGCATCCTACACCTATCAAAGTTTGCAACATTCAAATGCTTGTAACTTTTTACTTGAGCGTAATAAAATTTTGAAATTTTGTGACAATAAAAAACTCGAGCCTCTTATCCATTTAAGCTATCGCTCATAGTTATGCTACCCTTGAGTCAAAAATCAAACACTGATAAAACTTCAAATGGCCCTAACTTCTATGCGGTGCATCCTACACCTATCGAAGTTTGCAACATTCAAATGCTTGTAACTTTTTACTGGAGCGTCATAAAACCTTGAAATTTTGTGACAATAAAATACTCGAGCCTCTTATCAATTAAAGCTATAGCTCATAGTTATGCTACCCTTGGGTCCCAAATCAAACACTCCTAAAACTTCAAATGGCCCTAACTTCTATACGGTGCGTCATACACCTATCAAAGTTTGCAACATTCAAATGTTTGTAACTTTTTACTGGAGCGTAATAAAATTTTGAAATTTTGTGACAATAAAAAACTCGAGCCTCTTATCCATTTAAGTTACCGCTCATAGTTATGCTACCCTTGAGTCCCAAATGAAACACTGCTTAAACTTCAAATGGCCCTAACTTCTATACGGTGCGTCCTACACCTATCAAAGTTTGCAACATTCAAATGCTTGTAACTTTTTACTGGAGCGTAATAAAATCGAGCCTCTTATCAAATTAAGCTATCCCTCATAGCTATGCTACCATTGAGTCACAAATCAAACACTGCTAAAACTTCAAATGGCCCAAACTTCTGTTCGGTACGTCCTTCACCTATTAAAGTTTGCAACATTCAAATTCTTGTAACTTTTTACCGGAGCGCAATAAAATTTTGAAAATTTGTGACAATAAAAAACTCGAGCCTCTTATCAATTTAAGCTATCGTTCATAGCTATGCTACCCTTCAGTCCCAAATCAAACACAGATAAAACTTCAAATGGCCCTAACTTCTATACGGTGCATCCTACACCTATCAAAGTTTGCAACATTCAAATGCTTGTAACTTTTTACTGGAGCGTTATAAAATCTTGAAATTTTGTGACAATAAAATACTCGAAACTTTTCTCAATTGAAGCTACAGCTCATAGCTATGCTACGCTTGAGTCCCAAATGAAACACTGCAACAACTTCAAATGGCCCTAATTTCTATACGGTGCGTCCTACACCTATCAAAGTTTGCAACATTCAAAGGCTTGTAAGTTTTTACTGGAGCGTCATAAAATCTTGAAATTTTGTGAGAATAAGGTACTCGAGCCTCTTGTCAATTTAAGCTATCGCTCATAGCTATGCTACCCTTGAGTTCCGAATCAAACACTGAAAAAATTCAAATCGCCCTAACCTCTATACGGTGCGTTCTACACCTATCACAGTTTGCAACATTCAAATGCTTGTAACTTTTTACTGGAGAGTAATAAAATTTTGAAATTTTGTGACAATAAAAAACTCGAGCCTCTTATCCATTTAAGCTATCGCTCATAGTTATGCTACCCTTGAGTCAAAAATCAAACACTGATAAAACTTCAAATGGCCCTAACTTCTATACGGTGGATCCTACACCTATCTAAGTTTGCAACATTCAAATGTTTGTAACTTTTTACTGGAGCGTCATAAAACCTTGAAATGTTGTGACAATAAAATACTCGAGCCTCTTATCAATTTAAGCTATAGCTCATAGCTATGCAACTCTTGAGTCCCAGACGAAACACTGCTACAACTTCAAATGGCCCTAACTTCTATACGGTGCGTCCTACACCTATCAAAGTTTGCAACATTCAAATGATTGTAAGTTTTTACGGGAGAGTCATAAAATCTTGAAATTTTGTGAGAATAAGGTACTCGAGCCTCTTGTCAATTTAAGCTATCGCTCATAGCTATGCTACCCTTGAGTCCCGAATCAAACACTGAAAAAATTTAAATGGCCCTAACTTCTATACGGTACGTCATACACCAATCAAAGTTTGCAACATTCAAATGTTTGTAACTTTTTACTGGTGCATAATAAAATTTTGAAATTTTGTGACAATAAAAAACTCGAGCCTCTTCTCCATTTAAGCTATCGCTCATAGTTATGCTACCCTTGAGTGCCAAATCAAACACTGATAAAACTTCAAATGGCCCTAACTTCTATACAGTGCATCCTACACCTATCAAAGTTTGCAACATTCAAATGCTTGTAACTTTTTACTGGAGCGCCATAAAACGTTGAAATTTAGTGACAATAAAGTACTCGTGCCTCTGATCAATCTAATCTATCGCATAAAGCTATGCTACCCTTCAGTCCAGAATCAAACACTGATAAAACTTCAAATGGCACTAACTTCTATACGGTGCATCCTACACCTATCAACGTTTGCAACATTCAAATGCTTGTAACTTTTTACTGGAGCGTCATAATACCTTGAAATTTTGTGTCAATAAAGTACTCGATCGTCTTGTCAATTTAAGCTATCGCTCATAGCTATGCTGCCCTTGCCTCCAATATAAAATACTGATAAATCTTCAAATGGCGCTAACTCTATACGGTGCGTCCTACACCCATCAAATTTTGCAACAATCAAATCCTTGTAACTTTTTACTTTAGCGTCATAAAACCTTGAAATTTTGTGACAATAAAGTACTCGTGCTTCTTGTCAATTAAAATCATCCCTAATAGCTATGCTATCCTTGAGTTCCAAATCATACACTGTTAAAACTTAAAATGGCCCTAACTTATATAAAGTGCGTCATACACCTATCAAAGTTTGCAACATTCAAATGTTTGTAGCTTTTTACTGGAGCGTAATAAAATTTTGAAATTTTGTGACAATAAAAAACTCGAGCCTCTTCTCCATTTAAGCTATCGCTCATAGTTATGCTACCCTTGAGTCCCAAATCGAACACTGATAAAACTTCAAATGGCCCTAACTTCTATACGGTGCGTCCTACACCTATCAAAGTTTTCAATATACAAATGCTTGTAACTTTATAGTGGAGCGTAATAAAATCGAGCCTCTTATCAAATTAAGCTATCTCTCATAGCTATGCTACCCTTGGGTCCCAAATCAAACACTCCTAAAACTTCAAAGGCCCTAACTTCTATACGGTGCATCCTACACCTATCAAAGTTTGCAACATTCAAAAGCTTGTAAATTTTTACTGGAGCGCCATAAAACCTTGAAATTTAGTGACAATAAAGTAATCGTGCCTCTGATCAATCTAATCTATCGCATATAGCTATGCTACCCTTCAGTCCAAAATCAAACACTGATAAAACTTCAAATGGCCCTAACTTCTATACGGTGCGTCCTACAGCTATCAAAGTTTGCAACATTCAAATGCTTGTAACTTTTTACTGGAGCGTCATAATACCTTGAAATTTTGTGACAACAAAATACTCGAGCCTCTTATCCATTTAAGTTATCGCTCATAGTTATGCCACCCTTGAGTAAAAAATCAAACACTCCTAAAACTTCAAATGGCCCTAACTTCTATACGGTGCATCCTACATCTATCTAAGTTTGCAACATTCAAATGCTTGTAACTTTTTACTGGAGCGTTATAAAACCTTGAAATTTTGTGACAACAAAATACTCGACCCTCTTATCATTTTAAGCTATAGCTCATAGCTATGGTACGCTTGAGTCCCAAATGAAACACTGCTACAACTTCAAATGGCCCTAACTTCTATACGGTGCGTCCTACACCTATCAACGCTTGCAACATTCAAATGCTTGTAACTTTTTACTGGAGCGTAATAAAATCGAGCCTCTTATCAAATTAAGCTATCCCTCATAGCTATGCTACCCTTGAGTCCCAAATCAAACACTGATAAAACTTCAAATGGCCCTAACTTCTGTTTGGTACGTCCTACCCCTATTAAAGTTTGCAACATTCAAATGCTTGTAACTTTTTACTGGAGCGTTATAAAACCTTGAAATTTTGTGACAATAAAATACTCGATCCTCTTATCATTTTAAGCTATAGCTCATAGGTTTGCTACGCTTGAGTCCCAAATGAAACACTGCTACAACTTCAAATGGCCCTAACTTCTATACGGTGCGTCCTACACCTATCAAAGTTTGCAACATTCAAATGCTTGTAAGTTTTTACTGGAGCGTCATAAAATCTTGAACTTTTGTGAGAATAAGGTACTCGAGCCTCTTGTCAATTTAAGCTATCGCTCATAGCTATGCTACCCTTGAGTCCCGAATCAAACACTGAAAAAATTCAAATGGCCCTAACTTCTATACGGTGCGTCCTACACCTATCAAAGTTTGCAACATTCAAATGCTTGTAATTTTTTACTGGAGCGTCATAAAACCTTGAAATTTTGTGGCAATAAAGTCCTCGTGGCTCTTATCAATTTAAGCTATCGCTCATAGCTATGGTAATCTTGGGACCCAAATCAAACACTCCTAAAATTTCAAATGGCCCTAACTTCTATCCGGTGCGTCATACACCTATCAAAGTTTGCAACATTCAAATCTTTGTAACTTTTTACTGGAGCGTAATAAAATTTTGAAATTTTGTGACAATAAAAAACTCGAGCCTCTTATCCATTTAACCTATCGCTCATAGTTATGCTACCCTTGAGTCCCAAATCAAACATTGATAAAACTTCAAATGGCCCTAACTTCTATACGGTGCATCCTACACCTATCAAAGTTTGCAACATTCAAATGCTTGTAACTTTTTACTGGAGCGTCATAAAACCTTGAAATTTTGTGACAATAAAATACTCGAGCCTCTTATCAATTTAAGATATAGCTCATAGCTATACTACGCTTGAGTCCCAAATGAAACACTGCTACAACTTCAAATGGCCCTAACTTCTATACGTTGCGTCCTACACCTATCAATGTTTGCAACATTCAAATGCTTGTAACTTTTTACTGGAGCGTAATAAAATCGAGCCTCTTATCAAATTAAGCTATCCCTCATAGCTATGCTACCCTTGAGTCCCAAACCAAACACTGTTAAAACTTCAAATGGCCCTAACTTCTGTTCGGTACGTCCTACACCTATTAAAGTTTGCAACATTCAATTGCTTGTAACTTTTCACTGGAGCGTAATAAAATTTTGAAATTTTGTGACAATAAAAAACTCGAGTCTCTTATCCATTTAAGGTATCGCTCATAGTTATGCTACCCTTGAATCAAAAATCAAAAACTCCTAAAACTTCAAATGGCCCTAACTTCTATACGGTGCAACCTACACCTATCTAAGTTTGCAACATTCAAATACTTGTAACTTTTTACTGGAGCGTTATAAAACCTTGAAATTTTGTGACAATAAAATACTCGAGCCTCTTATCAATTTAAGCTATAGCTCATAGCTATGCTACGTTTGAGTCCCAAATGAAACACTGCTACAACTTCAAATGGCTCTAACTTCTATACGGTGCGTCCTACACCTATTAAAGTTTGCAACATTCAAATGCTTGTAACTTTTAACTGGAGCATCATAAAATTGAGCCTCTTATCAAATTAAGCTATCCCTCATAGCTATGCTACCCTTGAGTCCCAAATCAAACACTGATAAAACTTCAAATGGCCCTAACTTCTGTTCGGTACGTCCTACACCTATTAAAGTTTGCAACATTCAAATGCTTGTAACTTTTCACTGGAGAGTAATAAAATTTTGAAATTTTGTGACAATAAAAAACTCGAGCCTCTTATCCATTTAAGCTATCGCTCATAGTTATGCTACCCTTGAGTCAAAAATCAAACACTCCTAAAATTTCTAATGGCCCTAACTTCTATACGGTGCATCCTACATCTATCTAAGTTTGCAACATTCAAATGCTTGTAACTTTTTACTGGAGCGTTATAAAACCTTGAAATTTTGTGACAATAAAATATTCGATAATCTTATCATTTTAAGCTATAGCTCATAGCTATGCTACGCTTGAGTCCCAAATGAAACACTGCTACAACTTCAAATGGCCCTAACTTCTATACGGTGCGTCCTACACCTATCAACGTTGCAACATTCAAATGCTTGTAACTTTTTACTGGAGCGTAATAAAATCGAGCCTCTTATCAAATTAAGCTATCCCTCATAGCTATGCTACCCTTGAGTCAAAAATCAAACACTGATAAAACTTCACATGGCCCTAACTTCTGTTCGGTACGTCCTACACCTATTAAAGTTTGCAACATTCAAATGCATGTAACTTTTCACTGGAGCGTTATAAAACCTTGAAATTTTGTGACAATAAAATACTCGAGCCTCTTATCAATTTAAGCATAGCTCATAGCTATGCTACGCTTGAGTCCCAAATGAAACACTGCTACAACTTCAAATGGCCCTAACTTCTATACGGTGCGTCCTACACCTATCAAAGTTTGCAACATTGAAATGCTTGTAAGTTTTTACTGGAGCGTCATAAAATCTTGAAATTTTGTGAGAATAAGGTACTCGAGCCTCTTGTCAATTTAAGCTATCGCTCATAGCTATGCTACCCTTGAGTCCCGAATCAAACATTGAAAAAAATTCAAATGGCCCTAACTTCTACACGGTGCATCCTACACCTATCAAAGTTTGCAACATTCAAATGCTTGTAACTTTTTACTGGAGCGTCATAAAACCTTGAAATTTTGTGGCAATAAAGTCCTCGTGCCTCTTATCAATTTAAGCTATCGCTCATAGCTATGCTACGCTTGGGTCCCAAATCAAACACTCCTAAACTTCAAATGGCCCTAACTTCTATCCGGTGCGTCATACACTTATCAAAGTTTGCAACATTCAAATGTTTGTAACTTTTTACTGGAGCGTAATAAAATTTTGAAATTTTGTGACAATAAAAAACCGGAGCCTCTTATCCATTTAAGCTATCGCTCATAGTTATGCTACCCTTGAGTCCCAAATCAAACACTGATAAAACTTCAAATGGCCCTAACTTCTATACGGTGCATCCTACACCTATCAAAGTTTGCAACATTCAAATGCTTGTAACTTTTTACTGGAGCGTCATAAAACCTTGAAATTTTGTGACAAGAAAATACTCGAGCCTCTTATCAATTTAAGCATAGCTCATAGCTATGCTACGCTTGAGTCCCAAATGAAACACTGCTACAACTTCAAATGGCCCTAACTTCTATACGGTGTGTCCCACACCTATCAATGTTTGCAACATTCAAATGCTTGTAACTTTTTACTGGAGCGTAATAAAATCGAGCCTCTTATCAAATTAAGCTATCCATCATAGCTATGCTACCCTTGAGTCCCAAATCAAACACTGATAAGACTTCAAATGGCCCTAACTTCTGTTCGGTACGTCCTCCACCTATTAAAGTTTGCAACATTCAAATGCTTGTAACTTTTCACTGGAGCGTAATAAAATTTTGAAATTTTGTGACAATAAAAAACTCGAGCCTCTTATCCATTTAAGGTATCGCTCATAGTTATGCTACCCTTGAGTCAAAAATCAAACACTCCTAAAACTTCAAATGGCCCTAACATCTATACGGTGCATCCTACACCTATCTAAGTTTGCAACATTCAAATACTTGTAACTTTTTGCTGGAGCGTTATAAAACCGTGAAATTTTGTGACAATAAAATACTCGATCCTCTTATCATTTTAAGCTATAGCTCATAGCTATGCTACGCTTGAGTCCCAAATGAAACACTGCTACAACTTCAAATGGCCCTTACTTCTATATGGTGCGTCCTACACCTATCAAAGTTTGCAACATTCAAATGCTTGTAAGTTTTTACTGGAGCGTCATAAAATCTTGAAATTTTGTGAGAATAAGGTACTCGAGCCTCTTGTCAATTTTAGCTATCGCTCATAGCTATGGTACCCTTGAGTCCCGAATCAAACACTGAAAAAATTCAAATGGCCCTAACTTCTATACGGTGCGTCCTACACCTATCAAAGTTTGCAACATTCAAATGCTTGTAACTTTTTACTGGATCGTCATAAAACCTTGAAATTTTGTGGCAATAAAGTCCTCGTGCCTCTTATCAATTTAAGCTATCGCTCAAAGCTATGCTACTCTTGGGTCCCAAATCAAACACTCCTAAAACTTCAAATAGCCCTAACTTCTATCCGGTGCGTCATACACCTATCAAAGTTTGCAACATTCAAATGTTTGTAACTTTTTACTGGAGCGTAATAAAATTTTGAAACTTTGTGACAATAAAAAACTCGAGCCTCTTATCCATTTAAGCTATCGCTCATAGTTATGCTACCCTTGAGTCCCAAATCAAACACTGATAAAACTTCAAATGGCCCTAAATTCTATACGGTGCATCCTACACCTATCAAAGTTTGCAACATTCAAATGCTTGTAACTTTTTACTGGAGCGTCATAAAACCATGAAATTTTGTGACAATAAAATACTCGAGCCTCTTATCCATTTAAGCTATCGCTCATAGTAATGCTGCCCTTGAGTTAAAAATCAAACACTGATAAAACTTCAAATGGCCCTAACTTCTATCAAAGTTTGCAACATTCAAATGCTTATAACTTTTTACTGGAGCGTTATAAAACCTTGAAATTTTGTGACAATAAAATACTCGATCCTCTTATCATTTTAAGCTATAGCTCATAGCTTTGCTACGCTTGAGTCCCAAATGAAACACTGCTACAACTTCAAATGGCCCTAACTTCTATACGGTGCGTCCTACACCTATCAAAGTTTGCAACATTGAAATGCTTGTAAGTTTTTACTGGAGCGTCATAAAATCTTGAAATTTTGTGAGAATAAGGTACTCGAGCCTCTTGTCAATTTAAGCTATCGCTCATAGCTATGCTACCCTTGAGTCCCGAATCAAACATTGAAAAAAATTCAAATGGCCCTAACTTCTATACGGTGCATCCTACACCTATCAAAGTTTGCAACATTCAAATGCTTGTAACTTTTTACTGGAGCGTCATAAAACCTTGAAACTTTGTGACAATAAAATACTCGAGCCTCTTATCAATTTAAACTATAGCTCATAGCTATGCTATGCTTGAGTCCCAAATGAAACACTGCTACAACTTCAAATGGCCCTAACTTCTATACGGTGTGTCCCACACCTATCAATGTTTGCAACATTCAAATGCTTGTAACTTTTGACTGGAGCGTAATAAAATCGAGCCTCTTATCAAATTAAGCTATCCATCATAGCTATGCTACCCTTGAGTCCCAAATCAAACACTGATAAGACTTCAAATGGCCCTAACTTCTGTTCGGTACGTCCTCCACCTATTAAAGTTTGCAACATTCAAATGCTTGTAACTTTTCACTGGAGCGTAATAAAATTTTGAAATTTTGTGACAATAAAAAACTCGAGCCTCTTATCCATTTAAGGTATCGCTCATAGTTATGCTACCCTTGAGTCAAAAATCAAACACTCCTAAAACTTCAAATGGCCCTAACATCTATACGGTGCATCCTACACCTATCTAAGTTTGCAACATTCAAATACTTGTAACTTTTTGCTGGAGCGTTATAAAACCGTGAAATTTTGTGACAATAAAATACTCGATCCTCTTATCATTTTAAGCTATAGCTCATAGCTATGCTACGCTTGAGTCCCAAATGAAACACTGCTACAACTTCAAATGGCCCTTACTTCTATACGGTGCGTCCTACACCTATCAAAGTTTGCAACATTCAAATGCTTGTAAGTTTTTACTGGAGCGTCATAAAATCTTGAAATTTTGTGAGAACAAGGTACTCGAGCCTCTTGTCAATTTAAGCTATCGCTCATAGCTATGGTACCCTTGAGTCCCGAATCAAACACTGAAAAAATTCAAATGGCCCTAACTTCTATACGGTGCGTCCTACACCTATCAAAGTTTGCAACATTCAAATGCTTGTAACTTTTTACTGGAGCGTCATAAAACCTTGAAATTTTGTGGCAATAAAGTCCTCGTGCCTCTTATCAATTTAAGTTATCGCTCATAGCTATGCTACTCTTGGGTCCCAAATCAAACACTCCTAAAACTTCAAATAGCCCTAACTTCTATCCGGTGCGTCATACACCTATCAAAGTTTGCAACATTCAAATGTTTGTAACTTTTTACTGGAGCGTAATAAAATTTTGAAACTTTGTGACAATAAAAAACTCGAGCCTCTTATCCATTTAAGCTATCGCTCATAGTTATGCTACCCTTGAGTCCCAAATCAAACACTGATAAAACTTCAAATGGCCCTAAATTCTATACGGTGCATCCTACACCTATCAAAGTTTGCAACATTCAAATGCTTGTAACTTTTTACTGGAGCGTCATAAAACCATGAAATTTTGTGACAATAAAATACTCGAGCCTCTTATCCATTTAAGCTATCGCTCATAGTTATGCTGCCCTTGAGTCAAAAATCAAACACTGATAAAACTTCAAATGGCCCTAACTTCTATCAAAGTTTGCAACATTCAAATGCTTATAGCTTTTTACTGGAGCGTCATAAAACCTTGAAATTTTGTGACAATAAAGTACTCGTGCCTCTTATCAATTTAAGCTATGGCTCATAGCTATGCTACCCTTGGGTCCCAAATCAAACACTCCTAAAACTTCAAATGGCCCCAACTTCTATACGGTGCGTCATACACCTATCTAAGTTTGCAACATTCAAATGTTTGTAACTTTTTACTGGAGCGTAATAAAATTTTGAAATTTTGTGAGAATAAAAAACTCGAGCCTCTTATCCATTTAAGCTATCGCTCATAGTTATGCTACCTTTGAGTCCAAAATCAAACACTGATAAAACTTCAAATGGCCCTAACTTCAATACGGTGCATCCTACACCTATCTAAGTTTGCAACATTCAAATGCTTGTAACTTTTTACTGGAGCGTAATAAAATTTAGAAATTTTGTGAGAATAAAAAACTCGAGCCTCTTATCCATTTAAGCTATCGCTCATAGTTATGCTACCTTTGAGTCCAAAATCAAACACTGATGAAACTTCAAATGGCCCTAACTTCATACACCTATCTAAGTTTGCAACATTCAAATGTTTGTAACTTTTTACTGGAGCGTAATAAAATTTTGAAATTTTGTGACAATAAAATACTCTAGCCTCTTATCAATTTAAGCTATAGCTCATAGCTATGCTACGCTTGAGTCCCAAATAAAACACTGCTACAACTTCAAATGGCCCTAACTTCTATACGGTGCGTCCTACACCTATCAAAGTTTGCAACATTCAAATGCTTGTAAGTTTTTACTGGAGCGTCATAAAATCTTGAAATTTTGTGAGAACAAGGTACTCGAGCCTCTTGTCAATTTAAGCTATCGCTCATAGCTATGCTACCCTTGAGTCCCGAATCAAACACTGAAAAAATTCAAATGGCCCTAACTTCTATACGGTACGTCATACACATATCAAAGTTTGCAACATTCAAATGTTTGTAAATTTAACTGGAGCGCCATAGAACCTTGAAATTTAGTGACAATAAAGTACTCGTGCCTCTGATCAATCTAATCTATCGCATATAGCTATGCTACCCTTCAGTCCCAAATCAAACACTGATAAAACTTCAAATGGCCCTAACTTCTATACGGTGCGTCCTACACCTATCAAAGTTTGAAACATTCAAATGCTTGTAACTTTTTACAGGAGCGTCATAAAACCTTGAAATTTTGTGACAATAAAATACTCGAGCCTCTTATCAATTTAAGCTATAGCTCATAGCTATGCTACGCTTGAGTCCCAAATGAAAAACTGCTACAATTTCAAATGGCCCTAACTTCTATACGGTGCGTCCCACACCTATCAAAGTTTGCAACATTCAAATGCTTGTAAGTTTTTACTGGAGTGTCATAAAATCTTGAAATTTTGTGAGAATAAGGTACTCGAGCCTCTTGTCTATTTAAGCTATCGCTCATAGCTATGATACCCTTGACTCCCGAATCAAACACTGAAAAAATTCAAATGGCCCTAACTTCTATACGGTGCGTCCTACACTATCAAAGTTTGCAACATTCAAATGCTTGTAAGTTTTTACTGGAGCGTCATAAAACCTTGAAATTTGGTGACAATAAAATACTCGAGCCTCTTATCAATTTAAGCTATTGCTCATAGTTATGCTACCCTTGAGTGCCAAATGAAACACTGATACAACTTCAAATGGCCCTAACTTCTGTTCGGTACATCCTACACCTATAAAAGTTTGCAACATTCAAATGCTTGTAACTTTTTACTGGAGAGTAATAACATTTTGAAATTTTTTGACAATAAAGTACTCGGGCCTCTTATCAATTTAAGCTATCGCTCATAGTTATGCTAACCTTGAGTCCCTAATGAAACACTGCTAAAACTTCAAATGACCCCAACTTCTATACGGTGCGTCCTACACCTATCAAAATTTTCAATATTCAAATGCTTGTAACTTTATAGTGCAGCGTAATAAAATCGAGCCTCTTATCAAAATTAAGCTATCTCTCATAGCTATGCTACCCTTGAGACCCAAATCAAACAGTCCTAAAACTTCAAAGGCCCTAACTTCTATACGGTGCGTCCTACACCTATCAACGTTTGCAACATTCAAATGCTTGTAACTTTTTACAGGAGCGTCATAATACCTTGAAATTTTGTGTCAATAAAGTACTCGAGCCTCTTGTCAATTTATGCTCTGCCCTTGCCTTCAGAATAAAATTCTGATAAATTTTCAAATGGCCCTCACTTTTATACGGTGCGTCCTACACCTATCAAAGTTTGCAACATTCAAATGTTTGTAACTTTTTACTGGAGCGTAATAAAATTTTGAAATTATGTGACAATAAAGTACTCGAGCCTCTTATCAATTTAAGCTATAGCTCATAGTTATGCTACGCTTGAGTCCCAAAGGAAACACTGCTACAACTTCAAATGGCCCTAACTTCTATACGGTGCATCCTACACCTATCAAAGTTTGCAACATTCAAATGCTTGTAACTTTTTAATGCAGCGTAATAAAATGTTGAAATTTTGTGACATTAAAAACTCGAGCCTCTTATCCATTTAAGCTATCGCTCATAGTTATGCTACCCTTGAGTCAAAAATCAAACACTGATAAAACTTCAAATGGCCCTAACTTCTAAACGGTGCATCCTACACCGATCAAAGTTTGCAACATTCAAATACTTGTAACTTTATACTGGAGCGTAATAAATTCGAGCCTCTTATCAAGTTAAGCTATCTCTCATAGCTATGCTACCCTTGAGTCCCAAATCAAACACTCCTAAAACTTCAAAGGCCCTAACTTCTATACGGTGCATCCTACCCCTATCAAAGTTTGCAACATTCAAATGCTTGTAAATTTTTACTGGAGCTCCATAAAACCTTGAAATTTTGTGACAATAAAGTACTCGTGCCTCTGATCAATCTAATCTATCGCATATAGCTATGCTACCCTTCAGTCCCAAATCAAACACTGATAAAACTTCAAATGGCCCTAACTTCTATACGGTGCGTCCTACATCTATCAAAGTTTGCAACATTCAATTTCTTGTAACTTTTTACTGGAGCGTCATAATACCTTGAAATTTTGTGTCAATAAAGTACTCGAGCGTCTTGTCAATTTAAGCTATCCCTCATAGCTATGCTGCCCTTGCCTCCAAAATAAAATACTGATAAAACTTCAAATGGCCCTAACTTCTGTTCGGTACGTCCTACACCTATTAAAGTTTGCAACATTCAAATGCTTGTAACTTTTTACTGGAGCGTCATAAAACCATGAAATTTTGTGACAATAAAGTACTCGTGCCTCTTATCAATTTAAGCGATCGCTCATAGCTATGTTACCCTTGTGTCCCAAATTAAACACTCCTAAAACTTCAAATGGCCCTAACTTCTATATGGTGCGTCATACACCTATCAAAGTTTGCAACATTCAAATGTTTGTAACGTTTTAGTGCAGCGTAATAAAATTTTTCAATTTTGTGACAATAAAAAACTCGAGCCTCTTATCCATTTAAGCTATCGCTCATAGTTATGCTAACCTTGAGTCAAAAATCAAACACTGATAAAACTTCAAATGGCCCTAACTTCTAAACGGTACATCCTACTTGATCAAAGTTTGCAACATTCAAATACTTGTAACTTTATACTGGAGCGTAATAAATTCGAGCCTCTTATCAAGTTAAGCTATCCCTCATAGCTATGCTACCCTTGAATCCCAAATCAAACACTCCTAAAACTTCAAAGGCCCTAACTTCTATACGGTGCATCCTACACCTACCAAAGTTTGCAACATTCAAATGCTTGTAAATTTTTACTGGAGCGCCATAAAACCTTGAAGTTTAGTGACAATAAAGTACTCGTGCCTCTGATCAATCTAATCTATCGCATATAGCTATGCTACCCTTCAGTCCCAAATCAAACACTGATGAAACTTCAAATGGCCCTAACTTCTATACGGTGCGTCCTACACCTATCAAAGTTTGCAACAATCAAATGCTTGTAACTTTTTACTGGAGCGTCATAAAACCTTGAAATTTTGTGACAATAAAGTACTCGTGCTTCTTGTCAATTAAAATCATCCCTAATAGCTATGCTATGCTTGAGTCCCAAATCATACACTGTTAAAACTTAAAATGGCCCTAACTTACATAAAGTGCGTTCTATACCTATCAAAGTTTGCAATATTCAAATGCTTGTAAGTTTTTACTGGAGTGTCGTGAGAATAAAGTACTCTAGCCTCTTGTCAATTTAAGCTATCGTTCATAGCTATGCTGCCCTTGAGTCCCGAATCAAACACTGAAAAAATTCAAATAGCCCTAAATTCTATTCGGTGCGTCCTACACCTATCAAAGTTTGCAACATTCAAATGCTTGTAACTTTTGACTGGAGCGTCATAAAACCTTGAAATTTTGTGACAATAAAGTACTTGTGCCTCTTATCAATTTAAGCTATAGCTCATAGCTATGCTACGCTTGAGTCCCAAATGAAACACTGCTACAACTTCAAATGGCCCTAACTTCTATACGGTGCATCCTACACCTATCAAAGTTTGCAACATTCAAACACTTGTAACTTTTTACTGGAGTGTAATAAATTCTTGAAATTTTTTGACAATAAACTACTCGAGCCTCTTATCAATTTAAGTTATCGCTCATAGTTATGCTACACTTGAGTCCCAAATTAAACACTCCTAAAACTTCAAATGGGCCTAACTTCTAGACGGTGCGTCATACACCTATCAAAGTTTGCAACATTCAAATGTTTGTACCTTTTTACTGGAGCGTAATAAAATTTTGAAATTTTGTGACAATAAAATACTCGAGCCTCTTATCAATTTAAGCTATAGCTCATAGCTATGCTACGCTTGAGTCCCAAATGAAACACTGCTACAACTTCAAATGGCCCTAACTTCTATACGGTGCATCCTACACCTATCAAAGTTTGCAACATTCAAACACTTGTAACTTTTTACTGGAGTGTAATAAATTCTTGAAATTTTTTGACAATAAACTACTCAAGCCTCTTATCAATTTAAGTTATCGCTCATAGTTATGCTACCCTTGAGTCCCAAATGCAACACTGCTAAAACTTCAAATGGCCCTAACTTCTGTATGGTCCATCCTACACCTATTAAAGTTTGCAACTTTCAAATGCTTGTAACTTTTTACCGGAGCGTCAAAAAATCTTGAAATTTTTGACAATAAAGTACTCGACCCTCTGGTCAATTTAAGCTATCGCTCATAGCTATCCTACCCTTGAGTCCCAAATCAAACACTTCTAAAATTTAAAATGGCCCTAACTTCTATACAGTGCGTTCTATACCTATCAAAGTTTGCAACATTCAAATGCTTGTAACTTTTTACTGGAGCGTAATAAAATCGAGCCTCTTATCAAATAAAGCTATCCCTCATAGCTATGCCACCCTTGAGTCCCAAAGCAAACACTCCTCAAACTTCAAAAGGCCCTAACTTCTATACGGTGCGTCATACACCTATTAAAGTTTGCAACATTCAAATATTTGTAACTTTTTACTGGAGCGCAATAAAATTTTGAAATTTATGACAATAAAAAACTCGAGTATCTTATCCATTTAAGCTCTCGCTCATAGTTATGCTACCCTTGAGTCAAAAATCAAACACTGATAAAACTTCAAATGGCCCTAACTTCTATACAGTGCATCCTACACCTATCAAAGTTTGCAACATTCAAATGCTTGTAACTTTTTACTGGAGCGTCATAAAACCTTGAAATTTTGTGACAATAAAGTACTCGAGCCTCTTGTCAATTTAAGCTATCGCTCATAGCTATGCTACCCTTGGGTCCCAAATCAAACACTTCTAAAACTTCAAATGGCCCTAACTTCTATACGGTGCGTCATAACCTATCAAAGTTTGCAACATTCAAATGTTTGTAACGTTTTACTGGAGCGTAATAAAATTTTGAAATTTTGTGACAATAAAAAACTCGAGCCTCTTATCCATTTAAGCTATCGCTCATAGTTATGCTACCCTTGATTCAAAAATCAAACACTGATAAAACTTCAAATGGCCCTAACTTCTATACAGTGCATCCTACACCTATCAAAGTTTGCAACATTCAAATGCTGTAACTTTTTACTGGAGCGTCATAAAACCTTGAAATTTTGTGACAACAAAATACTCGTGCCTCTTATCAATTTAAGCTATAGCTCATAGCTATGCTACGCTTGAGTCCCAAATGAAAGAGTGCTACAATTTCAAATGGCCCTAATTTCTATACGGTGCGTCCTACACCTATCAAAGTTTGCAACATTCAAATGCTTGTAACTTTTTACTGGAGAGTAATAAAATTTTGAAATTTTTGGACAATAAAGTACTCGAGCCTCATATCAAATTAAGCTATCCCTCATAGCTATGCTACCCTTGAGTCCCAAATCAAACATTGATAAAACTTCAAATGGCCCTAACTTCTGTACGGTACGTCCTGTACCTATCAAATTTTGCAACAATAAAATGCTTGTAACTTTTTGCTGAAGCGTCATTAAATCTTGAAATTTAGTGACAATAAAGTACTCGAGCCTCTTGTCAATTTAAGCTATCGCACATAGCTATGCTGCCCTTGCCTCCAAAATAAAATACTGATAAATCTTCAAATGGCCCTAACTTCTATACGGTGCGTCCTACACCTATCAAAGTTTGCAACATTCGAAAGCTTGTAACTTTTTACTGGAGCGTCATAATACCTTGAAATTTTGTGTCAATAAAGTATTCGAGCCTTTTGTCAATTTAAGCTATCGCTCATAGCTATGCTGCCCTTGCCTCCAAAATAAAATACTGATAAATCTTCAAATGGCGCTAACTCTATACGGTGCGTCCTACACCTATCAAAGTTTGCAACAATCAAATGCTTGTAACTTTTTACTGGAGCGTCATAAAACCTTGAAATTTTGTGATAATAAAGTACTCGTGCTTCTTGTCAATTAAAATCATCCCTAATAGCTATGCTATCCTTGTGTCCCAAATCATACACTGTTAAAACTTAAAATGGCCCTAACTTATATAAGGTGCGTTCTATACCTATCAAAGTTTGCAACATTCAAATGCTTGTAACTTTTTACTGGAGCGTCATAAAACCTTGAAATTTAGTGACAATAAAGTACTCGAGCCTCTTGTCAATTTAAGCTATCGCACATAGCTCTGCTGCCCTTGCCTCCAAAATAAAATACTGATAAATCTTCAAATGGCCCTAACTTCTATACGGTGCGTCCCACACCTATCAAAGTTTGCAAAATTCAAATGCTTGTAAGTTTTTACTGGAGCGTCGTGAGAATAAAGTACTCTAGCCTCTTGTCAATTTAAGCTATCGCTCATAGCTATGCTACCCTTGAGTCCCGAATCAAACACTGAAGAACTTCAAATGGCCCTAACTTCTATACGGTGCGTCCTACACCTATCAAAGTTTGCAACATGCAAATGCTTGTAACTTTTTACTGGAGCGTCATAAAACCTTGAAATTTTGTGACAATAAAGTACTCGTGCCTCTTATCAATTTAAGCTATAGCTCATAGCTATGCTACGCTTGAGTCCCAAATGAAAGAGTGCTACCATTTCAAATGGCCCTAACTTCTATAGGGTGCGTCCTACACCTATCAAAGTTTGCAACATTCAAATGCTTGTAACTTTTTACTGGAGAGTAATAAAATATTGAAATTTTTTGACAATAAACTACTCAAGCCTCTTATCAATTTAAGTTATCGCTCATAGTTATGCTACCCTTGAGTCCCAAATGTATCACTGCTAAAACTTCAAATGGCCCTAACTTCTGTATGGTCCATCCTACACCTATTAAAGTTTGCAACTTTCAAATGCTTGTAACTTTTTACCGGAGCGTCAAAAAATCTTGAAATTTTTGACAATAAAGTACTCGACCCTCTGGTCAATTTAAGCTATCGCTCATAGCTATCCTACCCTTGAGTCCCAAATCAAACACTGCTAAAATTTAAAATGGCCCTAACTTCTATACAGTGCGTTCTATACCTATCAAAGTTTGCACCATTCAAATGCTTGTAACTTTTTACTGGAGCGTAATAAAATCGAGCCTCTTATCAAATAAAGCTATCCCTCATAGCTATGCTACCCTTGAGTCCCAAAGCAAACACTCCTAAAACTTCAAAAGGCCCTAACTTCTATACGGTGCGTCATACACCTATTAAAGTTTGCAACATTCAAATATTTGTAACTTTTTACTGGAGCGCAATACAATTTTGAAATTTATGACAATAAAAAACTCGAGCCTCTTATCCATTTAAGCTCTCGCTCATAGTTATGCTACCCTTGAGTCAAAAATCAAACACTGATAAAACTTCAAATGGTCCTAACTTCTGTACGGTGCGTCCTGTACCTATAAAATTTAGCAACAATAAAATGCTTGTAACTTTTTGCTGAAGCGTCATTAAATCTTGAAATTTTGTGACAATAAAGTACTCGAGCCTCTTGTCAATTTAAGCTATCGCTCATAGCTATGCTACCCTTGAGTCTCGAATCAAACACTGAAAAAATTCAAATGGCCCTAACTTCTATACGGTGCGTCCTACACCTATCGATGTTTGCAACAATGAAATGCTTGTAACGTTTTACTGGAGCGCCATAAATTCTTGAAATTTTGTGACAATAAAGTACTCGTGCCTCTTATCCATTTAAGCTATCGCTCATAGTTATGCTACCCTTGAGTCCCAAATTTAAGCTCTCGCTCATAGTTATGCTACCCTTGAGTCAAAAATCAAACACTGATAAAACTTCAAATGGCCCTAACTTCTATACAGTGCATCCTACACCTATCAAAGTTTGCAACATTCAAATGCTTGTAACTTTTTACTGGAGCGTCATAAAACCTTGAAATTTTGTGACAATAAAGTACTCGAGCCTCTTGTCAATTTAAGCTATCGCTCATAGCTATGCTACCCTTGGGTCCCAAATCAAACACTTCTAAAACTTCAAATGGCCCTAACTTCTATACGGTGCGTCATAACCTATCAAAGTTTGCAACATTCAAATGTTTGTAACTTTTTACTGGAGCGTAATAAAATTTTGAAATTTTGTGACAATAAAAAACTCGAGCCTCTTATCCATTTAAGCTATCGCTCATAGTTATGCTACCCTTGATTCAAAAATCAAACACTGATAAAACTTCAAATGGCCCTAACTTCTATACAGTGCATCCTACACCTATCAAAGTTTGCAACATTCAAATGCTTGTAACTTTTTACTGGAGCGTCATAAAACCTTGAAATTTTGTGACAATAAAATACTCGTGCCTCTTATCAATTTAAGCTATAGCTCATAGCTATGCTACGCTTGAGTCCCAAATGAAAGAGTGCTACAATTTCAAATGGCCCTAACTTCTATACGGTGCGTCCTACACCTATCAAAGTTTGCAACATTCAAATGCTTGTAACTTTTTACTGGAGAGTAATAAAATTTTGAAATTTTTGGACAATAAAGTACTCGAGCCTCATATCAAATTAAGCTATCCCTCATAGCTATGCTACCCTTGAGTCCCAAATCAAACATTGATAAAACTTCAAATGGCCCTAACTTCTGTACGGTACGTCCTGTACCTATCAAATTTTGCAACAATAAAATGCTTGTAACTTTTTGCTGAAGCGTCATTAAATCTTGAAATTTAGTGACAATAAAGTACTCGAGCCTCTTGTCAATTTAAGCTATCGCACATAGCTATGCTGCCCTTGCCTCCAAAAAAAAATACTGATAAATCTTCAAATGGCCCTAACTTCTATACGGTGCGTCCTACACCTATCAAAGTTTGCAACATTCGAAAGCTTGTAACTTTTTACTGGAGCGTCATAATACCTTGAAATTTTGTGTCAATAAAGTATTCGAGCCTTTTGTCAATTTAAGCTATCGCTCATAGCTATGCTGCCCTTGCCTCCAAAATAAAATACTGATAAATCTTCAAATGGCGCTAACTCTATACGGTGCGTCCTACACCTATCAAAGTTTGCAACAATCAAATGCTTGTAACTTTTTACTGGAGCGTCATAAAACCTTGAAATTTTGTGATAATAAAGTACTCGTGCTTCTTGTCAATTAAAATCATCCCTAATAGCTATGCTATCCTTGTGTCCCAAATCATACACTGTTAAAACTTAAAATGGCCCTAACTTATATAAGGTGCGTTCTATACCTATCAAAGTTTGCAACATTCAAATGCTTGTAAGTTTTTACTGGAGCGTCGTGAGAATAAAGTACTCCAGCCTCTTGTCAATTTAAGCTATCGCTCATAGCTATGCTACCCTTGAGTCTCGAATCAAACACTGAAAAAATTCAAATGGCCCTAACTTCTATACGGTGCGTCCTACACCTATCGATGTTTGCAACAATGAAATGCTTGTAACGTTTTACTGGAGCGCCATAAATTCTTGAAATTTTGTGACAATAAAGTACTCGTGCCTCTTATCCATTTAAGCTATCGCTCATAGTTATGCTACCCTTGAGTCCCAAATTTAAGCTATCACTCATAGCTATGCTGCCCTTGCCTCCAAAATAAAATACTGATAAATCTTCAAATGGCGCTAACTCTATACGGTGCATCCTACACCTATCAAAGTTTTCAACATTCAAATACTTGTAACTTTTTACTGGAGCGTAATAAAATCGAGCCTCTTATCAAATAAAGCTATCCCTCATAGCTATGCTACCCTTGAGTCCCAAACCAAACACTGCTAAAATTTAAAATGGCCCTAACTTCTATACAGGGTGTTCTATACCTATCAAAGTTTGCAACATTCAAATGCTTGTAACTTTTTACTGGAGCGTCATAAAACCTTGAAATTTAGTGACAATAAAGTACTCGAGCCTCTTGTCAATTTAAGCTATCGCACATAGCTCTGCTGCCCTTGCCTCCAAAATAAAATACTGATAAATCTTCAAATGGCCCTAACTTCTATACGGTGCGTCCCACACCTATCAAAGTTTGCAAAATTCAAATGCTTGTAACTTTTTACTGGAGCGTCATAATACCTTGAAATTTTGTGTCAATAAAGTACTCGAGCCTCTTGTCAATTTAAGCTATCGCTCATAGCTATGCTGCCCTTGCCTCCAAAATAAAATACTGATAAATCTTCAAATGGCGCTAACTCTATACGGTGCGTCCTACACCTATCAAAGTTTGCAACAATCAAATGCTTGTAACTTTTTACTGGAGCGTCATAAAACTTTGAAATTTTGTGACAATAAAGTACTCGTGCTCCTTGTCAATTAAAATCATCCCTAATAGCTATGCTATCCTTGTGTCCCAAATCATACACTGTTAAAACTTAAAGTGGCCCTAACTTATATAAGGTGCGTTCTATACCTATCAAAGTTTGCAACATTCAAATGCTTGTAAGTTTTTACTGGAGCGTCGTGAGAATAAAGTACTCTAGCCTCTTGTCAATTTAAGCTATCGCTCATAGCTATGCTACCCTTGAGTCCCGAATCAAACACTGAAGAAATTCAAATGGCCCTAACTTCTATACGGTGCGTCCTACACCTATCAAAGTTTGCAACATGCAAATGCTTGTAACTTTTTACTGGAGCGTCATAAAACCTTGAAATTTTGTGACAATAAAGTACTCGTGCCTCTTATCAATTTAAGCTATAGCTCATAGCTATGCTACGCTTGAGTCCCAAATGAAAGAGTGCTACCATTTCAAATGGCCCTAACTTCTATAGGGTGCGTCCTACACCTATCAAAGTTTGCAACATTCAAATGCTTGTAACTTTTTACTGGAGAGTAATAAAATATTGAAATTTTTTGACAATAAACTACTCAAGCCTCTTATCAATTTAAGTTATCGCTCATAGTTATGCTACCCTTGAGTCCCAAATGTATCACTGCTAAAACTTCAAATGGCCCTAACTTCTGTATGGTCCATCCTACACCTATTAAAGTTTGCAACTTTCAAATGCTTGTAACTTTTTACCGGAGCGTCAAAAAATCTTGAAATTTTTGACAATAAAGTACTCGACCCTCTGGTCAATTTAAGCTATCGCTCATAGCTATCCTACCCTTGAGTCCCAAATCAAACACTGCTAAAATTTAAAATGGCGCTAACTTCTATACAGTGCGTTCTATACCTATCAAAGTTTGCACCATTCAAATGCTTGTAACTTTTTACTGGAGCGTAATAAAATCGAGCCTCTTATCAAATAAAGCTATCCCTCATAGCTATGCTACCCTTGAGTCCCAAAGCAAACACTCCTAAAACTTCAAAAGGCCCTAACTTCTATACGGTGCGTCATACACCTATTAAAGTTTGCAACATTCAAATATTTCTAACTTTTTACTGGAGCGCAATACAATTTTGAAATTTATGACAATAAAAAACTCGAGCCTCTTATCCATTTAAGCTCTCGCTCATAGTTATGCTACCCTTGAGTCAAAAATCAAACACTGATAAAACTTCAAATGGTCCTAACTTCTGTACGGTGCGTCCTGTACCTATAAAATTTAGCAACAATAAAATGCTTGTAACTTTTTGCTGAAGCGTCATTAAATCTTGAAATTTTGTGACAATAAAGTACTCGAGCCTCTTGTCAATTTAAGCTATCGCTCATAGCTATGCTACCCTTGAGTCTCGAATCAAACACTGAAAAAATTCAAATGGCCCTAACTTCTATACGGTGCGTCCTACACCTATCGATGTTTGCAACAATGAAATGCTTGTAACGTTTTACTGGAGCGCCATAAATTCTTGAAATTTTGTGACAATAAAGTACTCGTGCCTCTTATCCATTTAAGCTATCGCTCATAGTTATGCTACCCTTGAGTCCCAAATTTAAGCTATCACTCATAGCTATGCTGCCCTTGCCTCCAAAATAAAATACTGATAAATCTTCAAATGGCGCTAACTCTATACGGTGCATCCTACACCTATCAAAGTTTTCAACATTCAAATACTTGTAACTTTTTACTGGAGCGTAATAAAATCGAGCCTCTTATCAAATAAAGCTATCCCTCATAGCTATGCTACCCTTGAGTCCCAAATCAAACACTGCTAAAATTTAAAATGGCCCTAACTTCTATACAGGGCGTTCTATACCTATCAAAGTTTGCAACATTCAAATGCTTGTAACTTTTTACTGGAGCGTCATAAAACCTTGAAATTTAGTGACAATAAAGTACTCGAGCCTCTTGTCAATTTAAGCTATCGCACATAGCTCTGCTGCCCTTGCCTCCAAAATAAAATACTGATAAATCTTCAAATGGCCCTAACTTCTATACGGTGCGTCCCACACCTATCAAAGTTTGCAAAATTCAAATGCTTGTAACTTTTTACTGGAGCGTCATAATACCTTGAAATTTTGTGTCAATAAAGTACTCGAGCCTCTTGTCAATTTAAGCTATCGCTCATAGCTATGCTGCCCTTGCCTCCAAAATAAAATACTGATAAATCTTCAAATGGCGCTAACTCTATACGGTGCGTCCTACACCTATCAAAGTTTGCAACAATCAAATGCTTGTAACTTTTTACTGGAGCGTCATAAAACCTTGAAATTTTGTGACAATAAAGTACTCGTGCTTCTTGTCAATTAAAATCATCCCTAATAGCTATGCTATCCTTGTGTCCCAAATCATACACTGTTAAAACTTAAAGTGGCCCTAACTTATATAAGGTGCGTTCTATACCTATCAAAGTTTGCAACATTCAAATGCTTGTAAGTTTTTACTGGAGCGTCGTGAGAATAAAGTACTCTAGCCTCTTGTCAATTTAAGCTATCGCTCATAGCTATGCTACCCTTGAGTCCCGAATCAAACACTGAAGAAATTCAAATGGCCCTAACTTCTATACGGTGCGTCCTACACCTATCAAAGTTTGCAACATGCAAATGCTTGTAACTTTTTACTGGAGCGTCATAAAACCTTGAAATTTTGTGACAATAAAGTACTCGTGCCTCTTATCAATTTAAGCTATAGCTCATAGCTATGCTACGCTTGAGTCCCAAATGAAAGAGTGCTACCATTTCAAATGGCCCTAACTTCTATAGGGTGCGTCCTACACCTATCAAAGTTTGCAACATTCAAATGCTTGTAACTTTTTACTGGAGAGTAATAAAATATTGAAATTTTTTGACAATAAACTACTCAAGCCTCTTATCAATTTAAGTTATCGCTCATAGTTATGCTACCCTTGAGTCCCAAATGTATCACTGCTAAAACTTCAAATGGCCCTAACTTCTGTATGGTCCATCCTACACCTATTAAAGTTTGCAACTTTCAAATGCTTGTAACTTTTTACCGGAGCGTCAAAAAATCTTGAAATTTTTGACAATAAAGTACTCGACCCTCTGGTCAATTTAAGCTATCGCTCATAGCTATCCTACCCTTGAGTCCCAAATCAAACACTGCTAAAATTTAAAATGGCCCTAACTTCTATACAGTGCGTTCTATACCTATCAAAGTTTGCACCATTCAAATGCTTGTAACTTTTTACTGGAGCGTAATAAAATCGAGCCTCTTATCAAATAAAGCTATCCCTCATAGCTATGCTACCCTTGAGTCCCAAAGCAAACACTCCTAAAACTTCAAAAGGCCCAAACTTCTATACGGTGCGTCATACACCTATTAAAGTTTGCAACATTCAAATATTTCTAACTTTTTACTGGAGCGCAATACAATTTTGAAATTTATGACAATAAAAAACTCGAGCCTCTTATCCATTTAAGCTCTCGCTCATAGTTATGCTACCCTTGAGTCAAAAATCAAACACTGATAAAACTTCAAATGGTCCTAACTTCTGTACGGTGCGTCCTGTACCTATAAAATTTAGCAACAATAAAATGCTTGTAACTTTTTGCTGAAGCGTCATTAAATCTTGAAATTTTGTGACAATAAAGTACTCGAGCCTCTTGTCAATTTAAGCTATCGCTCATAGCTATGCTACCCTTGAGTCTCGAATCAAACACTGAAAAAATTCAAATGGCCCTAACTTCTATACGGTGCGTCCTACACCTATCGATGTTTGCAACAATGAAATGCTTGTAACGTTTTACTGGAGCGCCATAAATTCTTGAAATTTTGTGACAATAAAGTACTCGTGCCTCTTATCCATTTAAGCTATCGCTCATAGTTATGCTACCCTTGAGTCCCAAATTTAAGCTATCACTCATAGCTATGCTGCCCTTGCCTCCAAAATAAAATACTGATAAATCTTCAAATGGCGCTAACTCTATACGGTGCATCCTACACCTATCAAAGTTTTCAACATTCAAATACTTGTAACTTTTTACTGGAGCGTAATAAAATCGAGCCTCTTATCAAATAAAGCTATCCCTCATAGCTATGCTACCCTTGAGTCCCAAATCAAACACTGCTAAAATTTAAAATGGCCCTAACTTCTATACAGGGCGTTCTATACCTATCAAAGTTTGCAACATTCAAATGCTTGTAACTTTTTACTGGAGCGTCATAAAACCTTGAAATTTAGTGACAATAAAGTACTCGAGCCTCTTGTCAATTTAAGCTATCGCACATAGCTCTGCTGCCCTTGCCTCCAAAATAAAATACTGATAAATCTTCAAATGGCCCTAACTTCTATACGGTGCGTCCTACACCTATCAAAGTTTGCAACATTCAAATGCTTGTAACTTTTTACTGGAGCGTCATAATACCTTGAAATTTTGTGTCAATAAAGTACTCGAGCCTCTTGTCAATTTAAGCTATCGCTCATAGCTATGCTGCCCTTGCCTCCAAAATAAAATACTGATAAATCTTCAAATGGCGCTAACTCTATACGGTGCGTCCTACACCTATCAAAGTTTGCAACAATCAAATGCTTGTAACTTTTTACTGGAGCGTCATAAAACCTTGAAATTTTGTGACAATAAAGTACTCGTGCTCCTTGTCAATTAAAATCATCCCTAATAGCTATGCTATCCTTGTGTCCCAAATCATACACTGTTAAAACTTAAAGTGGCCCTAACTTATATAAGGTGCGTTCTATACCTATCAAAGTTTGCAACATTCAAATGCTTGTAAGTTTTTACTGGAGCGTCGTGAGAATAAAGTACTCTAGCCTCTTGTCAATTTAAGCTATCGCTCATAGCTATGCTACCCTTGAGTCTCGAATCAAACACTGAAAAAATTCAAATGGCCCTAACTTCTATACGGTGCGTCCTACACCTATCAAAGTTTGCAACATTCAAATGCTTGTAACTTTTTACTGGAGCGTCATAAAACCTTGAAATTTTGTGACAATAAAGTACTCGAGCCTCTTGTCAATTTAAGCTATCGCTCATAGCTATGCTACCCTTGGGTCCCAAATCAAACACTTCTAAAACTTCAAATGGCCCTAACTTCTATACGGTGCGTCATAACCTATCAAAGTTTGCAACATTCAAATGTTTGTAACTTTTTACTGGAGCGTAATAAAATTTTGAAATTTTGTGACAATAAAAAACTCGAGCCTCTTATCCATTTAAGCTATCGCTCATAGTTATGCTACCCTTGATTCAAAAATCAAACACTGATAAAACTTCAAATGGCCCTAACTTCTATACAGTGCATCCTACACCTATCAAAGTTTGCAACATTCAAATGCTTGTAACTTTTTACTGGAGCGTCATAAAACCTTGAAATTTTGTGACAACAAAATACTCGTGCCTCTTATCAATTTAAGCTATAGCTCATAGCTATGCTACGCTTGAGTCCCAAATGAAAGAGTGCTACAATTTCAAATGGCCCTAATTTCTATACGGTGCGTCCTACACCTATCAAAGTTTGCAACATTCAAATGCTTGTAACTTTTTACTGGAGAGTAATAACATTTTGAAATTTTTGGACAATAAAGTACTCGAGCCTCATATCAAATTAAGCTATCCCTCATAGCTATGCTACCCTTGAGTCCCAAATCAAACATTGATAAAACTTCAAATGGCCCTAACTTCTGTACGGTACGTCCTGTACCTATCAAATTTTGCAACAATAAAATGCTTGTAACTTTTTGCTGAAGCGTCATTAAATCTTGAAATTTAGTGACAATAAAGTACTCGAGCCTCTTGTCAATTTAAGCTATCGCACATAGCTATGCTGCCCTTGCCTCCAAAATAAAATACTGATAAATCTTCAAATGGCCCTAACTTCTATACGGTGCGTCCTACACCTATCAAAGTTTGCAACATTCGAAAGCTTGTAACTTTTTACTGGAGCGTCATAATACCTTGAAATTTTGTGTCAATAAAGTATTCGAGCCTCTTGTCAATTTAAGCTATCGCTCATAGCTATGCTGCCCTTGCCTCCAAAATAAAATACTGATAAATCTTCAAATGGCGCTAACTCTATACGGTGCGTCCTACACCTATCAAAGTTTGCAACAATCAAATGCTTGTAACTTTTTACTGGAGCGTCATAAAACCTTGAAATTTTGTGATAATAAAGTACTCGTGCTTCTTGTCAATTAAAATCATCCCTAATAGCTATGCTATCCTTGTGTCCCAAATCATACACTGTTAAAACTTAAAATGGCCCTAACTTATATAAGGTGCGTTCTATACCTATCAAAGTTTGCAACATTCAAATGCTTGTAAGTTTTTACTGGAGCGTCGTGAGAATAAAGTACTCTAGCCTCTTGTCAATTTAAGCTATCGCTCATAGCTATGCTACCCTTGAGTCTCGAATCAAACACTGAAAAAATTCAAATGGCCCTAACTTCTATACGGTGCGTCCTACACCTATCGATGTTTGCAACAATGAAATGCTTGTAACGTTTTACTGGAGCGCCATAAATTCTTGAAATTTTGTGACAATAAAGTACTCGTGCCTCTTATCCATTTAAGCTATCGCTCATAGTTATGCTACCCTTGAGTCCCAAATTTAAGCTATCACTCATAGCTATGCTGCCCTTGCCTCCAAAATAAAATACTGATAAATCTTCAAATGGCGCTAACTCTATACGGTGCATCCTACACCTATCAAAGTTTTCAACATTCAAATACTTGTAACTTTTTACTGGAGCGTAATAAAATCGAGCCTCTTATCAAATAAAGTTATCCCTCATAGCTATGCTACCCTTGAGTCCCAAATCAAACACTGCTAAAATTTAAAATGGCCCTAACTTCTATACAGGGCGTTCTATACCTATCAAAGTTTGCAACATTCAAATGCTTGTAACTTTTTACTGGAGCGTCATAAAACCTTGAAATTTAGTGACAATAAAGTACTCGAGCCTCTTGTCAATTTAAGCTATCGCACATAGCTCTGCTGCCCTTGCCTCCAAAATAAAATACTGATAAATCTTCAAATGGCCCTAACTTCTATACGGTGCGTCCCACACCTATCAAAGTTTGCAAAATTCAAATGCTTGTAACTTTTTACTGGAGCGTCATAATACCTTGAAATTTTGTGTCAATAAAGTACTCGAGCCTCTTGTCAATTTAAGCTATCGCTCATAGCTATGCTGCCCTTGCCTCCAAAATGAAATACTGATAAATCTTCAAATGGCGCTAACTCTATACGGTGCGTCCTACACCTATCAAAGTTTGCAACAATCAAATGCTTGTAACTTTTTACTGGAGCGTCATAAAACCTTGAAATTTTGTGACAATAAAGTACTCGTGCTCCTTGTCAATTAAAATCATCCCTAATAGCTATGCTATCCTTGTGTCCCAAATCATACACTGTTAAAACTTAAAGTGGCCCTAACTTATATAAGGTGCGTTCTATACCTATCAAAGTTTGCAACATTCAAATGCTTGTAAGTTTTTACTGGAGCGTCGTGAGAATAAAGTACTCTAGCCTCTTGTCAATTTAAGCTATCGCTCATAGCTATGCTACCCTTGAGTCCCGAATCAAACACTGAAGAAATTCAAATGGCCCTAACTTCTATAGGGTGCGTCCTACACCTATCAAAGTTTGCAACATTCAAATGCTTGTAACTTTTTACTGGAGAGTAATAACATTTTGAAATTTTTGGACAATAAAGTACTCGAGCCTCATATCAAATTAAGCTATCCCTCATAGCTATGCTACCCTTGAGTCCCAAATCAAACATTGATAAAACTTCAAATGGCCCTAACTTCTGTACGGTACGTCCTGTACCTATCAAATTTTGCAACAATAAAATGCTTGTAACTTTTTGCTGAAGCGTCATTAAATCTTGAAATTTAGTGACAATAAAGTACTCGAGCCTCTTGTCAATTTAAGCTATCGCACATAGCTATGCTGCCCTTGCCTCCAAAATAAAATACTGATAAATCTTCAAATGGCCCTAACTTCTATACGGTGCGTCCTACACCTATCAAAGTTTGCAACATTCGAAAGCTTGTAACTTTTTACTGGAGCGTCATAATACCTTGAAATTTTGTGTCAATAAAGTATTCGAGCCTCTTGTCAATTTAAGCTATCGCTCATAGCTATGCTGCCCTTGCCTCCAAAATAAAATACTGATAAATCTTCAAATGGCGCTAACTCTATACGGTGCGTCCTACACCTATCAAAGTTTGCAACAATCAAATGCTTGTAACTTTTTACTGGAGCGTCATAAAACCTTGAAATTTTGTGATAATAAAGTACTCGTGCTTCTTGTCAATTAAAATCATCCCTAATAGCTATGCTATCCTTGTGTCCCAAATCATACACTGTTAAAACTTAAAATGGCCCTAACTTATATAAGGTGCGTTCTATACCTATCAAAGTTTGCAACATTCAAATGCTTGTAAGTTTTTACTGGAGCGTCGTGAGAATAAAGTACTCTAGCCTCTTGTCAATTTAAGCTATCGCTCATAGCTATGCTACCCTTGAGTCTCGAATCAAACACTGAAAAAATTCAAATGGCCCTAACTTCTATACGGTGCGTCCTACACCTATCGATGTTTGCAACAATGAAATGCTTGTAACGTTTTACTGGAGCGCCATAAATTCTTGAAATTTTGTGACAATAAAGTACTCGTGCCTCTTATCCATTTAAGCTATCGCTCATAGTTATGCTACCCTTGAGTCCCAAATTTAAGCTATCACTCATAGCTATGCTGCCCTTGCCTCCAAAATAAAATACTGATAAATCTTCAAATGGCGCTAACTCTATACGGTGCATCCTACACCTATCAAAGTTTTCAACATTCAAATACTTGTAACTTTTTACTGGAGCGTAATAAAATCGAGCCTCTTATCAAATAAAGCTGTCCCTCATAGCTATGCTACCCTTGAGTCCCAAATCAAACACTGCTAAAATTTAAAATGGCCCTAACTTCTATACAGGGCGTTCTATACCTATCAAAGTTTGCAACATTCAAATGCTTGTAACTTTTTACTGGAGCGTCATAAAACCTTGAAATTTAGTGACAATAAAGTACTCGAGCCTCTTGTCAATTTAAGCTATCGCACATAGCTCTGCTGCCCTTGCCTCCAAAATAAAATACTGATAAATCTTCAAATGGCCCTAACTTCTATACGGTGCGTCCCACACCTATCAAAGTTTGCAAAATTCAAATGCTTGTAACTTTTTACTGGAGCGTCATAATACCTTGAAATTTTGTGTCAATAAAGTACTCGAGCCTCTTGTCAATTTAAGCTATCGCTCATAGCTATGCTGCCCTTGCCTCCAAAATAAAATACTGATAAATCTTCAAATGGCGCTAACTCTATACGGTGCGTCCTACACCTATCAAAGTTTGCAACAATCAAATGCTTGTAACTTTTTACTGGAGCGTCATAAAACCTTGAAATTTTGTGACAATAAAGTACTCGTGCTCCTTGTCAATTAAAATCATCCCTAATAGCTATGCTATCCTTGTGTCCCAAATCATACACTGTTAAAACTTAAAGTGGCCCTAACTTATATAAGGTGCGTTCTATACCTATCAAAGTTTGCAACATTCAAATGCTTGTAAGTTTTTACTGGAGCGTCGTGAGAATAAAGTACTCTAGCCTCTTGTCAATTTAAGCTATCGCTCATAGCTATGCTACCCTTGAGTCCCGAATCAAACACTGAAGAAATTCAAACGGCCCTAACTTCTATACGGTGCGTCCTACACCTATCAAAGTTTGCAACATGCAAATGCTTGTAACTTTTTACTGGAGCGTCATAAAACCTTGAAATTTTGTGACAATAAAGTACTCGTGCCTCTTATCAATTTAAGCTATAGCTCATAGCTATGCTACGCTTGAGTCCCAAATGAAAGAGTGCTACCATTTCAAATGGCCCTAACTTCTATAGGGTGCGTCCTACACCTATCAAAGTTTGCAACATTCAAATGCTTGTAACTTTTTACTGGAGAGTAATAAAATATTGAAATTTTTTGACAATAAACTACTCAAGCCTCTTATCAATTTAAGTTATCGCTCATAGTTATGCTGTATGGTCCATCCTACACCTATTAAAGTTTGCAACTTTCAAATGCTTGTAACTTTTTACCGGAGCGTCAAAAAATCTTGAAATTTTTGACAATAAAGTACTCGACCCTCTGGTCAATTTAAGCTATCGCTCATAGCTATCCTACCCTTGAGTCCCAAATCAAACACTGCTAAAATTTAAAATGGCCCTAACTTCTATACAGTGCGTTCTATACCTATCAAAGTTTGCACCATTCAAATGCTTGTAACTTTTTACTGGAGCGTAATAAAATCGAGCCTCTTATCAAATAAAGCTATCCCTCATAGCTATGCTACCCTTGAGTCCCAAAGCAAACACTCCTAAAACTTCAAAAGGCCCTAACTTCTATACGGTGCGTCATACACCTATTAAAGTTTGCAACATTCAAATATTTGTAACTTTTTACTGGAGCGCAATACAATTTTGAAATTTATGACAATAAAAAACTCGAGCCTCTTATCCATTTAAGCTCTCGCTCATAGTTATGCTACCCTTGAGTCAAAAATCAAACACTGATAAAACTTCAAATGGTCCTAACTTCTGTACGGTGCGTCCTGTACCTATAAAATTTAGCAACAATAAAATGCTTGTAACTTTTTGCTGAAGCGTCATTAAATCTTGAAATTTTGTGACAATAAAGTACTCGAGCCTCTTGTCAATTTAAGCTATCGCTCATAGCTATGCTACCCTTGGGTCCCAAATCAAACACTCCCAAAACTTCAAATGGCCCTACCTTCTATATGGTGCGTCATACACCTATCACAGTTTGCAACATTCAAATGTTTGTAACTTTTTACTGGAGCGTAATAAAATTTTGAAATTTTGTGACAATAAAAAACTCGAGCCTCTTATCCATTTAAGCTATCGCTCATAGTTATGCTACCCTTGAGTCAAAAATCAAACACTGATAAAACTTCAAATGGCCCTAACTTCTATACAGTGCATCCTACACCCATCAAAGTTTGCAACATTCAAATGCTTGTAACTTTTTACTGGAGCGTAATTAAACCTTGAAATTTTGTGACAATAAAATACTCGTGCCTCTTATCAATTTAAGCTATAGCTCATAGCTATACTACGCTTGAGTCCCAAATGAAAGAGTGCTACAATTTCAAATGACCCTAACTTCTATACGGTGCGTCCTACACCTATCAAAGTTTGCAACATTCAAATGCTTGTAACTTTTTACTGGAGAGTAATAAAATTTTGAAATTTTTTGACAATAAAGTACTCGAGCCTCATATCAAATTAAGCTATCCGTCATAGCTATGCTACCCTTGAGTCCCAAATCAAACATTGATAAAACTTCACATGGCCCTAACTTCTGTACGGTGCGTCCTGTACCTATCAAATTTTGCAACAATAAAATGCTTGTAACTTTTTGCTGAAGCGTCATTAAATCTTGAAATTTTGTGACAATAAAGTACTCGAGCCTCTTGTCAATTTAAGCTATCGCTCATAGCTATGCTGCCCTTGCCTCCAAAATAAAATACTGATAAATCTTGAAATGGCCCTAACTTCTATACGGTGCGTCCTACATCTATCAAAGTTTGCAACAATCAAATGCTTGTAACTTTTTACTGTAGCGTCATAAAACCTTGAAATTTTGTGACAATATAGTACTCGTGCTTCTTGTCAATTAAAGTCATCCCTCATAGCTATGCTATCCTTGAGTCCCAAATCAAACACTGCTAAAACTTAAAATGGACCTAACTTCTATACAGTGCGTCCTATACGTATCAAAGTTTGGAACATTCAAATGCTTATAAGTTTTTATTGGAGCGTCATAAAATCTCGAAATTTTGTGAAAATAATGATAAAACTAGACCGAAAGGTTTGCGTGTTTCTAGAGAACTAACCTTATTAATAGTGTACATATGTTTGTACATGTAGCATGTGTGTACTTTAGTAAGGAATTATTGGAAGTAAATACAGTAGAAGTATTGGAGGTAAACACAGTGGGATATAATATGATAAATATTATTAACACTCCCACTTTTATCATACATTTCATATTAATTTCAAAATTTTAAATCAAAAATATATTCTTTTCCTTTTCTTTTTAGGATTCATTAATATCTTAGTTTTTTTTTTAAATTCAATAATATTCATGAGTTGTCTAAAACGCACAAATTTTTCTTTTACTAAGGGCTTTGTAAAAATATCTGCCACTTGCTGATTTGATGAAACATAATTAATATTAAACAGATTGTTTTCATATTCTTCTCTAATAAAATTAAATTTTACATCAATATGTTTTGTTCGCTTATGATATTCTGGATTTTTAATTATTCTAATACCTCCTTGATTGTCCATATTCAGATTAGTCTCTGGGTATTCGTCAGGAAGTATATCACGTAAAAATTGTTTTATCCACATAATCTCTTCGACGGCCTGGCAGCTTGCCACAAATTCAGATTCGGTACTAGACAATGCAACGCAGCGTTGTCTCCGTGATGCCCATGGAATGCACGTTGAACCCATCATAATAACAAGTCCACTGGTTGATTTTCTTGTAGTGACGTCACCAGCATAGTCGGCATCGCTAAAACAATTTAAAACAAAGGAATCTTTTGTTGGAAAAAGTATACCATACCCTTTTGTGCCATTCAAATATTTGAAAATTCGCTTTACGACATTCACATGTGCATTTGTCGGGTTTTCCAGGTATCTGCTAGCGTACCCAACGGCAAAACTTATGTCTGGTCTCGTTGCTAGCATTAAATACATCAAACTACCAACCGCTTGTCTATACGGATAGCTCGACACTGCTGCACCATCAGCTAATATTAGCCCAGTTGTCGAAATATCGCAGGGCGTACTAACTGGATCGGCTTGATCCATGTTGAACTTCTTCATTAACTTTTCTGCATAACCATGTTGGTTTACATGTAGACTGCCATCTGCCAACTGTCGAATTTCTAGTCCAAGGAAATGTCTAGCCTCGAACACTTTTATGCTGAATGAATGCTTTAGGAATGCTAAAAGCTTATCTAAGTCTGCCTAATCTTCTGGCGCAACTAGCCCATCATCGATGTAAATAGCCATTAGCAATCTTTTTGCACCAGCTTTGTTAGTGAAGACGCAATTATCAGCTTTACTTGCCACCAGACTGAATTTTTTAAGCATTGTTGAAAAAGTCTTATTCCAACATCTTGAGGCTTGTTTTAATCTATATAAACTTTTCAGCAATTTACAAACTCGCCCCGTGTTGTCTGAATATCATTCAGGTTGATGAACGTAAATATCTTCCTGGATGTCACCATACAAAAAAGCTGTTTTGATGTCAAACTGCTTCAATTTCAATTGTTCCGTTTCCGCTATACAAAGGATAGCCCTTATCGACGAAAACTTGGCCACAGGACTAAAAGTTTCCAAATAATCAATCCCGTATTCCTGAGTAAATCTACGAGCTACTAATCTTGCTTTGTATCGATTTTCTTCATTTTCAGTAGTATCTTTGATCGTGTATACCCATCTTGTGCTGATGACTTTAGCTTCTTTTGGTAGTTCAGTCAAAAACCATGTTTTGTTGCCATTGAGTGAATTGATTTCCTCATCCATTGCCTGTTTCCATTCTTTGGCTTTTTTGCAGCTTCTTGCTTGCTGATAATTCGTTGGGGTTTGGCTGTTCGCCACAAAAAGGTGTCCCTCAGCTAGAAATGCGTTAGGCGATTTAGATTGGCTATGCTGCTTACCGTTGTTTACGTCGAGATTCGTCGATTTACTACGTAGTCTGTCACTTATAAAATTTTGCTCAGGTTCAGGTCTTTGTTCAGCACCCGGCACGTCGATATCTGAGAATGGAAGACTTTCACAGAATACCTCATCATCACTGTTCTCCAAAGATTCTGATTGTTGATGCTGTATACCATTCGCCATTTCTCCATTTTGTTCTGCATCCTCAGTAGATAAATCCATCACAGCTTCTGATGATTTTCCAAATTCATTTTTGAATGCGACGTCTCAAGAAATTTCCACCTTGTTTGTTCTTGAATTGTATACTCTCAATCCCTTAATATCGTCTGCATATCCAACGAATACTCCTTTCTGGGATTTAGCATCCCATTTCAATCGCTTTTGCTTCGGTACATGAATAAATGCCTCCGTGCCGAAAACCTGCAAATTGTCTATTTTAGGTTGCTTACCAAACCACAGCTCAAAAGGTGTTATTCCTTTTTGCCAACTAGTTCCTGTTCTGTTTAATACGTATACAGCACAATTAACAGCCTCCGCCCAAAACTTTTTGTCCAGATTCTTACCATATATCATTGTTCTTGCTAATTCAACAATAGTACGCATTTCACGTGCTGCAGATCCATTTTGTTCTGGATTATTTGCCACCGTTTTGTGATGAGTTATACAATTTTTTCTCAGTAGTGAATCCACATTTTTGTGTACAAATTCAAGTCCATTATCCGAACGCAGTATTTTGATTTTTCGTCCCGTTTCAATTTGAACGTCGCCAATGTTTCGTTCCAACTACTTTAAGACTTCACTTTTTTCTTCAATAAAATATACTTTGCGATAATGCGAGAAATCATCTTTTAGCAAAAGAAAGTATTTCGACCCACCAACTGAAATCTTCTCCATCGGTCCACAGACATCCGCATGAACAATTTTTCCAACATCTGATGTTTTGCTATTACTGATTGGAAAGGGCGTTCGATGCTGTTTTCCTAAAACACAAGCATCACAAAAATTATCGTCTTCATCGGAATAAGGCATGCCAATTTTTTTAAGAAATCGTTTACAGTGATCTAAGTTTTGATGCGCCAATTTGTTGTGCCATTCACTTATAGGACGAACGTTACTTTTCGTATAGTATACAAAATTATCAACTTGTTTTGATGGTAAATCAATTTTAATAATCAGTTTGTAAAATTTATCAACGCGAACTCCCACTAGCACTGCAGTTCCATTCTTTAAGAAAAAACATCGTTGATGATTCGATGTCATTTGAAGCCCTTTATCCATCGCGCTAATTGTCGAAAATAAATTCAAACTAAGCTCTGGTACATACAACTCATTAGCTAAATGATAGTATATCCATTTGTTGTTGTTGTACGATTTTATGTTGATCGCACCCCTGCCATAAGCTTTAATAGTGTTGTTATTGCCCAAACGAATATCCATAGCCACATCAAATGGCTGGTAAGTGACAAACCAGTTTTTGTTTTTCGTCATGCGGTCGCTTACGCCCGAATCCACATACCATTCGTCTTTTTCGTCTATGCTTTTTGCCGCCTCCGCTTCACACACAAATGCACTGCCTTTCATTTGATCTTCACCAGTTTGCTTCTTTCTTGCTTTACAGTTACGTTTCCAGTGCCCTGGCTTTTTGCAATAAAAACATCTTCCAGACTTACCACCTGCATTGCTATTGTTGTTTTCAAATTTTTGTGAGTGTGCCTTTTGTTTTGCAAAAAGAGCATTGCCGCTATCCATGCCCTTGCCTAAGGTCTTCATACGAACTTCTTTTAGCACAAGTCTTGCTGTTAAATTTTCTAACGTCTGTTACTCAGGGCTCATCGACTCCCATGCACTGTAATAATGAGAGAATCTCGAAGGAAGAGTCATCAATATTTTTGTTATTACCATTGATGATGAAACAGCTTCACCAACATCCTTCAGCTGCGACACAAGCGATTCCAGCTTTGAAATATGTAAAGCAACATCATCCTCAGGGTCTTTTTCAAAATTGTATAATTTTTGTTGTAGCCTGTGTACAGTCGACGCGGTTGTAGCCTGTGTACAGTCGTACACGTTTTCGAGTTTTTGCCACATTTCTTTTGCTGTCTTGCAATTCATTATATGCTGAAGTGGTTGCTGTCCAACTGACAATACGATAATTGCTAATTGATTGAGCCTTGGTATCACTTCTCAACCACTTCGCATCTCGTACCACGCCCCTGGGTTCACCTACAGTTTTATTATCAGCTCCTGTGCCGGCATTTGTACCCGCAGCTACCGTGATTGGTTCATCAGATATACACTGCCACAAGTCACCTGCGTTCAGAATTACCTCAATCTGAAAACGCCAAATATTCCATTGGTCAGCTCTTTGTAATTTTTCAATTCTTGCCAAATTGCTTTCCATGTTGTTTTTTTTTAGTTTAAATTTTTTAAATATCAATTATCAAAAACTTTACGTTCTGTCCAGAAAATTTCCAAAAAAAAACTTTACTTTAGCTTTACTTTCGTGTCTGGGCCCATAACCTGATAAAACTAGACCGAAAGGTTTGAGTGTTTGTAGAGAACTAACTTTATTAATAGTATACATATGTTTGTACATGTAGCATGTGTGTACTTAAGTAAGGAAGTATTGGAAGTAAATACAGTAAAAGTATTGGAGGTAAACACAGTGGGATATAATGTGATAAATATTCTTAACAAATAAAGTACTCGAGCCTCTTGTCAATTTAAGCTATCGCTCATAGCTATGCTACCCTTGAGTCCCGAATCAAACACTGATAAAACTTCAAATGGCCCTAACTTCTATACGGTGCATCCTACACCTATCAAAGGTTGCCACATTCAAATGCATGTAACTTTTTACTGGAGCGTCATAAAACCTTCAAATTTTGTGCAATAAAAAACTCGAGCCTCTTATCAATTTAAGCTATCGATCATTGTTATGCTATCCTTGAGTCCCAAACCAAACACTGATAAAACTTCAAATGGTCCTAACTTCTATGCGGTGCATCCTACACCTATCAAAGTTTGGCACATTCCAATGCTTGTAACTTTTTACTGGAGCGTCATAAAACCTTGAAATTTTGTGACAATAAAGTACTCGAGCCTCATCAATTTAAGCTATCGCTCATAGCTATGCTACCCTTGATTCCCAAATAAAACACTGATAAAACTTCAAATGGCCCTAACTTCTATACGATGCATCCTACACCTATCAACGTTTGCAACATTCAAACGCTTGTAACTTTTTACTGGTGCGTTATAAGATCTTGAAATTTTGTGACAATAAAGTACTCGAGCCTCTTATAAATTTAAGCTATATGTCATAGTTATGCTACCCCTAAGATCCAAATCAAACACTGTTAAAACTTCAAATGGCCCTAACTTCTATACGGTGCGTTCTACACCTATCAAAGTTTGCAACATTCAAATGCTTGTACCTTTTTACTGGAGAGTAATAAAATTTTGAAATTTTTTGACAATAAAGTACTCGAGCCTCTTTTCAATTTAAGCTATCGCCCATAGCTATACTACCCTTGATTCCCAAATAAAACACTGATAAAACGTCAAATGGCCCTAACTTCTATACGATGCATCCTACACCTATCAACGTTTGCAACATTCAAACGCTTGTAACTTTTTACTGGTGCGTAATAAGATCTTGAAATTTTGTGACAATAAAGTACTCGAGCCTCTTATAAATTTAAGCTATATCTCATAGTTATGCTACCCCTAAGATCCAAATCAAACACTGATAAAACTTCAAATGGCCCTAACTTCTATACGGTGCATCCTGCACCTATCAAAGTTTGCAACATTCAAATGCTTGTAACTTTTTACTGGAGCGTCATAAAACCTTGAAATTTTGTGACAATAAAGTACTCGAGCCTCTTATAAATTTAAGGTATTGCTCATAGTTATGCTACCCCTAAGTCCCAAATCAAACACTGTTAAAACTTCAAATGGCCCTAACTTCTATGCGGTGCGTTCTACACCTATCAAAGTTTGCTTGCAGCATTCAAATGCTTGTAACTTTTTACCGTAGAGTAATAAAATTTTAAAATTTTTTGACAATAAAGTACTCGTGCCTCTTGTCAATTTAAGCTATCGCTCATAGCATGCTACTCTTGAGTCCCAAATCAAACACTGCTAAAACTTCAAAGTCCCAAATGAAACACTGCTGAAACTTCAAATGGCCCTAACTTCTATACGATGCATCCTACACCTATCAACGTTTGCAACATTCAAATGTTTGTAACTTTTTACTGGAGCGTCATAAAATCTTGAAACTTTGTGACAATAATGTACTCGAGCTTCTTGTCAATTTAAGCAATCGCTCATAGCTATGCTACCCTTGAGTCTCAAATCATACACTGCTAAAACTTCAGATGGCCCCAACTTTTATACGGTGCGTCCTACACCTATCAAAGTTTGCAACATTCCAATGCTAGTAACTTTTTACTGGAGCGTCATAAAACCTTGAAATTTTGTGACAATAAAGTACTCGAGCCTCATCAATTTAAGCTATCGCTCATAGCTATGCTACCCTTGAGTCCCAAATGAAACACTGTTAAAACTTCAAATTGCCCAAACTTCTATGCGGTGCGTTCTACACCTATCAAAGTTTGCTTGCAACATTCAAATGCTTGTAACTTTTTACCGTAGAGTAATAAAATTTTAATATTTTTTGACAATAAAGTACTCGTGCCTCTTGTCAATTTAAGCTATCGCTCATAGCATGCTACTCTTGAGTCCCAAATCAAACACTGCTAAAACTTCAAAGTCCCAAATGAAACACTGCTGAAACTTCAAATGGCCCTAACTTCTATACGATGCATCCTACACCTATCAACGTTTGCAACATTCAAACGCTTGTAACTTTTTACTGGTGCGTAATAAGATCTTGAAATTTTGTGACAATAAAGTACTCGAGCCTCTTATAAATTTAAGTTATATCTCATAGTTATGCTATCCCTAAGATCCAAATCAAACACTGATAAAACTTCAAATGGCCCTAACTTCTATACGGTGCATCCTGCACCTTTCAAAGTTTGCAACATTCAAATGCTTGTAACTTTTTACTGGACCGTCATAAAACCTTGAAATTTTGTGACAATAAAGTACTCGAGCCTCTTATAAATTTAAGGTATTGCTCATAGTTATGCTACCCCTAAGTCCCAAATCAAACACTGCTAAAACTTAAAATGGCCCTAACTTCTATACGGTGCGTTCTACACCTATCAAAGTTTGCAACATTCAAATGCTTGTAAGTTTTTACTGGAGCGTCATAAAATCTTGAAATTTGTGACAATACAGTACTCGAGCCTCTTATAATTTTAAGCTATCGCTCATAGTTATGCTACCCTTGAGTCCCAAATCAAACACTGATAAAACTTCAAATGGCCCTAACTTCTATACGGTGCAACCTACACCTATCAAAGTTTGCAACATTCAAATGTTTGTAACTTTTTACTGGAGCTTCATAAAATCTTGAAATTTTGTGACAATAAAGTACTCGAGCCTCTTGTCAATTTAAGCTATCGCTCATAGCTATGTTACCCTTGAGTCTCAAATCATACACTGCTAAAACTTCAGATGGCCCCAACTTTTATACGGTGCGTCCTACATCTATCAACGTTTGCAACATTCAAATGCTTGTAACTTTATACTGGAGCGCCAAAAAATCTTGAAATTTTGTGACAATAAAGTACCCGAGCTCTTATCAATTTAAGCTATCGCTCATTGTTATGCTACCCTTGAGTCCCAAGGGAACACTGCTAAAACTTCAAATGGCCCTAACTTCTATACGGTGCGTCCTACACCTATCAAAGTTTTCAACATTCAAATGTTTGTAACTTTTTACTGGAGCGTAATAAAATTTAGAAATTTTGTGACAATAAAAAACTCGAGCCTCTTATCAATTTAAGCTTTCGCTCATAGCTATGCTACCCTTGAGTCCCAAATCAAACACGGATAAAACTTCAAATGGCCCTAACTTCAATACGGGGCATCCTACACCTATCAAAGTTTACAACAATCAAATGTTTGTAAATTTTTACTGGAGCGTAATAAAACCTTGAAATTTTGTGACAATAAAGTACTCGAGCCTCTTTGCAATTTAAGCTATCGCACATAGCATGCTACTCTTGAGTCCCAAATCAAACACTGATAAAACTTAAAATATCCCTAACTTTTATACGGCACGTCCTACACCTATCAAAGTTTGCAACAATCAAATGCTTGTAACTTTTTACTGGAGCGTAATAAAATCTTGAAATTTGTGACAATAAAGTACTCGAGCATCATATAAATTTAAGCTATCGCTCATAGTTATGCTACCTTTGAGTCCCAATTCAACCAGTGATAAAATTTCAAATGGCCCTAACTTCTATACGGTGCGTCCTACACCTATCAAAGTTTGCAACATTGAAATGCTTGTAACTTTTTTTTTGGAGTGTCATAAAACCTTTAAATTGTGTAACAATAAAGTACTCGAGCCTCTTATCAATTTCAGCTATCGCTCATAGCTATGCTACCCTTCAGTCCCAAATCAAACACTGATAAAACTTCAAATGGCCCTAACTTGTATACAGTGCGTCCTACACCTATCAAAGTTTGCAAGAATCAAACGCTTGTAAATTTTTACTAGAGCGTAATAAAACCTTGAAATTTGGTGACTATAAAGTATAGAACTTCATATGGCCCTAACTGCGATACGGTGCATCCTATACCTGTCAAAGTTTGCAACATTCAAATACTTGTAACTTTTTACTGGAGCGTCATAAAACCTTGAAATTTTGTGACAATAAAGTACTCGGGCCTCTTATCAATTTAAGGTATCGCTCATAGCTATGCTACCATTGAGTCCCAAATCAAACACTGCTAAAATTTCAAATGGCCCTAACTTCTGTACGGTGCGTCCTACACCTACCAAAGTGTGCAACATTCAAATGCGTGTAACTTTTAACTGGAGCGTAATAAAATCTTGAAATTTGTGACAATAAAGTACTCGAGCATCATATAAATTTAAGCTATCGCTCATAGTTATGCTACCCTTGAGTCCCAATTCAACCACTGATAAAATTTCAAATGGCCCTAACTTCTATACGGTGCATCCTACACCTATCAAAGTTTGCAACAAATCAAACGCTTGTAACTTTTTACTGGAGCGTAATAACACCTTGAAATTTGGTGACTATAAAGTATAAAACTTCATATGGCCCTAACTTCTATACGGTGCATCCTATACCTGTCAAAGTTTGCAACATTCAAACACTTGTAACTTTTTACTGGCGCGTCATAAAACCTTGAAATTTAGTGACAATAAAGTACCCGGGCCTCTTATCAATTTAAGTTATCGCTCACCATTGCGTCCCAAATCAAACACTGATAAAACTTCAAATGGCCCTAACTTCAATACGGCACGTCCTGCACCTATCAAAGTTTGCAACAATCAAATGCTTGTAACTTTTTACTGGAGCGTAATAACACCTTGAAATTTTGTGACAATAAAGTACTCGTGCCTCTTGTCAATTTAAGCTATCGCACATAGCATGCTACTCTTGAGTCCCAAATCAAACACTGCTAAAATTTCAAATGGCCCGAACTTCTGTACGATGCGTCCTACACCTACCAAAGTGTGCAACATTCAAATGCGTGTAACTTTTTACTGGAGCGTAATAAAATCTTGAAATTTGTGACAATAAAGTACTCGAGCATCATATAAATTTAAGCTATCGCTCATAGTTATGCTACCTTTGAGTCCCAATTCAACCAGTGATAAAATTTCAAATGGCCCTAACTTCTATACGGTGCGTCCTACACCTATCAAAGTTTGCAACATTGAAATGCTTGTAACTTTTTTTTTGGAGTGTCATAAAACCTTTAAATTGTGTAACAATAAAGTACTCGAGCCTCTTATCAATTTCAGCTATCGCTCATAGCTATGCTACCCTTCAGTCCCAAATCAAACACTGATAAAACTTCAAATGGCCCTAACTTTTATACAGTGCGTCCTACACCTATCAAAGTTTGCAAGAATCAAACGCTTGTAAATTTTTACTAGAGCGTAATAAAACCTTGAAATTTGGTGACTATAAAGTATAGAACTTCATATGGCCCTAACTGCGATACGGTGCATCCTATACCTGTCAAAGTTTGCAACATTCAAATACTTGTAACTTTTTACTGGAGCGTCATAAAACCTTGAAATTTTGTGACAATAAAGTACTCGGGCCTCTTATCAATTTAAGGTATCGCTCATAGCTATGCTACCATTGAGTCCCAAATCAAACACTGCTAAAATTTCAAATGGCCCTAACTTCTGTACGGTGCGTCCTACACCTACCAAAGTGTGCAACATTCAAATGCGTGTAACTTTTAACTGGAGCGTAATAAAATCTTGAAATTTGTGACAATAAAGTACTCGAGCATCATATAAATTTAAGCTATCGCTCATAGTTATGCTACCCTTGAATCCCAATTCAACCACTGATAAAATTTCAAATGGCCCTAACTTCTATACGGTGCATCCTACACCTATCAAAGTTTGCAACAAATCAAACGCTTGTAACTTTTTACTGGAGCGTAATAACACCTTGAAATTTGGTGACTATAAAGTATAAAACTTCATATGGCCCTAACTTCTATACGGTGCATCCTATACCTGTCAAAGTTTGCAACATTCAAATATTTGTAACTTTTTACTGGAGCGTCATAAAACCTTGAAATTTTGTGACAATAAAGTACTCGGGCCTCTTATCAATTTAAGGTATCGCTCATAGCTATGCTACCATTGAGTCCCAAATCAAACACTGCTAAAATTTCAAATGGCCCTAACTTCTGTACGGTGCGTCCTACACCTACCAAAGTGTGCAACATTCAAATGCGTGTAACTTTTAACTGGAGCGTAATAAAATCTTGAAATTTGTGACAATAAAGTACTCGAGCATCATATAAATTTAAGCTATCGCTCATAGTTATGCTACCCTTGAGTCCCAATTCAACCACTGATAAAATTTCAAATGGCCCTAACTTCTATACGGTGCATCCTACAACTATCAAAGTTTGCAACAAATCAAACGCTTGTAACTTTTTACTGGAGCGTAATAACACCTTGAAATTTGGTGACTATAAAGTATAAAACTTCATATGGCCCTAACTTCTATACGGTGCATCCTATACCTGTCAAAGTTTGCAACATTCAAATATTTGTAACTTTTTACTGGAGCGTCATAAAACCTTGAAATTTTGTGACAATAAAGTACTCGGGCCTCTTATCAATTTAAGGTATCGCTCATAGCTATGCTACCATTGAGTCCCAAATCAAACACAGATAAAACTTCAAATGGCCCTAACTTCAATACGGCGCGTCCTACACCTATCAAAGTTTGCAACATTCATATGCTTGTAAATTTTTACTGGAGCGTCATAAAATTTAGAAATTTTGTGACAATAATATACTCGTGCCTCTTATCAATTTAAGCAATCGCTCATATCTATGCTACCCTTGAGTCCCAAATCAAACACTGCTAAAACTTCAAATGGCCCTAACTTCTGTACGGTGCGTCCTATACCTATCAAAGTTTGCAACATTCAAATGCTTGTAACTTTTCACTGAAGCGTCATATCAAAGTTTGCAACATTCAAATGCTTGTAACTTTTCACTGGAGCGTAATAAAATCTTGAAATTTGTGACAATAAAGTACTCGAGCCTCTTTTCAATTTCAGCTATCGCTCATAGCTATGCTACACTTGAGTCTCAAATCAAACACTGATAAAACTTCAAATGGCCCTAACTTCAATACCGCGCGTCCTACATATATCAAAGTTTGCAACAATCAAATGCTTGTAACTTTTTACTGGAGCGTAATAAAACCTTGAAAACTCGTTCCTCTTGTCAATTTAAGCTATCGCACATAGCATGCTACTCTTGAGTCCCAAATCAAACACTGCTAAAATTTCAAATGGCCCTAACTTCTGTACGGTGCGTCCTACACCTACCAAAGTGTGCAACATTCAAATGCGTGTAACTTTTTACTGGAGCGTAATAAAATCTTAAAATTTGTGACAATAAAGTACTCGAGCATCATATAAATTTAAGCTATCGCTCATAGCTATGCTACCCTTGAGTCCCAAATCAAAGACTGATAAAACTTCAAATGGCCCTAACTTTTATACGGTGCATCATATACTTGTCAAAGTTTGCAACAATCAAATGCTTGTAACTTATTACTGGAGCGTAATAAAACCTTGAAATTTTGTGACAATAAAGTACTCGTGCCACTTGTCAATTTAAGCTATCGCTCATAGCATGCTACTCTTGAGTCCCAAATTAAACACTGCTAAAACTTAAAAGTCCCAAATGAAACACTGATGAAACTTCAAATGGCCCTAACTTCTATACGGTGCGTCCTACACCTATCAAAGTTTGCAACATTCAAATGCTTGTAACTTTTTACTTGAGCGTAATAAAATCTTGAAATTTGTGACAATAAAGTACTCGAGCCTCTTATAATTTTAAGCTATCGCTCATAGTTATGCTACCATTGTGTCCCAAATCAAACACTGATCAAATTTCAAATGGCCCTAACTTCTATACGATGCATCCCACACCTATCAACGTTTGCAACATTCAAATGCTTGTAACTTTTTACTGGAGCGTAATAAAACCTTGGAATTTTGTGACAATAAAGTACTCGTGCTTCTTGTCAATTTAAGCTATCGCACATAGCATGCTACTCTTGAGTCCCAAATCAAACACTGCTAAAACTTCAAATGGCCCTAACTTCTGTGCGGTGCATCCTACACTTATCAAAGTTTGCAACATTAAAATGCTTGTAACTTTTCACTGAAGCGTCATATCAAAGTTTGCAACATTCAAATGCTGGTAACTTTTTACTGGGGCGTAATAAAACCTTGAAATTTGGTGACTATAAAGTATAAAACTTCATATGGCCCTAACTTCTATACGGTGCATCCTATACCTGTCAAAGTTTGCAACATTCAAATACTTGTAACTTTTTACTGGAGTGTCATAAAACCTTGAAATTTTGTGACAATGAAGTACTCGGGCCTCTTATCAATTTAAGGTATCGCTCATAGCTATGCTACCATTGAGTCCCAAATCAAACACTGATAAAACTTCAAATGGCCCTAACTTCAATACGGCGCGTCCTACACTTATCAAAGTTTGCAACATTCATATGCTTGTAAATTTTTACTGGAGCGTCATAAAATTTAGAAATTTTGTGACAATAATATACTCGTGCCTCTTATCAATTTAAGCAATCGCTCATAGCTATGCTACCCTTGAGTCCCAAATTAAACACTGCTAAAACTTCAAATGGCCCTAACTTCTGTACGGCGCGTCCTATACCTATCAAAGTTTGCAACATTCAAATGCTTGTAACTTTTCACTGAAGCGTCATATCAAAGTTTGCAACATTCAAATGCTTGTAACTTTTCACTGGAGCGTAATAAAATCTTGAAATTTGTAACAATAAAGTACTCGAGCCTCTTTTCAATTTCAGCTATCGCACATAGCTATGCTACACTTGAGTCCCAAATCAAACACTGATAAAACTTAAAATATCCCTAACTTTTATACGGTGCGTCCTACACCTATCAAAGTTTGCAACAATCAAACGCTTGTAACTTTTTACTGGAGCGTAATAAAACCTTGAAATTTTGTGACTATAAAGTATAAAACTAAATATAGGGCCCTAACTTCTATACGGTGCATCCTACACCTGTCAAAGTTTGCAACATTCAAATACTTGTAACTTTTTACTGGAGCGTCGTAAAACCTTGAAATTTTGTGACAATAAAGTACCCGGGCCTCTTATCAATTTAAGTTATCGCTCATAGCTATGCTACCATTGAGTCCCAAATCAAACAATGATACAACTTCAAATGGCCCTAACTTCAATACGGGGCGTCCTACACCTATCAAACTTTGCAACAATCAAATGCTTGTAACTTTTTACTGGAGCGTAATAAAACCTTGAAATTTTGTGACAATAAAGTACTCGTGCCTCTTGTCAATTAAGCTATCGCACATAGCATGCTCCTCTTGAGTCCCAAATCAAACACTGCTAAAATTTCAAATGGCCCTAACTTCTGTACGGTGCGTCCTTCACCTATCAATGTTTACCACATTCAAATGTTTGTAACTTTTTACTCTAACGTAATAAAATTTAGAAACTTTGTGACAATAAAAAAATCGAACCTCTTATCAATTTAAGCTATCGCTCATAGCTATGCTACCCTTGAGTCCCAAATCAAACACTGATAAAACTTCAAATAGCCCTAACTGCAATACGGTGCATCCTACACCTATCAAAGTTTGCAACAATCAAATGCTTGTAACTTATTACTGGAGCGTAATAAAACCTTGAAATTTTGTGACAATAAAGTACTCGTGCCACTTGTCAATTTAAGCTTTCGCTCATAGCGTGCTACTCTTGAGTCCCAAATTAAACACTGCTAAAACTTAAAAGTCCCAAGTGAAACACTGCTGAAACTTCAAATGGCCCTAACTTCTATACGGTGCGTCGTACACCTATCAAAGTTTGCAACATTCAAATGCTTGTAACTTTTTACTTGAGCGTAATAAAATCTTGAAATTTGTGACAATAAAGTACTCGAGACTCTTATAATTTTAAGCTATCGCTCATAGTTATGCTACCCTTGAGACCCAAATCAAACACTAATAAAATTTGAAATGGCCCTACCTTTTATATGGTGCGTCCTACACCTATCAAAGTTTGCAAGAATTAAACGCTTGTAACTTTTTACTGGAGCGTAATAAAACCTTGAAATTTTGTGACAATAAAGTACTCGTGCCTCTTGTCAATTTAAGCTATCGCTCATAGCATGCTACTCTTGAGTCCCAAATCAAACACTGCTAAAACTTCAAAGTCCCAAATGAAACACTGCTGAAACTTCAAATGGCCCTAACTTCTATACGGTACGTCCTACACCTATCAGAGTTTGCAACATTCAAATGCTTGTAACTTTTTACTTGAACGTAATAAAATCTTGAAATTTGTGACAATAAAGTACTCGAGCATCATATAAATTTAAACTATCGCTCATAGGTATGCTACCCTTGAGTCCCAATTCAACCATTGATAAAATTTCAAATGGCCCTAACTTCTACACGATGCATCCTACACCTATCAAAGTTTGCAACATTCAATGCTTGTAACTTTTTTTGGAGTGTCATAAAACCTTTAAATTGTGTGACAATAAAGTACTCAAGCCTCTTATCAATTTCAGCTATCGCTCATAGCTATGCTACCATTGAGTCCCAAATCAAACACTGATAAATCTTCAAATAGCCCTAACTTCAATACGGCGCGTCCTACACCTATCAAAATTTGCAACAATCAAACGCTTGTAACTTTTTACTGGAGCGTAATAAAACCTTGAAATTTTATGACTATAAAGTATAAAACAACATATAGCCCTAACTTCTATACGGTGCATCCTACACCTGTCAAAGTTTGCAACATTCAAATACTTGTAACTTTTTACTGGAGCGTCATAAAACCTTGAAATTTTGTGACAATAAAGTACCCGGGCCTCTTATCAATTTAAGTTATCGCTCATAGCTATCCTACCATTGAGTCCCAAATCAAACACTGATAAAACTTCAAATGGCCTTAACTTCAATGCGGCGCATCCTACACCTATAAAAGTTTGCAACAATCAAATGCTTGTAACTTTTTACTGGAGCGTGATAAAACCTTGAAATTTTGTGAAAATAAAGTACTCGTGCCTCTTGTCAATTTAAGCTATCGCTCATAGCATGCTACTCTTGAGTCCCAAATCAAACACTGCTAAAATTTCAAATGGCCCTAACTTCTGTACGGTGCGTCCTACACCTACCAAAGTGTGCAACATTCAAATGCGTGTAACTTTTAACTGGAGCGTAATAAAATCTTGAAATTTGTGACAATAAAGTACTCGAGCATCATATAAATTTAAGCTATCGCTCATAGTTATGCTACCCTTGAGTCCCAATTCAACCACTGATAAAATTTCAAATGGCCCTAACTTCTATACGGTGCGTCCTACACCTATCAAAGTTTGCAACAAATCAAACGCTTGTAACTTTTTACTGGAGCGTAATAACACCTTGAAATTTGGTGACTATAAAGTATAAAACTTCATATGGCCCTAACTTCTATACGGTGCATCCTATACCTGTCAAAGTTTGCAACATTCAAATATTTGTAACTTTTTACTGGAGCGTCATAAAACCTTGAAATTTTGTGACAATAAAGTACTCGGGCCTCTTATCAATTTAAGGTATCGCTCATAGCTATGCTACCATTGAGTCCCAAATCAAACACTGATAAAACTTCAAATGGCCCTAACTTCAATACGGCGCATCCTACACCTATCAAAGTTTGCAACATTCATATGCTTGTAAATTTTTACTGAAGCGTCATATCAAAGTTTGCAACATTCAAATGCTTGTAACTTTTCACTGGAGTGTAATAAAATCTTGAAATTTGTGACAATAAAGTACTCGAGCATCATATAAATTTAAGCTATCGCTCATAGCTATGCTACCCTTGAGTCCCAAATCAAAGACTGATAAAACTTCAAATGGCCCTAACTTTTATACGGTGCATCATATACCTGTCAAAGTTTGCAACAATCAAATGCTTGTAACTTATTACTGGAGCGTAATAAAACCTTGAAATTTTGTGACAATAAAGTACTCGTGCCACTTGTCAATTTAAGCTATCGCTCATAGCATGCTACTCTTGAGTCCCAAATTAAACACTGCTAAAACTTAAAAGTCCCAAATGAAACACTGCTGAAACTTCAAGTGGCCCTAACTTCTATACGGTGCGTCCTACACCTATCAAAGTTTGCAACATTCAAATGCTTGTAACTTTTTACTTGAGCGTAATAAAATCTTGAAATTTGTGACAATAAAGTACTCGAGCCTCTTATAATTTTAAGCTATCGCTCATAGTTATGCTACCATTGTGTCCCAAATCAAACACTGATCAAATTTCAAATGGCCCTATCTTCTATACGATGCATCCCACACCTATCAACGTTTGCAACATTCAAATGCTTGTAACTTTTTACTGGAGCGTAATAAAACCTTGGAATTTTGTGACAATAAAGTACTCGTGCTTCTTGTCAATTTAAGCTATCGCACATAGCATGCTACTCTTGAGTCCCAAATCAAACACTGCTAAAACTTCAAATGGCCCTAACTTCTGTGCGGTGCATCCTACACTTATCAAAGTTTGCAACATTAAAATGCTTGTAACTTTTCACTGAAGCGTCATATCAAAGTTTGCAACATTCAAATGCTTGTAACTTTTGACTGGAGCGTAATAAAACCTTGAAATTTGGTGACTATAAAGTATAAAACTTCATATGGCCCTAACTTCTATACGGTGCATCCTATACCTGTCAAAGTTTGCAACATTCAAATACTTGTAACTTTTTACTGGAGTGTCATAAAACCTTGAAATTTTGTGACAATGAAGTACTCGGGCCTCTTATCAATTTAAGGTATCGCTCATAGCTATGCTACCATTGAGTCCCAAATCAAACACTGATAAAACTTCAAATGGCCCTAACTTCAATACGGCGCGTCCTACACCTATCAAAGTTTGCAACATTCATATGCTTGTAAATTTTTACTGGAGCGTCATAAAATTTAGAAATTTTGTGACAATAATATACTCGTGCCTCTTATCAATTTAAGCAATCGCTCATAGCTATGCTACCCTTGAGTCCCAAATCAAACACTGCTAAAACTTCAAATGGCCCTAACTTCTGTACGGCGCGTCCTATACCTATCAAAGTTTGCAACATTCAAATGCTTGTAACTTTTCACTGAAGCGTCATATCAAAGTTTGCAACATTCAAATGCTTGTAACTTTTTACTGGAGCGTAATAAAACCTTGAAATTTTGTGACAATAAAGTACTCGTGCCTCTTGTCAATTAAGCTATCGCACATAGCATGCTCCTCTTGAGTCCCAAATCAAACACTGCTAAAATTTCAAATGGCCCTAACTTCTGTACGGTGCGTCCTTCACCTATCAATGTTTACCACATTCAAATGTTTGTAACTGTTTACTCTAACGTAATAAAATTTAGAAACTTTGTGACAATAAAAAAATCGAACCTCTTATCAATTTAAGCTATCGCTCATAGCTATGCTACCCTTGAGTCCCAAATCAAACACTGATAAAACTTCAAATGGCCCTAACTGCAATACGGTGCATCCTACACCTATCAAAGTTTGCAACAATCAAATGCTTGTAACTTATTACTGGAGCGTAATAAAACCTTGAAATTTTGTGACAATAAAGTACTCGTGCCACTTGTCAATTTAAGCTATCGCTCATAGCATGCTACTCTTGAGTCCCAAATTAAACACTGCTAAAACTTAAAAGTCCCAAGTGAAACACTGCTGAAACTTCAAATGGCCCTAACTTCTATACGGTGCGTCGTACACCTATCAAAGTTTGCAACATTCAAATGCTTGTAACTTTTTACTTGAGCGTAATAAAATCTTGAAATTTGTGACAATAAAGTACTCGAGACTCTTATAATTTCAAGCTATCGCTCATAGTTATGTTACCCTTGAGGCCCAAATCAAACACTGATCAAATTTCAAATGGCCCTACCTTTTATACGGTGCGTCCTACACCTATCAAAGTTTGCAAGAATCAAACGCTTGTAACTTTTTACTGGAGCGTAATAAAACCTTGAAATTTTGTGACAATGAAGTACTCGTGCCGCTTGTCAATTTAAGCTATCGCTCATAGCATGCTACTCTTGAATCCTAAATCAAACACTGCTAAAACTTCAAAGTCCCAAATGCAACACTGCTGAAACTTCACATGACCCTAACTTCTATACGGTGCGTCCTACACCTCTCAAAGTTTGCAACATTCAAATGCTTGTAACTTTTTACTTGTGCGTAATAAAATCTTGAAATTTGTGACAATAAAGTACTCGAGCCTCTTATAATTTTAAGCTATCGCCCATAGTCATGCTACCATTGAGTCCCAAATAAAACACTGATCAAATTTCAAATGGCCCTAACTTCTATACGGTGCGCCCTACACCTATCAAAGTTTGCAACAATCAAACGCTTGTAACTTTTTACTGGAGCGTAATAAAACTTTGTAATTTTGTGACTATAAAGTATAAAACTTCATATGGCCCTAACTTCTATGCGGTGCATCCTACACCTGTCAAAGTTTGCAACAATCAAATGCTTGTAACTTTTTACTGGAGCGTAATAAAACCTTGAAAACTCGTGCCTCTTGTCAATTTAAGCTATCGCACATAGCATGCTCCTCTTGAGTCCCAAATCAAACACTGCTAAAATTTCAAATGGCCCTAACTTCTGTACGGTGCGTCCTTCACCTATCAAAGTTTACAACATTCAAATGTTTGTATCGTTTTACTCTAACGTAATAAAATTTAGAAACTTTGTGACAATAAAAAAATCGAGCCTCTTATCAATTTAAGCTATCGCTCATAGCTATGCTACCCTTGAGTCCCAAATCAAACACTGATAAAACTTCAAATGGCCCTAACTTCAATATGGTGCATCCTACACCTATCAAAGTTTGCAACAATCAAATGCTTGTAACTTATTACTGGAGCGTAATAAAACCTTGAAATTTTGTGACAATAAAGTACTCGTGCCACTTGTCAATTTAAGCTATCGCTCATAGCATGCTACTCTTGAGTCCCAAATTAAACACTGCTAAAACTTAAAAGTCCCGAATGAAACACTGCTGAAACTTCAAATGGCCCTAACTTCTATACGGTGCGTCCTACACCTATCAAAGTTTGCAACATTCAAATGCTAGTAACTTTTTACTTGAGCGTAATAAATTCTTGAAATTTGTGACAATAAAGTACTCGAGACTCTTATAATTTTAAGCTATCGCTCATAGTTATGTTACCCTTGAGGCCCAAATCAAACACTGATCAAATATCAAATGACCCTACCTTTTATACGGTGCCTCCTACACCTATTAAAGTTTGCAAGAATCAAACGCTTGTAACTTTTTACTGGAGCGTAATAAAACCTTGAAATTTTGTGACAATGAAGTACTCGTGCCTCTTGTCAATTTAAGCTATCGCTCATAGCATGCTACTCTTGAGTCCCAAAACAAACACTGCTAGAACTTCAAAGTCCCAAATGAAACACTGCTGAAACTTCACATGGCCCTAACTTCTATACGGTGCGTCCTACACCTCTCAAAGTTTGCAACATTCAAATGCTTGTAACTTTTTACTTGAGCGTAATCAAATCTTGAAATTTGTGACAATAAAGTACTCGAGACTCTTATAATTTTAAGCTATCGCTCATAGTTATGCTACCATTGAGTGCCAAATCAAACACTGATCAAATTTCAAATGGCCCTAACTTCTATACGATGCATCCCACACCTATCAACGTTTGCAACAATCAAATGCTTGTAACTTTTTACTGGAGCGTAATAAAACCTTGGAATTTTGTGACAATAAAGTACTCGTGCTTCTTGTCAATTTAAGCTATCGCACATAGCATGCTACTCTTGAGTCCCAAATCAAACACTGCTAAAACTTCAAATGGCCCTAACTTCTGTGCGGTGCATCCTACACCTATCAAAGTTTGCAACATTCAAATGCTTGTAACTTTTCACTGGAAGCGTCATATCAAAGTTTGCAACATTCAAATGCTTGTAACTTTTCACTGGAGCGTAATAAAATCTTTAAATTTGTGACAATAAAGTACTCGAGCATCATATAAATTTAAGCTTTCGCTCATAGCTATGCTACCCTTGAGTCCCAAATCAAACACTGATAAAACTTCAAATGGCCCTAACTTTTATACGGTGCGTCCTACACCTATCAAAGTTTGCAACAATCAAACGCTTGTAAATTTTTACTGGAGCGTAATAAAACCTTGAAATTTGGTGACTATAAAGTATAAAACTTCATATGGCCCTAACTTCTATACGGTGCATCCTATACCTGTCAAAGTTTGCAACCTTCAAATACTTGTAACTTTTTACTGGAGCGTCATAAAACCTTGAAATTTTGTGACAATAAAGTACTCGGGCCTCTGATCAATTTAAGGTATCGCTCATAGCTATGCTACCATTGAGTCCCAAATCAAACACTGATAAAACTTCAAATGGCCCTAACTTCAATACGGGGCGTCCTACACCTATCAAATTTTGCAACAATCAAATGCTTGTAACTTTTTTCTGGAGCGTAATAAAACCTTGAAATTTTGTGACAATAAAGTACTCGTGCCTCTTGTCAATTTAAGCTATCGCACATAGCATGCTCCTCTTGAGTCCCAAATCAAACACTGCTAAAATTTCAACTGGCCCTAACTTCTGCACGGTGCGTCCTTCACCTATCAAAGTTTACAACATTCAAATGTTTGTAACTTTTTACTCTAACGTAATAAAATTTAGAAACTTTGTGACAATAAAAAAATCGAGCCTCTTATCAATTTAAGCTATCGCTCATAGCTATACTACTCTTGAGTCCCAAATCAAACACTGATAAAACTTCAAATGGCCCTAACTTCAATATGGTGCATCCTACACCTATCAAAGTTCGCAACAATCAAATGCTTGTAACTTATTACTGGAGCGTAATAAAACCTTGAAATTTTGTGACAATAAAGTACTCGTGCCACTTGTCAATTTAAGCTATCGCTCATAGCATCCTACTCTTGAGTCCCAAATTAAACACTGCTAAAACTTAAAAGTCCCAAATGAAACACTGCTGAAACTTCAAATGGCCCTAACTTCTATACGGTGCGTCCTACACCTATCAAAGTTTGCAACATTCAAATGCTTGTAACTTTTTACTTGAGCGTAATAAAATCTTGAAATTTGTGACAATAAAGTACTCGAGACTCTTATAATTTTAAGCTATCGCTCATAGTTATGTTACCCTTGAGGCCCAAATCAAACACTGATCAAATTTCAAATGGCCCTACCTTTTATACGGTGCGTCCTACACCTATCAAAGTTTGCAAGAATCAAACGCTTGTAACTTTTTACTGGAGCGTAATAAAACCTTGAAATTTTGTGACAATGAAGTACTCGTGCCTCTTGTCAATTTAAGCTATCGCTCATAGCATGCTACTCTTAAGTCCCAAATCAAACACTGCTAAAACTTCAAAGTCCCAAATGAAACACTGCTGAAACTTCACATGGCCCTAACTTCTATACGGTGCGTCCTACACCTCTCAAAGTTTGCAACATTCAAATGCTTGTAACTTTTTACTTGAGCGTAATAAAATCTTGAAATTTGTGACAATAAAGTACTCGAGCCTCTTATAATTTTAAGCTATCGCTCATAGTTGTGCTACCATTGAGACCCAAATCAAACACTGATCAAATTTCAAATGGCCCTAACTTCTATACGATGCATCCCACACCTATCAACGTTTGCAACATTCAAATGCTTGTAACTTTTTACTGGAGCGTAATAAAACCTTGGAATTTTGTGACAATAAAGTACTCGTGCTTCTTGTCAATTTAAGCTATCGCACATAGCATGCTACTCTTGAGTCCCAAATCAAACACTGCTAAAACTTCAAATGGCCCTAACTTCTGTGCGGTGCATCCTACACCTATAAAGGTTTGCAACATTCAAATGCTTGAAACTTTTCACTGAAGCGTCATATCAAAGTTTGCAACATTCATATGCTTGTAACTTTTCACTGGAGCGTAATAAAATCTTGAAGTTTGTGACAATAAAGTACTCGAGCCTCTTATCAATTTCAGCTATCGCTCATAGCTATGCTACCCTTGAGTCCCAAATCAAACACTGATAAAACTTCAAATGGCCCTAACTTTTATACGGTGCGTCCTACACCTATCAATGTTTGCAACAATCAAACGCTTGTAACTTTTTACTGGAGCGTAATAAAACCTTGAAATTTGGTGACTATAAAGTATAAAACTTCATATGGCCCTAAATTCTATACGTTGCATCCTATACCTGTCAAAGTTTGCAACATTCAAATACTTGTAACTTTTTACTGGAGCGTCATAAAACCTTGAAATTTTGTGACAATAAAGTACTCGGGCCTCTTATCAATTTAAGGTATCGCTCATAGCTATGCTACCATTGAGTCCCAAATCAAACACTGCTAAAACTTCAAATGGCCCTAACTTCTGTACGGTGCGTCCTATACCTATCAAAGTTTGCAACATTCAAATGCTTGTAATTTTTCACTGAAGCGTCATATCAAAGTTTGCAACATTCAAATGCTTGTAACTTTTCACTGGAGCGTAATAAAATCTTGAAATTTGTGACAATAAAGTACTCGAGCCTCTTTTCAATTTCAGCTATCGCTCATAGCTATGCTACCCTTGAGTCCCAAATCAAACACTGATAAAACTTAAAATATCCCTAACTTTTATACGGTGCGTCCTACACCTATCAAAGTTTGCAACAATCAAACGCTTGTAACTTTTTACTGGAGCGTAATAAAACCTTGAAATTTTGTGACTATAAAGTATAAAACTTCATATGGCCCTAGCTTCTATACGGTGCATCCTACACCTGTCAAAGTTTGCAACATTCAAATACTTGTAACTTTTTACTGGATCGTCATAAAACCTTGAAATTTTGTGACAATAAAGTACCCGGGCCTCTTATCAATTTAAGTTATCGCTCATAGCTATGCTACCATTGAGTCCCAAATCAAACACTGATAAAACTTCAAATGGCCCTAACTTCAATACCGCGTGTCCTACACCTATCAAAGTTTGCAACAATCAAATGCTTGTAACTTCTTACTGGAGCGTAATAAAACCTTGAAATTTTGTGACAATAAAGTAGTCGAGCATCATATAAATTTAAGCTATCGCTCATAGTTATGGCACCCTTGAGTCCCAATTCAACCACTGATAAAATTTCAAATGGCCCTAACTTCTATACGATGCATCCTACACCTATCAAAGTTTGCAACATTCAAATGTTTGTAACTTTTTACTCTAGCGTAATAAAATTTAGAAATTTTGTGACAATAAAAAAATCGAGCCTCTTATCAATTTAAGCTATCGCTCATAGCTATGCTACCCTTGAGTCCCAAATGAAACACTGATAAAACTTCAAATGGCCCTAACTTCAATACGGTGCATCCATACTTATCAAAGTTTGCAACAATCAAATGCTTGTAACTTATTACTGGAGCGTAATAAAACCTTGATATTTTGTGACAATAAAGTACTCGTGCCACTTGTCAATTTAAGCTATCGCTCATAGCATGCTACTCTTGAGTCCCAAATAAAATACTGCTAAAACTTCAAAGTCTTAAATGAAACACTGCTGAAACTTTAAATGGCCCTAACTTCTATACGATGCATCCTACACCTATCAACGTTTGCAAAATTCAAACGCTTGTAACTTTTTACTGGAGCGTAATAAGATCTTGAAATTTTGTGACAATAAAGTACTCGAGCCTCTTATAAATTTAAGCTATATCTCATAGTTATGCTACCCCTAAGTCTCAAATCAAACATTGATAAAACTTCAAATGGCCCTAACTCCTATACGGTGCATCCTGCACCTATCAAAGTTTGCAACATTCAAATGCTTGTAACTTTTTACTGGAGCGTCATAAAACCTTGAAATTTTGTGACAATAAAGTACTCGAGCCTCTTATAAATTTAAGGTATTGCTCATAGCTATGCTACCCTTGAGTCTCAAATCATTCACTGCTAAATCTTCAGATGGCCCCAACTTTTATACGGTGCGTCCTACACCTATCAAAATTTGCAACATTCCAATGCTAGTAACTTTTTACTGGAGCGTCATAAAACCTTGAAATTTTGTGACAATAAAGTACTCGAGCCTCATCAATTTAAGCTATCGCTCATAGCTATGCTACCCTTGACTCCCAAATGAAACACTGTTAAAACTTCAAATGGCCCTAACTTCTATGCGGTGCGTTCTACACCTATCAAAGTTTGCAACATTCAAATGCTTGTAAGTTTTTACTGGAGAGTAATAAAATTTTGAAATTTTTTGACAATAAAGAACTCGAGCCTCTTATCAATTTAAGCTATCGCTCATGCTACCCTAGAGTCCCAAATGAAACAGTGCAAAAACTTCAAATGGCCCTAACTTCTATACGGTGTGTCCTACACCTATAAAAGTTTGCAACAGTCAAATGCTTGTAACTTTTTACCGTAGAGTAATAAAATTTTAAAATTTTTTGACAATAAAGTACTTGGGCCTCTTATCAATTTAAGCTATCGCTCACAGTTATGCTACCCTTGAGTCCCAGATGAAACACTGCTAAAACTTCAAATGGCCCTAACTACTATACTGTGCGTCCTACACCTATCAAAGTTTGCAACATTCAAATGCTTGTAACTTTTTACTGGACCTTAATAAAATCGAGCCTCTTATCAAATTAAGCTTTCACTCATAGCTATGCTACCCTTGAGTCCCAAATCAAACACTGATAAAACTTCAAATGGCCCTAACTTCTACAAGGTGCGACCTATACCTATCAAATTTTGAAACAATCAAATGCTTGTAACTGTTTACTGCAGCGGCATAAAACCTTCAAATTTTGTGACAATAAAGTACTCGAGCCTCTTGTCAATTTAAGCTATCGCTCATAGCTATGCTGCCCTTGCCTCCAAAATAAAATACTGATAAATCTTCAAATGGCCCTAACTTCTATACGGTGCGTCCTACACCTATCAAAGTTTGCGACAATCAAATGCTTGTAACTTTTTACTGGAGTGTCATAAAACCTTGAAATTTTGTGACAATAAAGTAGTCGTGCTTCTTGTCAAGTCATCCCTCATAGCTATGCTATCCTTGAGTCCCAAATCAAACACTGCTAAAACTTAAAATGGCCCTAACTTCTATACGGTGCGTTCTACACCTATCAAAGTTTGCAACATTCAAATGCTTGTAAGTTTTTACTGGAGCGTCATAAAGTCTTGAAATTTGTGACAATACAGTACTCGAGCCTCTTATAATTTTAAGATATCGCTCATAGTTATGCTACCCTTGAGTCCCAAATAAAACACTGATAAAACTTCAAATGGACCTAACTTCTATACGATGCATCCTACACCTATCAACGTTTGCAACATTCAAATGCTTGTAACTTTTTACAGGAGCGTAATAAGATCTTGAAATTTTGTGACAATAAAGTACTCGAGCCTCTTGTCAATTTAAGCTATCGCTCATAGCTATGTTACCCTTGAGTCTCAAATCATACACTGCTAAAACTTCAGATGGCCCCAACTTTTATACGGTGAGTCCTACACCTATCAAAGTTTGCAACATTCAAATGCTTGTAACTTTATACTGGAACGTCAAAAAATCTTGAAATTTTGTGACAATAAAGTACCCGAGCTCTTATCAATTTAAGCTATCGCTCATTGTTATGCTACCCTTGAGTCCCAAGGGAACACTGCTAAAACTTCAAATGGCCCTAACTTCTATACGGTACGTCGTACACATATCAAAGTTTGCAACATACAAATGCTTGTAACTTTTTACTGGAGCGTCTTAAAACCTTGAAATTTTGTAACAATAAAGTAATCGAGCCTCTTGTCAATTAAAGCCATCGCTCAAAGCTATGCTACCCTTGAGTCCCAAATCAAACACTGATAAAACTCCAAATGGCCTTAACTTCTATGCGGTACGTCCTACACCTATCAAAGTTTGCAACATACAAATGCTTGTAACTTTTTACTCTAGCGTAATAAAATTTAGAAACTTTGTGACAATAAAAAAATCGAGCCTCTTATCAATTTAAGCTATCGCTCATAGCTATGCTACCCTTGAGTTCCAAATCAAACACTGATAAAACTTCAAATGGCCCTAACTTCAATACGGTGCATCCTACACCTATCAAAGTTTGCAACAATCAAATGCTTGTAACTTATTACTTTAGCGTAATAAACCCTTGAAATTTTGTGACAATAAAGTACTCGTGCCACTTTAAGCTATCGCTCATAGCATGCTACTCTTGAGTCCCAAATCAAACACTGCTAAAACTTCAAAGTCCCAAATGAAACACTGCTGAAACTTCAAATGGCTCAACTTCTATACGGTGCGTCCTACACCTATCAAAGTTTGCAACATTCAAATGCTTGTAACTTTTTACTTGAGCGTAAAAACATTTTGAAATTTGTGAGAATAAAGCACTCGAGACTCTTATAATTTTAAGCTATCGCTCATAGTTATGCTACCCTTGAGGCCCAAATCAAACACTGATAAAATTTCAAATGGCCCTACCTTTTACACGGTGCGTCCTACACCTATCAAAGTTTGCAAGAATTAAACGCTTGTAACTTTTTACTGGAGCGTAATAAAACCTTGAAATTTTGTGACAATAAAGTACTCGTGCCTCTTGTCAATTTAAGCTATCGCTCATAGCATGCTACTCTTGAGTCCCAAATCAAACACTGCTAAAAATTCAAAGTCCCAAATGAAACACTGCTGAAACTTCAAATGGCCCTAACTTCTATACGGTGCGTCCTACACCTATCAAAGTTTGCAACATTCAAATGCTTGTAAATTTTTACTTGAGCGTAATAAAATCTTGAAATTTGTGACAATAAAGTACTCGAGCATCATATAAATTTAAACTATCGCTCATAGTTATGCTACCCTTGAGTTCCAATGCAACCACTGATAAAATTTCAAATGCCCCTAACTTCTATACGATGCATCCTACAACTATCAAAGTTTGCAACATTCAATGCTTGTAACTTTTTTTGGAGTGTCATAAAACCTTTAAATTGTGTTACAATAAAGTACTCAAGCTTCTTACCAATTTCAGCTATCGCTCATAGCTATGCAACCATTGAGTCCCAAATCAAACACTGATAAAACTTCAAATGGCCCTAACTTCAATACGGCGCGTCCTACACCTATCAAAGTTTGCAACAATCAAACGCTTGTAACTTTTTACTGGAGCGTAATAAATTCTTGAAATTTTATGACTATAAAGTATAAAACAACATATACCCCTAACTTCTATACGGTGCATCCTACACCTATCAAAGTTTGCAACATTTAATGCTTGTAACTTTTTTTTGGAGTGTCATGAAACCTTTAAATTGTGTAACAATAAAGTACTCGAGCCTCTTATCAATTTCAGCTATCGCACATAGCATGCTACTCTTCAGTCCCAATTCAACCACTGATAATACTTCAAATGGCCCTAACTTCTATACGATGCATCCTACACCTATCAAAGTTTGCAACATTCAAATGCTTGTAACTTTTCACTGGAGCGTAATAAAATCTTGAAATTTGTGACAATAAAGTACTCGAGCCTCTTATCAATTTCAGCTATCGCTCATAGCTATGCTACCATTGAGTCCCAAATCAAACACTGATAAAACTTAAAATATCCCTAACTTTTATACGGTGCGTCCTACACCTATCAAAGTTTGCAACAATCAAACGCTTGTAACTTTTTACTGGAGCGTAATAAAACTTTGAAATTTTGTGACTATAAAGTATAAAACTTCATATGGCCCTAACTTCTATACGGTGCATCCTACACCTGTCAAAGTTTGCAACATTCAAATACTTGTAACTTTTTACTGGAGCGTCATAAAACCTAGAAATTTTGTGACAATAAAGTACCCGGGCCTCTTATTAATTTAAGTTAACGCTCATAGCTATGCTACCATTGAGTCCCAAATCAAACACTGATAAAACTTCAAATGGCCCTAATTTCAATACGGCGCGTCCTACACCTATCAAAGTTTGCAACAATCAAAAGCTTTGTAACTTTTTACTACAGCGTAATAAAACCTTGAAATTTTGTGACAATAAAGTACTCGTGCCTCTTGTCAATTTAAGCTATCGCACATACCATGCTACTCTTGAGTCCCAAATCAAACATTGCTAAAATTTCAAATGGCCCTAACATCTATACGATGCATCCTACACCTATCAAAGTTTGCAACATTCAAATGCTTGTAACTTTTTTTTGGAGTGTCATAAAACCTTTAAATTGTGCGACAATAAAGTACTCGAGCCTCTTATCAATTTCAGCTATCGCTCATAGCTATGCTACCCTTGAGTCCCAAATCAAACACTGATAAAACTTCAAATGGCCCTAACTTTTATACGGTGCGTCCTACACCTATCAAAGTTTACAACAATCAAACGCTTGTAACTTTTTACTGGAGCGTAATAAAACCTTGAAATTTGGTGACTATAAAGTATAAAACTTCATATGGCCCTAACTTCTATACGGTGCATCTTATACCTGTCAAAGTTTGCAACATTCAAATACTTGTAACTTTTTACTGGAGCGTAATAAAACCTTGAAATGTTGTGACAATAACGTACTCGGGCCTCTTATCAATTTAAGGTATCGCTCATAGCTATGCTACCATTGAGTCCCAAATCAAACACTGATAAAACTTCAAATGGCCCTAACTTCAATACCGCGCTTCCTACACCTATCAAAGTTTGCAACAATAAAATGCTTGTAACTTTTTACTGGAGCGTAATAAAACCTTGAAATTTTGTGACAATAAAGTACTCGTGCCTCTTGTCAATTTAAGCTATCGCACATAGCATGCTACTCTTGAGTCCCGAATCAAACACTGCTAAAATTTCAAATGGTCCTAACTTCTGTACGGTGCATCCTACACCTACCAAAGTGTGCAACTTTAAAATGCGTGTAACTTTTTAGTGGAGCGTAATAAAATCTTGAAATTTGTGACAATAAAGTACTCGAGCATCATATAAATTTAAGCTATCGCTCATAGTTATGCTACCCTTGAGTCCCAATTCAACCACTGATAAAATTTCAAATGGCCCTAACTTCTATACGATGCATCCAACACCTATCAAAGTTTGCAACAATCAAACGCTTGTAACTTTTTACTGGAGCGTAATAAAACTTTGAAATTTTGTGACTATAAAGTATAAAACTTCATATGGACCTAACTTCTATACGGTACATCCTACACCTATCAAAGTTTGCAACATTCAAATACGTGTAACTTTTTACTGGAGCGTCATAAAACATTGAAATTTTGTGACAATAAAGTACCCGGGCCTCTTATCAATTTAAGTTATCGCTCATAGCTATGCTACCATTGAGTCCCAAATCAAACACTGATAAAACTTCAAATGGCCCTAACTTCAATACCGCGCGTCCTACACCTATCAAAGTTTGCAACAATCAAATGCTTGTAACTTTTTACTGGAGCGTAATAAAACCTTGAAATTTTGTGACAATAAAGTACTCGTGCCTCTTGTCAATTTAAACTATCGCACATACCATGCTACTCTTGAGTCCCAAATCAAACACTGCTAAAATTTCAAATGGCCCTAACTTCTGTACGGTGCGTCCTACACCTACCAAAGTTTGCAACATTCAAATGCTTGTATCTTTTTACTGTACCGTAATAAAATCTTGAAATTTGTGACAATAAAGTACTCGAGCATCATATAAATTTAAGCTGTCGCTCATAGTTATGCTACCCTTGAGTCCCAATTCAACCACTGATAAAATTTCAAATGGCCCTAACATCTATACGATGCATCCTACACCTATCAAAGTTTGCAACATTCAAATGCTTGTAACTTTTTTTTGGAGTGTCATAAAACCTTTAAATTGTGTGACAATAAAGTACTCGAGCCTCTTATCAATTTCAGCTATCGCTCATAGCTATGCTACCCTTGAGTCCCAAATCAAACACTGATAAAAGTTCAAATGGCCCTAACTTTTATACGGTGCGTCCTACACCTATCAAAGTTTGCAACAATCAAACGCTTGTAACTTTTTACTGGAGCGTAATAAAACCTTGAAATATTGTGACAAAAAAGTACTCGGGCCTCTTATCAATTTAAGGTATCGCTCATAGCTATGCTACCATTGAGTCCCAAATCAAACACTGATAAAACTTCAAATGGCCCTAACTTCAATACGGCGCGTCCTACACCTATCAAAGTTTGCAACAATCAAATGCTTGTAACTTTTTACTGGAGCGTAATAAAACCTTGAAATTTTGTGACAATAAAGTACTCGTGCCTCTTGTCAATTTAAGCTATCGCATATAGCATGCTACTCTTGAGTCCCAAATCAAACACTGCTAAAATTTCAAATGGTCGTAACTTCTGTACGGTGCTTCCTACACCTACCAAAGTGTGCAACTTTAAAATGCGTGTAACTTTTTACTGGAGCGTAATAAAATCTTGAAATTTGTGACAATAAAGTACTCGAGCATCATATAAATTTAAGCTATCGCTCATAGTTATGCTACCCTTCAGTCCCAATTCAACCACTGATAAAATTTCAAATGGCCCTAACTTCTATACGATGCATCCAACACCTATCTAAGTTTGCAACATTCATATGCTTGTAAATTTTTACTGGAGCGTAATAAAACCTTGAAATTTTGTGACAATAAAGTACTCGTGCCTCTTGTCAATTTAAGCTATCGCACATAGCATGCTACTCTTGAGTCCCAAATCAAACACTGCTAAAATTTCAATTGGTGCTAACTTCTGTACGGTGCGGCCTACACCTACCAAAGTGTGCAACATTCAAATGCGTGTAACTTTTTACTGGAGCGTAATAAAATCTTGAAATTTGTGACAATAAAGTACTCGAACATCATATAAATTTAAGCTATCGCTCATAGTTATGCTACCCTTGAGTCCCAAATTAAACACTGATAAACCTTAAAATATCCCTAACTTTTATACGGTGCGTCCTACACATATCAAAGTTTGCAACAATCAAACGCTTGTAACTTTTTACTGGAGCGTAATAAAACTTTGAAATTTTGTGACTATAAAGTATAAAACTTCATATGGCCCTAACTTCTATACGGTACATCCTACATCTGTCAAAGTTTGCAACATTCAAATACGTGTAACTTTTTACTGGAGCGTCATAAAACCTTGAAATTTTGTGACAATAAAGTACCCGGGCCTCTTATCAATTTAAGTTATCGCTCATAGCTATGCTACCATTGAGTCCCAAATCAAACACTGATAAAACTTCAAATGGCCCTAACTTCAATACGGCGCGTCCTACACCTATCAAAGTTTGCAACAATCAAATGCTTGTAACTTTTTACTGGAGCGTCATAAAATTTAGAAATTTTGTGACAATAATATACTCGTGACTCTTATCAATTTAAGCAATCGCTCATAGCTATGCTACCCTTGAGTCCCAAATCAAACACTGCTAAAACTTCAAATGGCCCTAACTTCTGTACGGTGCGTCCTATACCTATCAAAGTTTGCAACATTCAAATGCTTGTAACTTTTCACTGAAGCGTCATATCAAAGTTTGCAACATTCAAATGCTTGTAACTTTTCACTGGAGCGTAATAAAATCTTGAAATTTGTGACAATAAAGTACTCGAGCCTCTTTTCAATTTCAGCTATCGCTCATAGCTATGCTAACCTTGAGTCCCAAATCAAACACTGATAAAACTTAAAATATCCCTAACTTTTATACGGTGCGTCCTACACCTATCAAAGTTTGCAACAATCAAACGCTTGTAACTTTTTACTGGAGTGTAATAAAAACTTGAAATTTTGTGACTATAAAGTATAAAACTTCATATGGCCCTAACTTCTATACGGTGCATCCTACACCTGTCAAATTTTGCAACATTCAAATACTTGTAACTTTTTACTGGAGCGTAATAAAATCTTGAAATTTGTGACAATAAAGTACTCGAGCATCATATAAATTTAAGCTATCGCTCATAGTTATGCTACCCTTGAGTCCCAATTCAACCAGTGATAAAATTTCAAATGGCCCTAACATCTATACGATGCATCCTACACCTATCAAAGTTTGCAACATTCAAATGCTTGTAACTTTTTTTTTGAGTGTCATAAAACCTTTAAATTGTGTGACAATAAAGTACTCGAGCCTCTTATCAATTTCAGCTATCGCTCATAGCTATGCTACCCTTGAGTCCCAAATCAAACACTGATAAAACTTCAAATGGCCCTAACTTTTATACGGTGCGTCCTACACCTATCAAAGTTTGCAACTATCAAACGCTTGTAACTTTTTACTGGAGCGTAATAAAACCTTGAAATTTGGTGACTATAAGGTATAAAACTTCATATGGCCCTAACTTCTATACGGTGCATTTTATACCTGTCAAAGTTTGCAACATTCAAATACTTGTAACTTTTTACTGGAGCGTCATAAAACCTTGAAATGTTGTGACAATAAAGTACTCGGGCCTCTTATCAATTTAAGGTATCGCTCATAGCTATGCTACCATTGAGTCCCAAATCAAACACTGATAAAACTTCAAATGGCCCTAACTTCAATACCGCGCGTCCTACACCTATCAAAGTTTGCAACAATCAAATGCTTGTAACTTTTTACTGGAGCGTAATAAAACCTTGAAATTTTGTGACAATAAAGTATTCGTGCCTCTTGTCAATTTAAGCTATCGCATATAGCATGCTACTCTTGAGTCCCAAATCAAACACTGCTAAAATTTCAAATGGTCCTAACTTCTGTACGGTGCATCCTACACCTACCAAAGTGTGCAACTTTAAAATGCGTGTAACTTTTTACTGGAGCGTAATAAAATCTTGAAATTTGTGACAATAAAGTACTCGAGCATCATATAAATTTAAACTATCGCTCATAGTTATGCTACCCTTGAGTCCCAATTCAACCACTGATAAAATTTCAAATGGCCCTAACTTCTATACGATGCATCCAACACCGATCAAAGTTTGCAACATTCATATGGTTGTAAATTTTTACTGGAGCGTAATAAAACCTTGAAATTTTGTAACAATAAAGTACTCGTGCCTCTTGTCAATTTAAGCTATCGCACATATCATGCTACTCTTGAGTCCCAAATCAAACACTGCTAAAATTTCAAATGGTCCTAACTTCTGTACGGTGCGGCCTACACCTACCAAAGTGTGCAACATTCAAATGCGTGTAACTTTTTACTGGAGCGTAATAAAATCTTGAAATTTGTGACAATAAAGTACTCGAGCATCATATAAATTTAAGCTATCGCTCATAGTTATGCTACCCTTGAGTCCCAAATTAAACACTGATAAAACTTAAAATATCCCTAACTTTTATACGGTGCGTCCTACACATATCAAAGTTTGCAACAATCAAACGCTTGTAACTTTTTACTGGAGCGTAATAAAACTTTGAAATTTTGTGACTATAAAGTATAAAACTTCATATGGCCCTAACTTCTATACGGTACATCCTACACCTGTCAAAGTTTGCAACATTCAAATACTTGTAACTTTTTACTGGAGCGTAATAAAACCTTGAAATTTTGTGACAATAAAGTACTCGTGCCACTTGTCAATTTAAGCTATCCCTCATAGCATGCTACTCTTGAGTCCCAAATCAAACACTGCTAAAACTTCAAAGTCCCAAATGAAACACTGCTGAAACTTCAAATGGCCCTAACTTCTATACGGTGCTTCCTACACCTATCAAAGTTTGCAACATTCAAATGCTTGTAGCTTTTTACTTGAGCGTAATAAAATCTTGAAATTGTGACAATAAAGTACTCGAGACTCTTATAATTTTAAGCTATCGCTCAAAGTTATGCTAGCATTGAGTCCCAAATCAAACACTGATCAAATTTCAAATGGCCCTAACTTCTATACGATGCATCCCACACCTATCAACGTTTGCAACATTCAAATGCTTGTAACTTTTTACTGGAGCGTAATAAAACCTTTTAAATTTTGTGACAATAAAGTACTCGTGCTTCTTGTCAATTTAAGCTATCGCACATAGCATGCTACTCTTGAGTTCCAAATCAAACACAGCTAAAACTTCAAATGGCCCTAACTTCTCTACGGTGCATCCTACACCTATCAAAGTTTGCAACATTCAAATGCTTGTAACTTTTCACTGAAGCGTCATATCAAAGTTTGCAACATTCAAATGCTTGTAACTTTTCACTGGAGCGTAATAAAATCTTGAAATTTGTGACAATAAAGTCCTCGAGCCTCTTATCAATTTCAGCTATCGCTCATAGCTATGCTACCCTTGAGTCCCAAATCAAACACTGCTAAAACTTCAAATGGCCCTAACTTCTGTACGGTGCGTCCTATACCTATCAAAGTTTGCAACATTCAAATGCTTGTAACTTTTCACTGAAGCGTCATATCAAAGTTTGCAACATTCAAATGCTTGTAACTTTTCACTGGAGCGTAATAAAATCTTGAAATTTGTGACAATAAAGTACTCGAGCCTCTTTTCAATTTCAGCTATCGCTCATAGCTATGCTAACCTTGAGTCCCAAATCAAACACTGATAAAACTTAAAATATCCCTAACTTTTATACGGTGCGTCCTACACCTATCAAAGTTTGCAACAATCAAACGCTTGTAACTTTTTACTGGAGCGTAATAAAAACTTGAAATTTTGTGACTATAAAGTATAAAACTTCATATGGCCCTAACTTCTATACGGTGCATCCTACACCTGTCAAATTTTGCAACATTCAAATACTTGTAACTTTTTACTGGAGCGTAATAAAATCTTGAAATTTGTGACAATAAAGTACTCGAGCATCATATAAATTTAAGCTATCGCTCATAGTTATGCTACCCTTGAGTCCCAATTCAACCAGTGATAAAATTTCAAATGGCCCTAACATCTATACGATGCATCCTACACCTATCAAAGTTTGCAACATTCAAATGCTTGTAACTTTTTTTTGGAGTGTCATAAAACCTTTAAATTGTGTGACAATAAAGTACTCGAGCCTCTTATCAATTTCAGCTATCGCTCATAGCTATGCTACCCTTGAGTCCCAAATCAAACACTGATAAAACTTCAAATGGCCCTAACTTTTATACGGTGCGTCCTACACCTATCAAAGTTTGCAACTATCAAACGCTTGTAACTTTTTACTGGAGCGTAATAAAACCTTGAAATTTGGTGACTATAAGGTATAAAACTTCATATGGCCCTAACTTCTATACGGTGCATCTTATACCTGTCAAAGTTTGCAACATTCAAATACTTGTAACTTTTTACTGGAGCGTCATAAAACCTTGAAATGTTGTGACAATAAAGTACTCGGGCCTCTTATCAATTTAAGGTATCGCTCATAGTTATGCTACCCTTGAGTCCCAAATTAAACACTGATAAAACTTAAAATATCCCTAACTTTTATACGGTGCGTCCTACACATATCAAAGTTTGCAACAATCAAACGCTTGTAAGTTTTTACTGGAGCGTAATAAAACTTTGAAATTTTGTGACTATAAAGTATAAAACTTCATATGGCCCTAACTTCTATACGGTACATCCTACACCTGTCAAAGTTTGCAACATTCAAATACTTGTAACTTTTTACTGGAGCGTCATAAAACCTTGAAATTTTGTGACAATAAAGTACCCGGGCCTCTTATCAATTTAAGTTATCGCTCATAGCTATGCTACCATTGAGTCCCAAATCAAACACTGATAAAACTTCAAATGGCCCTAACTTCAATACGGCGCGTCCTACACCTATCAAAGTTTGCAACAATCAAATGCTTGTAACTTTTTACTGGAGCGTAATAAAACCTTGAAATTTTGTGACAATAAAGTACTCGTGCCTCTTGTCAATTTAAGCTATCGCACATACCATGCTACTCTTGAGTCCCAAATCAAACACTGCTAAAATTTCAAATGGCCCTAACTTCTGTACGGTGCGTCCTTCACCTATCAAAGTTTGCAACATTCAAATGTTTGTAACTTTTTACTCTAGCGTAATAAAATTTAGAAATTTTGTGACAATAAAAAAATCGAGCCTCTTATCAATTTAAGCTATCGCTCATAGCTATGCTACCCTTGAGTCCCAAATGAAACACTGATAAAACTTCAAATGGCCCTAACTTCAATACGGTGCATCCACACCTATCAAAGTTTGCAACAATCAAATGCTTGTAACTTATTACTGGAGCGTAAAATACCTTGAAATTTTGTGACAATAAAGTACTCGTGCCACTTGCCAATTTAAGCTATCGCTCATAGCATGCTACTCTTGAGTCCCAAATCAAACACTGCTAAAACTTCAAAGTCCCAAATGAAACACTGCTGAAACTTCAAATGGCCCTAACTTCTATACGGTGCTTCCTACACCTATCAAAGTTTGCAACATTCAAATGCTTGTAGCTTTTTACTTGAGCGTAATAAATTCTTGAAATTTGTGACAATAAAGTACTCGAGACTCTTATAATTTTAAGCTATCGCTCAAAGTTATGCTAGCATTGAGTCCCAAATCAAACACTGATCAAATTTCAAATGGCCCTACCTTTTATACGGTGCGTCCTACACCTATCAAAGTTTGCAACAATGAAACGCTTGTAACTTTTTACTGGAGCGTAATAAAACCTTGAAATTTTGTGACAATAAAGTACTCGTGCCTCTTGCCAGTTTAAGCTATCGCTCATAGCATGCTACTCTCCCTCTACTCTAGTCCCCAAGCAAACACTGCTAAAATTTCAAAGTCCTAAATGAAACACTGCTGAAACTTCAAATGACCCTAACTTCTATACGGTGCGTCCTACACCTCTCAAAGTTTGCAACATTCAAATGTTTGTAACGTTTTACTTGAGCGTAAGAAAATCTTGAAATTTGTGCCAATAAAGTACGCGAGCCTCTTATAATTTTAAGCTATCGCTCATAGTTATGCTACCCTTGAGTCCCAAATCAAACACTGATCAAATTTCAAATGGCCCTAACTTCTATACGATGCATCCCACACCTATCAACGTTTGCAACATTCAAATGCTTGTAACTTTTTACTGGAGCGTAATAAAACCTTTTAAATTTTGTGACAATAAAGTACTCGTGCTTCTTGTCAATTTAAGCTATCGCACATAGCATGCTACTCTTGAGTTCCAAATCAAACACTGCTAAAACTTCAAATGGCCCTAACTTTTATACGGTGCGTCCTACACCTATCAAAGTTTCCAACAATCAAACGCTTGTAACTTTTTGCTGGAGCGTAATAAAACTTTGAAATTTTGTGACTATAAAGTATAAAACTTCATATGGCCCTAACTTCTATACGGTACATCCTACACCTGTCAAAGTTTGCAACATTCAAATACTTGTAACTTTTTACTGGAGCGTCATAAAACCTTGAAATTTTGTGACAATAAAGTACCCGGGCCTCTTATCAATTTAAGTTATCGCTCATAGCTATGCTACCATTGAGTCCCAAATCAAACACTGATAAAACTTCAAATGGCCCTAACTTCAATACGGCGCGTCCTACACCTATCAAAGTTTGCAACAATCAAATGCTTGTAACTTTTTACTTGAGCGTAATAAAATCTTGAAATTTGTGACAATAAAGTAGTCGAGACTCTTATAATTTTAAGCTATCGCTCAAAGTTATGCTACCCTTGAGTCCCAAATCAAACAATGATCAAATTTAAAATGGCCCTACCTTTTATACGGTGCGTCCTACACCTATCAAAGTTTGCAACAATCAAACGCTTGTAACTTTTTACTGGAGCGTAATAAAACCTGGAAATTTTGTGACAATAAAGTACTCGTGCCTCTTGCCAGTTTAAGCTATCGCTCATAGCATGCTACTCATGAGTCCCAAAGCAAACACTGCTAAAATTTCAAAGTCCCAAATGAAACACTGCTGAAACTTCAAATGACCCTAACTTCAATACGGCGCGTCCTACACCTATCAAAGTTTGCAACAATCAAATGCTTGTAACTTTTTACTTGAGCGTAATAAAATCTTGAAATTTGTGACAATAAAGTAGTCGAGACTCTTATAATTTTAAGCTATCGCTCATAGTTATGCTACCCTTGAGTCCCAAATCAAACACTGATCAAATTTCAAATGGCCCTAACTTCTATACGATGTATCCCACACCTATCAACGTTTGCAACATTCAAATGCTTGTAACATTTACTGGAGCGTAATAAAACCTTGAAATTTTGTGACAATAAAGTACTCGTGCTTCTTGTCAATTTAAGCTATCGCACATAGCATGATACTCTTGAGTCATAAATCAAACACTGCTAAAACTTCAAATGGCCCTAACTTCTGTACGGTGCATCCTACAACTATCAAAGTTTACAACCTTCAAATGCTTGTAACTTTTTACTGAAGCGTCATATCAAGGTTTGCAACATTCAAATGCTTGTAACTTTTCACTGGAGCGTAATAAAATCTTGAAATTTGTGACAATAAAGTACTCGAGCCTCTTATCAATTTCAGGTATCGCTCATAGCTATGCTACCCTTGAGTCCCAAATTAAACACTGATAAAACTTAAAATATCCCTAACTTTTATACGGTGCATCCTACACCTATCAAAGTTTGCAACAATCAAACGCTTGTAACTTTTTACTGGAGCGTAATAAAACTTTGAAATTTTGTGACTATAAAGTATAAAACTTCATATGGCCCTAACTTCTATACGGTGCATCCTACACCTGTCAAAGTTTGCAACATTCAAATACTTGTAACTTTTTACTGGAGCGTCATAAAACCTTGAAATTTTGTGACAATAAAGTATCCGGGCCTCTTATCAATTTAAGTTATCGCTTATAGCTATGCTACCATTGAGTCCCAAATCTAACACTGATAAAACTTCAAATGGCCCTAACTTCAATACGGCGCGTCCTACACCTATCAAAGTTTGCAACAATCAAATGCTTGTAACTTTTTACTGGAGCGTAATAAAATCTTGAAATTTTGTGACAATAAAGTACTCGTGCCTCTTGTCAATTTAAGCTATCGCACATACCATGCTACTCTTGAGTCCCAAATCAAACACTGCGAAAATTTCAAATGGCCCTATCTTCTGTACGGTGCGTCCTACACCTACCAAAGTTTGCAGCATTCAAATGCTTGTAACTTTTTACTCTAGCGTAATAAAATTTAGAAATTTTGTGACAACAAAAAAATCGAGCCACTTGTCAATTTAAGCTATCGCTCATAGCATGCTATTCTTGAGTCATAAATCAAACACTGCTAAAACTTAAAGTCCCAAATGAAACACTGCTGAAACTTCAAATGGCCCTAACTTCTATACGGTGCGTCCTACACCTATCAAAGTTTGCAACATTCAAATGCTTGTAACTTTTTACTTGAGCGTAATAAAATTTTGAAATTTGTGACAATAAAGTACTCGAGATTCTTATAATTTTAAGCTATCGCTCATATGTAGTTATGCTACCCTTGAGTCCCAAATCAAACACTGTTCAAATTTCAAATGGCCCTAACTTTTGTACGGTGCGTCCTACACCTATCAAAGTTTGCAACATCAAATGCTTGTAACTTTTTACTGGAGCGAAATAAAACCGTGAAATTTAGTGACAATAAAGTACTCGTGCCTCTTGTCAATTTGAGCTATAGCACATAGCATGCTACTCTTGAGTCCCAAATCAAACACTGCTAAAACTTCAAATGGCCCTAACTTCTGTACGGTGCATCCTACACCTTTCAAAGTTTACAACATTCAAATATTTGTAAATTTTTACTGGAGCGTAATAAAATTTAGGAATTTTGTGACAATAAAAAACTCGAGCCTCTTATCAATTTAAGCTATCGCTCATTGTTATGCTACCCTTGAGTCCCAAATCAAACACTGATAAAACTTCAAATGGCCCTAACTTCTATACGATGCATCCCACACCTATCAAAGTTTGCAACATTCAAATGCTTGTAACTTTTTACTGGAGCGTAATAAAACCTTGAAATTTTGTGACAATAAAGTACTCGTGCCTCTTGTCAATTTGAGCTATAGGACATAGCATGCTACTCTTGAGTCCCAAATCAAACACTGCTAAAACTTCAAATGGCCCTAACTTCTCTACGGTGCAGCCTACACCTTTCAAAGTTTGCACCATTCAAATATTTGTAACTTTTTACTGGAGCGTAATAAAATTTAGGAATTTTGTGACAATAAAAAAGTCGAGCCTCTTATCAATTTAAGTTATCGCTCATAGCTATGCTACCATTGATTCCCAAATCAAACACTGATAAAACTTCAAATGGCCCTAAATTCAATACGGCGCGTTCTACACCTATCAAAGTTTGCAACAATCAAATGTTTGTAAGTTTTTACTTGAGCGTAATAAAATCTTGAAATTTGTGACAATAAAGTACTCGAGCGTCTTATAATTTTAAGCTATCGCTCATAGTTATGCTACCCTTGAGTCCCAAATCAAACACTGATCAAATTTCAAATGGCCCTAACTTCTATAGGATGCATCCTACACCTATCAACGTTTGCAACATTCAAATGCTTGTAACTTTTTACTGGAGCGTAATAAAACCTTGAAATTTTGTGACAATAAAGTACTCGTGCTTCTTGTCAATTTAAGCTATCGCACATAGCATGCTACTCTTGAGTCCCAAATCAAACACTGCTAAAACTTCAAATGGCCCTAACTTCTGTACGGTGCATCCTACACCTATCAAAGTTTGCAACATTCAAATGCTTGTAACTTTTCACTGAAACGTCATATCAAAGTTTGCAACATTCAAATGCTTGTAACTTTTCACTGGAGCGTAATAAAATCTTGAAATTTGTGACAATAAAGTACTCGAGCCTCTTATCAATTTCAGCTATCGCTCATAGCTATGTTACCCTTGAGTCCCAAATTAAACACTGATAAAACTTAAAATATCCCTAACTTTTATACGGTGCGTCCTACACCTATCAAAGTTTGCAACAATCAAACGCTTGTAACTTTTTACTGGAGCGTAATAAAACCTTGAAATTTGGTGACTATAAAGTATATAACTTCATATGGCCCTAACTTCTATACGGTGCATGCTATACCTGTCAAAGTTTGCAACATTCAAATACTTGTAACTTTTTACTGGAGCGTCATAAAACCTTGAAATTTTGTGACAATAAAGTCCTCGGGCCTCTTATCAAACACTGATAAAACTTCAAATGGCCCTAACTTCAATACGGCGCGTCCTACACCTATCAAAGTTTGCAAACCATTTCAAGGTTTTATTACGCTCCAGTAAAAAGTTACAAGCATTTGAATGTTGCAAACTTTGATAGGTGTGGGATGCATCGTATAGAAGTTGAAGTGTGAATCAGTGTTTGATTTAGGACTCAAGGGTAGCATAACTATGAGCGATAGCTTAAATTGATAAGAGGCACGAGTACTTTATTGTCACAAAATTTCAAGGTTTTATTACGTTCCAGTAATAAGTTACAAGCATTTGATTGTTGCAAACTTTGATAGGTGTAGGATGCACCGTATTGAAATTAGGGCCATTTGAAGTTTTATCAGTGTTTGATTTGGGACTCAAGGGTAGCATAGCTATGCGCGATAGCTTAAATTGATAAGAGACTCGAGTTTTTTATTGTCACAAAATCTCTAAATTTTATTACGCTCCAGTAAAAAGTTACAAACATTTGAATGTTGCAAACTTTGATAGGTGAAGGACGCACCGTACAGAAATTAGGGCCATTTGAAAATTTAGCAGTGTTTGATTTGGGACTCAAGAGTAGCATGCCATGTGCGATAGGTTAAATTGACAAGAGGCACGAGTACTTTATTGTCACAAAATTCCAAGGTTTTATTACGCTCCAGTAAAAAGTTACAAGTATTTGAATGTTGCAAACTTTGACAGGTGTAGGATGCACCATATAGAAGTTAGGGCCATATGAAGTTTTATACTTTATAGTCACCAAATTTCAAGGTTTTATTACGCTCCAGTAAAATGTTACAAGCGTTTAATTGTTGCAAACTTTGATAAGTGTAGGACGCACCGTATAAAAGTTAGGGCCATTTGAAGTTTTATTAGTGTTTGATTTGGGATTCAAGTGTAGCATAGCTATGAGCGATAGCTGAAATTGATAAGAGGCTCGAGTACTTTATTGCCACAGAATTTAAAGGTTTTATGACACTCCAAAAAAAATTAGAAGCATTTGAATATTGCAAACTTTGATAGGTATAGGATGCATCGTATAGAAGTTAGGGCCATTTGAAGTTTTATCAGTGTTTGATTTGGGACTCAAGGGTAGCATAACAATGAGCGATAGCTTAAATTGATAAGAGGCTCGAGTTTTTTATTGTCACAAAATTCCTAAATTTTATTACACTCCAGTAAAAAGTTAAAAATATTTGAATGTTGCAAACTTTGAAAGGTGTTGGATGCACCGTACAGGAGTTAGGGCCATTTGAAGTTTTAGCAGTGTTTGATTTGGGACTCAAGAGTAGCATGCTATGTGCTATAGCTCAAATTGACAAGAGGCACGAGTACTTTATTGTCACTAAATTTCAAGGTTTTATTATGCTCCAGTAAAAAGTTACAAGCATTTGAATGTTGCAAACTTTGATAGGTGTGGGATGCACCGTACCGGAGTTAGGGCCATTTGAAATTTTAGCAGTGTTTGATTTGGGACTCAAGAGTAGCATGCTACGTGCGATAGCTTCATTTACAAGAGGCTCGAGTACTTTATTGTCACAAAATTTCAAGGTTTTATTACGCTCCAGTAAAAACTTACAAGCATTTGAATGTTGCAAACTTTGATAGGTGTGGGATTCATCGTATTGAAGTTAGGGCCATTTGAAGTTTTATCAGTGTTTGATTTGGGACTCAAGGGTTGCATAGCTATGAGCGATAGCTTAAATTGATAAGAGGCTCGAGTTTTTTATTGTCACAAAATCTCTAAATTTTATTACGCTCCAGTAAAAAGTTACAAACATTTGAATGTTGCAAACTTTGATAGGTGAAGGACGCACCGTACAGAAATTAGGGCCATTTGAAAATTTAGCAGTGTTTGATTTGGGACTCAAGAGTAGCATGCCATGTGCGATAGGTTAAATTGACAAGAGGCACGAGTACTTTATTGTCACAAAATTCCAAGGTTTTATTACGCTCCAGTAAAAAGTTACAAGTATTTGAATGTTGCAAACTTTGACAGGTGTAGGATGCACCATATAGAAGTTAGGGCCATATGAAGTTTTATACTTTATAGTCACCAAATTTCAAGGTTTTATTACGCTCCAGTAAAATGTTACAAGCGTTTAATTGTTGCAAACTTTGATAAGTGTAGGACGCACCGTATAAAAGTTAGGGCCATTTGAAGTTTTTTTAGTGTTTGATTTGGGATTCAAGTGTGGCATAGCTATGAGCGATAGCTGAAATTGATAAGAGGCTCGAGTACTTTATTGCCACAGAATTTAAAGGTTTTATGACACTCCAAAAAAAATTAGAAGCATTTGAATATTGCAAACTTTGATAGGTATAGGATGCATCGTATAGAAGTTAGGGCCATTTGAAGTTTTATCAGTGTTTGATTTGGGACTCAAGGGTAGCATAACAATGAGCGATAGCTTAAATTGATAAGAGGCTCGAGTTTTTTATTGTCACAAAATTCCTAAATTTTATTACACTCCAGTAAAAAGTTACAAATATTTGAATGTTGCAAACTTTGAAAGGTGTTGGATGCACCGTACAGGAGTTAGGGCCATTTGAAGTTTTAGCAGTGTTTGATTTGGGACTCAAGAGTAGCATGCTATGTGCTATAGCTCAAATTGACAAGAGGCACGAGTACTTTATTGTCACTAAATTTCAAGGTTTTATTATGCTCCAGTAAAAAGTTACAAGCATTTGAATGTTGCAAACTTTGATAGGTGTGGGATGCATCGTATTGAAGTTAGGGCCATTTGAAGTTTTATCAGTGTTTGATTTGGGACTCAAGGGTTGCATAGCTATGAGCGATAGCTTAAATTGATAAGAGGCACGAGTACTTTATTGTCACAAAATTTCAAGGTTTTATTACGTTCCAGTAATAAGTTACAAGCATTTGATTGTTGCAAACTTTGATAGGTGTAGGATGCACCGTATTGAAGTTAGGGCCATTTGAAGTTTTATCAGTGTTTGATTTGGGACTCAAGGGTTGCATAGCTATGAGCGATAGCTTAAATTGATAAGAGGCTCGAGTTTTTTATTGTCACAAAATCTCTAAATTTTATTACGCTCCAGTAAAAAGTTACAAACATTTGATGTTGCAAACTTTGATAGGTGAAGGACGCACCGTACAGAAATAAGGCCATTTGAATTTTAGCAGCGTTTGATTTGGGACTCAAGAGTAGCATGCTATGTGCGATAGCTTAAATTGACAAGAGACACGAGTACTTTATTGTCACAAAATTTCAAGGATTTATTACGCTCCAGTAAAAGTTACAAGTATTTGAATGTTGCAAACTTTGACAGGTGTAGGATGCACCGTATAGAAGTTAGGGCCATATGAAGTTTTATACTTTATAGTCACCAAATTTCAAGTTTTTATTACGCTCCAGTAAGATGTTACAAGCGTTTAATTGTTGCAAACTTTGATAGGTGTAGGACGCACCATATAAAAGTTAGGGCCATTTGAAGTTTTATCAGTATTTGATTTGGGATTCAAGTGTAGCATAGCTATGAGCGATAGCTGAAATTGATAAGAGGCTCGAGTACTTTATTGTCACACAATTTAAAGGTTTTATGACACTCCAAAAAAAAGTTACAAGCATTTGAATGTTGCAAACTTTGATAGGTGTAGAAGGCATCGTATAGAAGTTAGGGCCATTTGAAGTTTTATCAGTGTTTGATTTGGCAATCAAGGGTAGCATAACAATGAGCGATAGCTTAAATTGATAAGAGGCTCGAGTTTTTTATTGTCACAAAATTCCTAAATTTTATTAAGCTCCAGTAAACAGTTACAAATACTTGAATGTTGCAAACTTTGAAAGGTGTAGGATGCACCGTACAGAAGTTAGGGCCATTTGAAGTTTTAGCAGTGTTTGATTTGGGACTCAAGAGTAGCATGCTATGTGCTATAGCTCAAATTGACAAGAGGCACGAGTACTTTATTGTCAAAAAATTTCAAGGTTTTATTACGCTCCAGTAAAAAGTTACAAGCATTTGAATGTTGCAAACTTTGATAGGTGTGGGATGCATCGTATAGAAGTTAGAGCCATTTGAAGTTTTATCAGTGTTTGATTTGGGACTCAAGGGTAGCATAACAATGAGCGATAGCTTAAATTGATAAGAGGCTCGAGTTTTTTATTGTCACAAAATTCCTAAATTTTATTACGCTCCAGTAAAAAGTTACAAATATTTGAATGTTGCAAACTTTGAAAGGTGTAGGATGCACCGTACAGAAGTTAGGGCCATTTGAAGTTTTAGCAGTGTTTGATTTGGGACTCAAGAGTAGCATGCTATGTGCTATAGCTCAAATTGACAAGAGGCACGAGTACTTTATTGTCACTAAATTTCAAGGTTTTATTACGCTCCAGTAAAAAGTTATAAGCATTTGAATGTTGCAAACTTTGATAGGTGTGGGATGCACCGTACAGGAGTTAGGGCCATTTGAAGTTTTAGCAGTGTTTGATTTGGGACTCAAGAGTAGCATGCTATGTGCTATAGCTCAAATTGACAAGAGGCTCGAGTACTTTATTGTCACAAAATTTCAAGGTTTTATTACGCTCCAGTAAACAGTTACAAGTGTTTGATGGTTTCCAACTTTGATAGGTGTAGGACGCACCGTACAAAAGTTAGGGCCATTTGAAATTTGATCAGTGTTTGATTTGGGACTCAAGAGTAGCATGGTATGTGCGATAGCTTAAATTGACAAGAGGCACGAGTACATTATTGTCACAATTTTCAAGGTTTTATGACGATCCAGTAAAAAGTTACAAGTATTTGAATGTTGCAAACTTTGACAGGTATAGGATGCACCATATAGAAGTTAGGGCCATATGAAGTTTTATACTGTATAGTCACCAAATTTCAAGGTTTTATTACGCTCCAGTAAAAAGTTACAAGCGTTTGATTTTTGCAAACTTTGATAGGTGTAGGGCGCACCGTATAAAAGTTAGGGCCATTTGAAATTTGATCAGTGTTTGATTTCGGACTCAAGGGTAGCATAACTATGAGCGATAGCTTAAAATTATAAGAGTCTCGAGTACTTTATTGTCACAAATTTCAAGATTTTATTACGCTCAAGTAAAAAGTTACATGTTGCAAACTTTGACAGGTATAGGATGCACCATATAGAAGTTAGGGCCATATGAAGTTTTATACTGTATAGTCACCAAATTTCAAGGTTTTATTACGCTCCAGTAAAAAGTTACAAGCGTTTGATTTTTGCAAACTTTGATAGGTGTAGGGCGCACCGTATAAAAGTTAGGGCCATTTGAAGTTGTATCAGTGTTTGAATTGGGACTCAAGGGTAGCATGTAGCATGAACTTTTGTGACAATAAAGTACTCGTGCTACTTGTCAATTTAAGCTATCGCTCATAGCATGCTACTCTTGAGTCCCAAATCAAACACTGCTAAAACTTCAAAGTCCCAAATGAAACACTGCTGAAACTTCAAATGGCTCTATACGGTGCGTCCTACACCTATCAAAGTTTGCAACATTCAAATGCTTGTCACTTTTTACTTGAGCGTAATAAAATCTTGAAATTTGTGACAATAAAGTACTCGAGACTCTTATAATTTTAAGCTATCGCTCATAGTTATGCTACCCTTGAGTCCGAAATCAAACACTGATCAAATTTCAAATGGCCCTAACTTTTGTACGGTGCGTCCTACACCTATCAAAGTGTGCAACATTCAAATATTTGTAACTTTTTACTGGAGCGTAATAAAATTTAGGAATTTTGTGACAATAAAAAACTCGAGCCTCTTATCAATTTAAGCTATCGCTCATTGTTATGCTACCCTTGAGTCCCAAATCAAACACTGATAAAACTTCAAATGGCCCTAACTTCTATACGATGCATCCTACACCTATCAAAGTTTGCAACATTCAAATGCTTGTAACTTTTTTTTGGAGTGTCATAAAACCTTTAAATTGTGTGACAATAAAGTAATCGAGCCTCTTATTAATTTCAGCTATCGCTCATAGCTATGCTACCCTTGAGTCCCAAATCAAACACTGATAAAACTTCAAATGGCCCTAACTTTTATACGGTGCGTCCTACAACTATCAAAGTTTGCAAGAATCAAACGCTTGTAACTTTTTACTGGAGCGTAATAAAACCTTGAAATTTGGTGACTATAAAGTATAAAACTTCATATGGCCCTAACTTCTATACAGTGCATCCTATACCTGTCAAGGTTTGCTACATTCAAATACTTGTAACTTTTTTCTGGAGCGTCATAAAACCTTGAAATTTTATGACAATAAAGTACTTTTATACGGTGCGTCCTACACCTATCAAAATTTGCAACAATTAAACACTTGTAACATCTTACTGGAGCGTAATAAAACCTTGAAATTTGGTGACTATAAAGTATAAAAGTTCATATATCCCTAACTTCTATACGGTGCATCCTACACCTGTCAAAGTTTGCAACATTCAAATACTTGTAACTTTTACTGGAGCGTAATAAAACCTTGAAATTTTGTGATAATAAAGTACTCGTGTCTCTTGTCAATTTAAGCTATCGCACATAGCATACTACTCTTGAGTCACAAATCAAACACTGCTAAAATTTCAAATGGCCCTAGCTTCTGTACGGTGCGTTCTTCACCTATCAAAGTTTGCAACATTCAAATGTTTGTAACTTATTACTGGAACGTAATAAAACCTTGAAATTTTGTGACAATAAATTACTCGTGCCACTTGTCAATTTAAGCTATCGCTCATAGCATGCTATTCTTGAGTCCCAAATCAAACACTGCTCAAACTTCAAAGTCCCAAATGAAACACTGCTGAAACTTCAAATGGCGCTAAGTTCTATACGGTGCGTCCTACACCTATCAAAGTTTGCAACTTTCAAATGCTTGTAACTTTTTACTTGAGCGTAATAAAATCTTGAAATTTGTGACAATAAAGGACTCGAGACTCTTATAATTTTAACCTATCGCTCATAGTTATGCTACCCTTGAGTCCCAAATCAAACACTGATCAAATTTCAAATGGCCCTAACTTTTATACTGTGCGTCCTACACCTATCAAAGTTTGAAACAATCAAACGCTTGTAACTTTTTACTGGAGCGTAGTAAAACCTTGAAATTTTGTGACAATAAAGTACTCGAGCCTCTTGTCAATTGAAGCTATCGCACATAGCATGCTACTCTGGAGTCCCAAATCAAACACTGCTAAAATTTCAAATGGCCCTAACTCCTGTACGGTGCGTCCCACACCTATCAAAGTTTGCATCATTCAAATATTTGTAACTTTTTACTGGAGCGTAATAAAATTTAGAAATTTTGTGACATTAAAAAATACGAGCCTCTTATCAATTTAAGCTATCGCTCATTGTTATGCTACCCTTGAGTCCCAAATCAAACTCTGATAAAACTTCAAATGGCACTAACTTCTATACGATGCATCCTACACCTATCAAAGTTTGCAATATTAAAATGCTTGTAACTTTTTTTTGGAGTGTCATAAAACCTTTAAATTGTGTGAAAATAAAGTACTCGAGCCTGTTATCAATTTCAGCTATCGCTCATAGCTATGCTACACTTGAATCCCAAATCAAACACTGATAAAACTTCAAGTGGCCCTAACTTTTATACGGTGCGTCCTACACTTATCAAAGTTTGCAACTATTAAACGCTTGTAACATTTTACTGGAGCGTAATAAAACCTTGAAATTTGGTGACTATAAAGTATAAAACTTCATATGGCCCTAACTTATATACGATGCATCCTACACCTATCAAAGTTTGCAACATTCAAATGCTTGTAACTTTTTTTTGGAGTGTCATAAAACCTTTAAATTGTGTGACAATAAAGTACTCGAGCCTCTTATCAATTTCAGCTATCGCTCATAGCTATGCTACACTTGAATCCCAAATCAAACACTGATAAAACTTCAAATGGCCCTAACTTTTATACGGTGCGTCCTACACCTATCAAAGTTTGCGACAATTAAACGCTTGTAACATCTTACTGGAGCGTAATAAAACCTTGAAATTTGGTGACTATAAAGTATAAAACTTCATATGGCCCTAACTTCTATACGATGCATCCTACACCTGTCAGAGTTTGCAACATTCAAATACTTGTAACTTTTACTAGAGCGTAATAAAACCTTGAAATTTTGTGACAATAAACTACTCGTGTCTCTTGTCAATTTAAGCTATCGCACATAGCATACTACTCTTGATTCCCAAATCAAACACTGCTAAAATTTTAAATGGCCCTAACTTCTGTACGGTGCGTCCTTCACCTATCAAAGTTTGCAACATTCAAATGTTTGTAACTTTTTACTGGAGCGTAATAAAATTTAGAGATTTTGTGACAATAAAAAACTCGAGCCTCTTATCAATTTAAGCTATCCCTCATAGCTATGCTACCCTTGAGTCCCAAATCAAACACTGATCAAATTTCAAATGGCCCTAACTTTTATACGATGCATCCCACACCTATCAAAGTTTGCAACATTCAAATGCTTGTAACTTTTTACTGGAGCGTAATAAAACCTTGAAATTTTGTGTCCCAAATCAAACACTGCTAAAATTTCAAATGGCCCTAACTCCTGTACGGTGCGTCCTACACCTATCAAAGTTTGCATCATTCAAATATTTGTAACTTTTTACTGGAGCGTAATAAAATTTAGAAATTTTGTGAGAATAAAAAATGCGAGCCTCTTATCAATTTAAGCTATCGCACATTGTTATGCTACCTTTGAGTCCCAAGTCAAACACTGATGAAACTTCAAATGGCCCTAACTTCTATACGATGCATCCACACCTATAAAAGTTTGCAACCTTCAAATGCTTGTAACTTTTTACTGGAGCGTAATAAAACCTTGAAATTTTGTGACAATAAAGTACTCGTGCCTCTTGTCAATTTGAGCTATAGCAGATAGCATGCTACTCTTGAGTCCCAAATCAAACACTGCTAAAACTTCAAATGGCCCTAACTTCTGTACGGTGCATCCTGCACCTATCAAAGTTTGCAACATTCAAATATTTGTAACTTTTTTCTGGAGCGTAATAAAATGTAGGAATTTTGTGACAATAAAAAACTCGAGCCTCTTATCAATTTAAGCTATCGCTCATAGCATGCTACTCTTGAGTCCCAAATCAAACACTGATAAAACTGCAAATGGCCCTGACTTCCATACGATGCATCCTACACCTATCAAATTTGCAACATTCAAATGCTTGTAACTTTTTTTTGGAGTGTCATAAAACCTTTAAATTGTTTGACAATAAAGTACTCGAGCCTCTTATCAATTTCAGCTATCGCTCATAGCTATGCTACACTTGAATCCCAAATCAAACACTGATAAAACTTCAAATGGCCCTAACTTTTATACGGTGCGTCCTACACCTATCAAAGTTTGCAACAATTAAACGCTTGTAACATTTTACTGGAGCGTAATAAAACCTTGAAATTTGGTGACTATAAAGTATAAAACTTCATATGGCCCTAACTTCTATACGGTGCATCCTACACCTGTCAAAGTTGGCAACATTCAAATACTTGTAACTTTTTACTGGAGCGTAATAAAACCTTGAAATTTTGTGACAATAAAGTACTCGTGCCTCTTGTCAATTTAAGCTATCGCACATAGCATGCTACTCTTGAGTCCCAAATCAAACACTGCTAAAATTTCAAATGGCCCTAACTTCTGTACGGTGCGTCCTTCACCTATCAAAGTTTGCAACATTCAAATGTTAGTAACTTTTTACTGGAGCGTAATAAAATTTAGAGATTTTGTGACAATAAAAACCTCGAGCCGCTTAGCAATTTAAGCTATCGCTCATAGCATGCTACTCTTGAGTCCCAAATCAAACACTGCTAAAATTTCAAATGGCCCTAATTTCTGTACGGTGCGTCCTACACCTATCAAAGTTTGCAACATTCAAACGTTTGTAACTTTTTACTGGAGCGTAATAAAATTTAGAAATTTTCTGACAATAAAAAACTCGTGCCTCTTGTCAATTTAAGCTATCGCACATAGCATGCTACTCTTGAGTCCCAAATCAAACACTGCTAAAATTTCAAATGGCCCTAACTTCTGTACAGTGCGTCCTACACCTATCAAAGTTTGCAACATTCATATGCTTGTAAATTTTTACTGGAGCGTCATAAAATCTAGAAACTTTGTGACAATAAAGTACTCGTGCCTCTTATAAATTTAAGCAATCGCATAGCTATGCTACCCTTGAAACCCAAATCAAACACTAATAAAACTTCAAATTGCCGTAACTTCAATACGGCGCGTCCTACACCTATCAAAGTTTTCAACAATCAGATGCATGTAACTTATTACTGGAGCGTAATAAAACCTTGAAATTTTGTGACAATAAAGTTCTCGAGCTTCTTGTCAATTGAAGCTATCGCACATAGCATGCTACTCTTGAGTCCCAAATCAAACACTGCTAAAATGTCAAATGGCCCTAACTCCTGTACGTGCGTCCTACACCTATCAAAGTTTGCAACATTCAAATGCTTGTAACTTTTTACTTGAGCGTAATAAAATCTTGAAATTTGTGACAATAAAGTACTCGAGACTATTATAATTTTAAGCTATCGCTCATAGTTATGCTAAACTTGAGTCCCAAATCAAACACAGATCAAATTTCAAATGGCCCTAACTTTTATACGGTGCGACCTAAACCTATCAAAGTTTGAAACAATCAAACGCTTGTAACATTTTACTGGAGCGTAATAAAACCTTGAAATTTTGTGACAATAAAGTACTCGTGCCTCTTATCAATTTAAGCTATCGCTCATAGCTATGCAACCCTTGAGTCCCAAATCAAACACTGATAAAACTTCAAATGGCCCTAACTTCTGTACGGTGCGTCCTTCACCTATCAAAGTTTGCAACATTCAAATGCTTGTAACTTTTTACTGGAGCGTAATAAAACCTTGAAATTTTGTGACAATAAAGTACTCGTGCCTCTTGTCAATTTGAGCTATAGCACATAGCATGCTACTCTTGAGTCCCAAATCAAACACTGCTAAAACTTCAAATGGCCCTAACTTCTGTACGGTGCATCCTACACCTATCAAAATTTGCAACATTCAAATGCTTGTAACTTTTTTTTGGAGTGTCATAAAACCTTTAAATTGTTTGACAATAAAGTACTCGAGCCTCTTATCAATTTCAGCTATCGCTCATAGCTATGCTACACTTGAATCCCAAATCAAACACTCGTAAAACTTCAAATGGCCCTAACTTTTATACGGTGCGTCCTACACCTATCAAAGTTTGCAACAATTAAACGCTTGTAGCATTTTACTGGAGCGTAATAAAACCTTGAAATTTGGTGACAATAAAGTATAAAACTTCATATGGCCCTAACTTCTATACGGTGCATCCTACACCTGTCAAAGTTGGCAACATTCAAATATTTGTAACTTTTTATTGGAGCGTAATAAAACCTTGAAATTTTGTGACAATAAAGTACTCGTGCCTCTTGTCAATTTAAGCTATCGCACATAGCATGCTACTCTTGAGTCCCACATCAAACACTGCTAAAATTTCAAATGGCCCTAACTTCTGTACGGTGCGTCCTTCACCTATCAAAGTTTGCAAAATTCAAATGTTTGTAACTTTTTAGTGGAGCGTAATAAAATTTAGAGATTTTGTGGCAATAAAAAACTCGAGCCGCTTATCAATTTAAGCTATCGCTCATAGCTATGCTACCCTTGAGTCCCAAATCAAACACTGATAAAACTTCAAATGGCCCTAACTTCAATACGGTGCATCCTACACCTATCAAAGTTTGCAGCAATCAAATGCTTGTAACTTATTACTGGAGCGTAATAAAACCTTGAAATTTTGTGACAATAAAGTACTCGTGCCTCTTGTTAATTTAAGCTTTCGCTCATAGCATGCTAGTCTTGGGTCCCAAATCAAACACTGATCAAATTTCAAATGGCCCTAATTTTTATACGGTGCGACCTACACCTATCAAAGTTTGAAACAATCAATCGCTTGTAACTTTTTACTGTAGCGTAATAAAACCTTGAAATTTTGTGACAATAAAGTTCTCGAGCCTCTTGTCAGTTGAAGCTATCGCACATAGCATGCTACTCCTGGTTCCCAAATCAAACACTGCTAAAATTTCAAATGGCCCATACTCCTGTACGGTGCATCCTACACCTATCAAAGTTTGCAACATTCAAATGCTTGTAACTTTTTACTTGAGCGTAATAAAATCTTGAAATTTGTGACAATAAAGTACTCGAGACTCTTATAATTTTAAGCTATCGCTCATAGTTATGCTACCCTTGAGTCCCAAATCAAACACTGATAAAACTTCAAATGGCCCTAACTTCTATACGATGCATCCCACACCTATCAAAGTTTGCAACATTCAAATGCTTGTAACTTTTTACTGGAGCGTAATAAAACCTTGAAATTTTGTGACAATAAAGTACTCGTGCCTCTTGTCAATTTGAGCTATCGCACATAGCATGCTACTCTTGAGTCCCAAATCAAACACTGCTAAAACTTCAAATGGCCCTAACTTCTGTACGGTGCGTCCTTCACCTATCAAAGTTTGCAACATTCAAATGTTTGTAACTTTTTAGTGGAGCGTAATAAAATTTAGAGATTTTGTGACAATAAAAAACTCGAGCCGCTTATCAATTTAAGCTATCGCTCATAGCTATGCTACCCTTGAGTCCCAAAACAAACACTGATAAAACTTCAAATGGCCCTAACTTCAATACGGTGCAACCTACACCTATCAAAGTTTGCAGCAATCAAATGCTTGTAACTTATTACTGGAGCGTAATAAAACCTTGAAATTTTGTGACAATAAAGTACTCGTGCCACTTGTCAATTTAAGCTATCGCTCATAGCATGCTACTCTTGACTCCCAAATCAAACACTGCTAACATTTCAAATGGCCCTAACTTCTGTACGGTGCATCCTACACCTATCAAAGTTTGCAACATTCAAATGTTTGTAACTTATTACTGGAGCTTAATAAAATTTAGAAATTTTGTGACAATAAAAAACTCGTGCCTCTTGTCAATTTAAGCTATCGCACATAGCATGCTACTCTTGAGTCCCAAATCAAACACTGCTAAAATTTCAAATGGCCCTAACTTCTGTACGGTGCGTCCTTCAGCTATCAAAGTTTACATTCAAATATTTGTAACATTTTACTGGAGCGTAATAAAATTTAGAAAATTTGTGACAATAAAAAACTCGAGCCTCTTATCAATTTAAGCTATCGCTAATAGCTATGCTTGAGTCCCAAATTAAACACTGATAAAACTTCAAATGGCCCTAACTTCTATACCGTGTGTCCTACACCTATCAAAGTTTGCAACAATCAAATGCTTGTAACTTTTTACTGGAGCGTAATAAAACCATGAAATTTTGTGACAATAAAGTACTCGAGCCTCTTGTCAATTGAAGCTATCGTACATTGCATGCTACTCTTGAGTTCCAAATCAAACACTGCTAAAACTTCAAATGGCCGTAGCTTCTGTACGGTGCATCCTACACCTATCAAAGTTTGCAACATTCATATGCTTGTAAATTTTCACTGAAGCGTCATATCAAAGTTTCCCACATACAAATGCTTGTAACTTTTTACTGGAGCGTCATAAAACCTTGAAATTTTGTGACAATAAAGTACTCGAGCCTCTTATCAATTTAAGTTATCGCTCATAGCTATGCTACCCTTGAGTCCCAAATCAAACACTGACAAAACTTCAAATGGCCCTAACTTCAATACGGTGCATCCTACACCTATCAAAGTTTGCAACAATCAAAGGCTTGCAACTTATTACTGGAGCGTAATAAAACCTTGAAATTTTGTGACAATAAAGTACTCGTGCCTCTTTCAATTTAAGCTATGGCACATAGCATGCTCCTCTTGAGTCCCAAATCAAACACTGCTAAAATTTCAAATGGCCCTAACTTTTGTACGGTGCGGCCTATACCTATCAAAGTTTGCAACAATCAAATGCTTGTAACTTTTTACTGGAGCGTAATAAAACCATGAAATTTTGTGACAATAAAGTACTCGAGCCTCTTATCAATTTATCGCTCATAGTTATGCTACCCTTGAGTCCCAAATGAAAAACTGTTAAACTTCAAATGTCCCTAGCTTCTATACGGTTCGTCCTACACCTATCAAAGTTTGCAACATTCAAATGCTGCTAACTTTTTACTGGAGCGTAATAAAATCTTGAAATTTTGTGACAATAAAGTACTCGAGCTTCTTATCAATTTAAGCTATCGCTCATATCTATGCTACCCTTGAGTCCCAAATCAAACACTGATAAATCTTCAGATGGCCCTAACTTTTATATGGTGCGTCCTACACCTATCAAAGTTTTGCAACAATCAAACGCTTGTAAATTTTTATTGGAGCGTAATAAAACTTTGAAATTTGGTGACAATAAAGTACTCGAACGGCTTATCAATTTAAGCTATCGCTCATAGCTATGCTACACTTTTTTTAATTCCCTCTATTTCATACATCTGTCACCATTATATTGACACCTAGTACATGATTTGACAATTTGTTTGGATATTAATATTAAAAACACATTTTGTCCAGTGCCAAGAAGTGATATAACAAAAATTATTTACATTAATTATAATAGTTCACTATAATTATATTATAACAATTTATGATCAATAATTTATAATACTATTACTAATATGTGTAGTCTGGATTTCCTAGTTTATTAGGTCGTTTGGACGAGTTCTCTTTAAACGCGCATGGTGGTTTCTTCTAGATGTAGCAACTCGTTTATTTCTTCTTTATTATGCCCATGCAGTGTATCGTAGTGTCTTGTGGATATATTCTTTATTTCTTCGTCAATTCTTGTCATATTTGGTTTGCGGTGTATATCTTCATTTGTTGTATACCAACCAGACTTTATGACAACTCTTAATATTCTAGATTGCAGTCTTTGAATTTTTTGTATGTGTGACCGCTTTGCCGTTCCCCATACTTGGAGTCCGTACGTCCAAATTGGCTTTATTACATACTTGTATAGCAGCAACTTGTTGTTAATTGTGAGTTTAGATTGGTTACCCATTAACCAATATAGTTGCCTAAATTTTTCTTTTATTTGTTTCGTTTTTTGTTTGATGTGGTAGTGCTAATTTAGTTTTGAGTCCATGTGTATACCAAGGTAATTAGTTGTAGACCCTATTTTTATATCTTTATTGTTTATTTTAATAGGTATTGGGTTAAATTTTGTTTTAGTTTGTAAAAATTATTTGTAGTCTTATCTTCATTAATTGTCAAGCACCACTTATCAAACCATTCCTTAACATTCTCTGTGTATATCTGCAGATTTGCAGTCGCAGTATTTAGATTTTTGTCAGATGCTAAGAGGATTGTGTCGTCAGCAAAGGTAGCAATTGTGGTATTCAGTTCTTTTGGAAGTGGTATATCTGATGTAAATATTACACATAGCAGTGGTCCTAAAACACTCCCTTGAAGTACTCCAGCTGTTGTAAGATGTATAGACGAACACTCTTCATTATATTAGAATGTCGTTTTCTGATTTGGTATAATTGTTTTATTGTCAAGGGTCTGGCTAAGTATATCATGTAATAGTTTTTCAGCAACTTTAGAGATTATGGGAAGTAGGCTAATTGGTCTATACGAAGAAGCAGTTGTAGCCTCTTTCCCTGCTTCTATAGTGCAATAATTTCAGCAACTTTCCATACTTTGGGAAAATATTGTAGTCGGAACATTGAGTTGATAACATTCCTTAAGTAGTTATAAACTATAGTAGGTAGCTCAGCGAGAGCTTTTCCTGTTAACATATCGTATCGTGGTGCTTTTTTGTGGTTTATTCGTTTTTTAATGCAATTAATTATTTCTGTTGTGTTTGTTTTCTTAATTTCGGTTGTAATGTCTATATTTAAGTAATTGCGTGTTTCAATATATTTATCTTCGTCATTTGATAGGCTTTTTTCAATCATTTAGCCAATGTAGTTGCTTTTTCTTCATTGGTAGTAGCCCATGAGTTGTCATCTTTCCGTAGTGGTGATACCTTATCTGAGTTTTTAATTTCTTTGTGCATTTCCATAATGAGTAGCTCGTATCCTGGGTAGGCGTCAAGTTTTTTAGGTAATTTTCAACTTCTATATTTTGTCTTTTAGTTAATATTTTCTTGAGTTCTTTGCAGGCTATATTTAAATTGTGTTTATCCTCAGGCGATCTAGTTAGCTGCCACCTCTTTATCAGCTTTCTCTTCTCAATAATTTGCTTTCTTATGAAAATATCCGTTGTAGGTTTATTTGTTCTAAATTTATGGTGTTGGCTTGATTTGATTCCTGCGTCTAGGACCATATCGTTGGTGTGGATAATGGCACGTTCAATGTCTAATTGTGTTTTCAGTGTGATAGACGTCTTCAGTTGATTTTCAATATGCTGTCTATACTCATTCCAGTTTGTTTTGTGGTTAAAAATCAAAGCTATTGGTTCTATGGGTTTGATGTCAGTTGTGTAGTCAAGTATTATCGGAGAGTGGTCTGAAGAAAGTTAAAAACAAGCTTTAATTTTTAATTGGTTTCACTTTATATTTTTTGTTATGCTGAATTCGATTATATCTGGTATCTTTTTCCTATCTGTTGGCCAGTATGTGGGTTCACCTGAGCTTAAAAATCTGCAGTTTATAGCATTAATCAGATTTCGTCCTTTTTTTATTGGTTAGCCTAGATCCCCAGTCAGTGTGTTTTGCATTCAGATTTCCAGCTGCAAAGAATCTTACGCCAAGCGTCTTTATGTAGTCATCATATTGATCCGTCGTTATTAGGTGTCTGCGGGGGATTGTAAACTGAGGAGATGAGTATTGTCCCACTCGCATCCTCAATTTGCACAGTAGTGGATTGAATATGAGGTGTTGCATATGGTTGCCGTTCAGTATGTTTTAATAGTGAATTTATTAAGATAACTGTACCACCACGAGCTTTACCATCAGAATGATTTGTCACATAAATTTTATAACCAGGAAATACTAAATAGCTTTTGTTCGTAACATGTGTTTCTGAAACTGGAGCTAACTATATCAGTTTCCTTGTCAGACAAAAATTGATCCAACTCAAGATAATTTTTTCTTAGGCCATTTGAATTCCAGGCTACAATTAGTAAACTATTACTTTCGTGCATTTAAGCTTGTTAGTAACATTGTAATGATATTCATCATATTAGTCATTTGAGTGATTTCACCATGTCTTTAAGTTCATTAATATCACTATCATTTGAATTTTTTGTATTTTCTTCTACTCTCCTAGTTTAACTACTGATCCATCCATATTTTTGGTCTGAAGTAATAATGGATCCTTTCTGCGTAAAGATGGAAACCTTTGAATCTTTATGGCTTTGTATATTTCACAGCCTTTGTAGTTTGCAGTATGATTTCCGCCACATAGGGCACATTTGCTTTCAGCTGCGTTGGTTATTTTTTTTTTTACATTCACTTGTTAGATGCTTTCCAGCGCATTTCACGCATACTGGATCCCTTGTACAGTAGTTTTTTGTATGTCCGTATTTTTGGCATTTAGTGCATTGCGCGACGTCTCTTTTATGACGAGGTGCCTCAAAAACTACTATGCAATGCATTAATTTGTTAATGCTATAAATATCATTATTTTTAGTATTTGTTTCCAGTTCTATGCTAAACAGTGGTAGCGGTTTTTTTGTTGTCCGTTGAGTTATGTTAGTTATGTTTAAAACTTTGTGACCGTTTTCACCACGCTCATTTTTAATTTCTTCTTGGTCTGCGGAGGGGTGCATATTGCGAAGAATGACTTTGAAACCTCTTTCATTTTTGGATTTAAATGTGTGCAGCTCCTTACCTTTTTGCTTTAGCATTTGGAATATTTTTGTGTACGAGGTGTGATCAAAAAAGAACCGTTATTGTGTGATCAAAAATAAAGTATTTATTTATTCATCAACAACTATCTTGCCCCCTCTAAAGTAATTCCCCTCAGATATAATACACTTATGCCAGCGTTTTTTTCAATCCTCGAAACACTTCTGAAATCCTTTTTTTGGTATCGCCAACAGCTCCTGTTTCGATTTTTCTTTTATCTCCTCAATCGTAGCAAAACGCTTTCCTTTCATCGGTGTCTTCAGTTTTGGAAAGAGAAAAAGTCAGCGGGGGCCAAGTCCGGTGAATACGGTGGTTGAGGCATGATAACGGTTTTGTTTTTGGCCAAAAACAGCTCCTGAGCGATGTCCATGCGACGTTGTTTTTGCTCAAAATTGAGCAATTTTGGAACAATCTTCGCTGCCGCACGTTTCATGCCTAAAACATCCGTAAAAGTTGTTTGGCATATGCCAAAATCATCAGCAACCTCTCTGATAGTGATTAGACGATTATCCAAAATCATTTTCTTCACTGCGTTAATGTTTTCATCGGTTGTTGATGTGCTCGGGCGACCAGGACGAGCATCGTCATTGACATCTTCTCGGCCTTCCTTAAACCGGTTATACCACAATTGAACTTATGTCCTGCTCATAGTAGACTCGCCAAAGGCCACAGTCACCATTTCAAATGTCCTTCCGCATTTAATTTCATTTTTTACACAAAACTCAATACAGTTTCTTTGATCCATTTTTTCGAATAGTACAAAATCGAAGAGCACACCAAAACACGACTAACCTTTTTATCTGTCAAAAACAAACTGACAATCCAAAATGTTTGGTATTGCCAACATATATAACAGACATGTGTACCAACATAAAAATAAAAAAAAGTGCGAACATCGAACATACGTAACTCACGAAAAGATGAAAATTACGGTTATCTTTTGATGACACCTCGTATGTTTCCGAGCCATTCGATTGAGCTCGTACTTCATTGTTTGTTAATATTTGAAATATGAAGTTACTGTATGCAACAGCGGTAAGCGCATTTTTTAACGTCTTTATGCATTCTCCGCCTTGTACGTATATAGGGGGTGGTTTGTTAAACTTTTTTTTCCGTACTAGTGGTTTTTTCTTTTTCGGACTCATTTTGACAACTTGTCCGCTGTGCGAGGGCTCAGCAAGTTCGTCATCATCAACGGTCCAAGCAGCAAATCGTTTTTTCTTTCTGAAGTAGTATCGCTCAACCAGTAGTTTGATAACTTACTTTGGCTTGGGGTTTTTGCTATTTTTTGCTTTTTGTTAGTGTTGGGCGTTCTTTTCGCTTTATCTGTCGTGGGTGAGGTTCGTGCTCTCTTTGGTAGCGATTGCAGTTGACTTACCTGCACGCCTTTTGGTGGAATTTCCACACAGGCAGAAGAACATATTGATGTCGCAGTTGTAGTCGAGAATGTAGTTGTTGTACCGTACGTAGAGAAGGCAGATGTTGTTGTTGCTGACGAATTTGTTGTAGTTGTCGCACAATCCACAGCTATACTGGAGCAGGACATTATTGGAGGTTTGACATCTGCACTCCACGAAGAGTTTAGTGACTCGCTCATAGATCTCGTTCTCTCCCAAGGGGGAGAGCGCTGCACACGATTACCGACTATACTTTGTTTATTAGTTTTTTAAAAATTTTATTTATTATTATTTTTGCTATATTTTAATCTTATTTATGTATGTATGTAAAATATCACGAAAAACAAAATTTTTTGGTGTGGTAACTCTAATCACTTATTATGGCCAGAGTCCACTGTGGCAACACCAAACAAAACCGGGATTATTTTATTTGTTGTCTCTCTCAACTTTTAACTCATATATGTATATAACTGTTCCTTTGTTTGTTTGATAGTTTATTTAACACTTTTAATAAATTTCAAATTAGTTATTATAAGTATTTATATTATCTAAACAGAACTAGACACTTTCTTGAAAATTGCACTTTCGTTTAGCGTCTTTTTCGCGGGTTTTGTAAAATTTGGTTTTAAACAACGAAAAATGTCACTAGGCCGGAGCTTGTGTGATTACACGTCCGTTTAGTTACACGACCGTTTTAACATATGCTACCCTTGAGTCCCAAATCAAACACTGCTAAAACTTCAAATGGTCCTAACTTCTATACGGGGCATCCTACATCTACCAAAGTTTGCAACATTCAAATGTTCGTAACTTTTTAATGGAGCGTAATAAAATTTTGAAATTTTATGACAATAAAAAACTCGAGACTCTTATCAATTTAAGCTATCGCTCATAGCTATGCTCCCCTTCAGTCCCAAATGAAACACTGCTAAAACTTCAAATGGCTCTAACTTCTATACGGTGCGTCCTATACCTATCAAAGTTTCCAACATTCAAATGGTTGTAACTTTTAACTGGAGCTTAATAAAATTTTGAAATTTTGTGACAATAAAGTACTCGAGCCTCTTATCAATTTAATCTATCGCTCATAGTTATGTAGCCTTGAGTCCCAAATGAAATACTGCTCAAACTTCAAATGGCCCTAACTTATATACGGTGCGTCGTACACCTATCAAAGTTTGCAACATTCAAATGCTTGTAACTTTATACTGGAGCGTCGAAAAAACTTGAAGTTTTGTGACAATTAAGTACTCGAGCCTTTTGTCAATTTAAGCTATCGTTCATAGCTATGCTACCCTTGAATCCCAAATCAAACACTGCTAAAACTTCAAATGGCCCTAACTTCTTTTAAGTGCGTCCTACACCTATCAAAGTTTGCAACATGTATATGTTTGTAACTTTTTACTGGAGCGAAATAAAATTTAGAAATTTTGTGCCAATAAAAAACTCGAGCCTCTTATCAATTTAAGCTATCGCTCAAAGCTATGCTACCTGTATCAAATGCAACCATGCATTTGAGTTTTCGCACATTGCGAAAATAGGTTCAGCGAGTATTTTAAAGTTTAGTTCGTTTCTGACGATGGAGCTGTGCGGTTGTGCCAATGGGGCAGTGCGTGAGAGCACAAGGAGCAGTGCGGTGCAATCTATGTGCAGCGAGCAATCTATGGGCGGTGCAATCTATGTGCAGCGAGCAATCTATGGGCGGTGCAATCTATGTGCAGTGAGCCAGGAGAGCGGTGCGGAGCAGGGGAGCTTATACAGAGCCTATACACAGGAGCAAGTATGAGCGGTGCCACAGGTATTCGAGAGCATAGTCACGTTTAGATTATATACGCTGACTATTTATGTTCACATTGCATTATACATTATATATATACATAAACGTACCTATTTACACATCCATATGCAGGTCCGTTCATGCATATGAGAGCAATTGAGCTAAACGCGCAAGAGCTTGTGCATATTCACTAACTGTATAAACTCGTACATATATACATGTATCGCATACATCCGATTTATTGTTGAGCCACATATGTATGTGCATAATTATAAGAGCAATAAAAAGTGGTTTTTCATATGCTTTTCCACTTAAAACAATTGTGTTTTTATTTAAGTTGGATTGCAGTAAGTATTGCCATTGTTTCATTGTCGATTCGATACATTGGTCCATGTCGAGCCGGATCGTACCAGTGATCTATGCAATACAGCAAGTATGGTGCGATGCATGTGAATATGTACATATATTAAGTAGAGCTATAAGTAATTATGTGCGAAATGAAATTGCGAATTTAATTTAGGCATTCATTTGAGATGACGTCAGAGCAATGTAAAAGCAGATCGCATATACATGCGTATTTTTGTAGTATTAAGTACCTATATACATAAATTAAGTGCAAAACTTAATTGCGCCTTTATTTTAAGCGTTCCTATGAAATCACAGCAGATTCTATGTAAACGCAGATCGTATATGCATGCATGTATGCATGTATGTGCGATTGTGTACTGGCAGGGTAGGTAATAGCTATTTCTTTCCTTTGAATTCCTTTGATCCGTTGTGCCTGCTGGAAGGAAAAAGAGAGCAAGTGCAAAGCGCTAGAGGAGCATCAACTGCTGAATGCGCAATACGCATTCGGAACATATAATATGGTATGTGAGCAGAGCGATGAGAGCACAGGCAGGTACAGAACGAAATAGACTAAATTTCAAGAAATAAATAAATTATAGAACAATAAGGTAAAATACAGTCCACGGAGTTATAGGAGCAGATCTAACACTGCAATGCTAAAAAATAATAAACGAAGGGCGTATGTATGTGCTCAAAGCACATACGACAAATTGGTATAGTGCATCGGGCTTGAGCAAATAAAAATTATATTATGAGGAAAGCTAAAAGAATTTAGGGGTGAGTGTAATGTGCGCAGCAGACACAGTGCGAGTTTTGTGCAGAGAATATGCGCAGGCAAGCACTATGCGACGCAGCCATAGACTTGCGCAGTATGCTGCGCTATGGCTGCCGCCTTGCTGGCGGCCGACAGTAAGGCGGCGTGTCTGCTGAAAGTATTGTGCAAAGAGCTGAATGTCTTGTGCAAATGAACGAATAAATTAATGTAGTTATTCGTCTCAAAATTTAAATATGAGCGAAATTATGTGCAAATGAGCGAATAGACCAGTGCGGTTATGCGACTGAAAAATTAAATATGATCCAGCGAAAATTATGTGCAAATGAGCGAATAGACCAGTGCGGTTATGCGACTGAAAAATTAAATATGATCCAGCGAAAATTATGTGCAAATGAGAGAATAGGCCAGTGCGGTTATTCGTCTCAAAATTTAGTTATGAGCGAGCGAAAATTATGTGCAAATGAGCGAATAAACCAGTGCGGTTATTCGACTCAAAATTTAGTTATGAGTTAGCGAAAATTATGTGTAAATGAGCGAATAAGCCAATGCGGTTATTCGTCTTAAAATTTAAATATGAGCGAGCGAAAATTATGTGCAAATGAAAGAATAGACTAAATAGACTAGTGCAGTTATTCGTCTCAAAATTTAGTTATGAGCGAGCGAAAATTATGTGCAAATGAGCGAATAAACCAGTGCGGTTATTCGTCTCAAAATTTAGTTATGAGCGAGCGAAAATTATGTGCAAATGAGAGAATAGACCAGTGCGGTTATTCGTCTCAAAATTTAGTTATGAGCGAGCGAAAATTATGTGGAAATGAGCGAATAAACCAGTGCGGTTATTCGTCTCAAAATTTAGTTATGAGCGAGCGAAAATTATGTGCAAATGAGAGAATAGACCAGTGCGGTTATTCGTCTCAAAATTTAGTTATGAGCGAGCGAAAATTATGTGAAAATGAGCGAATAAACCAGTGCGGTTATTCGTCTCAAAATTTAGTTATGAGCGAGCGAAAATTATGTGCAAATGAGAGAATAGACCAGTGCGGTTATTCGTCTCAAAATTTAGATATGAGCAAGCGAAAATTATGTGGAAATGAGCGAATAAACCAGTGCGGTTATTCGTCTCAAAATTTAGTTATGAGCAAGCGAAAATTATGTGCAAATGAGCGAGTAAACCAGTGCGGTCATTCGACTCAAAATTTAAAATTTGAGCGAGGATTGGTGCAAATAATTTCGTGCTAGTGAGCGAATTAACCAATTTGGTTATTCGGCTCAAAAATTATATAAGAGCGAACATTGGTGCAAATAATTTCGTGCTTGTGAGCGAACTAACCAATGTGGTTATTCGGCTCAAAAAATTATATAAGAGCGAGCATTGGTGGAAATAATTTCGTGCTAATGAGCGAATTAACCAATGTGGTTATTCGGCTCAAAAATTATATAAGAGCGAGCATTCGTGCAAATAATTGCGTGCTAGTGAGCGAATAAACCAATGTGGTTATTCGGCTCAAAAAATTATATAAGAGCGAGCAATGGTGCAAATAATTTCGTGCTAATGAGCGAATTAACCAATGTGGTTATTCGGCTCAAAAATTATATAAGAGCGAGCATTGGTGCAAATAATTGTGTGCTAGTGAGCGAATAAACCAATGTGGTTATGCGGCTCAAAAATTATATAAGAGCGAGCATTGGTGCAAATAATTGCTTGCTAGTGAGCGAACTAACCAATGTGGTTATGCGGCTCAGGAAATTAAACAATAGCGTGCTTTAGTGCTGAGCTTGTGTGCTAAGTGGGTGAAGAAACCAGTGCTGTTATTCGACTCAAAAATTTTAAAGCACAAAAATGCAGTGTTAGCACGGCTGCAGAAGGAACAAGGAGGAAACAGTTTTTTCTTCTTTCAAAATTAGTTAATTTTTCTTCTTTTCAACAACAACAGAGCAACAATAACAGAGCAACACCAACAGAGAAAAATAACAGAGCAACGACAAGATGAGCTACGGGCAACACCAGTCTGCCTACAAAGCCATCCGAAGAGCAGCAGAGTACGTCATAGCTGACTAGTTTGGGCGACTAGGGTTTGATGAAGCCAAGGTGCGTTTGATTCGTTTGGAGCAACAGTGGGAGCGTTTTAATGAGCTCCATGAAGAGTTAGCATCCCGAGCGAAGCGAGACGAGAGCGCCGATCTAGACAGATCAATGGAGCGAGCAGAGCGCCGGTACTTCGGAGCGAGCGGTGCTCTGAAGGGTAAAACTGAGCAAGTGGGCGCAGCAAGAAACGCAGAGCATTAAAAAAAAGAGCGAGAATGATTATTTAGAGACAGAGTTTTGGGTGCTACCGAGAGAATGTACTGGTGCCCAGTTTTGCCAGCAAGAGATTTAGTGGAGATACCCATGCATTTTAAGAATGAGGGTTTATGGGCGGATCCTGAGTTTTGGAAGGCGAGACCAGTCGAGCTACTGTTAGGAGCAAATATGGTGGGCACAACCCTGTGAGAGAGATGAGAGGTAGGAAGTGGAGCAAAATTTTATGGAGACTTATACTAGAGATGAAACAGGGCGTTGTATTGTGACAATTCCAGTGAAAGAGACGGTGCAAGGTCTAGGCACTTCAAAGGCAATAGCATTGCGCAGGTTTATGTACTTGGAGCGGAAATTAGAGAAAGACTCAGAGCTGAGAGAGCAATACGTAGAATTCATGAGAGAGTATGAGAGATTAGCTTAGAGCTAGCTGCCAAACGAATCGTGGCATATCTCTGAACCATGTGCAATGTTTAGGCGATAAGTTTCAAAAGGATCTTTACGAAATTGTCATGAGATTTACGCGTCATAAGTTTGTGATATGTGTAGTCATCAAGAAGATGTTCCGACAACTACGTGTTGTCGAAAGGCAATGAAATTTGAAAGAATCTTTTGGCGAGAGCAATACCCAAGAGCAGCGGACATCATAGAGGGTGACTTCTATATGGATGACTGTACTACAGGCGCAGGATCTGATCAAGAAGCAATAGTGCTCGCGAAAGAGACAGACACTGTCCTAAAAGGCGGCGGTTTCGAGCTGTGCAAATGGAAGTCGAACTCAAAAAGATTTCTCAGGGCTATGAGAGCGGAGAGAGAAGAAGAGATGTTATTCCCGAGAGAAGACGAGATGTCAGTGCTAGGGCTGAAATGGCTGATAGAAGAAGACAAAAATTCACCCTTGTGATGAAGACTCCAGCATTGCGAGAGAGCTACTTTGTAATAAGCTCTGGTTATATGGACCGGAGTGGTTACGTAAATCAGAAATCAGCTGGCCAGCCAACATTTTTGAGCCGGAAAAACCAACGAAAGGGCTTAACGAGCTGGGAGCGTATCACGTGAAATATTCACGCGAGTTTTTGCAAATATTTATACCGAGCAGGGGCAAGAGCATGGCGCAGTTTGACTATGCGCGAAGTCTAGAGAAGAGCATCAACATATTGAGCTACATAATCAGGTTTGTGCGAAGGGCAAGGCACAGAAAGAGGAGGCGCAGAACTCGGCACAACAACCGAGTAGAGCAAGCGCCAACAGTGGAAGAGAAATGTGAAGCAACGGAATTCCTGCTTAAGCAGGCGCAGGAGAGCGATTTCAGACAAGAGATAGACAAACTAAGAGAGATTGGGCAGGTGCAAGAAGGGAGCAAAATTAGTGCGTTGAATCCAATAATGGACAGCAAGGGCCTATTGAGAGCGGGCGGGCGATTGGGGAGATCAGAAGAAGCCTATGAGATGATGCTTCCGGTGATAGTGAACGATGGTTCTCGAACAGCATGGCTGATAATGGACGACGCTCATCGTATGACTAAGCATGGTGCTGTGCAAGTGATTATGCATTCATCAGACAAAAGTTTTGGATTCCAAAACTACGCAGCCAATTAAGAGCTTTTCTCCACAAGTGCGTGGTGTGCGCGCGATATAATCGCCGATTTGAGCAACAGCTGATGTCTGAATTGCCAGGTGACAGGGTGCAAGTGGGCAAGCCTTTTTTATACAGGTATTGATTGCGCAGGTCCTTTTAGAGCAAAGGGAGTGCAAAGAGCAGGAGAGCGAATGAGGGAGCGTAAGTGATGGGTGGCTATATTTGTTTGCCTAAAAACAAAGGCCATTCATATTGACATTGTTTTTGATTTAACCTCTACAGACTTTATTGCTTGTTATGAGCGCTTTATTTGCAGAAGAGGGAGATGTGAGCGAATATACAGTGACAATGGTACATCATGTGTAGGGGCGGCAAGGGAGCTGAGAAGAGCACCGGAGAGCTGGCAAGTAAGAGATGTTTTTGAGCATATGAGCAACAAGGAGACAGAATGGGTATTCATGACGCCAGCAGCACCGCATAATGGCGGAATATATGAAGCTACTGTGAAGTCAATGAAGTACCACCTCACGCGCATTGCTGAGCAAAAGATTTTAACACAAGAGTAGTTATCTACCCTCCTAGTAGAGATCGAAGCAATTTTGAACTCAAGGTCTTTGACACCTTGAGTGATGATGCGGAAGATATTCAGGCCTTGACGCTAGGGCATTTTTTGATAGGGGAGCCATTGATGATTCCCTTACCATTCGTGAGCGAGCAGCAGTCAAACATGAAAGGAGCAAGTTTTTGGAGAGCACGTCAGAAAATAATTGAGCATTTCTGGAAGAGATGGAGAGAGGAATATTTGACGGCGCTGCAAGAGCGTAAAAAATTGCGCAGAGAACGAGAGCCAATGAGCCTGGATCAATTAGTGCTGATCAAGAGTGAACTTTTTCCGCCAGCGCAATGGGCTTTGGGCTTAGTGAGCTAATAAGGAGCCGAGATGGTATAATATGTTCAGTCATTGTGCAGACGGCCACAAACCGTCTGACAAGGCCTGTTCAGAAGATATGTGTGCTTCCAATAGACCCGAGCGAATAGAGGGCGGCTTTATAAAAGCAAAGACAAGAGGTCCTTCTCTTAATCGCGGGGACTGTATCAAATGCAACCATGCATTTGAGTTTTCGCACATTGCGAAAATAGGTTCAGCGAGTATTTTAAAGTTTAGTTCGTTTCTGACGATGGAGCTGTGCGGTTGTTCCAATGGGGCAGTGCGTGAGAGCACAAGGAGCAGTGCGGTGCAATCTATGTGCAGCGAGCAATCTATGTGCAGTGAGCCAGGAGAGCGGTGCGGAGCAGGGGAGCTTATACAGAGCCTATACACAGGAGCAAGTATGAGCGGTACCACAGGTATTCGAGAGCATAGTCACGTTTAGATTATATACGCTGACTATATTTATGTTCACATTGCATTATACATTATATAAATACAGAAACGTACCTATTTACACATACATATGCAGTTCCGTTCATGCATATGAGAGCAATTGAGCTAAACGCGCAAGAGCTTGTGCATATTCACTAACTGTATATACTCGTACATATATACATGTATCGCATACATGCCGATTTATTGTTGAGGTACATATGTATGTGCATAATTATAAGAGCAATAAAAAGTGGTTTTTCATATGCTTTTCCACTTAAAACAATTGTGTTTTTATTTAAGTCGGATTGCAGTAAGTAGTAGTTTCATTGTCGATTCGATACACTACCCTTGAGTCCCAAATCAATCATTAATAAAACTTCAAATGGCCCTAACTTCAATACGGTTCGTCCTACACCTATCAAAGTTTGCAACAATCAAATGCTTGTTACTCTTTACTGGAGCGTAATAAAACTGAAATTTTGTTACAATAAAGTACTCGTGCCTCTTGTCAATTTAAGCTATAGCTCATAGTATGCTACTCTTGAGTCCCAAATCAAATACTGCTAAAACTTCACATGGCCCTAACTTCTGTACGGTGCGTCCTATACCTATCAAAGTTTGCAACGTTCAAATACTTATAACTTTTTACTGAAGCGTCATAAAACTTTGAAATTTTGTGACAATAAAGTACTCGATCCTCTCGTCAATTTAAGCAATCGCTCATTGCTATGCTACCCTTGAGTCCCAAATCAAACAATGATAAAACTTCAAAAGGCCCAACTTCTATACGGTGCGTCCTACTCCTATCAAAGTTTGCAACATTCCATTGCTTTGTAACTTTATACTGGAGCGTCATAATATCTTGAAATTTAGGGAAAATAAAGTACTCGAGCCGCTTATCAATTTAAGCTATCGCTCATAGCTATGCTACCCTTGAGTCCCAAATCAAACACTGATAAAACTTCAAATTGCCCTAACTTCAATACGGTGCATCCTACACCTATCAAAGTTTGCAACAATTAAATGCTTGTAACTTTTTAATGGAGCGTAATAAAACCTTGAGATTTTGTAACAATAAAGTACTCGTGCCTCTTGTCAATTTGAGCTATCGCACATAGCATGCTACTCTTGAGTCCCAATGCAAACACTGCTAAAACTTCAAATGGCCCTAACTTATATACGGTGCGTCCTATACCTATCAAACTTTGCAACATTCAACTGCTTGTAACTTTTTATTGAAGCGTTATAAAACTTTGAAAGTTTGTGACAATAAAGTACTCGAGCCTCTAGTCAATTTAAGCAATCGCTGGTAGCTATGCTACCCAAATCAAACACTGCCAAAACTTCAAATGGCCATAACTTCTATACGGTGCGTCCTACACCTATCAAAGTTTGCAACATTCAAATGGTTGTAACTTTATACTGGAGCGTTAAAAAAACTTGAAATTTTGTGACAATAAAGTATAAAACTTTAAATGGCCCTTACTTCTATACGGTGCATCCTACACCTGTCAAAGTTGCTCATAGCTATGCTAACCTTGAGTCCCAAATCAAGCACTGATAAAACTTCAAATGGCCCTAAATTATATTCGGTGCGTCCTACACTTATCAAAATTTGCAACTTTCAAATGCTTGTAACTTTATACTGGAGCGTCAAAAAAACTTGAAATTTTGTGACAATAAATTACTCGAGCCTCTTGTTAATTTAAGCAATCGCTCGTAGCTATGCTACCCTTGAGTCCCAAACCAAACACTGCCAAAACTTCAAATGGCCCTAACATCTATACGGTGCGTCCTACACCTGTCAAAGTTTGCAACATTCAAATACTTGTAACTTTTTACTGGAGCGTCATAAAACCTTGAAATTTTGTGCCAATAAAGTACTCGCGCCTCTTATCAAATTAAGCTATCGCTCATAGCTGTGCTACCCTTGAGTCCCAAATCAAACACTGATAAATTTTTAAATGGCCCTAACTTCTGTACGGTGCATTCAACACCTATCAAATTTGCAACATTAAAATGCTTGTAACTTTTTACTGGAGCGTCATTAAATTTAGAAATTTTGTGACAATAAAGTACTCGTGCCTCTTATCAATTTAAGCTCTCGTTCATAGCTATGCTACCCCTGAGTCCCAAATCAAACACCGCTAAAACTTTAAATGGCCTTAACTTTTGTATGGTGCGTCCTATACCTATCACAGTTTGCAACATTCAACTGCTTGTAACTTTTTATTGAAGCGTCATAAACCTTAGAAATTTTGTGACAATAAAGTAATCGGGCCACTTATCAATTTAAGCAATCGCTCGTAGCTATGCTACACTTGAGTGCCAAATCAAACACTGCTAAAACTTCAAATGTCCCTAACTTCTGTACGGTGCGTCCTATACCTATCAAAGTTTGCAACATTCAAATGATTGTATCTTTTTACTGAAGCGTCATAAACCGTTGAAATTTTGTAACAATAAAGTACTCGTGCCTCTTGTCAATTTAATATGTCGCTCATAGCAAGCTACTCTTGAGTCCCAAATCAAGCACTGCTAAAACTTCAAATGGCCCTAACTGCTGTATGGTGCGTCCTATACCTATCAAAGTTTGCAACATTCAAATGATTGTATCTTTTTACTGAAGCGTCATAAAACTTTGAAATTTTCTGACAATAAAGTACTCGAGCCTCTTGTCAATTTAAGCAATCGCTCATAGCTATGCTACCCTTTAGTCCCAAATGAAACACTCATTAAACTTCAAATGGCCCTAATTTCTATACGGTGCGTCCTACACCTATCAAAGTTTGCAACATTCAAATGCTTGTAACTTTATACTGGAGCGTTTAAAAAACTTGAAATTTTGTGACAATAAAGTATAAAACTTCAAATGGCCCTAACTTCTATACGGTGCATCCTACACCTGTCAAAGTTGCTATGCTAACCTTGAGCCCCATATCAAACAATGATAAAACTTCAAATGGCCCTAACTTCTATACGTTGCGTCCTACACCTATCAAAGTTTGCAACATTCAAATGCTTGCAACTTTTTATTGGAGCGTCATAAAATCTTGAAATTGTTGAAAATAAAGTACTCGAGCCTCTTATGTATCAATTTAAGCTATCGCTCATAGCTATGCTAACCTTGAGTCCCAAATCAAACACTGATAAAACTTCAAATGGCCCTAACTTCAATACAGTGCGTCCTACACCTATCAAAGTTTGCAACAATCAAATGCTTGTAACTTTTTACTGGAGCGTAATAAAACTTTGAAGTTTTGTGAGAATAAAGTACTCGAGCCTCTTGACAATTTAAGCTATGGCTCATAGCTATGGTACCCTTGAGTCCCAAATCAAACACTGATAAAACTTCAAATGGCCCTAACTTCAATACGGTGCGTCCTACACCTATCAAAGTTTGCAACAATCAAATGCTTGTAACTTTTTACTGGAGCGTAATAAAACTTTGAAGTTTTGTGACAATAAAGTACTCGAGCCTCTTGTCAATTTAAGCTATCGCTCATAGCTATGCTACCCTTGAGTCCCAAATCAAACACCGCTAAAACTTCAAATGGCCCTAACTTCTAAATGGTGCATCCTATACCTACCATAGTGTGCAACATTCAATTGCTTGTAACTTGTTACTGGAGCGTCATAAAACCTTGACCTTTTCTGACAATGAAGTACTCGAGCCTCGTGTCAATTTAAGCAATCGCTCATAGCTATGCTACCATTGAGTCCCAAATCAAACACTGATAAAACTTCAAATGGCCCTAATTTCTAAACGGTTCGTCCTACACCTATCAAAGTTTGCAACATTCAAATGCTTTGTAACTTTTATACTGGAACTTCCAAAAATCTTGAAATTTTGTGACAATAAAGTACACGAGCCTCTTGTCAATTTGAGCTATCGCTCATAGCTATGCTACCCTTGAGTCCCAAGTCAAACACCGCTAAAAGTTCAAATGGCCCTAACTTCTATATGGTGCATCCTGTACCTACCAAAGTTTGCAACATTCAATTGCTTGTAACTTGTTACTGGAGCGTCATAAAACCTTTAAATTTTCTGACAATGAACTACTCGAGTGTCTTATCAATTTAAGTTATCGCTCAAAGCTATGCTACCCTTGAGTCCCAAATCAAACAATAATAAAACTTCAAATGGCCCTAACTTCTATACGTTGCGTCCAACACCTATCACAGTTTGCAACATTCAAATGCTTGTAACTTTTTACTGGAGCGTAATAAAATTTAGAAACTTTGTGACAATAAAAAACTCGAGCCTCTTATCAATTTAAGCTATCGCTCATAGCTATGGTACCCTTGAGTCCCAAATCAAACACTGATAAAACTTCAAATTGCCCTAACTTCAATACGGTGCGTCCTACACCTATCAAAGTTTGCAACATTCAAATGCTTGTAACTTTTTACTGAAGCGTCATAAAACTTTGAAATTTTGTGACAATAAAGTACTCGAGCCTCTTGTCAATTTAAGCTATCGCTCATAGCTATGCTACCCTTGAGTCGAAAATCAAACACGGCTAAAACTTCAAATGGCCCTAACTTCTATATGGTGTATCCTATACCTACCAAAGTTTGCAACATTCAAATGCATGTAACTTTTTACTGGAGGGTCATAAAATCTTGAAATTTTGTTGAAAATATAGTACTCGAGCCTCTTATCATTTTCAGTTATCGCTCATATCAATGCTACCCCTGAGTCCCAAATCAAACACTGATAAAACTTCAAATTGCCCTAACTTCAATACGGTGCGTCCTACACCTATCAAAGTTTGCAACATTCAAATGCTTGTAACTTTTTACTGAAGCGTCATAAAACTTTGAAATTTTGTGACAATAAAGTACTCGAGCCTCTTGTCAATTTAAGCTATCGCTCATAGCTATGCTACCCTTGAGTCGAAAATCAAACACGGCTAAAACTTCAAATGGCCCTAACTTCTATATGGTGTATCCTATACCTACCAAAGTTTGCAACATTCAAATGCATGTAACTTTTTATTGGAGCGTCATAAAATCTTGAAATTGTTGAAAATAAAGTACTCGAGCCTCTTATGTATCAATTTAAGCTATCGCTCATAGCTATGCTAACCTTGAGTCCCAAATCAAACACTGATAAAACTTCAAATGGCCCTAATTTCAATACGGTGCGTCCTACACCTATCAAAGTTTGCAACAATCAAATGCTTGTAACTTTTTACTGGAGCGTAATAAAACTTTGAAGTTTTGTGAGAATAAAGTACTCGAGCCTCTTGTCAATTTAAGCTATCGCTCATAGCTATGCTACCCTTGAGTCCCAAATCAAACACTGCTATAACTTCAAATGGCCCTAACTTCTATATGGTGCGTCCTATACCTACCAAAGTTTGCAACATTGAATTGCTTGTAACTTTTTACTGGAGCGTCATAAAACCTTGAAATTTTCTGACAATGAAGTACTCGAGCGACTTATTAATTTAAGTCCCAAATCAAACAGTGATAAAACTTCAAATGGCCCTAACATTTATTCGGTGCGTCCTACACATATCAAAGTTTGAAACAATGAAACGCTTGTAACTTTTTACTGGAGCGTAATAAAACCTTGAAATTTGGTGACAATAAAGTATAAAACTTCAAATGGTCCTAACTTCTATACAATGTATCCTACACCTGGCAAAGTTGCTCTTGGCTATGCTAACATTGAGTCCCAAATCAAACACTGATAAAACTTCAAATGGCCCTAACTTCTGTAAGTTGCGTCCTATACCTATCAAAATTTGCAACATTCAAATTCTTGCAACTTTTTACTGGAGCGTCATAAAACCTTGAAATTTTGTGACAATAAAGTACTCGAGCCTCTTGACAATTTAAGCTATGGCTCATAGCTATGGTACCCTTGAGTCCCAAATCAAACACTGATAAAACTTCATATGGCCCTAACTTCAGTACGGTGCGTCCTACACCTATCAAAGTTTGCAACAATCAAATGCTTGTAACTTTTTACTGGAGCGTAATAAAACTTTGAAGTTTTGTGACAATAAAGTACTCGAGCCTATTGTCAATTTAAGCTATCGCTCATAGCTATGCTACCCTTGAGTCCCAAATCAAACACCGCTAAAACTTCAAATGGCCCTAACTTCTATATGGTGCATCCTATACCTACCATAGTGTGCAACATTCAATTGCTTGTAACTTGTTACTGGAGCGTCATAAAACCTTGACCTTTTCTGACAATGAAGTACTCGAGCCTCGTGTCAATTTAAGCAATCGCTCATAGCTATGCTACCCTTGAGTCCCAATTCAAACACTGATAAAACTTCAAATGGCCCTAATTTCTAAACGGTTCGTCCTACACCTATCAAAGTTTGCAACATTCAAATGCTTTGTAACTTTTATACTGGAACTTCCAAAAATCTTGAAATTTTGTGACAATAAAGTACACGAGCCTCTTGTCAATTTGAGCTATCGCTCATAGCTATGCTACCCTTGAGTCCCAAGTCAAACACCGCTAAAAGTTCAAATGGCCCTAACTTCTATATGGTGCATCCTATACCTACCAAAGTTTGCAACATTCAATTGCTTGTAACTTGTTACTGGAGCGTCATAAAACCTTTAAATTTTCTGACAATGAACTACTCGAGTGTCTTATCAATTTAAGTTATCGCTCAAAGCTATGCTACCCTTGAGTCCCAAATCAAACAATAATAAAACTTCAAATGGCCCTAACTTCTATACGTTGCGTCCAACACCTATCACAGTCTGCAACATTCAAATGCTTGTAACTTTTTACTGGAGCGTAATAAAATTTAGAAACTTTGTGACAATAAAAAACTCGAGCCTCTTATCAATTTAAGCTATCGCTCATAGCTATGGTACCCTTGAGTCGAAAATCAAACACGGCTAAAACTTCAAATGGCCCTAACTTCTATATGGTGTATCCTATACCTACCAAAGTTTGCAACATTCAAATGCATGTAACTTTTTACTGGAGTGTCATAAAATCTTGAAATTTTGTTGAAAATATAGTACTCGAGCCTCTTATCATTTTCAGTTATCGCTCATATCAATGCTACCCCTGAGTCCCAAATCAAACACTGATAAAACTTCAAATGGCCCTAACTTTTGTACGGTGCGGCCTATACCTATCAAGGTTTGCAACATTCAAATGCTTTCAACTTTTTACTGGAGCGTCATAAAATCTTGAAATTTTGTGACAATAAAGTATTCGAGCCTCTTGACAATTTAAGCTATCGGTCATAGCTATGCTACGCTTGAGTCCCAAATCAAACACTGATAAAAGTTCAAATGGCCCTAATTCTATACGGTGCGTCCTACATCTATCAAAGTGTGCAACATTCAATTGCTTGTAACTTTTTACTGGAGCGTCATAAAACCTTGAAATTTTCTGGCAATGAAGTATTCGACCGTCTTATCAATTTAAGTTATCGCTCATAGCTATGCTACCCTTGAGTCCCAAATCAAACAATGATAAAACTTCAAATGGCCCTAGCTTCTGTACGGTGCGTCCTATACCTATCAAGGTTTGCAACATTCAAATGCTTGTAACTTTTTACTGGAGCGTCATAAAATCTTGAAATTTTGTGAGAATAAAGTACTCGTGCCTCTTATCAATTTAAACTATCGCTCATAGCTATGCTACCCTTGAGTCCCAAATCAAACACCGCTAAAACTTCAAATGGGCCTAACTTCTATATGGTGCATCCTATACCTACCAAAGTTTGCAACATTCAATTGCTTGTAACTTGTTACTGGAGCGTCATAAAACCTTGAAATTTTCTGACAATGAAGTACTCGAGCGTCTTATCATTTTAAGTAATCGCTCATAGCTATGCTACCCTTGAGTCCAAATCAAACAATGATAAAACTTCAAATGACCCTAACTTCTATACGTTGCGTCCTACACCTATCACAGTTCGCAACATTCAAATGCTTGTAACATTTTATGGACCGTCATAAAATCTTGAAATTTTGTTGAAAATAAAGTACTCGAGACTCTTATCATTTTCAGTTATCGCTCATAGCAATGCTACCCCTGAGTCCCAAATCAAACACCGCTAAAACTTCAAATGGCGCTAACTTATATATGGTGCATCCTATACCTACCAAAGTTTGCAACATTCAAATGCTTGTAACTTTATACTGGAGCGTCAAAAAAACTTGAAATTTTATGACAATAAAGTACTCGAGCCTCTTGTCAATTTAAGCTATCGCTCATAGCTATGCTACCCTTGAGTCCCAAATCAAACACTGCTAAAACTTCAAATGTTCCTAACTTCTGTACGGTGCGTCCTATACCTATCAAAGTTTGCAACATTCTAATGCTTGCAACTTTTTACTGAAGCGTCATAAAACCTTGAAATTTTCTGGCAATGAAGTATTCGACCGTCTTATCAATTTAAGTTATCGCTCATAGCTATGCTACGCTTGAGTCCCAAATCAAACAATGATAAAACTTCAAATGGCTCTAACTTCGATACGTTACGTCCTACACCTATCAAAGTTTGCAGCATTCAAATGCTCGTAACTTTTTACTGGAGCGTCATGAAATCTTGTAATTTTGTTGAAAATAAAGTATACGAGCGTCTTATCAATTTAAGCTATCGCACATAGCTATGCTACCCTTGAGTCCCAAAGGAAACACTGCTAAAACTTCAAATGGCCCTAACTTCTGTACGGTGCGGCCTATACCTATCAAAGTTTGCAACATTCAAATGCTTGTAACTTTTTATTGGAGCGTAAAAAAATCTTGAAATTTTGTGACAATAAAGTACTCGAGCATCTTATCAATTTAAGGTATCGCTCATAGCTATGCTACCCTTGAGTCCCAAATCAAACACTGATAAAACTTCAAATGGCCCTAACTTCTGTACGGTGCGGCCTATACCTATCAAGGTTTGCAACATTCACATGCTTGCAACTTTTTACTGGAGCGTCATAAAACCTTGAAATTTTGTGACAATAAAGTACTCGTGCCTCTTATCGATTTAAACTATCGCTCATAGCTATGCTACCCTTGAGTCCCAAATGAAACACTGCTAAAATTTCAAAAGGCCCTAACTTCTGTACGGTGCGTCCCATACCTATCAAAGTTTGCAACATTCAAATGCTTGTAACTTTTTACTGAAGCGTCATAAAACTTTGAAATTTTGTGAAAATAAAGTACTCGAGCCTCTTGTCAATTTAAGCTATCGCTCATAGCTATGATACTCTTGAGTCCCAAATCAAAAGCGCTAAAACTTCAAATGGCCCTAACTTTTATATGGTGCCTCCTATATCTACCAAAGTTTGCAACATTCAATTGCTTGTAACTTGTTACTGGAGCGTCAAAAAAACTTGAAATTTTGTGACAATAAAGTACTCGAGCCTCTTGTCAATTTAAGCTCTTGCTTGAGTCCCAAAGGAAACACTGCTAAAACTTCCAATGGCCCAACTTCTATACGGTGCGTCCTACACCTATCAAGTTTGCAACATTCAAATGCTTGTAACTTTTTACTGGAGCGTAAAAAAATATTGAAATTTTGTGACAATAAAGTACTCGAGCATATTATCAATTTAAGCTATCGCTCATAGCTATGCTACCCTTGAGACACAAATCAAACACTGATAAAACTTCAAATGGCCCTAGCTTCTGTACGGTGCGTCCTATACCTATCAAGGTTTGCAACATTCAAATGCTTGTAACTTTTTACTGGAACGTCATAAAATCTTGAGATTTTGTGAAAATAAAGTACTCGTGCGTCTTATCAATTTAAGCTATCGTTCATAGCTATACTACCCTTGAGCCCCAAATCAAACACTGCTAAAACTTTAAATGGCCCTAACTTCCGTACGGTGCGTCCTATACCTATCAAAGTTTGCAACATTCAAATGCTTGCAACTTTTTACTGGAGGGTCATAAAACCTTGAAATTTTGTGACAATAAAGTACTCGTGCCTCTTATCAATTTAAACTATCGCTCATAGCTATGCTATTCTTGAGTCCCAAATCAAACACTGCTAAAACTTCAAATGACCCTAACTTCTATATAGTGCGTGCTACACCTATCGAAGTTTGCAACATTCAAATGCTTGTAACTTTATACTTTAGCGTTAAAATATCGTGAAATTTTGTGACAAGAAAGTACTCGAGCCTCTTGTCAATTTAAGCTATCACTCATAGCTATGCTACCCTTGAGTCTCAAATCAAACACTGCTAAAACTTAAAATGGCCCTCACTTCTTTTCGGTGCGTGCTACACCAACGGTGCGTCCTTGCAACAATCAAAGTTTGCAACATTCAAATGTTTGTAACTTTTTACTGGAGCGTAATAAAATTTACAAATTTTGTGACAATAAAAAACTCGAGCCTCTTATCAATTTAAGCTATCGCTCATAGCTATGCTACCCTTGAGTCCGAAATCAAACACTGATAAAACTTCAAATGGCCGTAACTTCAATACGGTGCGTCCTTCCTATCAAAGTGCGCAACAATCAGATTCTTGTAACTTTTCGCTGGAGCGTAATAAAACCTTGAAATTTTGTGACAATAAAGTACTCGTGCCTCTTGTCAATTTAAGCTATCGCTCATAGCATGCTACTCTTGAGTCCCAAATCAAACACTGCTAAAACTTCAAATGGACCTAACTTCCATATGGTGCGTCCTACACCTATCAAAGGTTGCAACATTCAAATGCTTGTAACTTTATACTGGAGCGTTAAAAAATCGTGAAATTTTGTGACAATAAAGTACTCGAGCCTCTAGTCAATTTAAGCTATCGCTCATAGCTATGCTACCCTTGAGTCCCAAATCAAACACTGCTAAAACTTCAAATGGCCCTAACTTCTTTTCGGTGCATCCTACACCAACGGTGCGTCCTCGCAACAATCAAAGTTTGCAACATTCAAATGTTTGTAACTTTTTACTGGAGCTTCATAAAACCTTGAAATTTTCTGACAATGAAGTACTCGAGCGTCTTATCAATTTAAGTTATCGCTCATAGCTATGCTACCCTTGCGTACCAAATCAAACAATGACAAAACTTCAAATGGCCCTAACTTCTATACGTTGCGTCCTACACCTATCACAGTTTGCAACATTCAAATGCTTGTAACTTTTTACTGGAGCGTCATAAAATCTTGAAATTTTGTTGAAAAGAAAGTACTCGAGCCTCTTATCAATTTAAGCTATCGCTCATAGCTATGCTACCCTTGGGTCCCAAATCAAACACTGATAAAACTTCAAATGGCCCCAACTTCAATTCGGTGCGTCCTACACCTATCAAAGTTTGCAACAATCAAATGCTTGTAACATATTAATGGAGCGTAATAAAACCTTGAGATTTTGTGATAATAAATTACTCGTGCCTCTTGTCAATTTGAGGTATCGCACATAGCATGCTACTCTTGAGTCCCAATTCAAACACTGCTAAAACTTCAAATGGCCCTAATTTATATACGGTGCGTCCTATACCTATCAAAGTTTGCAACATTCAACTGCTTGGAACTTTTTATTGAAGCGTTATAAAACTTTGAAAGTTTGTGACAATAAAGTACTCGAGCCTCTTGTAAATTTAAGCAATCGCTTGTAGCTATGCTACCCTTGAGTCCCAAATCAAACACTGCTAAAACTTCAAATGGCCCTAACTTATTTTCGGTGCGTCGTACACCTATCAAAGTTTGCAACATTCAAATCTTTGTAACTTTTACTGGAGCGAAATAAAATTTAGAAATTTTGTGACAATAAAAAACTCGAGCCTCTTATGAATTTAAGCTATGCTACCCTTGAATCCTAAATCAACCACTGATAAAACTTCAAATGGCCCTAACTTCTGTAAGGTGCGTCCTATACCTATCAAAGTTTGCAACATTCAAATGCTTGCAACTTTTTACTGAAGCGTCGTAAAACGTTGAAATTTTGTGACAATAAAGTACTCGTGCCTCTTGTCAATTTAAATTATCGCTCATAGCATGCGACTCTCGAGTCCCAAATCAAACACTGCTAAAACTTCAAATGGCCCTAACTTCTGTACGGTGCGTCCTATACCTATCAAAGTTTGCAACATTCAAATGATTGTATCTTTTTACTGAAGCGTCATAAAACTTTGAAATTTTGTGACAATAAAGTACTCGAGCCTCTTGTCAATTTAAGCAATCGCTCATAGCTATGCTACCCTTGAGTCCCAAATCAAACACTGATAATATTTCAAATGGCCCTAATTTCTATACAGTGCGTCCTACACCAATCAAAGTTTGCAACATTCAAATGCTTGTAACTTTATACTGGAGCGTTAAAAAAACTTGAAATTTTGTGACAATAAAGTATAAAACTTAAAATGGCCCTAACTTCTATACGGTGCATCCTACACCTGTCAAAGTTGCTCATAGCTATGCTAACCTTGAGTCCCAAATCAAACACTGATAAAACTTATTAAATTATATTCGGTGCGTCCTACACTTATCAAAATGTGCAACTTTCAAATGCTTGTAACTGTTGGGGTATTGTCCTTGTTTGACGGGGGACGTCCTTCTGCTGCGCGCGTGTATCTGAAAAGCCTAAATCACTCTTTGTAAAAATCACTACATTACACTTTTAGTTTTTAAATCACCCGCCTTTATTACTTAGAATACTAACTCTTATATACTATTTACAATTCATAATTACAATACAAAAACTGACCTTTCTGGTGTTCCAGTTTCGCACCTGTTAATTGGTGTCAGTTGGTCAAGCCAACTGACCTACGCCAATCTGAAATGTTGATGGTGCATTCTAACTTTGAATGCCCTTCGGTGGCTCGACTGCAAAACTGTAGCACCCTAAAAGTTTACATAATAAATATTACATAGGTAATATTAATTCTAAGTACTCGCACCCTAAAAATATGTGCTTTCTTAAGTAACTTTAACACATGCTAATCACACAGATTGTGTGGCATCTGTTAGGAGTCGATGATGTGAGACACTACGCGCAGGCAGCTTGATTCTAGCTCACAACATCCCTCCCCTCTTTCTAAAAGAAGTTAGTGCAACTAACTTCTAATGAATCTTTACAATATTTTTCTCTTTTCTGCACTTTAAACAATCTGTGCATTTTCTTAATCCTATAGTACATATGTATAGCTTTTATTTTTTCAAATTCGCCTTATTTGGGTTCAATTGTTGTATTCTGTTCTTTTTACTTTTGTGTTGTTTTCTTTTTTCCTCTTTTGTTTAATTTTGTTCTTTTATTTCTATCTTTTTTATTTTCTTCTTTTTTTCTATTGTTTTATTTTGTTCTTTTATTTCTATCTTTTTTTTTTTTAGTTATATTCCCCTTTTTATATTTGGTCTTTCATCGACTCTTTTCTCACTGGCGTACATATATACAAACAAAATTACAAACTAATTACATATTTAGCTACGCTTCTTATAAATAGGGTCCTCTGCAATTGTTGGTCCTGGTAACGTCCGTCCTGCGAGAGTGAAGTCCCTCGATGAACTCTGCATACCCCTCCCTTCTTTCTGGATCGGTACGTACAAAGATATTATAAGTTGGCGATCTGGTTTGCCATTAAAACTTTGCTTTTAGTGGCCTTCTTCTATCCATTTATATAGTGTGCCCCACGGCTGTAAGTTGTACTGCCTCTGCTTATAGTATTCAACTTGTAAAAAACATTTGGAATACATGAGAGATTACAATACACCTTCTTCCTTTGCAGCAATGCGTTTTATGGTGGAAGTGTTTCTCTTGAGCTTCCTCATACTGGTATTTGACATCGTTTGGCTTTGATGCGGAGACAATCGGTATTTTTCTGAGATACACGTTTAATGATGTAATTTGTGTACTCTGATCAGTTACCAGTCTCTGTGTCCTCTTGTATTAAATCATATACTTCAATGAAGCAATTAACTTCCGTGAGCCAAATTTCTTCTGCTTATTATATTTGGTGGTGGTTTCAGTCACCCTCCTTAAGCTTTTACCCATCTTCAACTTATCCAAAATCGATTCTGTTGAGATTGTGATACACTCGGTGGACATTGTACTATAATTGTCCAATTCAAAACATGACTCCGCAAGGAAACTTTTTTTTTTTTTTTCGTTGCTTGTCAATAACTCATCCACAACGCATTCAAATGCTGCGGCCATATGCCGTTTCGCAAAATTAAAATTACATTCGTCGCCATTCATCCCCAATCTAATATGTTGGCATCCTTGGGGTCACAAACCTTAGATAACTGCCAAAAATCTCTGTTTTTCCAAAACGCATCTTTCCGAATACTATGTTGGTCCCTTAGTCCGCACCGCCTTCCGATATCCGCTGTTCCCGGAACTTCCTGCTTCGCTTCACATCATCAGAGCTATATAGAGAACACCTATAATAATTTTCTTAATTTCCTAGTATACATTTTAGTTGGATATACGTTTAATTTTTGTCGAACATTTCATAAGTCAATTTAATAAATGAATTTCAAAATTATATAATATTTAAATAAATACACTATAAGTACTATATATACTCTTGGGTATAATTTTCCAATTTAGTATGATTTTTGTTTTTTTTTATTACAAATTTATATTTGAAATAATTAATTTTTGTAACTCTAATTATTTTCTAAACTACTTTTGATTCTAATGTGAACTTTGCACAGATTATAATAAGCTATTCCAAAAAACAATATTTCTACAACATGCTTTTTTTATAATTGAATGCTATATCATTCAATTTGCCATCCACTCGTCTTCTCCCCTCACATTATCGGATTCGCTACCGTATCCTGGAGGAAAAGAGGACTGGACTATGCGTTTTCATAGCCATATAGCTCAGTTTTGCTCTGATTAATTTTTCGTGCTCTTTTTCAACACGTGAGTTATCACTCATTTCAACTTTGAACCAATTCATTGGCCCTCCGACACAAACCAGATTATACAAAATAATCCCGTTTGTGTCAAAACTTTGTCCATGACTATACCTTTCATCGCATACAATTACTTTTTATTTAAATTCACTTCTAGCCTGATATGTATATATCCATTAACGATTCTATTTTCCATCCTGTAATCAGCCCGTATATGAATACATACATACATTCAAGGCGCTTTAAATTACCTAGAATTAATTGCTTATTTTCCCAATCAACCTATACTTTTTTTTTTTATATCCCAACATATACATTTATTCAAATTTCCATACGCTAATTTGCTAATCAATTAACAGATAAAACCTATGTACGAGTATATCTACATATAGCCTGCTGCAGTATCTGCAAATATATACATACGCACATACCCATTCCTCCTAACTAGAATACTTACTTCTTTAAATATACATTCGTACATTCATTCTTTATCTTATACACATATATACATACTCGTATATATACTTACTTCACCAGCAGTTCCGTTGCCTGGCGTTAATGCTCATGCATCGAATTTCAGTGCATACACTGCCGTATGTGTGTATGTACATATTCGAAGTTTTGTTTTATATTACTTACCCACGACTGTCTTATTATTTCATTTTATTTTTTAATTACGTGCAATATTTATCATTATTTAAAAAAAATATTTTTCCCTACTATGCTTCGTTGGGCCACAGTGCATAATAACCACTTTTATTACGTCAACTTTAATCGCTCGATTTTAAGTGGCACACTTCTACTGGCCTTGACTTTGAGAATCGGAGCTGTGTGTTATCCGATATACACACGTACATGTTTACGTTGTTATTCTTGTGTTTACACTTGTAAAACACTGTCAACACATGTCTTTAGTTGTGTGGTCTTGTATGGAATAATTTTAACAAATTATTATGTAGCTTTTTATTCTTGCCCTTAATCGTTACGACTGTTGTAACTGGGCTTCGGATCTCTGCTACCATATACGGACCTATCCACACAGGTGAGAATTTATTTCTCCTGGCTTGATTCCTCATGAGTACCTGATCACCCACGTTCAAAACGACTGGGTTTAGTACCTTGTTATAGGCCTCCCTGGCTACTCGTTTAGCGCAATCCTGGTTTTCTCTGACCAACTCGTGCGCTCGCTGTAGCTGATACTTTTGTACTTTATTGGGGTCATCAGCATTGTATACAGGCGCACATTTGCGCTTCAAATTCGCTGGCATGTTGAAGTCAAACCCGTAGAGTGTTCTAAACGGAGTTTGCTTTGTTGATACATGCACAGTATTGTTGTGTACATGCATTGCAGTGGTTAACCATTGATCCCAATTCGAGCCGTCTTCTTTGGCAAAACTGCGCAAGTACTCGGCCAGAGGTCGATGACTACGTTCCAATGAGCCATTCGCCTGTGGATGATATGGTGTTATGTGCAACTTCTTGATTCCCAGCATTTTACACGTTTCTGAGAATAGTTTTGATACGAAATTTGAACCATTGTCGGTTATCAAAACCTTAGGTATGTTGTATCTTGCTATAATTTCATCAAAGAATGCTTTGGCCACCGTACTTGCTTCAGCATCGGGTATAGCCACGCACGCCATATACTTTGAGAAATCGTCTTGGAACGTCAGTATGTATTTATTGCCCGAAACAGTCTCAGGTAAAATACCTACAATATCCATATGGACCTTATCAAATGGTTGCTTTGGTGTGTCTGTTAACACCATGGGCATCTTTGTTAGCCTTGAACTTTTGTTGGCCTGGCACTTTGGGCAACTTCTTACATATTTTTTTATGTCCTTGAGCATACCTTTCCATCCGTATACTCGCCTAATTCTGTCATGGGTTTTCCAGAATCCCTGGTGTCCACCTAGAGGTGAATCATGGAAACCCTTTAACACAGCCTGGATATCCTTTATATCCTCCAGCCATTCCACACTGCTGGTTCTTTGTTCGTGGGCATCTTCACCCGTCTTGCTAACATCTGTTGTAGCATCAACTTTATCCTTTTGTATCCTCTCGGCCTTCTCCTTATCTGACCGTGCTTTGGACCTCGTTTGCACTACTGATACTTTCTGTGCCTGCGGTACTCTGCTGAGTGCATCGGCATTCAGATTCTTTTTCCCAGGTTTGTATATGATTTCAAAATCATACTCAGACAATTTGTGTCTGAACCTGGCTAGCCTAGACGTTTGGTCTTTCAAATTGGCTATGCCTCTTAACGGCTGGTGATCAGTATATATCCTAAATGGGCGTCCTAGCAAATATGCTCTAAAATTCTTCGTAGCCCATACTATGGCTAGAAATTCCTTTTCTATTGTGGAGTATCTCTTCTCCGTGTCGCTAAGCGCTCTGCTTGCGAATGCTATTGGTCGGTCATTCCCGACTTCCCCTTGTGACAATACTGCCCCTAATGCTTCATTGCTAGCATCAGTGGTCAACAAAAAAGTTTGCTCAAAGTCGGGGTACGCCAAAATTGGTGGCGAGCTAATTATCTCCTTTAGCCTCTCGAATGCTTGCTGACATCTCTCTGTCCATTCGAACTTTGCTTCTTTTCGTAGCAACTTATTAATGGGCAAAGCAATTCCGGCTAGTCCTTCCACGAACTTTCTATAATAGTTCACTAGTCCTAGGAATGCTTGCACTTCCTTTCTGTTTCTCGGAATCGCTAGATTTTTAACGCATTCCACCTTCTGCGGGTCAGGCAGTGCTCCTCCTTCTGAGCAACGATGGCCTAAATAAACCACCTCTCTTCGCAAAAATTGACACTTCTCCGTGTTCAATTTCAAGTTGTGTTCTCGCAATTTCTGGAGCACCTTGCACAAGCGTTGCGAATGCTGCTGCAAGTTCTTCCCATAAATTACAATATCATCGAGATACACAAAACAATCTAACCCTTGCAAGCCTGTTAGCACATGGTTCATTAGCCTTTGGAAGGTAGCCGGTGCTCCTGTTAATCCAAACGGCATTCTATTAAACTCATAATGCCCTAAACCGGTGCTGAACGCGGTTTTCTGCTTATCTTGGGTATCCACCAGAACTTGGTGGTAGCCACTCGCTAAATCAAGCGTAGAAAAATATCTACTGTGTCCCAATTGATCCAGAATTTCTTCTATCCTTGGTATCGGGAACACCTGCTTGATAGTGGCGTCGTTCAATTTCCTAAAATCGACGACCATTCTCCACTTCTTCTGACCCTGAGCACCTCCCTTCTTTGGCACCAAAATTATTGGTGAGTTCCAAGGCGAGATACTCGGTGAAATAATGTTATCCTTTAACATTCCTTCCACTTGCCTATTTACCTCATCTTTGTGAGCCTGTGGCAACCTGTATTGATTCTGGTTAATCGGTGCTTGATCCACCCTAGTAGGTATTTCATGCTCTACCTCTGGTGTATACGTTAACTGGTCTCCTTCCAGCAAAAATATGGCATGGAATGACGCACAAATGGCTTCTATTGATGCCTTCTCTTCTGAATTTACGCTTGGGTCTAGCTTCAGTGATTCTAGCACTCGCTCCATTCTTTCTCTTATATCAACTTGTTTAATCTGATTAACCGTTTCATAATTCGGTTCCTTAAAATTATCGTAACTAGTGAACTTAGGTCTAAAATCCTCATCCATCAGGTAGTCCTTTTCTGATGCGTTGAGTACGCAAGCGTACACCTTACACTTGTCAACGTGCGTTATGGTTTCTCCCATATATACGCCCTCCGCTAGCTGCTGCTTGTGCAAAACAACAGTCCTGAGTTTCGTGTTTACACGCATAGTAACTACTCTGGTTGACCTTGCGTTCACTACCTCCCTACAATTCTTAACCCTATTCACGGTTCCTTCCTGCCATGACTTCAATGGGAGAGTAAGGATTCTATTCTTATTATCATCATAAAATGATAACTGTTTCTCCAGCGCATCCACAATGGTGCGGCCCCAGAGATTATCGCGGCCAATTATCCCATCGGCCGGGATACCTTCCCTATCCAATTCAACTGCGTGCACTCTAAAACCCATTCCCTTAACTTTACTGTGCCCTATTTTAAGTGACCCCAGTGTTCTGATGCAACCTCCGAACGCTCCATTAAGCGTTCTTACTTCTTTTGGGTTAATAACTAGTCCTTTCCGTAAAACACTAGATTTTACGAGGCTAGTATCCGCCCCTGAATCTACCAGAAGCACTAGCTTTCCACTAACTGCCTCCTTGCAGGGTATCTCGATGAAGGCATCACCTATCCTGCTCATTGCGAAGCAACCTCCTTTTGTTCCCAATATGGACGTGTATCCATTCAACTCTTCGTGATACTGGAGAGCCTCCTGCTCCTCCTTCTCCTGGACTGTAGTTCCTACATTACTAGTCCCCCGTACTTCCGGCCATATTATTACTTCCTTTCTTTTGGCTTTCCAGTCTATTGGCCTCGACTGGGCCGCTGGAAGTTTCCCTGGTTCCTTTGTTGGGATTGTCTATCCCTGCATTCCGCTGCCCGATGTCCCATTCGTCCACATGAGAAGCATCTCAATCCCTGTATGTTATTGCCTATCCTTGGTTCACTTCTAGAATCCCAACTTGATTGCTGCAGACCACTCCCAGTTTTGAAAGGATTTCTTCCTTGGTTAATTCCTTCTGTTGAATTAATTCTGGGACTACTGAAGTTGCCCCTGCTGTCCCTCAAGGTTGGAACCGGGCGACTCGTTGCTGGCTGCCTTTTACTCTGATTCCATTTAGTGTCTACTTGGCACTGTCTACTTGCCTCATGACCGTAAGTTTGGCACTCCAAACAGTAGGGCGTGTTTGTGCGTGTAACGCATTCATCCCTTGTATGCCCTGGCTTACGACAGAATGAGCAAATGGGTTTCCTTGGCTTAAACCTCTCAACCAAGAATTCTTGGTCTCTTTGTTGCGGAAATTGGCCATCAATCTACCGACTCCACATCTGTTTTGCTGCTGTACTGTTCCTACCTCTGCAGGAGCATCAGTCCAGCAGATTCCACCTGTTGTCGTTCGCTGTTGTATTGCTGCTTCAGCTAAAGAGACCGCCTCCACTATCTCTGCCATACTCCTCGGCGTGAGAGTAAGAGTATAATTAGCTAAATCCCTATTTATCAGGCCTGCCTTGAACACAGAAATCATAGTCCGTTCTACTTGAGCCTTGTATGCTGCAACATTTTCTGGAAACTGCCTGTTGGCTTCCGTCTCAGCAGCGTTCCCCAGAGACTGGAGCCTTCGTCCCCAGGCTCTCAATTCCTCCCCAGGTCTCTGAGTTGATTCTTGAATTTCCCATACAAGACAGTCGTATGACTTTTGTTTTAAATACGTCCTATCCAAAAGTGCATATAATTCTGTCAGGGTGCTTACTGAGCTATGCACCAGTAAATCAAACGCATCACCTGTGGTTCTTTGCCTAATACACTTTATTAAGTGTTCCCCGTCCGCTTCCGAAACACTCTGTTGCGCTAGCTCACAACCTTCTTTGAAGCGCCGGATCTCAGTTCTCAGATCATACAACTCGACTCCTGAGAACATGGGCACCAACTTCTCCACCGCATGAGCAACTTCCAGAATGCCCATTTTATTCCTTTGTGTTTTCTCAATTGCTGGTAAAACCTTAGCTTTATTAATCTCTTTGGTAGTTTCCAAATTCACTTCTCCCGGATCTGAGAGGTAATTGGCCAGTGACGGACTCAAACTAATTAGTCTTCGATCGTTTGTTCGTACTGGCGAAATATTGTCCCCAGTATCGAGACTTTGCTGCACTGGTACTGCTTCCGGCTCCTTTGGCGGATATCCCTGATTTTTATTATTTATCGGGCTTCCCGGAGAAAAAGGCTCGACACCGACTTCAGATGCGCCAAACAAAAATTCCGCTTGCTTTTCTTCATTAAGTACTAATTTTGGCTTCACCATGCGGCTAATCCCTTCTGGTGTTAAATATTCCGGCCAACGTACTTCCGGAGGCAATGTCAATACTGTCTGCGTAAATCCAGCTGATGCTGATTTTGATCTCTCCCTATTCAGTGAGGTCCTATTGGTCGCCCGTCCTCTTTTCAATTCCGCACACTCCTTTTCTAACAGCGTTGCTGCTTCCTCTGTTTCCGTCAACCTCTGAGAAAGTTCCTTTACCTTCTTCTCCAGGTACTCTTTTTGTGCTCTCCAATCTTCTGCTTTCTTATGAAAACTGAACAACTTTTCTTCTGTTCTTTTTTGGATTGCCGTAAAAGCTTGATCCGCTACTTCCAATGGTGACACAGCTCCTCCGGCATTCGCCTGCTTCCACAATTCCTGAGCTTCTTCCCTGCTCGTACTCGCTTCGAACTGGTCAACTATTTTCCCAGTAAACATTTCCACCTCTGACTGCATTGATTTCAATCTGTTCCTTACTTCCTCGTCTGGTGAAACCAAACTCACTGTTTGTTGCCCTAGTCCTTCTAATTCAGAACTAAATGTATCTGCCCATTCGTTGACCAGACTATTTATGTAGTCTGCGTAATTTTCCGCAAAATATTTTCTCTTGCCGTACTCAACTGCGTGAGGCAGCAGCAGTCCGTGATTATTGTTGAACTCTTTCCCCAGATTTTGCAACTGTGTTATTCGCTTGCGATAATACACGTCGTCCTTACGTAACCTGCCGTCTTTCTTAAAATTGCGGACCAATTTTTCAATCGCTTCTCCAATTTGCTCCTGCTTCAGCAGTAATCCTTGCGCTTCCTTCGTCATATCCCAAATGCCAGAACAGATGACGTATCCCAATTAAAAATCCAATATTTGTTAAAAGTTGTTACAATATTTTATTCGATCCTACTTAATGGTTCAAAACAGAGTTATTAAAAAAAAAAAAACATTCCACCGTAAATTCTATCTTTATATACATATTCTGCTATACTTGTTTTCCATCACAAAGTTCCGCTGTCTACCGGCGTCCATTAAGTCCTTCCATCAATGCAAAGTTGTCCATGACTTCCTCACCAATACTCCTTGTTTTCCTCTCACCATCTTTAATACATCCATAGAAAAGGCCATATGTTTGATTTACCGGCAAAAGTGTCTTGATTCATTCCCGGAAATTTGAATCCATATTTAAAAATAAACCCGTAACGTATGCGCCACATAGTAATAGCATTTAAATGTTTTCTTCAACATTGCTACGCAAATCGTAGTTTCCGAACTACAAAAAAACTTTGATGCAACAACACGTGTTGTCTGCACCTCTTCACCTAATACCCTAAACTCAGAATGCCAAATATTTAAATCAATTTTGATTTCAAAACAACATAAATTCACAAAATCTGAATTTAAACAATAAAATAACTTAATTATTTCCAAAATAGATGGCATGGCTCAATAGACAATACAAATGTCCCTCACGACAAACAAACTCAAAACCCCTACCAAAAAAATCCTCACAGCTAGGATGAACATACATAGACCGTCCGATCATACTGACGGTTTATGGTTGCCATACAAAGCTGCGTGCAACACCGCAAACGCGCCTATAGGTTGCGACTTCTTTGACCAGCGCTACGGCGCCTTCAGGGTCGCAGAAGTATCTACTTACTCTACGCTACTATACACTCTACTCACCATTATTTTCCCCGATGACATCCTTTCCCACAGGGTCCTTAAATGAGATCCTTCAAATTCGTTGCAGGATGCCTCTCTGCTTCAGGGTTCCTTGCCCTGGGATTGCTCCAATAGGTCCTTAAGACCGGCTGCGCCAAAATGTTGGGGTATTGTCCTTGTTTGACGGGGGACGTCCTTCTGCTGCGCGCGTGTATCTGAAAAGCCTAAATCACTCTTTGTAAAAATCACTACATTACACTTTTAGTTTTTAAATCACCCGCCTTTATTACTTAGAATACTAACTCTTATATACTATTTACAATTCATAATTACAATACAAAAACTGACCTTTCTGGTGTTCCAGTTTCGCACCTGTTAATTGGTGTCAGTTGGTCAAGCCAACTGACCTACGCCAATCTGAAATGTTGATGGTGCATTCTAACTTTGAATGCCCTTCGGTGGCTCGACTGCAAAACTGTAGCACCCTAAAAGTTTACATAATAAATATTACATAGGTAATATTAATTCTAAGTACTCGCACCCTAAAAATATGTGCTTTCTTAAGTAACTTTAACACATGCTAATCACACAGATTGTGTGGCATCTGTTAGGAGTCGATGATGTGAGACACTACGCGCAGGCAGCTTGATTCTAGCTCACAACATAACTTCATACTGGAGCGTCAAAAAACTTGAAATTTTGTGACAACAAATTACTCGAGCCTCTTGGTAATTTAAGCAATCGCTCGTAGCTATGCTACCCTTGAGTCCCATATCAAACACTGCAAAACTTCAAATGGCCCTAACTTCTATACGGTGCGTTCTATACCTATCAAAGTTTGCAACATTCAAATGCTTGCAACTTTTTACTGGAGCGTCATAAAACCTTGAAATTTGGTGACAATTAAGTATAAAACTTCAAATGGCCCTAACTTCTATACGGTGCATCCTACACATGTCAAAGTTTGCAACATTCAAATACTTGTAACTTTTTACTGGAGCGTCATAAAACCTTGAAATTTTGTGCCAATAAAGTATTCGAGCCTCTTATCAAATTAAGCTATCGCTCATAGCTGTGCTACCCTTGAGTCCCAAATCAAACACTGATAAATCTTTAAATGGCCCTAACATCAATACGGTGCATCCTACACCTATCAAAGTTTGAAACATTCAAATGCTTGTAACTTTTTACTGGAGCGTCATAAAATTTAGAAATTTTGTGACAATAAAGTACTCGTGCCTCTTATCAATTTAAGCCCTCGTTTATAGCTATGCTACCCTTGAGTCCCAAATCAAACACCGCTTAAACTTTAAATGGCCCTAACTGTTGTACGCTGCGTCCTATACCTATCAAAGTTTGCAACATTCAACTGCTTGTAACTTTTTATTGAAGCGTCATAAAACTTTGAAATTTTGTGACAATAAAGTACTCGAGCCTCTTGTCAATTTAAGCAACCCTTGAGTCCCAAAGGAAACACTGCTGAAACTTCAAATGGCCCAAATTCTATACGGTGCGTACTACACTTATCAAAGTTTGCAACATTTAAATGCTTGTAACTTTTTACTGGAGCGTAATAAAATCTTGAAATTTTGTGACAATAAAGTACTCAAGCTCTTATCAATTTAAGCTATCGCTCATAGCTATGCTACCCTTGAGTCCCAAATCAAACACTGCTAAAACTTCCAATGGTCCTAACTTCTGTACGGTGCGTCCTATACCTATCAAAGTTTGCAACATTCAAATAATTGTATCTTTTTACTGAAGCGTCATAAAACCTTGAAATTTTGTGGCAATAAAGTACTTGTGCATCTTATCAATTTAAACTATAGCTCATTGCTATGCTACCCTTGAGTCCCAAATCAAACACTGCTAAAACTTCAAATGGCCCTAACTTCTTTTCAGTGCGTCCTACACCAACGGTGCGACCTTGCAACAATCAAAGTTTGCAACATTCAAATCTTTGTAACTTTTTACTGGAGCGTAATAAAATTTACAAATTTTGTGATAATAAAAAACTCGAGCCTCTTATCAATTTAAGCTATCACTCATAGCTATGCTACTCTTGAGTCCCAAATCAAACACTGCTAAAACTTCAAATGGCCCTAACATCTGTACGGTGTGTCCTATACCTCTCTAGCCTCTTTGTCAATCGCTCATTGCTATGCTACCCTTGAGTCCCAAATCAAACACTGACAAAACTTCAAATGGCCATAACTTCAATACGGTGCGTATACCCATCAAAGTTTGCAACATTCAAATGCTTGTAATTTTTTTCTGAAGCGTCATAAAGTGTTGAAATTTTATGACAATAAAGTACTCGTGCCTCTTGTCAATTTAAACTATCGCTCACAGCATGCTACTCTTGAGTCGCAAATCAAACACTGCTAAAACTTCAAATGGCCCTAACTTCTGTACGGTGCGTCCTATACCTATCAAAGTTTGCAACATTCAAATGATTGTATCTTTTTACTGAAGCGTCATAAAATTTTGAAATTTTGTGACAATAAAGTACTCGAGCTTCTTGTCAATTTAAGCAATCGCTCATAGCTATGCTACCCTTGAGTCCCAAATCAAACACTCACAAAACTTCAAATGGCCCTAATTTCTATACGGTGCGTCCTACACCTAGCAAAGTTTGCAACATTCAAATGCTTGTAACTTTTTATTGGAGCGTCATAAAAGCTTGAAATTTTGTTGAAAATCATGTACTCCAGCCGCTTATGTATCAATTTAAGCTATCGCTCATAGCTATGCTACCCTTCAGTCCCAAATCAAACACTGATAAAACTTCAAATGGCCCTAACTTCTGTACGGTGCGTCCTCTACATATCAAAATTTGCAACATTCAAATGCTTGCAACTTTTTACTGGAGCGTCATAAAACCTTGAAATTTTGTGACAATAAAGTACTCGAGCCTCTTGACAATTTAAGCTATCGCTCATAGCTATGCTACCCTTGAGTCGCAAATCAAACACTGATAGAACTTCAAATGGCCCTAACTTCTATACGGTGCGTCCTACACCTATCAAAGTTTGCAACATTCAAATGCTTTGTAACTTTATACTGGAGCGTTAAAAAATCGTGAAATTTTATGACAATGAAGTACTCGAGCCTCTTGTCAATTTAAGCCATCGCTCATAGCTATGCTACCCATGAGTCCCAAATCAAACACTGCTATAACTTCAAATGGCCCTAACTTCTATATGGTGCGTCCTATACCTACCAAAGTTTGCAACATTCAATTGCTTGTAACTTTTTACTGGAGCGTCATAAAACCTTGAAATTTTCTGACAATGAAGTACTCGAGCCACTTATCAATTTAAGTTATCGCTCATAGCTATGCTATGAGTCCCAAATCAAACAGTGATAAAATTTCAAATGGCCCTAACATTTATACGGTGCGTCCTACAGATATCAAAGTTTGCAACAATGAAACGCTTGTAGCTTTTTACTGGAGCGTAATAAAACCTTGAAATTTGGTGACAATAAAGTATAAAACTTCAAATGGCCCTAACTTCTATACGGTGCATCCTACACCTGGCAAACTTGCTCAGAGCAATGCTACCCTTGAGTCCCAAATCAAACACTGCCAAAACTTCAAATGACGCTAACTTCAGTACGGTGCGTCCTATACCTATCAACGTTTGCAACGTTCAAATGATTGCAACTTTTTACTAGAGCGTCATAAAACCTTGATATTTTGTGACAATAAAGTACTCGTGCCTCTTATCAATTTAAGCTATCGCTCATAGCTATGTTACCCTTGAGTCCCAAATCAAACACTGCTAAAACTTCAAATGGCCCTAACTTCTATACGGTACGTCCTACACCTATCAAAGTTTGCAACATTCAAATGCTTGTAACTTTATACTGGAGCGTTAAAAAATCGTGAAATTTTGTGGCGATAAAGTACTCGAGCCTCTTTACAATTTAAGCTATCGCACATAGCTATGCTACCCTTGAGACCCAAATCAAACACTGCTAAAACTTCAAATGGCCCTAACTTCTTTTCGGTGCGTCCTACACCTATGAAAGTATGCAACATTCAAAGTTTTGTAACTCTTTACAGGAGCGTAATAAAATTTAGAAATTTTGTGGCAATAAAAAACTCGAGCCTCTTATCAATTTAAGCTATCGCTCATAGCTATGCTACCCTTGAGTCCCAAATCAAACACTGATAAAACTTCAAATAGCCCAAACTTCAATACGGCGCGTCCTACACCTATCAAAGTTTGCAACAATCAAATGCTTGTAACTTTTTACTGGAACGTAATAAATCCTTGAAATTTTGTGACAATAAAGTACTGGTGCCTCTTGTCAATTTAAGCTATCGCTCATAGCATGGTACTCTTGAGTCCCAAATCAAACACTGCTAAACCTTCAAATGGCCCTAACTTCTGTACGGTGCGTCCTATACCTATCAAAGTTTGCAACATTCAAATGCTTGTAACTTTTTACTGAATCGTCATAAAACTTTGAAATTTTGTGACAATAAAGTACTCGAGCCTCTTGTCAATTTAAGCTATCGCTCATAGCTATGCGACCCTTGAATCCCAAATCAAACACCGCTAAAATTTCAAATGGCCCTAACTTCTTTTCGGTGCGTCCTACACCTATGAAAGTATGCAACATTCAAAGTTTTGTAACTCTTTACAGGAGCGTAATAAAATTTAGAAATTTTGTGGCAATAAAAAACTCGAGCCTCTTATCAATTTAAGCAATCGCTCATAGCTGTGCTACCCTTGAGTCCCAAATCAATCACTGATAAAACTTCAAATGGCCCTAATTTCTTTACGGTGCACCCTACACCTATCACAGTTTGCAACATTCAAATGCTTGTAACTTTTTACTGGAGGGTCATAAAATCTAGAAATTTTGTTGAAAATAAAGTACTCGAGCCTCTTATCAATTTAAGTTATCGCTCATAGCAATGCTACCCTTGAGTCCCAAATCAAACACTGATAAAACTTCAAATAGCCCTAACTTCTGTACGGTGCGGCCTATACCTATAAAGGTTTGCAACTTTCAAATGCTTGTTACTTTTTATTGAAGCGTCATAAAACTTTGAAATTTTGTGACAATAAAGTACTCGAGCCTCTTGTCAATTTAAGCAATCGCTCATAGCTATGCTACACTTGAGTCCCAAATCAAACACTGCTAAAACTTCAAATGGCCCTAACTTCTATACGGTGCGTCCTAAACCTATCAAAGTTTGCAACATTCAAATTGTTCCCGTCCTGAACCCTCTAATATGCGCCGCCGCCCGGTGCTGGAGCTGTCATGACCTGCGATAAGTAAAGCACAGCTGTGATTTGCTCAATCACGGGGTACGGCAGATTCAGCACCGGATGGCGGACAACTTTTGCTGAAATATTCAGCCGCCTCGTGGTTTCACGAGCCACGAGCGGCGAGTTTTCTGATTACCCGATCTCTTCTTTTACCAGCCTTCAACCGGCAACAGTCGACGAACTTAGCTTCTGTGTATATTGTTTGATTAGTTTAAACATTTAGTGAACAGTATTTATTATTTAACTTTCAACTACTTTTGCTGGTGTTAATTGAAAATAAAATTAAATAAACTGACGTAAACATATGGTCCTACAACCCAGGATTGGAACCAGGTGAGTGTATTTCTATAATTTTTATGTACATATTTAAATCTAATAATTTATGTGTAATAACTCCAGCTCGTAAATACATGCAATTTGTGTGTGTAAACTCGTGCAGACAATTGTCGGCCACTGTGGCGTAAACAGAAACAAAAAAACGAATATTTAGTAAGACACAGTTGCACATATTTTAGAGTGGAGACATTACACATATCTTCACTCATTCTGCGCATTCCGCTTTAAGTTGCTCTGTCTTGCGGTACGCTGTACACATGACACAGCAAAGGGTTTCGCTGCTGCAGCGGGCGCCGTTGTTTAATTTAGACTTACTGGTGCATTTGTTGGGAATTTTCTCGTTACGATTTCGGTGGCGGCGCCGGCGCTGCGGAGTACGAATTACGAAAGTAGGTCAGTGCGATTAGCTGACGTACTGCCGTACAGGGCCGGTTCAGTGGGGCGTTTGAATTTGTGTTGGTGGGGCCGTCGCCTTTAGAGGCGTGTTTTTGGGAGCGGTTGAGCCTGCAGTAATCAAACCCGAGAGCACCACCACTCGACTTCGAGTGGTTTTCAACGCTTCCCAAGCGACATCCAACACAGTCAGTTTAAATGACGTGTTGCATACTGGGCCAGTTCTGCAGGCTGATCTGACCAGACTGATTATTCAGTGGCGCATGTTCCGCTATGTGCTCACCGGGGACATCCAGAAAATGTATCTACAAATCCTGGTGGATCCACGCCACAGACCATATCAGCGAATTGTTTTTAGGGACTCTCCTCATTCTGAGATTTCAGATTATGAATTAAAGACGGTCACCTTTGGGGTGAACTGTGCGCCTTATTTGTCAATAAGGACCTTACTGCAAGTGGAAGATAATATGGAGAGTAGGTTTCCGTTGGCATCTCGGGTGTTGCGGGGATCAATGTACGTGGATGACGCATTGATCGGTACCCATGATGTGGCCACAGCCATCCTAACGCGGGATGAGTTGATCGCGAGTCTAGGGTCAGCGGGTTTCTCCATGAGAAAGTGGGCGGCAAATTGTGCAGCCAGTCTTGCAAACCTCCCTCCCGAGCATCTACTCCGAGAGGATTTTCTCAAACTAGAGGAGACTAGTGCCACCAGCACATTGGGCATTAGATGGAATGCGCGGGGAGACTGGTTCTATTTTCATGTGGCGGAATTTCCACTTGAGGCGACATACACCAAGCGCAGAGTGCTGTCGTTAATCGCCAAAATTTTCGACCCAGCGGGGTGGTTGGCGCCAATCGTCATCACCGCGAAAATCTTGATGCAGCAAATCTGGTTGGATCAAATAAATTGGGATGATCCACTTACTCCCGCCACCTTAACTATGTGGACTCAATTTTTATCGCTATATCAAGCAATCTCCCAAATCCGCGTACCTCGCTGGGTACGATCCGCTCCTGATAGCGATATCGAATTTCACGCGTTCTGCGACGCACCGCAGCTGGCATACGCGGCAGCGTATTTTTTACGTTCGGTGTAAAGGACAAGATTCCATCCACTCACATCTGCTGGTGGCCAAATCGAGGGTAGCTCCTTTGAAAACGGTCTCGCTTCCTCGTTTAGAATTATGCGGAACATTGCTGGCGGAACTTATATCTCCCCTCAAGCCACTTTTGAACATCTCGGACGAAAACTTGATGTGTTGGACTGACTCCACGATTGTGTTAGCATGGTTGAGGAAACCGTCCCACTTGTGGAAGACATTTGTAGCGATTAGAGTCACCACTATTACCAATAAGGTAGGGGTGAATCGCTGGCGTCATGTCCGCTCTGAAGATAATCCAGCGGATTTGTCAAGTAGAGGAGTATCCCCTGACAGACAACACGCTTTGGTGGAAAGGACCAGCATGGCTCCAGCTTGACAGGGAGCACTGGCCACCATTGCTAGAAGAGACCCTGATCGCGACTGAGGAAGAGCAACGCCCTGCTAAGTGCCACATGGTATATGTGTCCTCTAAGGGCGACCCAATTCTGCGGTTCTCCTCCTTACCTAGAGCTTTGCGTGTGATAGGTTTCGTTCGCCGATTCATGTGCTAATTTCGTCCAAAGGGCCGTGCAGTGACCCCAGATCGAGGGGTCCCAATAACGCGGGGGGAAATTGATGAAACTACAACTCGCCTCATAGTGTTGGCTCAACAAATGTACTACCCAAATGAGTATCGAGAATTAACTGAGCGAAGACCGCTGCCCAATTCTAGTCCTATCCTTAGTTTGAACCCCTTCATCCATTCGGACGGGACCCTGCGCGTCAACGGAAGTCTCGCTTTGACTACCCAGTTGCCATTCTCCGAGCGGCACCCCATCATCCTACCCTACTATAGTCACTTCACCCGCTTGGTGGTCAAATTCATCCATGAGGTGTCCCTCCACGGGGGGAATCAATTAATGTTGCGTTTAATCCGAACCCAATATTGGATCCCGAGAGCGAAGACGCTCATCAAAAGCACGATTCTGCAGTGTAAGACGTTCAAGAAGAGTCAAAGGAGTCAAATTATGGCGGCTCTCCCCATAGAGCGAACAACATGTACCAGGCCATTTACCTATACGGGAGTAGACTTTGCAGGGCCGTTTGATATAAAGAGCTATCAGGGGAGAGCGTGCCGGGTGACCAAGGGGTATGTCTGTATATTCGTGTGCTTTGCTACAAAAGCAGTACACCTCGAGGCGACATCTGACCTCAGTACTTCGGCGTTTTTAGCGGCGTTCGCTGGGTTTGTTTCACGTAGAGGGTCCCCATTAAAAATATACTCGGATAACGGCAGGAACTTTGTGGGGGCGGAGAAAGCATTAAAACTTGAATTCCAGCGGGTGTTCCGGGAAATGCGGGAGAAAACCGTATCAGGGCAGCCCCTCAATCGGGTTGAGTTCTGGAGTTCATTCCACCACACGCGCCACATATGGGGGGTGTTCGGGAAGGGGCGGTTAACAGTTTCAAGCACCACTTTAAACGCATGGCAGGGCAACTAAAATTTACTCTCGAAGAATTCTTGACTCTTCTAGCTCGGATTGACGCGTGTCTCAACTGTCGGCCCATCAGCGCTCTCTCAGAAGATCCAACGGATTAACAGGCGCTAACGCCAGGCCATTTCCTGGTGGGTGGACCTCTGTTGTCGCCCGCAGAACCTGAGGAGGCGGTTCCATACCTTTCAATAATGAACCGGTGGCAGAAATTGCGTGCACTCGCTCAGCAATTCAGTGCGCGCTGGAAAACGGAGTATCTCCTGGAATGCCAGCGACGCAGCAAGTGGCGAACCGTGCACGAAAACCTTAAGACCGGAGACCTCGTCATTATACGGGAGGACAACTTAGCGCCGCAGGACTGGCGCCTGGGACGAATTATCCACACGCATCCAGGACCCGATGGGAAAGTGCGTGTCGCAGATGTGCGGACAGCAAGAGGCGTACTCACCAGACCTCTTGCTAAAATGGTGATACTCCCATTGGAGGAGCCCCCTCCCTTGCGAGGGGAAGCGTAAACCTTTTATATATTTCCCTTATGCCATTTCGTAGATCTCGATCGTTGTACCCGTACTAATGCCGTTCTTTTTTTGTCTCTCCCATCTAGCATGCATCAACCACAACCGGGACTAGGCCGAAGCCAACATATTGAACGCCCGCCGGCTTCAACCCTCGGACTGCGGCATCTGCTCGTGTCCCCACCGCCCGACGTGTGGCAACCACCGCCACCTGAGTTCCACAAGTTGTGGAATTGGTTGGCCGGAGCGATCGCGGCAGAAGACCGCCCTGACACTCAGGCACCACCGGCACGTCGGCCTCGGAGTCCACGAATCCGGCCACGTTCCCCACCGCCGCTCTGGTTCCTGCCGTGCCCAAAGTGGCGAAACCAGCCCCCGCCACTGGACGGTCGACAGAGACGAAACCGGTCCTCGCCATGGGCGCTTCCACCGGCGGATCACGACGTCCCGCTCAACATCAGGACACTGAGGGAAAGCCACCTCAGCAACATCACCCCACAGTATCAACGTGCTGGAAAATGTGTGGCAGTGCGAACCACTTCCTCGCGGGCTGCACCTAATTTCTAGCGCTCTCGGCTAAAGGACGAAGTGATCCGGCGGACGTTGTGTTTCCGGTGCCTCGGGATCAACCACATGGCGTCCTCGTGCCACGAGCCGAGGTGTGCCAGATGCGGACGCGGGTACCTCATCACCCTCCACGGCTAAGGGGGAGAGGGAGAGGTTCCGGCATGGGGTCTCCATTGCAGTACTGCAAGCGGGGCGGCATGTTCCCGTCATGAACCCTCTAATATGTACCGCCGCCCGGTGCTGGAGCTGCCATGACCTGCGATAAGTAAAGCACAGCTGTGCTTTGCTGAATCGCAGGGTACGGCAGACAACTTTTGCTGAAATATTCAGCCGCCTCGTGGTATCACGAGCCACGAGCGGCGAGTTTTCTGATTACCCGATCTCTTTTTTTACCAGCCTTCAACCGGCAACAGTCGACGAACTTTGCTTCTGTGTATATTGTTTGATTAGTTTAAACATTTAGTGAACAGTATTTATTATTTAACTTTCAACTACTTTTGCTGGTGTTAATTGAAAATAAAATTAAATAAACTGACGTAAACACAAATGCTTGTAACTTTTTACTGAAGCGTCATAAAGCGTTGAAATTTTGTGACAATAAAGTACCGTGCCTCTTGTCAATTTAAACTATCGCGCATAGCATGCTACTCTTGAGTCCCAAATCAAACACTGCTAAAACTTCAAATGGCCCTAACTTCTGTACGGTGCGTCCTATTCCTATCAAAGTTTGCAACATTCAAATGATTGTTTCTTTTTACTGAAGCGTCATAAAACTTTGAAATTTTGTGACAATATAGTACTCGAGCCTCTTGTCAATTTAAGCAATCGCTCATAGCTATTCTACCCTTGAGTCCCAAATCAAACACTCATAAAACTTCAAATGTCCCTAATTTCTATACGGTGCGTCCTACACCTATCAAAGTTTGCAACATTCAAATGCTTGTAACTTTATACTGGAGCGTTAAATAAACTTAAAATTTTGTGACAATAAAGTATAAAACTTCAAATGGCCCTAACTTCTATACGGTGCATCCCACACCTGTCAAAGTTGCTCATATCTATGCTAACCTTGAGTCCCAAATCAAAAAATGATAAAACTTCAAATGGCCCTAACTTCTATACGTTGCGTCCTACACCTATCAAAGTTTGCAACATTCAAATGCTTGTAACTTTTTATTGGAGCGTCATAAAATCTTGAAATTTTGTTGAAAATTATGAACTCGAGCCTCTTATGTATCAATTTAAGCTATCGCTCATAGCTATGCTACCCTTGAGTCCTAAATCAAACACTGATAAAACTTCAAATGGCCCTAATTTCTGTACGTTGCGTCCTATACCTATCAAAATTTGCAACATTCAAATGCTTGCAACTTTTTACTGGAGCGTCATAAAACCTTGAAATTTTGTGATCTTAAAGTACTGGAGCCTCTTGACAATTTAAGCTATCGCTCATAGCTATGCTACCCTTGAGTCCCAAATCAAACACTGATAAAACTTCAAATGGCCCTAACTTCTGTACGGTGCGTCCTACACCTATCAAAGTTTGCAACATTCAAATGCTTTGTAACTTTATACTGGAGCGTTAAAAAATCGTGAAATTTTGTGACAATAAAGTACTCGAGCCACTTATCAATTTAAGTTATCGTTCATACCAATGCTGCCCTTGAGTCCTAAATCAAACACTGATAAAACTTCAAATGGCCCTAACTTCTGTACGGTGTGTCCTATACCTATCAAGGTTTACAACATTTAAATACTTGTAACTTTTTACTGGAGCGTCATATAATCTTGAAATTTTGTGACAATAAAGTACTCGTGCCTCTTATCAATTTAAGCTATCGTTCATAGCTATGCTACCCTTGAGTCCCAAATCAAACACTGCGAAAACTTCAAATGGCCCTAACTTCTATACGGTGCATCCTACACCTGGCAAAGTTGCTCATAACTATGCTAACCCTGAGTCCCAAATCAAACACTGATAAATTTCAAATGGCCCTACGGTGCATCCTACACCTGTCAAAGCTTGAAACATTCAAATACTTGTAACTTTATACTGGAGCGTCAAAAAAACTTGAAATTTTGTGACAATTAAGTACTCGAGCCTCTTGTCAATTTAAGCTATCGCTCACAGCTATGCTACCCTTGAGTCCCAAATCAAACACTGCTAAACCTTCAAATGGCCCTAACTTCTATATGGTGCATCCTATACCTACCAAAAATTGCAACATTCAAATGCTTGTAAATTTTTACTGGAGCGTCATAAAACCTTGAAATTTTCCGACAATGAAGTATTCGAGCGTCTTATCAATTTAAGTTATCACTCATAGCTATGCTACCCTTGAGTCCCAAATCAAACACTGATAAAACTTCAAATGGCCCTAACTTATGTACGGTGCGTCCTATACCTATCAATGTTTGCAACATTCAAATGCTTGTACCTTTTTACTGGAGCGTCATAAAATCTTGAAATTTTGTGACAATAAAGTACTCGAGCCTCTTATCAATTTAAGCTATCGCACATAGCTATGCTACCCTTGAGTCCCAAAGGAAACACTTGTAAAACTTCAAATGGCCCTAACTTCTGTACGGTGCATCCTACACCTGGCAAAGTTGCTCAAAGCTATGCTAACCTTGAGTCCCAAATCAAACACTGATAAATTTCAAATAGCCCTACGGTGCGTCCTACACTTATCAAAATTTGCAACATTCAAATGCTTGTAACTTTATACTGGAGGGTCAAAAAAACTTGAAATTTTGTGACAATAAATTACTCGAGGTTCTTGTCAATTTATGTTATCGCTCGTAGCTATGCTACCCTAGAGTCCCAAATCAAACACTGCTAAAACGTCAAATGGCCCTAACTTCTATACGGTGCATCCTACACCTGTCAAAGTTTGCAACATTCAAATGCTTGTAACTTTTTACTGGAGCGTCATAAAATTTAGAAATTTTGTGACAATAAAGTACTCGTGCCTCTTATCAATTTAAGCTATCGTTCAAAGCTATGCTACCCTTGAGTCCCAACTCAAACCCTGATAAAACTTCAAATGGCCTTAACTTCTATATGGAGCATCCTGTACCTACCATAGTTTGCAACATTCAATTGCTTGTAACTTTTTACTGGAGCGTCATAAAACCTTGAAGTTTTCTGACAATGAAGTATTCGAGCGTCTTATCAATTTAAATTATCGCTCATAGCTATGCTACCCTTGAGTCCCAAATCAAGCACTTCTAAAACTTTAAATGGCCCTAACTTCTATATGGTGCATCCTATACCTACCAAAGTTTGCAACATTCAATTGCTTGCAACTTGTTACTGGAGCGTCATAAAACCTTGAAATTTTCTGACAATGAAGTACTGGAGCCTCTTGTCAATTTAAGCTATCGCTCATAGCATGCTACTCTTGAGTCCCAAATCAAACACTGCTAAAACTTCAAATGGCCCTAACTTCTATATGGTGCGTCCTACACCTATCAAAGTTTGCAACATTCAAATGCTTGTAACTTTATACTGGAGCGTTAAAAAATCGTGAAATTTTGATGCGATAAAGTACTCGAGCCTCTTGTCAATTTAACCTATCGCTCATAGCTATGCTACCCTTGAGTCCCCAATCAAACACCGCTAAAACTTCAAATGGCCCTAACTTCTATATGGTGCATCCTATACCCACCAGAGTTTGCAACATTCAATTGCTTGTAACTTGTTGCTGGAGCGTCATAAAATCTTGAAATTTTCTGACAATGAAGTACTCGAGCCTCTTGTCAATTTAAGCATTCGCTCATGGCAATGCTACCCTTGAGTCCCAAATCAAACACTGATAAAACTTCAAATGGCCCTAATTTCTTTACGGTGCGTCCTATACCTATCAAAGTTTGCAACATTGAAATGCTTGCAACTTTTTACTAGAGCGTCATAAAACCTTGAAATTTTGTGACAATAAAGTACACGTGCCTCTTATCAATTTAAGCTATCGTTCTTAGCTATGCTACCCTTGAGTCCCAAATCAAACACTGCTAAAACTTCAAATGGCCCTAACTTCTATACGGTGCGTCCTACAACTATCAAAGTTTGCAACATTCAAATGTCTGTAACTTCTTACTGGAGCGTCAAAAAATCTTGAAATTTTGTGACAATAAAGTACTGGAGCCTCTTGTCAATTTAAGCTATCGCTTATAGCTATGCTACCCTTGAGTCCCAAATCAAACACTGCTAAAACTTCAAATGGCCCTAACTTCTATATGGTGCATCCTATACCTATCAAAGTTTGCAACATTCAATTGCTTGTAACTTTTTACTGGAGCGTCATAAAACCTTTAAATTTTCTGACAATTTACTGGAGCGTCATAAAATCTTGAAATTTTGTTGAAAATAAAGTACTCGAGCCTCTTATCAATTTAAGCTATCGCACATAGCTATGCTACCCTTCAGTCCCAAATCAAACACTGCTAAAACTTCAAATGGCCCTGACTTCTTTTCGGTGCGTCCTACACCTATCAAAGTATGCAACATTCAAATGTTTGTAACTTTTTACTGGAGCGTCAAAAAATCTTGAAATTTTGTGACAATAAAGTACTCGAGCCTCTTGTCAATTTAAGCTATCGCTCATAGCTATGCTACCCTTGAGTCCCAAATCAAACACTGCTAAAACTTCAAATGGCCCTAACTTCAATATGGTGCATCCTATACCTACCAAAGTTTGCAACATTCAATTGCTTGTAACTTTTTACTGGAGCGTCATAAAACCTTGAAATTTTGTGATCTTAAAGTACTGGAGCCTCTTGACAATTTAAGCTATCGCTCATAGCTATGCTACCCTTGAGTCCCAAATCAAACACTGATAAAACTTCAAATGGCCCTAACTTCTGTACGGTGCGTCCTACACCTATCAAAGTTTGCAACATTCAAATGCTTTGTAACTTTATACTGGAGCGTTAAAAAATCGTGAAATTTTGTGACAATAAAGTACTCGAGCCACTTATCAATTTAAGTTATCGTTCATACCAATGCTGCCCTTGAGTCCTAAATCAAACACTGATAAAACTTCAAATGGCCCTAACTTCTGTACGGTGTGTCCTATACCTATCAAGGTTTACAACATTTAAATACTTGTAACTTTTTACTGGAGCGTCATATAATCTTGAAATTTAGTGACAATAAAGTACTCGTGCCTCTTATCAATTTAAGCTATCGTTCATAGCTATGCTACCCTTGAGTCCCAAATCAAACACTGCGAAAACTTCAAATGGCCCTAACTTATATACGGTGCATCCTACACCTGTCAAAGTTGCTCATAGCTATGCTAACCTTGAGTCCCAAATCAAACACTGATAAATTTCAAATGGCCCTACGCTGCATCCTACACCTGTCAAAGCTTGAAACATTCAAATACTTGTAACTTTATACTGGAGCGTCAAAAAAACTTGAAATTTTGTGACAATTAAGTACTCGAGCCTCTTGTCAATTTAAGCTATCGCTCACAGCTATGCTACCCTTGAGTCCCAAATCAAACACTGCTAAACCTTCAAATGGCCCTAACTTCTATATGGTGCATCCTATACCTACCAAAAATTGCAACATTCAAATGCTTGTAAATTTTTACTGGAGCGTCATAAAACCTTGAAATTTTCCGACAATGAAGTATTCGAGCGTCTTATCAATTTAAGTTATCACTCATAGCTATGCTACCCTTGAGTCCCAAATCAAACACTGATAAAACTTCAAATGGCCCTAACTTATGTACGGTGCGTCCTATACCTATCAATGTTTGCAACATTCAAATGCTTGTACCTTTTTACTGGAGCGTCATAAAATCTTGAAATTTTGTGACAATAAAGTACTCGAGCCTCTTATCAATTTAAGCTATCGCACATAGCTATGCTACCCTTGAGTCCCAAAGGAAACACTTGTAAAACTTCAAATGGCCCTAACTTCTGTACGGTGCATCCTACACCTGGCAAAGTTGCTCAAAGCTATGCTAACCTTGAGTCCCAAATCAAACACTGATAAATTTCAAATAGCCCTACGGTGCGTCCTACACTTATCAAAATTTGCAACATTCAAATGCTTGTAACTTTATACTGGAGGGTCAAAAAAACTTGAAATTTTGTGACAATAAATTACTCGAGGTTCTTGTCAATTTATGTTATCGCTCGTAGCTGTGCTACCCTTGAGTCCCAAATCAAACACTGCTAAAACGTCAAATGGCCCTAACTTCTATACGGTGCATCCTACACCTGTCACAGTTTGCAACATTCAAATGCTTGTAACTTTTTACTGGAGCGTCATATAACCTTGAAATTTTGTGCCAATAAAGAACTCGAGCCTCTTATCCATTTAAGCTATCGCTCATAGCTGTGCTAACCTTGAATCCCAAATCAAACACTGATAAAACATGAAATGGCCCTAACTTCAATACGGTGCAACATATAAATGCTTGTAACTTTTTACTGGAGCGTAATAAAACCTTGAAATTTTCTGACAATAAAGTACTCGTGCCTCTTGTCAATTTAAGCTATTGCTCATAGCTAAGCTGCCATTGAGCCCCAAATGAAAAACTGCTAAAACTTCAAATGGCCCTACCGTCTGTACGGTGCATCCTACATCTATCAAAGTTTGCAACATTCAAATGCTTGTAACTTTTTACTGGAGCGTCATAAAATTTAGAAATTTTGTGACAATAAAGTACTCGTGCCTCTTATCAATTTAAGCTATCGTTCAAAGCTATGCTACCCATGAGTCCCAACTCAAACCCTCATAAAACTTCAAATGGCCTTAACTTCTATATGGAGCATCCTGTACCTACCATAGTTTGCAACATTCAATTGCTTGTAACTTTTTACTGGAGCGTCATAAAACCTTGAAATTTTCTGACAATGAAGTATTCGAGCGTCTTATCAATTTAAATTATCGCTCATAGCTATGCTACCCTTGAGTCCCAAATCAAGCACTTCTAAAACTTTAAATGGCCCTAACTTCTATATGGTGCATCCTATACCTACCAAAGTTTGCAACATTCAATTGCTTGCAACTTGTTACTGGAGCGTCATAAAACCTTGAAATTTTCTGACAATGAAGTACTGGAGCCTCTTGTCAATTTAAGCTATCGCTCATAGCATGCTACTCTTGAGTCCCAAATCAAACACTGCTAAAACTTCAAATGGCCCTAACTTCTATATGGTGCGTCCTACACCTATCAAAGTTTGCAACATTCAAATGCTTGTAACTTTATACTGGAGCGTTAAAAAATCGTGAAATTTTGATGCGATAAAGTACTCGAGCCTCTTGTCAATTTAACCTATCGCTCATAGCTATGCTACCCTTGAGTCCCAAATCAAACACCGCTAAAACTTCAAATGGCCCTAACTTCTATATGGTGCATCCTATACCCACCAGAGTTTGCAACATTCAATTGCTTGTAACTTGTTACTGGAGCGTCATAAAACCTTGAAATTTTCTGACAATGAAGTACTCGAGCCTCTTGTCAATTTAAGCAATCGCTCATGGCAATGCTACCCTTGAGTCCCAAATCAAACACTGATAAAACTTCAAATGGCCCTAATTTCTTTACGGTGCGTCCTATACCTATCAAAGTTTGCAACATTGAAATGCTTGCAACTTTTTACTAGAGCGTCATAAAACCTTGAAATTTTGTGACAATAAAGTACACGTGCCTCTTATCAATTTAAGCTATCGTTCTTAGCTCTGCTACCCTTGAGTCCCAAATCAAACACTGCTAAAACTTCAAATGGCCCTAACTTCTATACGGTGCGTCCTACAACTATCAAAGTTTGCAACATTCAAATGTCTGTAACTTCTTACTGGAGCGTCAAAAAATATTGAAATTTTGTGACAATAAAGTACTGGAGCCTCTTGTCAATTTAAGCTATCGCTCATAGCTATGCTACCCTTGAGTCCCAAATCAAACACTGCTAAAACTTCAAATGGCCCTAACTTCTATATGGTGCATCCTATACCTATCAAAGTTTGCAACATTCAATTGCTTGTAACTTTTTACTGGAGCGTCATAAAACCTTTAAATTTTCTGACAATTTACTGGAGCGTCATAAAATCTTGAAATTTTGTTGAAAATAAAGTACTCGAGCCTCTTATCAATTTAAGCTATCGCACATAGCTATGCTACCCTTGAGTCCCAAATCAAACACTGATAAAACTTCAAATGGCCCTAACTTCTGTACGGTGCGTCCTATACCTATCAAGGTTTGCAACATTCAAATGCTTGTAACTTTTTACTGGAGCGTCAAAAAATCTTGAAATTTTGTGACAATAAAGTACTCGAGCCTCTTGTCAATTTAAGCTATCGCTCATAGCTATGCAACCTTTGAGTCCCAAATCAAACACTGCTAAAACTTCAAATGGCCCTAACTTCTTTTCGGTGCGTCCTACACCTATCAAAGTATGCAACATTCAATTGCTTGTAACTTTTTACTGGAGCGTCATAAAACCTTGAAATTTTCTGACAATAAAGTACTCGAGCCTCTTGTCAATTTAAGCTATCGCTCATAGCTATGCTACCCTTGAGTCCCAAATCAAACACTGCTAAAACTTCAAATGGCCCTGACTTCTTTTCGGTGCGTCCTACACCTATCAAAGTATGCAACATTCAAATGTTTGTAACTTTTTACTGGAGCGTCAAAAAATCTTGAAATTTTGTGACAATAAAGTACTCGAGCCTCTTGTCAATTTAAGCTATCGCTCATAGCTATGCTACCCTTGAGTCCCAAATCAAACACTGCTAAAACTTCAAATGGCCCTAACTTCAATATGGTGCATCCTATACCTACCAAAGTTTGCAACATTCAATTGCTTGTAACTTTTTACTGGAGCGTCATAAAACCTTGAAATTTTCTGATAATGAAGTATTCTTCAAGCGTCTTATCAATTTAAGTTATCGCTCATAGCTATGCTACCCTTGAGTCCCAAATCCAACAATGATAAAACTTCAAATGGCCCTAATTTCTATACGTTGCGTCCTACACCTATCAAAGTTTGCAACATTCAAATGCTTGTAACTTTTTACTGGAGCGTCATAAAACATTGAAATTTTGTTGAAAATAAAGTACTCGAGCCTCTTATCAATTTAAGCTATCGCGCATAGCAATGCTACCCTTGAATCCCAAATCAAACGCTGATAAAACTTCAAATGGCCCAACTTCTATACGGTGCGTACTACACTTATCAAAGTTTGCAACATTCAAATGCTTGTAACTTTTTACTGGAGCATAATAAAATCTTGAAATTTTGTGACAATAAAGTACTCGAGCTCTTATCAATTTAAGCTATCGCTCATAGCTATGCTACCCTTGAGTCCCAAATCAAACACTGATAAAACTTCAAATGGCCCTAACTTCTGTACGGTGCGTCCTATACCTATCAAGGTTTGCAACATTCAAATGCTTGTAACTTTTTACTGGAGCGTCATATAATCTTCAAATTTTGTGACAATAAAGTACTCGTGCCTCTTATCAATTTAAGCTATCCTTCATAGCTAGGCTACCCTTGAGTCCCAAATCAAACACTGCCAAAACTTCAAATGTGCCTAACTTCTGTACGGTGCGTCCTATACTTATCAAAGTTTGCAACATTGAAATGCTTGCAACTTTTTACTGGAGCGTCATAAAACCTTGAAATTTTCTGACAATTTACTGGAGCGTCATAAAATCTTGAAATTTTGTTGGAAATAAAGTACTCGAGCCTCTTATCAATATAAGCTATCGCACATAGCTATGCTACCCTTGAGTCCCAAATCAAACACTGCTAAAACTTCAAATGGCCCTAACTTCTGTACGGTGCGTCCTATACCTATCAAGGTTTGCAACATTCAAATGCTTGTAACTTTTTACTGGAGCGTCAAAAAATCTTGAAATTTTGTGACAATAAAGTACTCGAGCCTCTTGTCAATTTAAGCTATCGCTCATAGCTATGCAACCTTTGAGTCCCAAATCAAACACTGCTAAAACTTCAAATGGCTCTAACTTCTTTTCGGTGCGTCATACACCTATCAAAGTATGCAACATTCAATTGCTTGTAACTTTTTACTGGAGCGTCATAAAACCTTGAAATTTTCTGACAATAACGTACTCGAGCCTCTTGTCAATTTAAGGTATCGCTCATAGCTATGCTACCCTTGAGTCCCAAATCAAACACTGCTAAAACTTCAAATGGCCCTAACTTCTATATGGTGCATCCTATACCTACCAAAGTTTGCAACATTCAAATGCTTGTAACTTTTTACTGGAGCGTCATAAAACCTTTAAATTTTCTGACAATTTACTGGAGCGTCATAAAATCTTGAAATTTTGTTGAAAATAAAGTACTCGAGCCTCTTATCAATTTAAGCTATCGCACATAGCTATGCTACCCTTGAGTCCCAACTCAAACACCGATAAAACTTCAAATGGCCCTAACTTCTGTACGGTGCGTCCTATACCTATCAAGGTTTGCAACATTCAAATGCTTGTAACTTTTTACTGGAGCGTCATATAATCTTGAAATTTTGTGACAATAAAGTACTCGTGCCCCTTATCAATTTAAGCTATCCTTCATAGCTATGCTACCCTTGAGTCCCAAATCAAACACTGCCAAAACTTCAAATGCGCCTAACTTCTGTACGGTGCGTCCTATACCTATCAAAGTTTGCAACATTCAAATGCTTGCAACTTTTTACTGGAGCGTCATAAAACCTTGAAATTTTGTGACAATAAAGTACTCGTGCCTCTTATCAATTTAAGCTATCGCTCATAGCTATGCTACCCTTGAGTCCCAAATCAAACACTGCTAAAACTTCAAATGGCCCTAACTTCTATACGGTGCATCCTACACCTATCAAAGTTTACAACATTCAAATGCTTGTAACTTTATACTGGAGCGTTAAAAAACCGTGAAATTTTGAGTCCCAAATCAAACACTGCTAAAACTTCAAATGGCCCTAACTTCTTTTCGGTGCATCCCACACCTATCAAAGTATGCAGCATTCAAATGTTTGTAACTTTTTACTGGAGCGTCATAAAACCTTGAAATTTTCTGACAATAAAGTACTCGAGCCTCTTGTCAATTTAAGCTATCGCTCATAGCTATGCTACCCTTGAGTCCCAAATCAAACACTGCTAAAACTTCAAATGGCCCTAACTTCTTTTCGGTGCGTCCTACACCTATCAAAGTATGCAACATTCAAATGTTTGTAACTTTTTACTGGAGCGTCATAAAATATTGAAATTTTGTGACAATAAAGTACTTGAGCCTCTTATCAATTTAAGCTATCGCACATAGCTATGCTACCCTTGAGTCCCAAAGGAAACACTGCTAAAACTTCAAATGGCCCAACTCCTATACGGTGCGTACTACACTTATCAAAGTTTGCAAGATTCAAATGCTTGTAACTTTTTACTGGAGCGTAATAAAATCTTGAAATTTTGTGACAATAAAGTACTCGAGCTCTTATCAATTGAAGCTATCGCTCATAGCTATGCTACCCTTGAGTCCCAAATCAAACACTGATAAAACTTGAAATGGCCGTAACTTCTGTACGGTGCGTCCTATACCTATCAAGGTTTGCAACATTCAAATGCTTGTAACTTTTTACTGGAGCGTCATATAATCTTGAAATTTTGTGACAATAAAGTACTCGTGCCTCTTATCAATTTAAGCTATCCTTCATAGCTATGCTACCCTTGAGTCCCAAATCAAACACTGCCAAAACTTCAAATGCGCCTATCTTCGGTACGGTGCATCCTATACCTATCAAAGTTTGCAACATTCAAATGCTTGCAACTTTTTACTGGAGCGTCATAAAACCTTGAAATTTTGTGACAATAAAGTACTCGTGCCTCTTATCAATTTAAGCTATCGCTCATAGCTATGCTACCCTTGAGTCCCAAATCAAACACTGCTAAAACTTCAAATGGCCCTAACTTCTATACGGTGCGTCCTACACCTATCAAAGTTTACAACATTCAAATGCTTGTAACTTTTTACTGGAGCGTAATAAAATCTTGAAATTTTGTGACAATAAAGTACTCGAGCTCTTATCAATTTAAGCTATCGCTCATAGCTATGCTACCCTTGAGTCCCAAATTAAACACTGATAAAACTTCAAATGCGCCTAACTTCTGTACGGTGCGTCCTATACTTATCAAAGTTTGCAACATTCAAATGCTTGCAACTTTTTACTGGAGCGTCATAAAGCCTTTAAATTTTCTGACAATTTACTTGAGCGTCATAAAATCTTGAAATTTTGTTGAAAATAAAGTACTCGAGCCTCTTATCAATTTAAGCTATCGCACATAGCTATGCTACCCTTGAGTCCCAAATCAAACACTGTTAAAACTTCAAATGGCTCTAACTTCTCTTCGGTGCGTCCTATACCTATCAAGGTTTGCAACATTCAAATGCTTGTAACTTTTTACTGGAGCGTCATAAAACCTTGAAATTTTCTGACAATAAAGTATTCGAGCCTCTTGTCAATTTAAGGTATCGCTCATAGCTATGCTACCCTTGAGTCCCAAATCAAACACTGCTAAAACTTCAAATGGCCCTAACTTCTTTTCGGTACGTCCTACACCTATCAAAGTATGCAACATTCAAATTTTTGTAACTTTTTACTGGAGCGTCCAAAAATCTTGAAATTTTGTGACAATAAAGTACTCGAGCCTCTTGTCAATTTAAGCTATCGCTCATATCTATGCTACCCTTGAGTCCCAAATCAAACACTGCTAAAACTTCAAATGGCCCTAACTTCTATATGGTGCATCCTATACCTACCAAAGTTTGCAACATTCAATTGCTTGTAACTTTTTACTGGAGCGTCATAAAACCTTTAAATTTTCTGACAATTTACTGGAGCGTCATAAAATCTTGATATTTTGTTGAAAAAAAAGAACTGGAGCCTCTTATCAATTTAAGCTATCGCACATAGCTATGCTACCCTTGAGTCCCAAATCAAACAATGATAAAACTTCAAATGGCCCTAACTTCTGTACGGTGCGTCCTATACCTATCAAGGTTTGCAACATTCAAATGCTTGTAACTTTTTACTGGAGCGTCAAAAAATCTTGAAATTTTGTGACAATAAAGTACTCGAGCCTCTTCTCAATTTAAGCTATCGCTCATAGCTATGCAACCTTTGAGTCCCAAATCAAACACTGCTAAAACTTCAAATGGCCCTAACTTCTATATGGTGCATCCTATACCTACCAAAGTTTGCAACATTCAATTGCTTGTAACTTTTTACTGGAGCGTCATAAAACCTTGAAATTTTCTGACAATGAAGTATTCCTCGAGCGTCTTATCAATTTAAGTTATCGCTCATAGCTATGCTACCCTTGAGTCCCAAATCCAACAATGATAAAACTTCAAATGGCCCTAATTTCTATACGTTGCGTCCTACACCTATCAAAGTTTGCAACATTCAAATGCTTGTAACTTTTTACTGGAGCGTCATAAAATATTGAAATTTTGTTGAGAAGAAAGTACTCGAGCCTCTTATCAATTTAAGCTATCGCGCATAGCAATGCTACCCTTGAATCCCAAATCAAACGCTGATAAAACTTCAAATGGCCGTAACTTCTGTACGGTGCGTCCTATACCTATCAAGGTTTGCAACATTCAAATGCTTGTACCTTTTTACTGGAGCGTCATAAAATATTGAAATTTTGTGACAATAAAGTACTCGAGCCTCTTATCAATTTAAGCTATCGCACATAGCTATGCTACCCTTGAGTCCCAAAGGAAACACTGCTGAAACTTCAAATGGCCCAAATTCTATACGGTGCGTACTACACTTATCAAAGTTTGCAACATTCAAATGCTTGTAACTTTTTACTGGAGCGTAATAAAATCTTGAAATTTTGTGACAATAAAGTACTCAAGCTCTTATCAATTTAAGCTATCGCTCATAGCTATGCTACCCTTGAGTCCCAAATCAAACACTGATAAAACTTCAAATGGCCCTAACTTCTGTACGGTGCGTCCTATACCTATCAAGGTTTGCAACATTCAAATGCTTGTAACTTTTTACTGGAGCGTCATATAATCTTGAAATTTTGTGACAATAAAGTACTCGTGCCTCTTATCAATTTAAGCTATCCTTCATAGCTATGCTACCCTTGAGTCCCAAATCAAACACTGCCAAAACCTCAAATGTGCCTATCTTCGGTACGGTGCATCCTATACCTATCAAAGTTTGCAACATTCAAATGCTTGCAACTTTTTACTGGAGCGTCATAAAACCTTGAAATTTTGTGACAATAAATTACTCGTGCCTCTTATCAATTTAAGCTATCGCTCATAGCTATGCTACCCTTGAGTCCCAAATCAAACACTGCTAAAACTTCAAATGGCCCTAACTTCTATACGGTGTGTCCTACACATATCAAAGTTTACAACATTCAAATGCTTGTAACTTTATACTGGAGCGTTAAAAAACCGTGAAATTTTGTGGCGATAAAGTACTCGAGCCTCTTGTCAATTTAAGCTCTCGCTCATAGCTATGCTACCCTTGAGTCCCAAATCAAACACTGCTAAATCTTCAAATGGCCCTAACTTCTTTTCGGTGCATCCTACACCTATCAAAGTATGCAGCATTCAAATGCTTGTAACTTTTTACTGAAGCGTCATAAAACTTTGAAATTTTGTGACAATAAAAGTCCTTGAGCCTCTTGTCAATTTAAGCTATCGCTCAAAGCTATGCTACCCTTGAGACCCAAATCAAACACTGCTAAAACTTCAAATGGCCCTCACTTCAATACGGTGCGTCCTACACCTATCAAAGTTTGCAACAATCAATTGCTTGTAACTTTTTACTGGAACGTAATAAAACCTTGAAATTTTGTGACAATAAAGTACTGGTGCCTCTTGTCAATTGAAGCTATCGCTCATAGCATGCTACTCTTGAGTCCCAAATCAAACACTGCTAAAACTTCAAATGGCCCTAACTTCTGTATGGTGCGTCCTATACCTATTAAAGTTTGCAACATTCAAATGCTTGTAACTTTTTACTGAAGCGTCATTAAACTTTGAAATTTTGTGACAATAAAGTACTCGAGCCTCTTGTCAATTTAAGCTATCGCTCATAGCTATGCTATCCTTGAGTCCCAAATCAAACACCGCTAAAACTTCAACTGGCCCTAACTTCTATATAGTGTATCCTATACCTACCAAAGTTTGCAACATTCAATTGCTTGTAACTTGTTACTGGAGCGTCATAAAACCTTGAAATTTTCTGACAATGAAGTACTCAAGCCTCTTGTCAATTTAAGCAATCGCTCATAGCTATGCTACCATTGAGTCCCAAATCAAACACTGATAAAACTTCAAATGGCCCAAATTTCTATACGGTGCGTCCTACACCTATCAAAGTTTGCAACATTCAAATGCTTTGTAACTTTTATACTGGAACGTTCAAAAATCTTGAAATTTTGTGACAATAAAGTACTCGAGCCTCTTATCAATTTAAGCTATCGCATATATCTATGCTACCCTTGAGTCCCAAATGAAACACTGCTAAAACTTCAAATGGCCCAACTTCTATACGGTGCGTCCTACAGCTATCAAAGTTTGCAACATTCAAATACTTGTAACTTTTTACTGGAGCGTCATAAAACCTTGAAATTTTGTGACAATAAAGTACTCGTGCCTCTTATCAATTTAAGCTATCGCATATATCATATAGTCCCAAATGAAACACTGCTAAAACTTCAAATGGCCCAACTTCTATACGGTGCGTCCTACAGCTATCAAAGTTTGCAACATTCAAATGCTTGTAACTTTATACTGGAGCGTTAAAAAACCGTGAAATTTTCTGGCGATAAAGTACTCGAGCCTCTTGTCAATTTAAGCTCTCGCTCATAGCTATGCTACCCTTGAGTCCCAAATCAAACACTGCTAAATCTTCAAATGGCCCTAACTTCTTTTCGGTGCATCCTACACCTATCAAAGTATGCAGCATTCAAATGCTTGTAACTTTTTACTGAAGCGTCATAAAACTTTGAAATTTTGTGACAATAAAAGTCCTCGAGCCTCTTGTCAATTTAAGCTATCGCTCAAAGCTATGCTACCATTGAGACCCAAACCAAACACTGCTAAAACTTCAAATGGCCCTCACTTCAATACGGTGCGTCCTACACCTATCAAAGTTTGCAACAATCAAATGCTTGTAACTTTTTACTGGAACGTAATAAAACCTTGAAATTTTGTGAAAATAAAGTACTGGTGCCTCTTGTCAATTGAAGCTATCGCTCATATCATGCTACTCTTGAGTCCCAAATCAAACACTGCTAAAACTTCAAATGGCCCTAACTTCTGTATGGTGCGTCCTATACCTATTAAAGTTTGCAACATTCAATTGGTTGTAACTTGTTACTGGAGCGTCATAAAACCTTGAAATTTTCTGACAATGAAGTACTCAAGCCTCTTGTCAATTTAAGCAATCGCTCATAGCTATGCTACCATTGAGTCCCAAATCAAACACTGATAAAACTTCAAATGGCCCTAACATATATACGGTGCGTCCTACACATATCAAAGTTTGCAACAATGAAACGCTTGTAACTTTTTACTGGAGCGTAATAAAACCTTGAAATTTGGTGACAATAAAGTATAAAACTTCAAGTGGCCCTAACTTCTATACGGTGCATCCTACACCTGGCAAAGTTGCTCATAGCTATGCTAACCTTGAGTCCCAAATCAAACACTGATAAAACTTCAAATGGCCCCACAGTGCGTCCTACAATTTTTGCATCATTCAAATGCTTGTAACTTTATACTGGAGGGTCAAAAAACTTGTAATTTTGTGACAATAAAGTACTAGAGCCTCTTGTCAATTTAATTTATCGCTCATAGCTATGCTACCCTTGAGTCCCAAATCAAACACTGCTAAAACTTCAAATGGCCCTAACTTATATACTGTGCATCCTACACCTGTCAAAGTTTGCAACATTCAAATGCTTGTAACTTTTTACTGGAGAGTAATAAAATCTTGAAATTTTGTGCCAATAAAGTACTCGAGCCTCTTATCCATTTAAGCTATCGCTCATAGCTGTGCTAACCTTGAATCCCAAATCAAACACTGATAAAACTTTAAATGGCCCTAACTTCAATACGGTGCGTCCTACACGTATCAAAGTTTAAACAATCAAATGCTTGTAACTTTTTACTGGAGCGTAATAAAACCTTGAAATTTTGTGACAATAAAGTACTAGTGCCTCTTGTCAATTTAAGCTATCGCTCAAAGCTAAGCTGCCATTGAGCCCCAAATCAAACACTGCTAAAACTTCAAATGGCCCTAACGTCTGTACGGTGCATCCTACACATATCAAAGTTTGCAACATTGAAACGCTTGTAACTTTTTACTGGAGCGTAATAAAACCTTGAAATTTGGTGATAATAGAGTATAAAACTTCAAATGGCCCTAACTTCTTTACGGTGCATCCTACACCTGTCTAAGTTGCTCATAGCTATGCTAACCTTGAGTCCCAATTCAAACACTGATAAAACTTCAAATGGCCCCACGGTGCGTCCTACAATTTTTGCAACATTCAAATGCTTTGTAACTTTTATACTGGAACGTCAAAAAATCTTGAAATTTTATGACAATAAAGTACACGAGCCTCTTGTCAATTTAAGCTATCGCTCATAGCTATGCTACCCTTTAGTCCCAAATCAAACACCGCTAAAACTTCAAATGGCCCTAACTTCCATATGGTGCATCCTATACCGAATAAAGTTTGCAATATTCAATTGCTTGTAACTTGTTACTGGAGCGTCATAAAACCTTGAAATTTTCTGACAATGAAGTACTCGTGCGTCTTATCAATTTAAGTTATCGCTCATACCTATGCTACCCTTGAGTCCCAAATCAAACACTGCTAAAACTTCAAATGGCCCTAACTTCTGTACGGTGCGTCTTATACCTATCAAAATTGGTAACATTCAAATGCTTGAAACTTTTTACTGGAGCGTAATAAAATCTTGAAATTTTGTGACAATAAAGTACTCGTGCCTCTTATCAATTTAAGCTGTCGTTCATAGCTATGCTACCCTTGAGTCCCAAATCAAACACTGCTAAAACTTCAAATGGCCCTAACTTCTGTACGGTGCGTCTTATACCTATCAAAGTTTGCAACATTCAAATGCTTGTAACTTTTTTCTGAAGCGTTATAAAACTTTGAAATTTTTTGACAATAAAGTACTCGAGCCTCTTTGTCAATCGCTCATAGCTATGCTACCCTTGAGTCCCAAATCAAACACTGATAAAACTTCAAGTGACCCTAACTTCAATACGGTGCGTCCTACCTATCAAAGTTTACAACAATCTAATGCTTGTAACTTTGTACTGGAGCGTAATAAAACCGTTAAATTTTGTGACAATAAAGTACTCGTGCCTCTTGTCAATTTAAGCTATCGCTCATAGCAAGCTGCTCTTGAGTCCCAAATCAAACACTGCTAAAACTTCAAATGGTCCTAACTTCTGTACGGTGCGTCCTATACCTATAAAAGTTTGCAACATTCAAAAGCTTTGTTACTTTTATATTGGAACATCAAAAAATCTTGAAATTTTGTGAGAATAAAGTACACGAGCCTCTTGTCAATTTAAGCTATCGCGCATAGCTATGGTACCCTTGAGTCCCAAATCAAACACCGCTAAAACTTCAAATGGCCCTAACTTCTATATGGTGCATCCTATACCGACCAAAGTTTGCAATATTCAATTGCTTGTAACTTGTTACTGGAGCGTCATAAAACCTTGAAATTTTCTGACAATGAAGTACTCGTGCGTCTTATCAATTTAAGTTATCGCTCATAGCTATGCTACCCTTGAGTCCCAAATCAAACACTGATAAAACTTCAAATGGCCCTAACTTCTGTACGGTGCGTCCTATACCTATCAAGGTTTGCAACATTCAAATGCTTGTAACTTTTTACTAGAGCGTCATAAAATCTTGAAATTTTGTGACAATAAAGCACTCGTGCCTCTTATCAATTTAAGCTGTCGTTCATAGCTATGTTACCCTTGAGTCCCAAATCAAACACTGCTATAACTTCAAATGGCGCTACCTTCTGTACGGTGCGTCCTGTACCTATCAAAGTTTGCAACATTCAAATGCTTGCAACTTTTTACTGGAGCGCCATAAAACCTTGAAATTTTGTGACAATAAAGTACTCGAGCCTCTTGACAATTTAAGCTTTCGCTGATAGCTATGCTACCCTTCAGTCTCAAATCATACCCTGATAAAACTTCAAATGGCCCTAACTTCTATACGGTGCGTCCTACAACTATCAAAGTTTGCAGCATTCAAATGCTTTGTAACTTTATACTGGAGCGTTGAAAAATCGTGAAATTTTGTGACAATAAAGTACTCGAGCTTCTTGTCAATTTAAGCTATCACTCATTGCTATGCTACCCTTGAGTCCCAAATCAAACACCGCTAAAACTTTAAATGGCCCTAACATATGTACGGTGCGGACTATATCTACCAAAGTTTGCAACATTCAATTGCTTGAAACTTTTTACTGGAGTGTCATAAAACCTTGAAATTTTCGGACAATGAAGTACTCGAGCCTCTTATCAATTTAAGTTACCGCTCATAGCTATGCTACCCTTGAGTCCCAAATCAAATAGTGATAATACTTCAAATGGCCATAACATTTATACGGTGCGTCCTACACATATCAAAGTTTGCAACAATGAAACGATTGTAACTTTTTACTGGAGCGTAATAGAATCTTGAAATTTGGTGACATTAAAGTACTCATGCCTCTTATCAATTTAACCTATCGTTCATAGCTATGCTACTTTTGAGTCCCAAATCAAACACTGATAAAACTTCAAATGTCCCTAACTTCAATACGGTGCGTCCTACCTATCAAAGTTTGCAACAATCTTCTGCTTGTAACTTTTTACTGGAGCGTAATAAAACGTTGAAATTTTGTGACAATAAAGTACTCGTGCCTCTTGTCAATTTAAGCTATCGCTCATAGCATGCTGCTCTTAAGTCCCAAATCAAACACTGCTAAAATTTCAAATGGCCCTAACTTCTGTACGGTGCGTCCTATTCCTATCAAAGTTTGCAACATTCAAATTCTTGTAACTTTTTACTGAAGCATTATAAAACTTTGAAATTTTGTGACAATAAAGTACTCGAGCCTCTTTGTCAATCGCTCATAGCTATGCTACCCTTGAGTCCCAAATCAAACACTGATAAAACTTCAAGTGGCCCTAACTTCAATACGGTGCGTGCTACCTATCAAAGTTTACAACAATCAAATGCTTGTAACTTTTTACTGGAGCGTAATAAAACCTTGAAATTTTGTTACAATAAAGTACTCGTGCCTCTTGTCAATTTAAGCTATCGCTCATAGCATGCTGCTCTTGAGTCCCAAATCAAACACTGCTAAAACTTCAAATGGTCCTAACTTCTGTACGGTGCGCCCTATACCGATCAAAGTTTGCAACATTCAAATGCTTGTAACTTTTTACTGAAGCGTTTTAAAACTTTGAAATTTTCTGCCAATAAAGTACTCGAGCCTCTTGTCAATTTAAGCAATCGCTCATAGCTATGCTACCCTTGAGTTCCAATCAAACACTGAGAAACTTCAAATGGACCTAAATTTTATACTGTGCGTTCTATACCTATCAAAGTTTGCAACATTCAAATGCTTTGTAACTTTTATACTGGAACGTCAAAAGATCTTGAAATTTTGTGAGAATAAAGTACACGAGCCTCTTGTCAATTTAAGCTATCGCTCATAGCTATGCTACCCTTGAGTCCCAAATCAAACACCGCTAAAACTTCAAATGGCCATAACTTTTATATGCTGCATCCTATACCGACCAAAGTTTGCAACATTCAATTGCTTGTATCTTGTTACTGGAGCGTCATAAAACCTTGAAATTTTCTGACAATGAAGTACTCGGGCGTCTTATCAATTTAAGTTATCGCTCATAGCTATGCTACCCTTGAGTCCAAAATTAAACAATGATAAAACTTCAAATGGCCCTAACTTCTATACGTTGCTTGCTACACCTATCATAGGTTGCAACATTCAAATGCTTGTAACTTTTTACTGGAGCATCATAAAATCTTGAAATATTGTTGAAAATAAAGTACTCGAGCCTCTTATCAATTTAAGCTATCGCTCATAACAATGCTTCCCTTGAGTCCCAAATCAAACACTGATAAAACTTCAAATGGCACTAACTTCTGTACGGTGCATCCTATATCTGTCAAGGTTTGCAACATTCAAATGCTTGTAACGTTTTACTGAAGCGTCATAAAATCTTGAAATTTTGTGACAATAAAGTACTCGAGCCTCTTATCAATTTAAGCTATCGCATATAGCTATGCTACCCTTGAGTCCCAAATGAAACACTGCTAAAACTTCAAATAGCCCAACTTCTATACAGTGCGTCCTACACCTATCAAAATTTGCAACATTCAAATGCTTGTAACTTTTTACTGGAGCGTAATAAAAACTTCAAAATTTAGAAATTTTGTGACAATAAAGTACTCGAGCCTCTTATCAATTTAAGCTATCGTTCATAGCTACGCTACCCTTGAGTCCCAAATCGAATACCGCTAAAACTTTAAATGGCCCTAACGTCTATACGGTGCTTCCTATACCTCTCAAAGTTTGAACATTCAACTGCTTGTAACTTTTTATTGAAGCGTCATAAAACTTTGAAATTTTGTGACAACAAAGACCTCGAGCCTCTTGTCAATTTAAGCAATCGCTCGTAGCTATGCTACCCTTGAATCCCAAATCAAACATTGCTAAAACTTCAAATGGTCCTAACTTCTGTACGGTGCGTCCTATACCTATCAAAGTTTGCAACATTCAAACGCTTGTAACTTTTTACTGAAGCGTTATAAAACTTTGAAATTTTGCGACAATAAAGTACTCTAGCCTCTTGTCAATTTAAGCAATCGCTCATAGCTATGCTACCCTTGCGTTCCAAATCAAACTCTGATAAAACTTCAAATGGCGCTAACTTCTGTACGGTGCGTCCTATATCTATCAAGGTTTGCAACATTCAAATGCTTTGTAACTTTATACTGGAACGTCAAAAAATCATGAAATTTTGTGACAATAAAGTACACGAGCCTCTTGTCAATTTAAGCTATCGCTCATAGCTATGCTACACTTGAGTCCCAAATCAAACACCGCTAAAACTTCAAATGGCCCTAACTTCTATATGGTGCATCCTATACCGACCACAGTTTGCAACATTCAATTGCTTGTAACTTGTTATTGGAGCGTCATAAAACCTTGAAATTTTCTGACAATGAAGTAATCGGGCGTCTTATCAATTTAAGTTGTCGCTCATAGCTATGCTACCCTTGAGTCCCAAATCAAACAATGATAAAACTTCAAATGTACCTGACTTCTATACGTTGCGTCCTACACCTATCACAATTTGCAACATTCAAATGCTTGTAACCTTTTACTGGAGCGTCATAAAATCTTGAAATATTGTTTAAAATAAAGTACTCGAGCCTCTCATAAATTTAAGCTATCGCTCATAGCAATGCTTCCCTTGAGTCCCAAATCAAACACTGATAAAACTTCAAATGGCCCTAACTTCAGTACGGTGCGTCCTATATCCATCAAGGTTTGCAACACTCAAATGCTTGTAACTTTTTACTGGAGCGTCATACAATCTTGATATTTTGTGACAATAAAGTACTCGAGTCTCTTATCAATTTAAGCTATCGCACATAGCTATGCTACCCTTGAGTCCCAAATGAAACACTGCTAGAACTTCAAATGGCCTAACTTCAATACGGTGCGTCCTACAGCTATCAAAACTTGCAACATTCAAATGCTTGTAACTTTTTACTGGAGCGTAATAAAATCTTGAAATTTTGTGACAATAAAGTACTCGAGCCTCTTATCAATTTAAGCTATCGCTCATAGCTATGATACTCTTGAGTCCCAAATCAAACACTGATAAAACTTCAAATGGCCCTAACTTCTGTACGGTGCGTCCTATACCTATCAAGGTTTGCAACATTCAAATGCTTGTAACTTTTTACTAGCGCGTCATAAAATCTTGAAATTTTGTGACAATAAAGTACTCGTGCCTCTTAGCAATTTAAGCTGTCGTTCATAGCTATGCTACCCTTGAGTCCCAAATCAAACACTGCTATAACTTCAAATGGCGCTAACTTCTGTACGGTGCGTCCTATACCTATTAAAGTTTGCAACATTCAAATGCTTGCAACTTTTTACTGGACCGTCATAAAACCTTGAAATTTTGTGACAATAAAGTACTCGAGCCTCTTGACAATTTAAGCTATCGCTCAAAGCAATGCTACCCTTGATTCCCAAATCAAACACTGATAAAATTTCAAATGGCCCTGACTTCTATACGGTGCGTCCTACACCTATCAAAGTTTGCAACATTCAAATGCTTTGTAACTTTATACTAGATCGTTGAAAAATCGTGAAATTTTGTGACAATAAAGTACTCGAGCTTCTTGTCAATTTAAGCTATCGCTCATAGCTATGCTACCCTTGAGTCCCAAATCAAACACCGCTAAAACTTTAAATGGCCCTAACTTATGTACGGTGCGTACTATATCTACCAAAGTTTGCAACATTAAATTGCTTGTAATTTTTTACTGGAGTGTCATAAAACCTTGAAATTTTCTGACAATGAAGTACTCGAGCCTCTTATCAATTTAAGTTACCGCTCATAGCTATGCTACCCTTGAGTCACAAATCAAATAGTGATAAAACTTCAAATGGCCCTAACATTTATACGGTGCGTCCTACACATATCAAAGTTTGCAACAATGAAACGCTTGTAACTTTTTACTGGAGCGGAATAAAACCTTGAAATTTTGTGACAATAAAGTACTCGAGCCTCTTATCAATTTAACCTATCGTTCATTGAGTCCCAAATCAAACACCGCTAAAACTTTAAATGGCCCTAACTTATGTACGGTGTGTCCTATATCTATCAAAGATTGCAACATTCAAATGCTTGTAACTTTTTACTGGAGCGTCATAAAATTTAGAAATTTTGTGACAATAAAGTACTCGAGCCTCTTGTCAATTTAAGCAATCGCTCATAGCTGTGCTACCCTTGAGTCGCGAATCAAACACTGCTAAAACTTCAAATGGCCCTAACTTCTATACGGTGCGTCCTATACCTATCAAAGTTTGAACATTCAACTGCTTGTAACTTTTTATTGAAGCGTCATAAAACTTTGAAATTTTGTGACAATAAAGTCCTCGAGCCTCTTGTCAATTTAAGCAATCGCTCGTAGCTATGCTACCCTTGAGTCCTAAATCAAACACTGCTAAAACTTCAATAGGCCCTAACTTCTATACGGTGCGTCCTACATCTATCAGAGTTTGCAACATTCAAATGCGTGTAACTTTATACTGGACCGTCAAAAAAACTTGAAATTTTGTGACAATAAACTACTCGAGCCTGTGGTCTATTTAAGCTATCGCTCATAGCTATGCTACCCTTGAGTCCCAAATCAAACACTGCTAAAACTTCAAATGGCCCTAACTTCTTTTCGGTGCGTCCTACACCTATCAAAGTACTCGAGCCTCTTATCAATTTAAGCTATCGCTCATAGCTATGCTACCCTTGAGTCCCAAATCAAACACTGATAAAACTTCAAATGGCCCTAATTTCAATACGGTGTGTCCTACATCTATCAAGGTTTGCAACAATCAAATGCTTGTAACTTTTTATTGGAGCGTAATAAAACCTTGAAATTTTGTGACAATAAAGTACTCGTGCCTCTTGTCAATTTAAGCTATCGCTCATAGCATGCTACTCTTGAGTCCCAAATCAAACACTGCTAAAACTTCAAATGGCAATAACTTCTGTACAGTGCGTCATATACCTATCAAAGTTTGTAACATTCAAATGCTTGTAACTTTTTACTGAAGCGTCATAAAACCTGAAATTTTGTGAAAATAAAGTAAAAAACTTCAAATAGCCCTAACTTCTATACGGTGCATCCTACACCTGTCAAAGTTGCTCATTGCTATGCTAACCTTGAGTCCCAAATCAAACACTAATAAAAATTCAAATGGCCGTGACTTCAATACGGTGCGTCCTAAGCCTATCAAAGTTTGCAACATTCAAATGCTTTGTAACTTTATACTGGAGCGTCATAAAATCGTGAAATTTTGTGAAAATAAAGTACACTGATAAAACTTCAAACGGCCCTAACTTCAATACGGTGCGTTCTACACCTATCAAAGTGTGCACCAATAAAATGCTTGTAACTTTTTAATGGAGCGTAATAAAACCTTGAAATTTTGTGACAATAAAATACTCGAGCCTCTTGCCAATTTAAGCTATCGCACATAGCATGCTACTCTTGAGTCCCAAATGAAACACTGCTAAAACTTCAAATGGCCCTAACTTCTTTTCGGTGCGTCCTACACCTATCGAAGTTTGCAACATTCAAATGTTTGTAACTTTTTACTGGAGCGTAATAAAATTTAGAAATTTTGTGATAATAAAAAACTCGAGCCTCTTATCAATTTAAGGTATCGCTCATAGCTATGCTACCCTTGAGTCCCAAATCAAACACTGATAAAACTTCAAATGGCCCTAATTTCAATACGGTGCGTCCTACACATACAAAAGTTTGCAACAATGAAACGCTTGTAACATTTTACTGGAGCGTAATAAAACCTTGAAATTTGGTGACAATAAAGTATAAAACTTCAAATGGCCCTAACTTGTATACGGTGCATCCTACACCTATCGAAGTTTGCAACATTCAAATGTTTGTAACTTTTTACTGGAACGTAATAAAATCTAGAAATTTTGTGACAATAAAGTACTCGAGCCTCTTATCAATTTAAGTTATCGCTCATAGCTATGCTACCATTGAGTCCCAAATCAAACACTGATAAATCTTCAAATGGCCCTAACTTTTATACGGTGCGTCCTACACATATCAAAGTTTGCAACAATGAAACAATTTACTGGAGCGTAATAAAACCTTGAAATTTGGTGACAATAAAGTATAAAACTTCAAATGGCCCTAACTTCTATACGGTGCGTCCTATACCTATCAAAGTTTGAACATTCAACTGCTTGTAACTTTTTATTGAAGCGTCATAAAACTTTGAAATTTTGTGACAATAAAGTCCTCGAGCCTCTTGTCAATTTAAGCAATCGCTCGTAGCTATGCTACCCTTGAGTCCTAAATCAAACACTGCTAAAACTTCAATAGGCCCTAACTTCTATACGGTGCGTCCTACATCTATCAGAGTTTGCAACATTCAAATGCGTGTAACTTTATACTGGACCGTCAAAAAAACTTGAAATTTTGTGACAATAAACTACTCGAGCCTGTGGTCTATTTAAGCTATCGCTCATAGCTATGCTACCCTTGAGTCCCAAATCAAACACTGCTAAAACTTCAAATGGCCCTAACTTCTTTTCGGTGCGTCCTACACCTATCAAAGTTTGCAACTCGAGCCTCTTATCAATTTAAGCTATCGCTCATAGCTATGCTACCCTTGAGTGCAAAATCAAACACTGATAAAACTTCAAATGGCCCTAATTTCAATACGGTGTGTCCTACATCTATCAAGGTTTGCAACAATCAAATGCTTGTAACTTTTTATTGGAGCGTAATAAAACCTTGAAATTTTGTGACAATAAAGTACTCGTGCCTCTTGTCAATTTAAGCTATCGCTCATAGCATGCTACTCTTGAGTCCCAAATCAAACACTGCTAAAACTTCAAATGGCAATAACTTCTGTACAGTGCGTCATATACCTATCAAAGTTTGTAACATTCAAATGCTTGTAACTTTTTACTGAAGCGTCATAAAACCTGAAATTTTGTGAAAATAAAGTAAAAAACTTCAAATGGCCCTAACTTCTATACGGTGCATCCTACACCTGTCAAAGTTGCTCATTGCTATGCTAACCTTGAGTCCCAAATCAAACACTAATAAAAATTCAAATGGCCGTGACTTCAATACGGTGCGTCCTAAGCCTATCAAAGTTTGCAACATTCAAATGCTTTGTAACTTTATACTGGAGCGTCATAAAATCGTGAAATTTTGTGAAAATAAAGTACACTGATAAAACTTCAAACGGCCCTAACTTCAATACGGTGCGTTCTACACCTATCAAAGTGTGCACCAATAAAATGCTTGTAACTTTTTAATGGAGCGTAATAAAACCTTGAAATTTTGTGACAATAAAGTACTCGAGCCTCTTGCCAATTTAAGCTATCGCACATAGCATGCTACTCTTGAGTCCCAAATGAAACACTGCTAAAACTTCAAATGGCCCTAACTTCTTTTCGGTGCGTCCTACACCTATCGAAGTTTGCAACATTCAAATGTTTGTAACTTTTTACTGGAGCGTAATAAAATTTAGAAATTTTGTGATAATAAAAAACTCGAGCCTCTTATCAATTTAAGGTATCGCTCATAGCTATGCTACCCTTGAGTCCCAAATCAAACACTGATAAAACTTCAAATGGCCCTAATTTCAATACGGTGCGTCCTACACATACAAAAGTTTGCAACAATGAAACGCTTGTAACATTTTACTGGAGCGTAATAAAATCTTGAAATTTGGTGACAATAAAGTATAAAACTTCAAATGGCCCTAACTTGTATACGGTGCATCCTACACCTATCGAAGTTTGCAACATTCAAATGTTTGTAACTTTTTACTGGAACGTAATAAAATCTAGAAATTTTGTGACAATAAAGTACTCGAGCCTCTTATCAATTTAAGTTATCGCTCATAGCTATGCTACCATTGAGTCCCAAATCAAACACTGATAAAACTTCAAATGGCCCTAACTTTTATACGGTGCGTCCTACACATATCAAAGTTTGCAACAATGAAACAATTTACTGGAGCGTAATAAAACCTTGAAATTTGGTGACAATAAAGTATAAAACTTCAAATGGCCCTAACTTCTATACGGTGCGTCCTATACCTATCAAAGTTTGAACATTCAACTGCTTGTAACTTTTTATTGAAGCGTCATAAAACTTTGAAATTTTGTGACAATAAAGTCCTCGAGCCTCTTGTCAATTTAAGCAATCGCTCGTAGCTATGCTACCCTTGAGTCCTAAATCAAACACTGCTAAAACTTCAATAGGCCCTAACTTCTATACGGTGCGTCCTACATCTATCAGAGTTTGCAACATTCAAATGCGTGTAACTTTATACTGGACCGTCAAAAAAACTTGAAATTTTGTGACAATAAACTACTCGAGCCTGTGGTCTATTTAAGCTATCGCTCATAGCTATGCTACCCTTGAGTCCCAAATCAAACACTGCTAAAACTTCAAATGGCCCTAACTTCTTTTCGGTGCGTCCTACACCTATCAAAGTTTGCAACTCGAGCCTCTTATCAATTTAAGCTATCGCTCATAGCTATGCTACCCTTGAGTGCAAAATCAAACACTGATAAAACTTCAAATGGCCCTAATTTCAATACGGTGCGTCCTACATCTATCAAGGTTTGCAACAATCAAATGCTTGTAACTTTTTATTGGAGCGTAATAAAACCTTGAAATTTTGTGACAATAAAGTACTCGTGCCTCTTGTCAATTTAAGCTATCGCTCATAGCATGCTACTCTTGAGTCCCAAATCAAACACTGCTAAAACTTCAAATGGCAATAACTTCTGTACAGTGCGTCATATACCTATCAAAGTTTGTAACATTCAAATGCTTGTAACTTTTTACTGAAGCGTCATAAAACCTGAAATTTTGTGAAAATAAAGTAAAAAACTTCAAATGGCCCTAACTTCTATACGGTGCATCCTACACCTGTCAAAGTTGCTCATTGCTATGCTAACCTTGAGTCCCAAATCAAACACTAATAAAAATTCAAATGGCCGTGACTTCAATACGGTGCGTCCTAAGCCTATCAAAGTTTGCAACATTCAAATGCTTTGTAACTTTATACTGGAGCGTCATAAAATCGTGAAATTTTGTGAAAATAAAGTACACTGATAAAACTTCAAACGGCCCTAACTTCAATACGGTGCGTTCTACACCTATCAAAGTGTGCACCAATAAAATGCTTGTAACTTTTTAATGGAGCGTAATAAAACCTTGAAATTTTGTGACAATAAAGTACTCGAGCCTCTTGCCAATTTAAGCTATCGCACATAGCATGCTACTCTTGAGTCCCAAATGAAACACTGCTAAAACTTCAAATGGCCCTAACTTCTTTTCGGTGCGTCCTACACCTATCGAAGTTTGCAACATTCAAATGTTTGTAACTTTTTACTGGAGCGTAATAAAATTTAGAAATTTTGTGACAATAAAAAACTCGAGCCTCTTATCAATTTAAGGTATCGCTCATAGCTATGCTACCCTTGAGTCCCAAATCAAACACTGATAAAACTTCAAATGGCCCTAATTTCAATACGGTGCGTCCTACACATACAAAAGTTTGCAACAATGAAACGCTTGTAACATTTTACTGGAGCGTAATAAAACCTTGAAATTTGGTGACAATAAAGTATAAAACTTCAAATGGCCCTAACTTGTATACGGTGCATCCTACACCTATCGAAGTTTGCAACATTCAAATGTTTGTAACTTTTTACTGGAACGTAATAAAATCTAGAAATTTTGTGACAATAAAGTACTCGAGCCTCTTATCAATTTAAGTTATCGCTCATAGCTATGCTACCATTGAGTCCCAAATCAAACACTGATAAAACTTCAAATGGCCCTAACTTTTATACGGTACGTTCTACACATATCAAAGTTTGCAACAATGAAACAATTTACTGGAGCGTAATAAAACCTTGAAATTTGGTGACAATAAAGTATAAAACTTCAAATGGCCCTAACTTCTATACGGTGCATCCTACACCTGTCAAAGTTTGCAACATTCAAATGTTTGTAACTCTTAACTGGGGTGTAATAAAATTTAGAAATTTTGTGACAATAAAAACTCGAGCCATTTATCAATTTAAGCAATCGCTACTCTTGAGTCCCAAATCAAACACTGCTAAAACTTCAAATGGCGCTAACTTCTGTACGGTGCGTCCTATACCTATCAAAGTTTGCAACATTGAAATGCTTGTAACTTTATACTGGAGCGCCAAAAAAACTTGAACATTTGTGCCAATAAAGTACTCGAACCTCTTGTTAATTTAAGCTATTGCTCATACAGGGTGGCCCAAATGAGACCTAGTGATGTTAAACACGTGTAACTCTTGTAATAACGGGTTTTTTTAAATGATTTATTTTTATATGTTAAATAAATTTTATGGAAATTTAACGTGACTATGTGTGAATTATGACATCAGACAAATGACCACCATTTGGTCGATACAGGCATTGGCTCTTTTTAGCGCATTTTGCATTACACGGCGTAATGTTTCTGGTTGCAGGCGCCGTATTTCGTCTCGAATATTCTGCTTGAGCTGTCCAAGTGTCTGTGGTTTGTTAACATACACTTTGTCTTTTAAATATCCCCATAAAAAAAATCGGGCGCAGTTAAATCTGGTGAACGAGGAGGCCAAGGGAAATCTGAATTTCTTGAAAATATGCGTTCACCAAAAATTTCACGCAGCATGGCAATAGTTTGCCTAACAGTATGCGCAGTGGCTCCATCTTGTTGAAACCACAAATTAGGATGTTGCTCCACCATTGGCCGCAAAAACTTGTCGATCATTGTTCTGTAAGAAGCCCCGGAGACCGTTTCGGGCGTTTGATCCTCATTCTCAAAGAAAAAAGGGCCGATGATTTTTGTGGCCATAAGCCCGCACCAAACAGTGCATCTGATTGGGTGCGACTGATGCTGATGTATTGCCCTTGGATTTTCGGAGCGAAGTAAACTTGTAATCATGGAAGATGTGGGCGCTGATGTTACGTTAAAAAAACGGCGATAATTTCGCTGCGTCAGAACAATTGATCGTTGAGAAGAATAATAAAATTCGATAATTTTAATGCGTTGTTGTGGACTGTACGTATACATTTTAAATTTCCAAGAGTTCAGTTATAATCTGCAAAAAGAAAAAATAAATTATGTTAAAAAATAAAAAAGTTATTTATGTTTCACATCAGCTGGTCTTATTTGGGCCGCCCTATAGCTATGCTACAATTGAGTCCCAAATCAAACACTGCTAAAACTTCAAATGGCCCTAACTTCTGTACGGTGCGTCCTATACCTATCAAAGTTTTCAACATTCAAATGCTTGCAACTTTTTACTGGAGCGCCATAAAACCTTGAAATTTTGTGACAATAAAGTACTCGTGCGTCTTGTCAATTTAAGCTCTCGCTCATAGCTATGCTACCCTTGGGTCCCAAATCAAACACTGATAAAACTTCAAATGGACCTAACTTTTATACGGAGCGTCCTACACCTATCAAAGTTTGCAAACATTCAAATGCTTTGTAACTTTATACTGGAGCGTTCAAAATTCTTGAAATTTTGTGACAATAAAGTACACTATCCTCTTGTCAATTTAAGCTATCGCTCATAGCTCTGCTACCCTTGAGTCCCAAATCAAACACTGCTAAAACTTCAAACGGCTCTAACTTCTATACGGTGCGTCCTATACCTATCAAAGTTTGCAACATTCAAATGCTTGTAACTTTATACTGGAGCGTCAAAAAACTTGAAATTTTGTGACAATAAAGTACTCGAGCCTCTTGTCAATTTAAGCAATCGCTCGTAGCTATGGTACCCTTGAGTCCCAAATCAAACACTGCTAAAACTTCAAATGGCCCTAACTTCTATACGGTGCGTTTTATATCTATCAAAGTTTGCAACATTCAAATGCTTGTAACTTTATACTGGAGCGTCAAAAAAACTTCAAATTTTGTGGCAATAAAGTACTCGAGCCTCTTGTCAATTTAAGCAATCGCTCGTAGCTATGCTACCCTTGAGTGCCAAATCAAACACTGCTAAAACTTCAAACGCCCCTCACTTCTATACGGTGCGTCCTATACCTATCAAAGTTTGCAACATTCAAATGCTTGTAGCTTTATACTGGAGCGTCAAAAAAACTTGAAATTTTGTGCCTATAAAGTATAGAACTTCAAATGGCCCTAACTTCTATACGGTGCATCCTACACCTGTCAAAGTTGCTCATAGCTATGCTAACCTTGAGTCCCAAATCAAACACAGCTAAAACTTCAAATGGCCCTAACTTCTATATGGTGCATCCTATACCTACCAAAGTTTGCAACATTCAATTGCTTGTAACTTTTTACTGGAGCGTCATAAAACCTTGAAATTTTGTGACAATAAAGTACTCGAGCCTCTTGTCAATTTAAGCTTTCGCTCATAGCTCTGCTACCCTTGAGTCCCAAATCAAACAGTGATAAACCTTCAAATGGCTCAACTTCTATATGGTGCACCCTACACCTATCAAAGTTTGCAACATTCAATTGCTTGTAACTTTTTACTGGAGCGTCATAAAATCTTGAAATTTTGTGACAATAAAGTACTCGTGCCTCTTATCAATTTAAGCTATCGCTCATAGCTATGCTACCCTTGAGTCCCAAATCAAACACTGCTAAAATTTCAAATGGCCCTAACTTCTATACGGTGCATTTTATATCTATCAAAGTTTGCAACATTCAAATGCTTGTAACTTTATACTGGAGCGTCAAAAAAACTTGAAATTTTGTGGCAATAAAGTACTCGAGCCTCTTGTCAATTTAAGCAATCGCTCGTAGCTATGCTACCCTTGAGTCCCAAATCAAACACTGCTAAAACTTCAAACGGCTCTAACTTCTATACGGTGCGTCCTATACCTATCAAAGTTTGCAACATTCAAATGCTTGTAACTTTATACTGGAGCGTCAAAAAACTTGAAATTTTTGTGACAATAAAGTACTCGAGCCTCTTGTCAATTTAAGCAATCGCTCGTAGCTATGCTACCCTTGAGTCCCAAATCAAATACTGCTAAAACTTCAAACGGCCCTAACTTCTATACGCTGCGTCCTATACCTATCAAAGTTTGCAACATTCAAATGCTTGTAGCTTTATACTGGAGCGTCAAAAAAACTTGAAATTTTGTGCCTATAAAGTATAGAACTTCAAATGGCCCTAACTTCTATACGGTGCATCCTACACCTGTCAAGGTTGCTCAGAGCTATAAATGAGTCCCAAATCAAACACTGCTAAAACTTCAAATGGCCCTAACTTCTATATGGTGCATCCTATACCTACCAAAGTTTGCAACATTCAATTGCTTGTAACTTTTTATTGGAGCGTCATAAAACCTTGGAATTTTGTGACAATAAAGTACTCGAGCCTCTTGCCAATTTAAGCTTTCGCTCATAGCTATGCTACCCTTGAGTCCCAAATCAAACAGTGATAAACCTTCAAATGGCTCAACTTCTATACGGTGCACCCTACACCTATCAAAGTTTGCAACATTCAATTGCTTGCAATTTTTTTACTGGAGCGTAATAAAATCTTGAAATTTTGTGACAATAAAGTACTCGAGCCTCTTATCAATTTAAGTTATCGCTCATAGCAATGCTACCATTGAGTCCCAAATCAAACAGTGATAAAACTTCAAATGGCACTAACTTTTATACGGTGCGTCCTACACATATCAAAGTTTGCAACAATGAAACGCTTGTAACATTTTACTGGAGCGTAATAAAACCTTGAAATTTGGTGACAATAAAGTATAAATCTTCAAATGGCCCTAACTTGTATACGGTGCATCCTACACCTGTCAAAGTTTGCAACATTCTAATGTTTGTAACTTTTTACTGGAACGTAATAAAATCTAGAAATTTTGTGACAATAAAGTTATCGCTCATAGCTATGCTACAATTGAGTCCCAAATCAAACACTAATAAAACTTCAAATGGTCCTAACTTTTATACGGTGCGTCCTACACATATCAAAGTTTGCAACAATGAAACACTTTACTGGAGCGTAATAAAACCTTGAAATTTGGTGACAATAAAGTATAAAACTTCAAATGGCCCTAACTTGTATACGGTGCATCCTACACCTCTCAAAGTTTGCAACATTCAAATGTTTGTAACTTTTTACTGGAGCGTAATAAAATTTAGAAATTTTGTGACAATAAAAAACTCGAGCCTTTTATCAATTTAAGCTATCGCTTATAGCTATGCTACTCTTGAGTCCCAAATCAAAAACTGATAAAACTTCAAATGGCGCTAACTTCTGTACGGTGCGTCCTATACCTATCGAAGTTTGCAACATTCAAATGCTTGTAACTTTATACTGGAGCGCCAAAAAAACTTGAAAATGTGTGCCAATAAAGTACTCGAACCTCTTGTTAATTTAAGCTATTGCTCTGATAAAACTTCAAATGGCCCTAACTTCTGTACGGTGCGTCCTATACCTATCAAAGTTTGCCACATTGAAATGCTTGCAACTTTTTACTGGAGCGTCATAAAATCATGAAATTTTGTGACAATAAAGTCGAGCCTCTTATAAATTTAAGTTATCGTTCACAGCTATGCTACCATTGAGTCCCAAATCAAACAGCGATAAAACTTCAAAAGGCCCTAACTTTTATATGGTGCGCCCTACACATATCAAAGTATGCAACAATGAAACGCTTGTAACATTTTACTGGAGCGTAATAAAACCTTGAAATATGGTGTCAATAAAGTATAAAACTTCAAATGGCCCTAACTTCTACAGGGTGCATCCTACACCTGTCAAAGTTTACAACATTCAAATACTTGTAACTTTTAACTAGAGCGTCATAAAACCTTGAAATTTTGTGACAATAAACTTCTCGAGCCTCTTATCAATTTAAGCTATCGCTCATAGCTATGCTACCCTTGAGTCCCAAATCAAACACTGACAAAACTTCAAATGGCCCTAACTTCAATACGGTGCGTCCTACAACTATCAAAATTTGCAACAATCAAATGCTTGTAACTTTTTACTGGAGCGTAATAAAATCTTGAACTTTTGTGACAATAAAGAACTCCTGCCTCTTATCAATTTAAGCTATCGTTGATTGCGATGCTTGAGTCCCAAATCAAACAGCGCTAAAACAAATGACCCTAACTTCTGTACGGTGCGTCCTATACCTATCAAAGTTTGCAACATTCGAATGCTTGTAACTTTTTGCTGAAGCGTCATAAAACTTTGAAATTTTGTGAAAATAAAGTAGTTGTTTCGAATCGACATGAAGCTATCACAATACTTACAGCAATTCGATGGAAATAAAACCCAATTAACTGGAAAAAGCTTATGAAAAACCCACTTTTTATTTCTACTTAACTGAGCTCAACAGATTACTGGGAATTATGCGATGCATGTGTACAAAATATAATTGGACGCACAATACAAAATATTACTAGCACATACAGATATTTATGTATATAAATAAAAATAAAAATACATATATTCAGCGAATATACGTTATGCGTTCAGTCCGCTCGCTCCGAAGTACCGTCGCTTCGCCCGCTCTCGCTATCTCGTCATGGAGGGCATTGAACCACTCCGACTGTTGCTCTAAACGAGTCAGCCGCACCTTGGCTTCCTCAAGCCACAAAAGCGAGAACTCGCTTGTCTTCGCATACTCTGCTACCTTCTTGATACCATTGTAGGCGGATTGATGTTTTCCGTACCTCATTTTCTTGCTGCTCGAGAAAGGAAAGGAAGAAAGAAAAAAAAATCAATTAAGTACTTGCCAGGAAATAACTATTTCCTCCTACCCCTTGCCCAGACTGCCAACACTGCATATTTGGTCTATATAACTCTACTTATTATCTATGCACTTTGAGTCGAATAGCCGCATTGATTTATTAGCTCACTAGCACGAAATTCTAGCACCTATGCTCGCTCAATTTTGAAATTTTGAGTCGAATAACCGCACTGGTTCAATCGCTCAATTGCCAATAATTTTTCACTCGCTCATATTAAATTTTGAGACGAATAACCGCCCTGGTTTATTTGTTCATTTGCACATAATTTCCATTCGCTCATAATTAAATTTTGAGACGAATAACCGCATTGGTTTATTCGCTCATTTGCACATAATTTTCGCTCGCTCATAACTAAATTTTGAGACGAATAGCAGCACTGGTCTATTCTCCCATTTGCAAATAATTTTCGTTCGCTCGTAATTAAAGTTTGAGATGAATAACCGCACTGGTCTTTTCGCTCATTTGCACATAATTTTCGCTCGCTCATATTTAAATTTTGAGACGAATAACCGCATTGGTTTATTCGCTCATTTCCACATAATGTTCGCTCGATCATAACTAAATTTTGAGTCGAATAACCGCACTGGTCTATTCTCTCATTTGCATATAATTTTCGCTCGCTCGTAACTAAATTTTGAGACGAATAACCGCATTGGGTTGTTCGCTCATTTGCACAAAACTTTCAGCACCAAGCACGCGCACACGCAGACACGCCGCCTCACTGTCGGCCGCCAGCAAGGTGGCAGCCATTGCGCAGCATACTTCACATCTCTATGGCTGCTTCGCATGGTGCTTGCCTGCGCATATTGTACCCACCCCTAAATCCTTTTAGCTTTCTTGAAGCCCAATGCCTCTACCAATTTGTCGTATGTGCTTTGAGCATATACGCCATTGGTTTATTATTTTTAAGCATTGCAATGTTGGAACTGCTCCTGTACCTCCGTGGAGTGTATCTTACCTAAATTTTTTGGTTTTTATATTTTATATTGTATAAACTTGTTTTTGCTGCTACTTTCACTTATAGTCAAATATCAACTGAAAATGAAAATTTTCTCCGTTCTGTTTCCTCTGTTCGCTCCGCTTACATACATATTATATGTATGTTCCGAATGCATATTGCACATTCAGCAATTGATGCTCCTCTAGCGCGTTGCGCTTGCTCTCTTTTTTCTTCCCACAGGCACAACGGAACAAAGGAAATTAAAGGAAAGAAATATCTATTACCTACCCTGCCAGTACACAATCGCACGTACATAGTCGTACATGCATACACCACCTGCCTTTACATAGTCTGGCGTGATTTCATTGCAACGCTTAAAATAAAGGCGAAATTAAGTTTTGCACTTAATATATGTATATACCTACGTAATACTACAAACATACATACGAGTACATGCATCGCACCATCGATGCTGTATTGTATAGATCACTAGTACGATCCGGCCCGACATGGACCAATGCAGGGTTCAGAATCATTCACTCGCTCGCGCTCTCGTCCGCGAACGTGTGCGTTTCAATTTTTTCATACTGTTCATCTTCGCGAGTAAGAGCGTAAAAAATATTTTTTTTCTCTCTCCTTCGTGTGTGCGATGGTTGAAATTTTTTTGTTGCTCATCCTTCGCGTGTGTGCGTGAATCCAATTTTGTTTTGTTCATATATGAACGGTAGCAAAAAAAGAGCGCCCATAAATGAGCGCTCGCACATTTATGACAGGTTGAAATTTTTTTTTAGTTGTTCATCGTTCATAAATTTAATTACTTAATTTTTTAAAAATTTGTGCAAATGCATTTTTTTACTTTTTTAAATGAATTACTTTACTTTTTACTTTTTTTTTACCTTTTTAAATGAATTACTTTTACTGAATTAATTTACTGCGAATAAAATGTTATGAACATATTTAACTATCGTTATTGTTTCTTTAAATAATAAATTGTTTTGTGGAATTTCTGAAGAAAAAAAAATTTCAACCTGTCATAAATGTGCGAGCGCTCATTTATGGGCGCTCTTTCTTTTGCTACCGTTCATATATGAATAAAACAAAATTGGATCCACGCGAAGGATGAGCAACAAAAAAATTTCAACCGTAGCACACACGAAGGAGAGAGAAAAAAAATATTTTTTACGCTCTTACTCGCGAAGATAAACATTATGAAAAAATTTAAACGCACACGTTCGCGACCAAACTCATAAATGAAGCTAAATGAGCGCACATTAATGAAAATTTCTGAACCCTGGACCAATGTTTCGTATCGACATGAAGCTATCACAATACTTACAGCAATTCGATGGAAAAAAACCCAGTCTGTTTAAAAGGAAAAAGCTTATGAAAAACCCACTTTTTATTTCTATTTAACTGAGCTCATCAGATTACTGGGAATATGCGATGCATGTGTACAAAATTTAATTGGACGCACAATACAAAACAATACTAGCACATACAGATATACAGGTATATAAATATATATAGAAACACATATATTCGGCGAATATATGTCTACATAAATTTGCTCTAGGAATACCTGGGGCACCGCTCATACTTCCTCTAGTGTATAGGCTCAGTATAGGCTCAGTATAGGCTCCTGCTCTAGGATCCCCTTGCTCTGCACCGCTCTCCTGGCTCAGCTCCCTGCACATAGATTGCACTCTCTCCTGGCTAGCTGTATGCACATAGATTGCACCTTACTGTTCCTTGTGCTCTCACGCACTGCCCCTTTGGCACAACCGCACAGCTCCATCGTCAGAAACGAACTAAACTTTGAAATACTCGATGAACCTATTTTCGCTATGTGCGAAAACTCAAACGCATGGTTGCATTTGATACAGTACTCGAGCCTCATGTCAGTTTAAGCTATCGATCATAGCTATGCTAACCTTGAGTCGCAAATCAAACACTGCTAAAACTTAAAATGGCCCTAACTTTTGTACGGTGCATCCTACACTTATCAAAGTTTGCAACATTCAAATGCTTGCAACTTTTTACTGGAGCGTCAAAAAAATTTCAAATTTAGTGACAATAAAGTACTTGAGCCTCTTGTCAATTTAAGCTATCGCTCATAGCTATGCTACCCTTGAGTCCCAAATCAAACACTGCTAAAACTTCAAATGGCCCTAACTACTATATGGTGCAGCCTATACCTAACAAAGTTTGCAACATTCAATTGCTTGTAAGTTTTTACTGGAGCGTCATAAAACCTTGAAATTTTGAGACAATAAAGTACTCGAGCCTCTTGTCACTTTAAGCTATCGCTCATAGCTATGCTACCCTTGAGTCCAAAATCAAACACTGCTCTAACTTCTATATGGTGCAGCCTATACCTACCAAATTTTGCAACATTCAATTGCTTGTAACTTTTTACTGGAGCGACATAAAACCTTGAAATTTTCTGACAATGAAGTACTCGAGCCTCTTATCAATTAAAGTTATCGCTCATAGCTATGCTACCCTTGAGTCCCAAATCAAACAATGATAAAACTTCAAATGGCCCTAACTTCTATACGTTGCGTCCTACACCTATCAAAGTTTGCAATATTCAAATGCTTGTAACTTTATACTGGAGCGTAAAAAAAAATTTCAAGTTTAGTGACAATAAAGTACTCGAGCCTCTTATCAATTTAAGCTATCGCTCATAGCAAGGCTACCCTTGAGTCCCAAATCAAACTCTGATAAAATTTAAAAGGGCCCTCACTTCTGTACGGTGCGTCCTATACCTATCAAGGTTTGCAACATTCAAATGCTTGCAACTTTTTACTGGAGAGTCATAAAATCTTGAAATTTTGTGACAATAAAGTATCTTATCTTTAAGTTATCGCTCATAGCTATGCTACGCTTAAGTCCCAAATCAAACACTGCTAAAACTTCAAATGGCCCTAACTACTATATGGTGGAGCCTATACCTACCAAAGTTTGCAACATTCAGTTGCTTGTAACTTTTTACTGGAGCGTCATAAAACCTTGAAATATTGAGACAATAAAGTACTCGAGCCTCTTGTCAATTGAAGCTATCGCTCATACCTATGCTACCCTTGAGTCCCAAATCAAACACTGATAAAACTTCAAATGGCCCTAGCTTCTGTACGGTGCGTCCTATTCCTATCAAGGTTTGCAACATTCAAATGCTTGTAACTTTTTACTGGAGAGTCATAAAATCTTGAAATTTTGTGACAATAAAGTACTCGAGCCTCTTATCAATTTGAGCTATGGCACATAGCTATGCTACCCTTGAGTCCCAAATGAAACACTGCTAAAACTTCAAATTGCCCAACTTCTATACTGTTCATCCTACACCTATCAAAGTTTGCAACATTCAAATGCTTGTAACTTTATACTGGAGCGTCAAAAAAATTTCAAATTTAGTGACAATAAAGTACTTGAGCCTCTTGTCAATTTAAGCTATCGCTCATAGCTATGCTACCCTTGAGTCCCAAATCAAACACTGATAAAACTTCAAATGGCCCTAACGTCTGTACGGAGCGTCCTATACCTATCAAAGTTTGCAACACTCAAATGCTTGCAACATTTTACTGGAGCGTCATAAAATCTTGAAATTTTGTGACAATAAAGTACTCGACCATCTTATCTTTAAGTTATCGCTCATAGCTATGCTACCCTTGAGTCCCAAATCACACACTGCTAAAACTTCAAATGGCCTTAATTTCTATACGGTGCGTCCTACACCTATCAAAGTTTGCAACATTCAAATGCTTGTAACTTTATACTGGAGCGTCCAAAAACTTCAAATATAGCGACAATAAAGTACTTCAGCCTCTTGTCAATTTAAGCTATCGTTCATAGCTATGCTACCCTTGAGCCCCAAATCAAACACTGCTAAACCTTCAAATGGCCCTTACTTCTGTACGGTGCGTCCTATACCTATTAAAGTTTGCAACATTCAAATGCTTGCAACTTTTCACTGGAGCGTCATAAAGCCTAGAAATTTAGTGACAATAAAGTATAAAACTTCAAATGGACCTAACTTTTATGCGGTGCATCCTACGACTGTCAAAGTTTGCAACATTCAAATACTTTTAACTTTTTACTGCAGCGTCATAAAACCTTGAAATTTTGTGACAATAAAGTACTCGAGCCTCTTATCAATTCTAGCTATCGCTCATAGCTATGCTACCCTTGAGTCCCAAATGAAACACTGCTAAAGCTTCAAATGGCCCAACTTCCTACACCTATCAAAGTTTGCAACATTCAAATGTTTGTAACTTTTTACTGGAGCGTAATAAAATCTTGAAATTTTGTGGCAATAAAGTAATCGAGCCTCTTGTCATTTTAAGCTATCGCTCATAGCTAAGCTACCCTTGAGTCCCAAATCAAACACTGCTAAAACTTCAAATGGCTCTAACTTCTATATAGTGCAGCCTATACCTACCAAAGTTTGCAACATTCAATTGCTTGTAACTTTTTACTGGAGCGACATAAAATCTTGAAATTTTCTGACAATAAAGTACTCGAGCCTCTTATCAATTTAAGTTATCGATCATAGCTATGCTACCCTTGAGTCCCAAATCAAACACTGCTAAAACTTCAAATGGCCCTAACTTTTGTACGGTACATCCTACACTTATCAAAGTTTGCAACATTCAAAAGCTTGTAACTTTATACTGGAGCGTCGAAAAAATTTCAAATTTAGTGACAATAAAGTACTTGAATCTCTCGTCAATTTAAGCTATCGCTCATAGCTATGCTACCCTTGAGTCCCAAATCAAATACTGATAAAACTTCAAATGGCCCTAACGTCTGTACGGTGCGTCCTATACCTATCAAAGTTTGCAACATTCAAATGCTTGCAACTTTTTACTGGAGCGTCATAAAATCTTGAAATTTTGTGACAATAAAGTACTCGAGCATCTTATCTTTAAGTTATCGCTCATAGCTATGCTACCCTTGAGTCCCAAATCAAACACTGCTAAAACTTCAAATGGCCCTAACTACTATATGGTGCAGCCTATACCTACCAAAGTTTGCAACATTCAATTGCTTGTAACTTTTTACTGGAGCGTCATAAAACCTTGAAATTTTGAGACAATAAAGTACTCGAGCCTCTTGTCAATTTAAGCTATCGCTCATAGCTATGCTACCCTTGAGTCCCAAATCAAACACTGCTAAAACTTCAAATGGCTCTAACTTCTATATAGTGCAGCCTATACCTACCAAAGTTTGCAACATTCAATTGCTTGTAACTTTTTACTGGAGCGACATAAAATCTTGAAATTTTCTGACAATAAAGTACTCGAGCCTCTTATCAATTTAAGTTATCGATCATAGCTATGCTACCCTTGAGTCCCAAATCAAACACTGCTAAAACTTCAAATGGCCCTAACTTTTGTACGGTGCATCCTACACTTATCAAAGTTTGCAACATTCAAATGCTTGTAACTTTATACTGGAGCGTCAAAAAAATTTCAAATTTAGTGACAATAAAGTACTTGAGCCTCTTGTCAAATTAAGCTATCGCTCATAGCTATGCTACCCTTGAGTCCCAAATCAAACACTGCTAAAACTTCAAATGGCCCTAACTACTATATGGTGCAGCCTATACCTACCAAAGTTTGCAAAATTCAATTGCTTGTAACTTTTTACTGGAGCGTCATAAAACCTTGAAATTTTGAGACAATAAATTACTCGAGCCTCTTGTCAATTTAAGCTATCGCTCATAGCTATGCTACCCTTGACTCCCAAATCAAACACTGCTAAAACTTCAAATGGCCCTAACTTCTATACGGTGCGTCCTACACCTATCAAAGTTTTCAACATTCCAATGCTTTTAACTTTATACTGGAGCGTCAAAAAAACTTAAAATTTAGTGACAATAAAGTACTTGAGCCTTTTGTCAATTTAAGCTATCGCCCATAGCTATGCTACCCTTGAGCCCCAAAGCAAACACTTCTAAAACTTCAAATGGCCCTTACTACTGTACGGTGCGTCCTATACCTATTAAAGTTTGCAACATTCAGATGCTTGTAACTTTATACTGGAGCGTCAAAAAAATTTAAAAAATGGTGACAATAAAGTACTTGAGTCTCTTGTCAATTTAAGCTATCGCTCATAGCTATGCTACCCTTGAGTCCCAAATCAAATACTGATAAAACTTCAAATGGCCCCAACGTCTGTACGGTGCGTCCTATACCTATCAAAGTTTGCAACATTCAAATGCTTGCAACTTTTTACTGGAGCGTCATAAAATCTTGAAATTTTGTGACAATAAAGTACTCGAGCATCTTATCTTTAAGTTATCGATCATAGCTATGCTACCCTTGAGTCCCAAATCAAACACTGCTAAAACTTCAAATGGCCCTAACTTCTGTACGGTGCATCCTACACTTATCAAAGTTTGCAACATTCAATTGCTTGTAACTTTTTACTGGAGCGTCATAAAGCCTTGAAATTTTGAGACAATAAAGTACTCGAGCCTCTTGTCAATTTAAGCTATCGCTCATAGCTATGCTACCTTTGAGTCCCAAATCAAACACTGCTAAAACTTCAAATGGCCCTAACTTCTATACGGTGGGTCCTACACCTATCAAAGTTTGCAACATTCAAATGCTTGTACCCTTATACTGGAGCGTCAAAAAAACTTCAAATTTAGTGACAATAAAGTACTTGAGCCTCTTGTCAATTTAAGCTATCACTCATAGCTATGCTACCCTTGAGTCCCGATTGAAACCCTGCTAAAACTTCAAATGGCCCAACTTCTATACGGTGCGTCCTACACCAATAAAAGTTTGCAACATTCAAATGTTTCTAACTTTTTACTGGAGCGTAATAAAATCTTGAAATTTTGTGACAATAAAGTACTCGAGCCTCTTGTCAATTTAAGCTATCGCTCATAGCTAAGCTACCCTTGAGTCCCAAATCAAACACTGCTAAAACTTAAAATGGCCCTAAGTTTTGTACGGTCCATCCTACACTTATGAAAGTTTGCAGCATTCTTCTGTGCGGTGCCTCCTATACCTATCAAAGTTTGCAACATTCAAAAGTTTCTAACTTTTTACTGGAGCGTAATAAAATCTTGAAATTTTGTGACAATAAAGTACTCGAGCCTCTTGTCAATTTAAGCTATCGCTCATAGCTATGCTACCCTTGAGTCCTAAATCAAACACTGATAAAACTTCAAATGACCCTAACTTCGATACGATGCGTCCTATACCTATAAAAGTTTGCAACATTCAAATGCTTGTAACATTTTACTGGAGCGTTATAAAACCTTGAAATTTTCTGACACTGAAGTGCTCGAGCCTCTTATCAATTTAAGTTATCGCTCATAGCTATGCTATCCTTGAGTCCCAAATCAAACACTGCTAAAACTTCAAATGGCCCTAACTTTTGTACGGTGCATCCTACACTTATCAAAGTTTGGAACATTCAAATGCTTGTAACTTTATACTGGAGCGTCAAAAAAATTTCAAATTTAGTGACAATAAAGTACTTGAGCCTCTTGTCAATTTAAGCTATCGCTCATAGCTATGCTACCCTTGAGTCCCAAATCAAACACTGATAAAACTTCAAATGGCCCTAACGTCTGTACGGTGCGTCCTATACCTATCAAAGTTTGCAACATTCAAATGCTTGCAACTTTTCACTGGAGCGTCATAAAGCCTAGAAATTTAGTGACAATAAGGTATAAAACTTCAAATGGCCCTAACTTCTATGCGGCGCATCCTACGACTGTCAAAGTTTGCAACATTCAAATACTTGTAACTTTTTACTGCAGCGTCATAAACCTTGAAATTTTGTGACAATAAAGTACTTGAGCCTCTTATCAATTTAAACTATCGCTCATAGCTATGCTACCTTTGAGTTCCAAATCAAACACTGCTAACTCTTCAAATGGCCCTAACTTATGTACGGTGCGTCCTATACCTATCAAGGTTTGCACCATTCTTCTGTACGGTGCATCCTATACCTATCAAAGTTTTGCACATTCAAATGCTTGCAAATTTTCACTGGAGCGTCATAAAGCCTAGAAATTTAGTGACAATAAAGTATAAAACTTCAAATGGCCCTAACTTTTATGTGCATCCTACACCTATCAAAGTTTGCAACATTCAAATGCTAGTAATTTTTACTGGAGCGTCATAAAATATCGAAATTTTGTTGAAAATAAAGTACTCGTGCCTCTTATCAATTTAAGCTATCGCTCATAGCAAGGCTACCCTTGAGTCCCAAATCAAACACTGATAAAACTTCAAATGGCCCTAACTTCTGTACGGTGCGTCCTATACCTATCAAGATTTGCAGCATTCAAACGTTTGTAACCTTTTACTGCAGCGTCATAAAATCTTGAAATTTTGTGACAATAAAGTACTCGAGCCTCTTATCAATTTAAAATACCGCTCATAGCTATGCTATTCTTGAGTCCCAAATCAAACACTGATAAAACTTCAAATGGCCCTAACTTCTGTACGGTGCGTCCTATACCTATCAAGGTTTGCAACATTCTTCTGTACGGTGCCTCCTATACCTATCAAAGTTTTGCACATTCAAATGCTTGCAACTTTTCACTGGAGCGTCATAAAGCCTAGAAATTTAGTGACAATCAAGTATAAAACTTCAAATGGCCCTAACTTTTATGTGCATCCTACACCTGTCAAAGTTTGCAACATTCAAATACTTGTAACTTTTTACTGGAGCGTAATAAAACCTTGAAATTTTGTGACAATAAAGTACTTGAGCCTCCTGTCAATTTAAGCTATCGCTCATAGCTATGCTACACTTGAGTCCCAAATCAAACACTAATACAACTTTAAATGGCCCTTACTTCTGTACGGTGCGTCCTATACCTATCAAAGTTTGCAACATTCAAATGCTTGCAACTTTTTACTGGAGCGTCATAAAGCCTTTAAATTTAGTGACAATAAAGTATAAAACTTCAAATCGCCCTAACTTCTATACGGTGCATCCTACATCTGTCAAAGTTTGCAGCATTCAAATGCTTGTAACTTTATACTGGAGCGTCAAAAAACTTGAAATTTTGTGACAATAAAGTACTTGAGCCTCTTGTCAATTTAAGCGATCGTTCATATCTATGATACCCTTGAGTCCCAAATCAAACACTGATAAAACTTCAAATAGCCCTTAACAATCAAATGCAGTTTGTTTGCAACAATCAAATGCTTGCATCTTTTTACTGGAGCGTAATAAAACCTTGAAATTTGGTGACAATAAAGTACTCGAGCCTCTTCTCAATTTAAGCTATCGGTCATAGCTATGCTACCCTTGAGTCCCAAAACAAACACTGATAAAACTTGAAATGGCTCTAACTTCTATACGGTGCATCCTACACCTATCAAAGTTTGCAGCATTCAAATGCTTGTTACTTTTTACTGGAGCGTCATAAAATCTTGAAATTTTGTGACAATAAAGTAATCGAGGCTCTTATCAATTTAAGTTATCGTTCATAGCTATGCTACCCTTGAGTCCCAAATCAAAAACTGCTAAAACTTCAAATGGCCCTAACTTTTGTACGGTGCATCCTACACTTATCAAAGTTTGGAACATTCAAATGCTTGTAACTTTATACTGGAGCGTCAAAAAAATTTCAAATTTAGTGACAATAAAGTACTCGAGCCTCTTATCAATTTAAGTTATCGCTCATAGCTATGCTACCCTTGAGTCCCAAATCAAACACTGCTAAAACTTCAAATGGCCCTAACTTTTGTACGGTGCATCCTACACTTATCAAAGTTTGGAACATTCAAATGCTTGTAACTTTATACTGGAGCGTCAAAAAAATTTCAAATTTAATGACAATAAAGTACTTGAGCCTCTTGTCAATTTAAGCTATCGCTCATAGCTATGCTACCCTTGAGTCCCAAATCAAACACTGATAAAACTTCAAATGGCCCTAACTTCTATGCGGCGCATCCTACGACAGTCAAAGTTTGCAACATTCAAATACTTGTAACTTTTTACTGCAGCGTCATAAAACCTTGAAATTTTGTGACAATAAAGTACTTGAGCCTCTTGTCAATTTAAGCGATCGTTCATATCTATGCTACACTTGAGTCCCAAATTAAACATTGCTAAAACTTCAAATGGCCCGTCCTTCTGTACGGTGCGTCCTATACTTATTAAAGTTTGCAACATTCAAATGCTTGCAACTTTTTACTTTAGCGTCATAAAACCTTGAAATTTTGTGACAATGAAGTACTCGAGCCTCTTATTAATTTAAGCTATCGCACATAGTTATGATACCCTTGAGTCCCAAAACAAACACTGATAAAACTTGAAATGGCTCTAACTTCTATACGGTGCATCCTACACCTATCAAAGTTTGCAGCATTCAAATGCTTGTTACTTTTTACTGGAGCGTCATAAAATCTTGATGTTTTGTGAAAATAAAGTACTCGAGCCTCCTATAAATTTAAGGTATCGCTCATAGCTTTAAGGTATCGCACATAGCATACTACCCTTGAGTCCCAAATCAAACACTGAAAAACTTCAAATGGCCCTAACTGCTATATGGTGAGTCCATAAATACCACAGTGTGCAACATTCAAATGCTTGTAACTTTTTACTAGAGCATCATAACATCTTGAAATTTTGTGACAATAAAGTTATCGAGCCTCTTATCAATTTAAGTTATCGTTCATAGCTATGCTACCCTTGAGTCCCAAATCAAACACTGATAAAACTTCAAATGGCTCTAACTTCTCTACGGTGCGTCCCACACCTATCAAAGTTTGCAACATTTAAATGCTTGTAACTTTTAACTGGAGCGTTATAAAATCTTGAAATTTTGTGACAATAAAGTACTCCAGCCTCTTGTCAATTTAAGCTATCGCTCATAGCTATGCTACCCTTGAGTCCTAAATCAAACACTGATAAAACTTCAAATGACACTAACTTCGATACGATGCGTCCTATACCTATAAAAGTTTGCAACACTCAAATGCTTGTAACATTTTACTGGACCGTTATTGAAATTTTCTGACAATGAAGTACTCGAGCCTCTTATCAATTTAAGTTATCGCTCATAGCTATGCTACCCTTGAGTCCCAAATGAAATACTGCTAAGACGTCAAATGATCCAACTTCTATACTGTTCATCCTTCAAATGCTTGTAACTTTATCAAATGCTTTATGAGCTATCGCTCATAGCTTTGCTACCCTTGAGTCCCAAATCAAACACTGATAAAACTTCAAATGGCCCTAACGTCTGTACGGTGCGTCCTATACCTATCAAAGTTTGCAACATTCACATGCTTGCAACTTTTTACTGGAGCGTCATAAAATCTTGAATTTTTGTGACAATAAAGTACTCAAGCATCTTATCTTTAAGTTATCGCTCATAGCTATGCTACCCTTGAGTCCCAAATCAAACACTGCTAAAACTTCAAATGGCCGGCCCTAACTACTATATGGTGCAGCCTATACCTACCAAAGTTTGCAACATTCAATTGCTTGTAACTTTTTACTGGAGCGTCATAAAACCTTGAGATTTTGAGACAATAAAGTACTCGAGCCTCTTGTGAATTTAAGCTATCGCTCATAGCTATGCTACCCTTGAGTCCCAAATCAAACACTGCTAATACTTCAAATGGCTCTAACTTCTATATGGTGCAGCCTATACCTACCAAATTTTGCAACATTCAATTGCTTGTAACTTTTTACTGGAGCGACATAAAACCTTGAAATTTTCTGACAATGAAGTACTCGAGCCTCTTATCAATTAAAGTTATCGCTCATAGCTATGCTACCCTTGAGTCCCAAATCAAACAATGATAAAACTTCAAATGGCCCTAACTTCTATACGTTGCGTCCTACACCTATCAAAGTCTGCAATATTCAAATGCTTGTAACTTTATACTGGAGCGTAAAAAAAATTTCAAATTTAGTGACAATAAAGTACTCGAGCCTCTTATCAATTTAAGCTATCGCTCATAGCAAGGCTACCCTTGAGTCCCAAATCAAACACTGATAAAACTTCAAATGGCCCTAACTTCTGTACGGAGCGTCCTATACCTATCAAAGTTTGCAACATTCAAATGCTTGCAACATTTTACTGGAGCGTCATAAAATCTTGAAATTTTGTGACAATAAAGTACTCGACCATCTTATCTTTAAGTTATCGCTCATAGCTATGCTACTCTTGAGTCCCAAATCAAACACTGCTAAAACTTCAAATGGCCCTAACTACTATATGGTGCAGCCTATACCTACCAAAGTTTGCAACATTCAATTGCTTGTAACTTTTTACTGGAGCGTCATAAAACCTTGAAATTTTGAGACAATAATGTACTCGAGCCTCTTGTCAATTTAAGCTATCGCTCATAGCTATCCTTGAGTCCCAAATCAAACACTGATAAAACTTCAAATGGCCCTAACTTCAATACGGTGCGTCCAACACCTATCAAAGTTTGCAACAATCAAATGCTTGTAACTTTTTACTGGAGCGTAATAAAACCTTGAAATTTGGTGACAATAAAGTACTCGAGCCTCTTTTCAATTTAAGCTATCGCTCATAGCTATGCTACCCTTGAGTCCCGATTGAAACCCTGCTAAAACTTCAAATGGCCCAACTTCTATACGGTGCGTCCTACACCAATAAAAGTTTGCAACATTCAAATGTTTCTAACTTTTTACTGGAGCGTAATAAAATCTTGAAATTTTGTGACAATAAAGTACTCGAGCCTCTTGTCAATTTAAGCTATCGCTCATAGCTATCCTTGAGTCCCAAATTGAACACTGATAAAGCTTCAAATGGCCCTAACTTCTATACGGTGCGTCCAACACCTACCAAAGTTTGCAACATTCAATTGCTTGTAACTTTTTACTGGAGCGTCATAAAACCTTGAAATTTTGAGACAATAAAGTACTCGAGCCTCTTGTCAATTTAAGCTATCGCTCATAGCTATCCTTGAGTCCCTAATCAAACACTGATAAACCTTCAAATGGCCCTAACTTCTATACGGTGCGTCCTACACTTATCAAAGTTTGCAACATTCAAATGCTTGTAACTTTATACTGGAGCGTCAAAAAAACTTCAAATTTAGTGACAATAAAGTACTTGAGCCTCTTGTCAATTTAAGCTATCGCTCATAGCTATGCTACCTTTGAGTCCCAAATCAAACACTGATAAAACTTCAAATGGCCCGAACTTCAATACGGTGCGTCCTACACCTATCAAAGTTTGCAACAATCAAATGCTTGTAACTTTTTACTGGAGCGTAATAAAACCTTGAAATTTGGTGACAATAAAGTATAAAACTTCAAATGGACCTAACTTCTATGCGGTGCATCCTACGACTGTCAAAGTTTGCAACATTCAATTGCTTGTAACTTTTTACTGGAGCGTCATAAAACCTTGAAATTTTGAGACAATAAAGTACTCGAGCCTCTTGTCAATTTAAGCTATCGCTCATAGCTATGCTACCCTTGAGTCCCAACTCAAACACTGCTAAAACTTCAAATGGTTCTAACTTTTATAAGGTGCAGCCTATACCTACCAAAGTTTGCAACATTCAATTGCTTGTAACTTTTTACTGGAGGGTCATAAAACCTTGAAATTTTCTGACAATGAAGTACTCGAGCCTCTTATCAATTTAAGTTATTTCTCATAGCTATGCTACCCTTGAGTCCCAAATCAAACAATGATAAAACTTCAAATGGTCCTAACTTCTATACTTTGCGTCCTACACCTATCAAAGTTTGCAATATTCAAATGCTTGTAACTTTATACTGGAGCGTCAAAAAAACTTCAAATTTAGTGACAATAAAGTACTTGAGCCTCTTGTCAATTTAAGCTATCGCTCATAGCTATGCTACCTTTGAGTCCCAAATCAAACACTGATAAAACTTCAAATGGCCCTAACTTCTGTACGGTGCGTCCTATACCTATCAAGGTTTGCAACATTCTTCTGTACGGTGCCTCCTATACCTATCAAAGATTTGCACATTCAAATGCTTGCAACTTTTCACTGGAGCGTCATAAAGCCTAGAAATTTAGTGACAATCAAGTATAAAACTTCAAATGGCCCTAACTTTTATGTGCATCCTACACCTGTCAAAGTTTGCAACATTCAAATACTTGTAACTTTTTACTGGAGCGTAATAAAACCTTGAAATTTTGTGACAATAAAGTACTTGAGCCTCCTGTCAATTTAAGCTATCGCTCATAGCTATGCTACACTTGAGTCCCAAATCAAACACTAATACAACTTTAAATGGCCCTTACTTCTGTACGGTGCGTCCTATACCTATCAAAGTTTGCAACATTCAAATGCTTGCAACTTTTTACTGGAGCGTCATAAAGCCTTTAAATTTAGTGGCAATAAAGTATAAAACTTCAAATCGCCCTAACTTCTATACGGTGCATCCTACATCTGTCAAAGTTTGCAGCATTCAAATGCTTGTAACTTTATACTGGAGCGTCAAAAAACTTGAAATTTTGTGACAATAAAGTACTTGAGCCTCTTGTCAATTTAAGCGATCGTTCATATCTATGATACCTTTGAGTCCCAAATCAAACACTGATAAAACTTCAAATAGCCCTTAACAATCAAATGCAGTTTGTTTGCAACAATCAAATGCTTGCATCTTTTTACTGGAGCGTAATAAAACCTTGAAATTTGGTGACAATAAAGTACTCGAGCCTCTTCTCAATTTAAGCTATCGGTCATAGCTATGCTACCCTTGAGTCCCAAAACAAACACTGATAAAACTTGAAATGGCTCTAACTTCTATACGGTGCATCCTACACCTATCAAAGTTTGCAGCATTCAAATGCTTGTTACTTTTTACTGGAGCGTCATAAAATCTTGAAATTTTGTGAAAATAAAGTACTCGAGCCTCCTATAAATTTAAGCTATCGCTCATAGCTATGCTACACTTGAGTCCCAAATCAAACACTAATACAACTTTAAATGGCCCTAACTTCTGTACGGTGCGTCCTATACCTATCAAAGTTTGCAACATTCAAATGCTTGCAACTTTTTACTGGAGCGTCATAAAGCCTTAAAATTTAGTGACAATAAAGTATAAAACTTCAAATCGCCCTAACTTCTATACGGTGCATCCTACATCTGTCAAAGTTTGCAGCATTCAAATGCTTGTTACTTTTTACTGGAGCGTCATAAAATCTTGAAATTTTGTGACAATAAAGTAATCGAGCCTCTTATCAATTTAAGTTATCGTTCATAGCTATGCTACCCTTGAGTCCCAAATCAAACACTGCTAAAACTTCAAATGGCCCTAACTTTTGTACGGTGCATCCTACACTTATCAAAGTTTGGAACATTCAAATGCTTGTAACTTTATACTGGAGCGTCAAAAAATTTTTAAATTTAGTGACAATAAAGTACTCGAGCCTCTTATCAATTTAAGTTATCGCTCATAGCTATGCTACCCTTGAGTCCCAAATTAAACACTGCTAAAACTTCAAATGGCCCTAACTTTTGTACGGTGCATCCTACACTTATCAAAGTTTGGAACATTCAAATGCTTGTAACTTTATACTGGAGCGTCAAAAAAATTTCAAATTTAGTGACAATAAAGTACTTGAGCCTCTTGTCAATTTAAGCTATCGCTCATAGCTATGCTACCCTTGAGTCCCAAATCAAACACTGATAAAACTTCAAATGGCCCTAACGTCTGTACGGTGCGTCCTATACCTATCAAAGTTTGCAACATTCAAATGCTTGCAACTTTTCACTGGAGCGTCATAAAGCCTAGAAATTTAGTGACAATAAGGTATAAAACTTCAAATGGCCCTAACTTCTATGCGGCGCATCCTACGACAGTCAAAGTTTGCAACATTCAAATACTTGTAACTTTTTACTGCAGCGTCATAAAACCTTGAAATTTTGTGACAATAAAGTACTCGAGCCTCTTATCAATTTAAGCTATCGGTCATAGCTATGCTACCTTTGAGTTCCAAATCAAACACTGCTAACTCTTCAAATGGCCCTAACATCTGTACGGTGCGTCCTATACCTATCAAGGTTTGCAACATTCTTCTGTACGGTGCCTCCTATACCTATCAAAGTTTTGCACATTCAAATGCTTGCAACTTTTCACTGGAGCGTCATAAAGCCTAGAAATTTAGTGACAATAAAGTATAAAAGTTCAAATGGCCCTAACTTTTATGTGCATCCTACACCTGTCAAAGTTTGCAACATTCAAATACTTGTAACTTTTTACTGGAGCGTAATAAAACCTTGAAATTTTGTGACAATAAAGTACTTGAGCCTCCTGTCAATTTAAGCTATCGCTCATAGCTATGCTACACTTGAGTCCCAAATCAAACACTAATACAACTTTAAATGGCCCTTACTTCTGTACGGTGCGTCCTATACCTATCAAAATTTGCAACATTCAAATGCTTGCAACTTTTTACTGGAGCGTCATAAAGCCTTAAAATTTAGTGACAATAAAGTATAAAACTTCAAATGGCCCTAGTTTCTATACGGTGCATCCTACACCTGTCAAAGTTTGCAGCATTCAAATGCTTGTAACTTTTTACTGGAGCGTAATAAAACCTTGAAATTTTGTGACAATAAAGTACTTGAGCCTCTTGTCAATTTAAGCTATCGTTCATATCTATGCTACACTTGAGTCCCAAATTAAACACTGCTAAAACTTCAAATGGCCCTTCCTTCTGTACGGTGCGTCCTATACCTATTAAAGTTTGCAACATTCAAATGCTTGCAACTTTTTACTTTAGCGTCATAAAACCTTGAAATTTTGTGACAATGAAGTACTCGAGCCTCTTATTAATTTAAGCTATCGCACATAGCTATGATACCCTTGAGTCCCAAAACAAACACTGATAAAACTTGAAATGGCTCTAACTTCTATACGGTGCATCCTACACCTATCAAAGTTTGCAGCATTCAAATGCTTGTAACTTTTTACTAGAGCATCATAACATCTTGAAATTTTGTGACAATAAAGTAATCGAACCTCTTATCAATTTAAGTTATCGTTCATAGCTATGCTACCCTTGAGTCCCAAATCAAACACTGATAAAACTTCAAATGGCTCTAACTTCTCTACGGTGCGTCCCACACCTATCAAAGTTTGCAACATTTCAATGCTTGTAACTTTCAACTGGAGCGTTATAAAATCTTGAAATTTTGTGACAATAAAGTACTCCAGCCTCTTGTCAATTTAAGCTATCGCTCATAGCTATGCTACCCTTGAGTCCTAAATCAAACACTGATAAAACTTCAAATGACACTAACTTCGATACGATGCGTCCTATACCTATAAAAGTTTGCAACACTCAAATGCTTGTAACATTTTACTGGAGCGTTATTGAAATTTTCTGACAATGAAGTACTCGAGCCTCTTATCAATTTAAGTTATCGCTCATAGCTATGATACCCTTGAGTCCCAAATGAAATACTGCTAAGACTTCAAATGATCCAACTTCTATACTGTTCATCCTTCAAATGCATGTAACTTTATCAAATGCTTTATGAGCTATCGCTCATAGCTTTGCTACCCTTGAGTCCCAAATCAAACACTGATAAAACTTCAAATGGCCCTAACGTCTGTACGGTGCGTCCTATACCTATCAAAGTTTGCAACATTCACATGCTTGCAACTTTTTACTGGAGCGTCATAAAATCTTGAATTTTTGTGACAATAAAGTACTCGAGCATCTTATCTTTAAGTTATCGCTCATAGCTATGCTACCCTTGAGTCCCAAATCAAACACTGCTAAAACTTCAAATGGCCGGCCCTAACTACTATATGGTGCAGCCTATACCTACCAAAGTTTGCAACATTCAATTGCTTGTAACTTTTTACTGGAGCGTCATAAAACCTTGAGATTTTGAGACAATAAAGTACTCGAGCCTCTTGTGAATTTAAGCTATCGCTCATAGCTATGCTACCCTTGAGTCCCAAATCAAACACTGCTAATACTTCAAATGGCTCTAACTTCTATATGGTGCAGCCTATACCTACCAAATTTTGCAACATCCAGTTGCTTGTAACTTTTTACTGGAGCGACATAAAACCTTGAAATTTTCTGACAATGAAGTACTCGAGCCTCTTATCAATTAAAGTTAGCGCTCATAGCTATGCTACCCTTGAGTCCCAAATCAAACAATGATAAAACTTCAAATGGCCCTAACTTCTATACGTTGCGTCCTACACCTATCAAAGTCTGCAATATTCAAATGCTTGTAACTTTATACTGGAGCGTAAAAAAAATTTCAAATTTAGTGACAATAAAGTACTCGAGCCTCTTATCAATTTAAGCTATCGCTCATAGCAAGGCTACCCTTGAGTCCCAAATCAAACACTGATAAAACTTCAAATGGCCCTAACTTCTGTACGGAGCGTCCTATACCTATCAAAGTTTGCAACATTCAAATGCTTGCAACATTTTACTGGAGCGTCATAAAATCTTGAAATTTTGTGACAATAAAGTACTCGACCATCTTATCTTTAAGTTATCGCTCATAGCTATGCTACTCTTGAGTCCCAAATCAAACACTGCTAAAACTTCAAATGGCCCTAACTACTATATGGTGCAGCCTATACCTACCAAAGTTTGCAACATTCAATTGCTTGTAACTTTTTACTGGAGCGTCATAAAACCTTGAAATTTTGAGACAATAATGTACTCGAGCCTCTTGTCAATTTAAGCTATCGCTCATAGCTATCCTTGAGTCCCAGATCAAACACTGATAAAACTTCAAATGGCCCTAACTTCAATACGGTGCGTCCAACACCTATCAAAGTTTGCAACAATCAAATGCTTGTAACTTTTTACTGGAGCGTAATAAAACCTTGAAATTTGGTGACAATAAAGTACTCGAGCCTCTTTTCAATTTAAGCTATCGCTCATAGCTATGCTACCCTTGAGTCCCGATTGAAACCCTGCTAAAACTTCAAATGGCCCAACTTCTATACGGTGCGTCCTACACCAATAAAAGTTTGCAACATTCAAATGTTTCTAACTTTTTACTGGAGCGTAATAAAATCTTGAAATTTTGTGACAATAAAGTACTCGAGCCTCTTGTCAATTTAAGCTATCGCTCATAGCTATCCTTGAGTCCCAAATCGAACACTGATAAAGCTTCAAATGGCCCTAACTTCTATACGGTGCGTCCAACACCTACCAAAGTTTGCAACATTCAATTGCTTGTAACTTTTTACTGGAGCGTCATAAAACCTTGAAATTTTGAGACAATAAAGTACTCGAGCCTCTTGTCAATTTAAGCTATCGCTTATAGCTATCCTTGAGTCCCTAATCAAACACTGATAAACCTTCAAATGGCCCTAACTTCTATACGGTGCGTCCTACACCTATCAAAGTTTGCAACATTCAAATGCTTGTAACTTTATACTGGAGCGTCAAAAAAACTTCAAATTTAGTGACAATAAAGTACTTGAGCCTCTTGTCAATTTAAGCTATCGCTCATAGCTATGCTACCTTTGAGTCCCAAATCAAACACTGATAAAACTTCAAATGGCCCTAACTTCAATACGGTGCGTCCTACACCTATCAAAGATTGCAACAATCAAATGCTTGTAACTTTTTACTGGAGCGTAATAAAACCTTGAAATTTGGTGACAATAAAGTATAAAACTTCAAATGGACCTAACTTCTATGCGGTGCATCCTACGACTGTCAAAGTTTGCAACATTCAATTGCTTGTAACTTTTTACTGGAGCGTCATAAAACCTTGAAATTTTGAGACAATAAAGTACTCGAGCCTCTTGTCAATTTAAGCTATCGCTCATAGCTATGCTACCCTTGAGTCCCAACTCAAACACTGCTAAAACTTCAAATGGTTCTAACTTTTATAAGGTGCAGCCTATACCTACCAAAGTTTGCAACATTCAATTGCTTGTAACTTTTTACTGGAGGGTCATAAAACCTTGAAATTTTCTGACAATGAAGTACTCGAGCCTCTTATCAATTTAAGTTATTTCTCATAGCTATGCTACCCTTGAGTCCCAAATCAAACAATGATAAAACTTCAAATGGTCCTAACTTCTATACTTTGCGTCCTACACCTATCAAAGTTTGCAATATTCAAATGCTTGTACCTTTTTACTGGAGCGTCATAAAATCTTGAAATTTTGTGACAATAAAGAACTCCTGCCTCTTGTCAATTTAAGCTATTGCTCATAGCTATGCTAACCATGAGTCCCTAATCAAACACTGATAAACCTTCAAACGGCCCTCACTTCTATACGGTGCGTCCTACACCTATCAAAGTTTGCAACAATCAAATGCTTGTAACTTTATACTGGAGCGTCAAAAAAACTTCAAATTTAGTGAGAATAAAGTACTTGAGCCTCTTGTCAATTGAAGCTATCGCTCATAGCTATGCTACCTTTGAGTCCCAAATCAAACACTGATAAAACTTAAAATGGCCCTAACTTCAATACGGTGCGTCCTACACCTATCAAAGTTTGCAAAAATCAAATGCTTGTAACTTTTTACTGGAGCGTAATAAAACCTTGAAATTTGGTGACAATAAAGTATAAAACTTCAAATGGACCTAACTTCTATGCGGTGCATCCTACGACTGTCAGAGTTTGCAACATTCAAATACTTGTAGCTTTTTACTGCAGCGTCATAAAACCTTGAAATTTTGTGACAATAAAGTTCTCGAGCCTCTTATCAATTTAAGCTATCGCTCATAGCTATGCTACCTTTGAGTCCCAAATCAAACACTGATAAATCTTCAAATGGCCCTAACTTCAATACGGTGCGTCCTACACCTATCAAAGTTTGCAAAAATCAAATGCTTGTAACTTTTTACTGGAGCGTAATAAAACCTTGAAATTTGGTGACAATAAAGTACTCGAGCCTCTTTTCAATTTAAGCTATCGCTCATAGCTATGCTACCCTTGAGTCCCGATTGAAACACTGCTAAAACTTCAAATGGCCCAACTTCTATACGGTGCGTCCTACACCTATAAAAGTTTCCAACATTCAAATGTTTCTAACTTTTTACTGGAGCGTAATAAAATCTTGAAATTTTGTGACAATAAAGTACTCGAGCCTCTTATCAATTTAAGCTATCGTTCTTAGCTATGCTACTCTTGAGTCCCAAATCAAACACTGATAAAACTTCAAATGGCCCTAACTTCTGTACGGTGCGTCCTATACCTATAAAGGTTTGCAACATTCTTCTGTACGGTGCGTCCTATACCTATCAAAGTATTCAACATTGAAATGCTTGTAACTTTTTACTGGAGCGTCATAAAATCTTGAAATTTTGTGAGAATAAAGTACTCGAAACTCTTGTCAATTGAAGCTATCGCTCATAGCTAAGCTACCATTGAGTCCCAAATCAAACACTGATAAAACTTCAAATGGCCCTAACTTCTATACGGTGCGTCCTACACCTATCAAAGTTTGCAACATTCAAATGCTTGTAACTTTATACTGGAGTGTCATAAAACCTTGAAATTTTGTGACAATAAAGTACTCGAGCCTCTTATCAATTTAAGCTATCGCTCATAGCTATGCTACCCTTGAGTTCCAAATCAAACACCGATAAATCTTCTATATGGTGCGTCCTACAACTATCAAAGTTTGCAGCATTCAAATGCTTGTAACTTTATACTGGAGCGTCAAAAAACTTGAAATTTTGTGACAATAAAGTACTTGGGCCTCTTGTCAATTTAAGCGATCGTTCATAGCTATGCTACACTTGAGTCCCAAATCAAACACTGCTAAAACTTCAAATGGCCCTGCCTTCTGTACGGTGCGTCCTATACCTATTAAAGTTTGCAACATTCAAATGCTTGCAACTTTTTACTTTAGCGTCACAAAGCCTTGAAATTTAGTGACAATAAAGTATAAAACATCAAATGGCCCTAACTTCTATACGGTGCATCCTACACCTGTCAAAGTTTGTAACTTTCAAATACTTGTAACTTTTTACTGGAGCGTCATAAAACCTTGAAATTTTGTGACAATGAAGTACTCGAGCCTCTTATTAATTTAAGCTATCGCACATAGCTATGATACCCTTGAGTCCCAAATCAAACACTGATAAAACTTCAAATAGCCCTTAATTTTATACGGTGCGTCCTACACCTATCAAAGTTTGCAACAATCAAATGCGTGCAACTTTTTACTGGAGCGTAATAAAATCTTGAAATTTGGTGATAATAAAGTACTCGAGCCTCTTCTCAATTTAAGCTATCGGTCATAGCTATGCTACCCTTGACTCCCAAATCAAACACTACTAAAACTTCAAATGGCCCTAACTTCTGTACGGTGCATCCTATACCTATCAATGTTTGCAACATTCAAATGCTTGTAACTTATTACTGGAGCGTCATAAAATCTTGAAATTTTGTGACAATAAACTACTCGAGCCTCTTGTCAATTTAAGCTATCGCTCATAGCTATGCTACCCTTGAGTCATAAACCAAACAATGATAAAACTTCAAATGGCACTAACTTCTATACGTTCCGTCCTACACCTATCAAAGTTTGCAACATTCAAATGCTAGTAACTTTTTACTGGAGCGTCATAAAATCTCGAAATTTTGTTGAAAATAAAGTACTCGTGCCTCTTATCAATTTAAGCTATCGCTCATAGCAAGGCTACCCTTGAGTCCCAAATCAAACACTGATAAAACTTCAAATGGCCCTAACTTCTGTACGGTGCGTCCTATACCTATAAAGGTTTGCAACATTCTTCGGTACGGTGCGTCCTATAGCTATCAAAGTTTTCAACATTGAAATGCTTGTAACTTTTTACTGGAGCGTCATAAAATCTTGAAATTTTGTGACAATAAAGTTCTCGAACCTCTTGTCAATTTAAGCTATCGCTCATAGCTAAGCTACCATTGAGTCCCAAATCAAACACTGATAAAACTACAAATGGCCCTAACTTCTATACGGTGCGTCCTACACCTTTCAAAGTTTGCAACATTCAAATGCTTGTAACTTTATACTGGAGTGTCATAAAACCTTGAAATTTTTTCACAATAAAGTACTTGAGCCTCTTGTCAATTTAAGCTATCGCTCATAGCTGTGCTACACTTGAGTCCCAAATCAAACACTGATACAACTTAAAATGGCCCTTACTTCTGTGCGGTGCGTCCTATACCTATCAAAGTTTGCAACATTCAAATGCTTGTAACTTTATACTGGAGCGTCAAAAAGCCTAGAAATTTAGTGACAATAAGGTATAAAACTTCAAATGGCCCTAACTTCTATGCGGCGCATCCTACGACTGTCAAAGTTTGCAACATTCAAATACTTGTAACTTTTTACTGCAGCGTCATAAAACCTTGAAATTTTGTGACAATAAAGTACTCGTGCCTCTTGTCAATTTAAGCTATCGCTAATAGCATGCGACTCTTGAGTCCCAAATCAAACACTGATAAAACTTCAAATGGCCCTAACTTCTGTACGGTGCGTCCTATACCTATCAAGGTTTGCAGCATTCAAACGTTTGTAACCTTTTACTGCAGCGTCATAAAATCTTGAAATTTTGTGACAATAAAGTACTCGAACCTCTTGTCAATTGAAGCTATCGCTCATAGCTAAGCTACCATTGAGTCCCAATTCAAACACTGATAAAACTTCAAATGGCCCTAACTTCTATATGGTGCGTCCTACACCTATCAAAGTTTGCAACATTCAAATGCTTGTAACTTTATACTGGAGTGTCATAAAACCTTGAAATTTTGTGACAATAAAGTAATCGAGCCTCTTATCAATTTAAGCTATCGCTCATAGCTATGCTACCCTTGAGTCCCAAATCAAACACCGATAAATCTTCTATACGGTGCGTCCTACAACTATCAAAGTTTGCAGCATTCAAATGCTTGTCACTTTATACTGGAGCGTCAAAAAACTTGAAATTTTGTGACAAAAAAGTACTTGGGCCTCTTGTCAATTTAAGCGATCGTTCATAGCTATGCTACACTTGAGTCCCAAATCAAACACTGCTAAAACTTCAAATGGCCCTTCCTTCTGTACGGTGCGTCCTATACCTATTAAAGTTTGCAACATTCAAATGCTTGCAACTTTTTACTTTAGCGTCACAAAGCCTTGAAATTTAGTGACAATAAAGTATAAAACTTCAAATGGCCCTAACTTCTATACACCTGTCAAAGTTTGTAACTTTCAAATACTTGTAACTTTTTACTGGAGCGTCATAAAACCTTGAAATTTTGTGACAATGAAGTACTCGAGCCTCTTATTAATTTAAGCTATCGCACATAGCTATGATACCCTTGAGTCCCAAATCAAAGACTGATAAAACTCCAAATAGCCCTTAATTTTATACGGTGCGTCCTACACCTATCAAAGTTTGCAACAATCAAATGCTTGCAACTTTTTACTGGAGCGTAATAAAACCTTGAAATTTGGTGACAATAAAGTACACGAGCCTCTTCTCAATTTAAGCTATCGGTCATAGCTATGCTACCCTTGAGTCCCAAAACAAACACTGATAAAACTTGAAATGGCTCTAACTTCTATACGGTGCATCCTACACCTATCAAAGTTTGCAACATTCAAATGCTTGTAACTTTATACTGGAGTGTCATAAAACCTTGAAATTTTTTCACAATAAAGTACTTGAGCCTCTTGTCAATTTAAGCTATCGCTCATAGCTAAGCTACCATTGAGTCCCAAATCAAACACTGATAAAACTTCAAATGGCCCTAACTTCTATACGGTGCGTCCTACACCTATCAAAGTTTGCAACATTCAAATGCTTGTAACTTTATACTGGAGTGTCATAAAACCTTGAAATTTTTTCACAATAAAGTACTTGAGCCTCTTGTCAATTTAAGCTATCGCTCATAGCTAAGCTACCATTGAGTCCCAAATCAAACACTGATAAAACTTCAAATGGCCCTAACTTCTATATGGTGCGTCCTACAACTATCAAAGTTTGCAGCATTCAAATGCTTGTAACTTTATACTGGAGCGTCAAAAAACTTGAAATTTTGTGACAATAAAGTACTTGGGCCTCTTGTCAATTTAAGCGATCGTTCATAGCTATGCTACACTTGAGTCCCAAATCAAACACTGCTAAAACTTCAAATGGCCCTGCCTTCTGTACGGTGCGTCCTATACCTATTAAAGTTTGCAACATTCAAATGCTTGCAACTTTTTACTTTAGCGTCACAAAGCCTTGAAATTTAGTGACAATAAAGTATAAAACATCAAATGGCCCTAACTTCTATACGGTGCATCCTACACCTGTCAAAGTTTGTAACTTTCAAATACTTGTAACTTTTTACTGGAGCGTCATAAAACCTTGAAATTTTGTGACAATGAAGTACTCGAGCCTCTTATTAATTTAAGCTATCGCAGATAGCTATGATACCCTTGAGTCCCAAATCAAACACTGATAAAACTTCAAATAGCCCTTAATTTTATACGGTGCGTCCTACACCTATCAAAGTTTGCAACAATCAAATGCGTGCAACTTTTTACTGGAGCGTAATAAAATCTTGAAATTTGGTGATAATAAAGTACTCGAGCCTCTTCTCAATTTAAGCTATCGGTCATAGCTATGCTACCCTTGACTCCCAAATCAAACACTACTAAAACTTCAAATGGCCCTAACTTCTGTACGGTGCATCCTATACCTATCAATGTTTGCAACATTCAAATGCTTGTAACTTATTACTGGAGCGTCATAAAATCTTGAAATTTTGTGACAATAAACTACTCGAGCCTCTTGTCAATTTAAGCTATCGCTCATAGCTATGCTACCCTTGAGTCATAAACCAAACAATGATAAAACTTCAAATGGCACTAACTTCTATACGTTCCGTCCTACACCTATCAAAGTTTGCAACATTCAAATGCTAGTAACTTTTTACTGGAGCGTCATAAAATCTCGAAATTTTGTTGAAAATAAAGTACTCGTGCCTCTTATCAATTTAAGCTATCGCTCAGAGCAAGGCTACCCTTGAGTCCCAAATCAAACACTGATAAAACTTCAAATGGCCCTAACTTCTGTACGGTGCGTCCTATACCTATAAAGGTTTGCAACATTCTTCGGTACGGTGCGTCCTATAGCTATCAAAGTTTTCAACATTGAAATGCTTGTAACTTTTTACTGGAGCGTCATAAAATCTTGAAATTTTGTGACAATAAAGTTCTCGAACCTCTTGTCAATTTAAGCTATCGCTCATAGCTAAGCTACCATTGAGTCCCAAATCAAACACTGATAAAACTTCAAATGGCCCTAACTTCTATACGGTGCGTCCTACACCTATCAAAGTTTGCAACATTCAAATGCTTGTAACTTTATACTGGAGTGTCATAAAACCTTGAAATTTTTTCACAATAAAGTACTTGAGCCTCTTGTCAATTTAAGCTATCGCTCATAGCTATGCTACACTTGAGTCCCAAATCAAACACTGATACAACTTAAAATGGCCCTTACTTCTGTGCGGTGCGTCCTATACCTATCAAAGTTTGCAACATTCAAATGCTTGTAACTTTATACTGGAGCGTCAAAAAGCCTAGAAATTTAGTGACAATAAGGTATAAAACTTCAAATGGCCCTAACTTCTATGCGGCGCATCCTACGACTGTCAAAGTTTGCAACATTCAAATACTTGTAACTTTTTACTGCAGCGTCATAAAACCTTGAAATTTTGTGACAATAAAGTACTCGTGCCTCTTGTCAATTTAAGCTATCGCTAATAGCATGCGACTCTTGAGTCCCAAATCAAACAATGCTAAAACTTCAAATGGCCCTAACTTCAATACGGTGCGTCCTATACCTATCAAGGTTTGCAGCATTCAAACGTTTGTAACCTTTTACTGCAGCGTCATAAAATCTTGAAATTTTGTGACAATAAAGTACTCGAACCTCTTGTCAATTGAAGCTATCGCTCATAGCTAAGCTACCATTGAGTCCCAAATCAAACACTGATAAAACTTCAAATGGCCCTAACTTCTATATGGTGCGTCCTACACCTATCAAAGTTTGCAACATTCAAATGCTTGTAACTTTATACTGGAGTGTCATAAAACCTTGAAATTTTGTGACAATAAAGTAATCGAGCCTCTTATCAATTTAAGCTATCGCTCATAGCTATGCTACCCTTGAGTCCCAAATCAAACACCGATAAATCTTCTATACGGTGCGTCCTACAACTATCAAAGTTTGCAGCATTCAAATGCTTGTCACTTTATACTGGAGCGTCAAAAAACTTGAAATTTTGTGACAAAAAAGTACTTGGGCCTCTTGTCAATTTAAGCGATCGTTCATAGCTATGCTACACTTGAGTCCCAAATCAAACACTGCTAAAACTTCAAATGGCCCTTCCTTCTGTACGGTGCGTCCTATACCTATTAAAGTTTGCAACATTCAAATGCTTGCAACTTTTTACTTTAGCGTCACAAAGCCTTGAAATTTAGTGACAATAAAGTATAAAACTTCAAATGGCCCTAACTTCTATACACCTGTCAAAGTTTGTAACTTTCAAATACTTGTAACTTTTTACTGGAGCGTCATAAAACCTTGAAATTTTGTGACAATGAAGTACTCGAGCCTCTTATTAATTTAAGCTATCGCACATAGCTATGATACCCTTGAGTCCCAAATCAAAGACTGATAAAACTCCAAATAGCCCTTAATTTTATACGGTGCGTCCTACACCTATCAAAGTTTGCAACAATCAAATGCTTGCAACTTTTTACTGGAGCGTAATAAAACCTTGAAATTTGGTGACAATAAAGTACACGAGCCTCTTCTCAATTTAAGCTATCGGTCATAGCTATGCTACCCTTGAGTCCCAAAACAAACACTGATAAAACTTGAAATGGCTCTAACTTCTATACGGTGCATCCTACACCTATCGAAGTTTGCAGCATTCAAATGCTTGTTACTTTTTACTGGAGCGTCATAAAATCTTGAAATTTTGTGAAAATAAAGTATGTACTCGCGCCTCCTATAAATTTAAGGTATCGCTCATAGCTATACTACCCTTGAGTCCCAAATCAAACACTGAAAAAACTTCAAATGGCCCTAACTTCTATATGGTGAGTCCTATAAATACCACAGTGTGCAACATTTAAATGCTTGTAACTTTTAACTGGAGCGTTATAAAATCTTGAAATTTTGTGACAAGAAAGTACTCGAGCCTCTTGTCAATTTAAGCTATCGCTCATAGCTATGCTACCCTTGAGTCCTAAATCAAACACTGATAAAACTTCAAATGACCCTAACTTCGATACGATGTGTCCTATACCTATAAAAGTTTGCAACATTCAAATGCTTGTAACATTTTACTGGAGCGTCATAACATCTTGAAATTTTGTGACAATAAAGTAATCGAGCCTCTTATCAATTTTAGCTATCACTCATAGATATGCTACCCTTGAGTCCCAAATCAAACACTGATAAAACTTCAAATGGCTCTAACTTCTCTACGGTGCGTCCTACAACTATCAAAGTTTGCAACATTTAAATGCTTGTAACTTTTCACTGGAGTGTTATCAAATCTTGAAATTTTGTGACAAGAAAGTACTCGAGCCTCTTGTCAATTTAAGCTATCGCTCATAGCTATTCTACCCTTGAGTCCTAAATCAAATACTGATAAAATTTCAAATGACCCTAACTTCTATACGGTGCGTCCTATACCTATCAAAATTTGCAACATTCAAATGCTTCTAACATTTTACTGGAGCGTCATAAAATCTTGAAATTTTGTGACAATAAAGTAATCGAGCCTGTTATCAATTTAAGCTATCGCTCATAGATATGCTACCTTTGAGTCCCAAATCAAACACTAAAAAAACTTCAAATGACCCTAACTTCTATACGGTGCGTCCTATACCTATCAAAGTTTGCAACATTCAAATGTTTGTAACTTTTTATTGCAGCGTCATAAAACCTTGAAATTTTGTTACAATAAAGTACTCGAGCCTCTTATCAATTTAAGCTATCGCTCATAGCTATTCTACCTTTGAGTTCCAAATCAAACACTGCTAACTCTTCAAATGGCCCTAACTTCTGTACGGTGCGTCCTTTACCTATCAAGGTTTGCAACATTCTTCTGTACGGTGCCTCCAATACCTATCAAAGTTTTGCACATTCAAATGAAAAGAAGAAAAAAGAAATTTAGTGACAATAAAATATACAACTTCAGATGGACCTAACTTGTCTGTGCATCCTACACCTGTTAAAGTTTGCAACATTCAAATACTTGTAACTTTTTACTGGAGCGTAATAAAACCTTGAAATTTTGTGACAATAAAGTACTCGTGCTTCTTGTCAATTTAAGCTATCGCTAATAGCATGCGACTCTTGAGTCCCAAATCAAACACTACTAAAACTTCAAATGGCCCTAACTTCTGTACGGTGCATCCTATACCTATCAATGTTTGCAACAATCAAATGCTTGTAACTTATTACTGGAGCGTCATAAAATCTTGAAATTTTGTGACAATAAACTACTCGAGCCTCTTGTCAATTTAAGCTATCGCTCATAGCTATGCTACCCTTGAGTCATAAACCAAACAATGATAAAACTTCAAATGGCACTAACTTCTATACGTTCCGTCCTACACCTATCAAAGTTTGCAACATTCAAATGCTAGTAACTTTTTACTGGAGCGTCATAAAATCTCGAAATTTTGTTCAAAATAAAGTACTCGTGCCTCTTATCAATTTAAGCTATCGCTCATAGCAAGGCTACCCTTGAGTCCCAAATCAAACACTGATAAAACTTCAAATGGCCCTAACTTCTGTACGGTGCGTCCTATACCTATAAAGGTTTGCAACATTATCGGTACGGTGCGTCCTATAGCTATCAAAGTTTTCAACATTGAAATGCTTGTAACTTTTTACTGGAGCGTCATAAAATCTTGAAATTTTGTGACAATAAAGTACTCGAACCTCTTGTCAATTTAAGCTATCGCTCATAGCTGAGCTACCATTGAGTCCCAAATCAAACACTGATAAAACTTCAAATGGCCCAAAGTTTGCAACATTGAAATGCTTGTAACTTTATACTGGAGTGTCATAAAACCTTGAAATTTTTTCACAATAAAGTACTTGAGCCTCCTGTCAATTTAAGCTATCGCTCATAGCTATGCTTCACTTGAGTCCCAAATCAAACACTGATACAACTTTAAATGGCCCTTACTTCTGTACGGTGCGTCCTATACCTATCAAAGTTTGCAACATTCAAATGCTTGCAACTTTTTACTGGAGCGTCATAAAGCTTTGAAATTTAGTGACAATAAAGTATAAAACTTCAAATGGCCCTAACTTCTATACGGTGCATCCTACACCTGTCAAAGTTTGCAACATTCAAATACTTGTAACTTTTTACTGGAGCGTCATAAAATCTTGAAATTTTGTGAAAATACAGTACTCGAGCCTCCTATAAATTTAAGCTATCGCTCATAGCTATGCTACCCTTGAGTCCCAAACCAAACACTGATAAATCTTCAAATGGCCCTAACTTTAATACGGTGCGTCCTACACCTACCAAAGTTTGCAACAATCAAATGCTTGTAACTTTTTACTGGAGCGTCATACAATCTAGAAATTTTGTGACAATAAAGTACTCGTGCCTCTTGTCAATTTAAGCTATCGCTCATAGCTATGCTAACCTTGAGTCCCAAATCAAACACCGATAAATCTTCTATACGGTGCGTCCTACAACTATCAAAGTTTGCAGGATTCAAATGCTTGTAACTTTATACTGGAGCGTCAAAAAACTTGAAATTTTGTGACAATAAAGTACTTGAGCCTCTTGTCAATTTAAGCGATCGTTCATAGCTATGCTACACTTGAGTCCCAAATCAAACACTACTAAAACTTGAAATGGCCCTTCCTTCTGTACGGTGCGTCCGATATCTATTAAAGTTTGCAACATTCAAATGCTTGCAACTTTTTTTACTTTAGCGTTACAAAGCCTTGAAATTTAGTGACAAGAAAGTATAAAACTTCAAATGGCCCTAACTTCTATACGGTGCATCCTACACCTGTCAAAGTTTGTAACTTTCAAATACTTGTCACTTTTTACTGGAGCGTCATAAAACCTAGAAATTTTGTGACAATGAAGTACTCGAGCCTCTTATTAATTTAAGCTATCGCTCATAGCTATACTACCCTTGAGTCCCAAATCAAACACTGATAAAACTTCAAATAGCCCTTAATTTTATACGGTGCGTTCTACACCTATCAAAGTTTGCAACAATCAAATGCTTGCAACTTTTTACTGGAGCGTAATAAAATCTTGAAATTTGGTGACAATAAAGTACTCTAGCCTCTTCTCAATTTAAGCTATCGGTCATAGCTATGCTAACCTTGAGTCTCAAATCAAACACTTATAAAATTTGAAATGGCTCTAACTTCTATACGGCGCATCCTACACCTATCAAAGTTTGCAGCATTCAAAAGCTTGTTACTTTTTACTGGAGCGTCATAAAATCTTGAAATTTTGTGAAAATAAAGTACTCGAGCCTCCTATAAATTTAAGGTATCGCTCATAGCTATACTACCCTTGAGTCCCAAATCAAACACTGAAAAAACTTCAAATGGCCCTAACTTCTATATGGTGAGTCCTATAAATACCACAGTGTGCAACATTCAAATGCTTGTAACTTTTTAGTGGAGCGTCTGAAAACCTTTACATGTTGTGACAATGAAGTACTCGAGCCTCTTATCAATTTAAGCTATCGTTCATAGCTATGCTACCCTTGAGTCCCAAATCAAACACTGATAAAACTTCAAATGGCTCTAACTTCTCTACGGTGCGTCCTACACCTATCAATGTTTGCAACATTTAAAGGCTTGTAACTTTTCACTGGAGCGTTATCAAATCTTGAAATTTTGTGACAAGAAAGTCCTCGAGCCTCTTGTCAATTTAAGCTATCGCTCATAGCTATGCTACCCTTGAGTCCTAAATCAAACACTGATAAAACTTCAAATGACCCTAACTTCTATACGGTGCGTCCTATACCTATCAAAATTTGCAACATTCAAATGCTTGTAACATTTTACTGGAGCGTCATAAAATCTTGAAATTTTGTGACAATAAAGTAATCGAACCTGTTATCAATTTAAGCTATCGCTCATAGATATGCTACCCTTGAGTCCCAAATCACACACTAAAAAAAATTCAAATGAACCTAACTTCTATACGGTGCGTCCTATACCTATCAAAGTTTGCAACATTCAAATGCTTGTAACTTTTTACTAAAGCGTCATAACATCTTGAAATTTTGTGACAATAAAGTACTCGAGCCTCTTAACAATTTAAGTTATCGTTCATATCTATGCTACCCTTGAGTCCCAAATCAAACACTGATAAAACTTCAAATGGCTCTAACTTCTCTACGGTGCGTCCTACACCTATCAAAGTTTGCAACATTTAAATGCTTGTAACTTTTCACTGGAGCGTTATCAAATCTTGAAATTTTGTGACAAGAAAGTACTCGAGCCTCTTGTCAATTTAAGCTATCGCTCATAGCTATTCTACCCTTGAGTCCTAAATCAAATACTGATAAAATTTCAAATGACCCTAACTTCTATACGGTGCGTCCTATACCTATCAAAATTTGCAACATTCAAATGCTTGTAACATTTTATTGGAGCGTCATAAAATCTTGAAATTTTGTGACAATAAAGTAATCGAGCCTGTTATCAATTTAAGCTATCGCTCATAGATATGCTACCCTTGAGTCCCAAATCAAACACTAAAAAAACTTCAAATGACCCTAACTTCTATACGGTGCGTCCTATACCTATCAAAGTTTGCAACATTCAAATGCTTGTAACTTTTTACTGCAGCGTCATAAAACCTTGAAATTTTGTGACAATAAAGTACTCGAGCCTCTTATCAATTTAAGCTATCGCTCATAGCTATGCTACCTTTGAGTTCCAAATCAAACACTGCTAACTTTTCAAATGGCCCTAACTTCTGTACGGTGCGTCCTATACCTATCAAGGTTTGCAACATTCTTCTGTACGGTGCCTCCTATACCTATCAAAGTTTTGCACATTCAAATGAAAAGAAGAAAAAAAGAAATTTAGTGACAATAAAGTATAAAACTTCAAATGGACTAAACTTGTATGTGCATCCTACACCTGTTAAAGTTTGCAACATTCAAATACTTGTAACTTTTTACTGGAGCGTAATAAAACCTTGAAATTCTGTGACAATAAAGTACTCGTGCTTCTTGTCAATTTAAGCTATCGCTAATAGCATGCGACTCTTGAGTCCCAAATCAAACACTACTAAAAACACTACTAAAACTTTAAATGGCCCTAACTTCTGTACGGTGCATACTATACCTATCAATGTTTGCAACAATCAAATGCTTGTAACTTATTACTGGAGCGCATAAAATCTTGAAATTTTGTGACAATAAACTACTCGAGCCTCTTGTCAATTTAAGTTATCGCTCATAGCTATGCCCTTGAGTCATAAACCAAACAATGATAACACTTCAAATGGCACTAACTTCTATACGTTCCGTCCTACACCTATCAAAGTTTGCAACATTCAAATGCTAGTAACTTTTTACTGGAGCGTCATAAAATCTCGAAATTTTGTTGAAAATAAAGTACTCGTGCCTCTTATCAATTTAAGCTATCGCTCATCGCAAGGATACCCTTGAGTCCCAAATCAAACACTGATAAAACTTCAAATGGCCCTAACTTCGGTACGGTGCGTCCTATACCTATAAAGGTTTGCAACATTCTTCGGTACGGTGCGTCCTATACCTATCAAAGTTTTCAACATTGAAATGCTTGTAACTTTTTACTGGAGCGTCATAAAATCTTGAAATTTTGTGAAAATAAAGTACTCGAGCCTCCTATAAATTTAAGCTATCGCTCATAGCTATGCTACCCTTGAGTCCCAAACCAAACACTGATAAATCTTCAAATGGCCCTAACTTCAATACGGTGCGTCCTACACCTACCAAAGTTTGCAACAATCAAATGCTTGTAACTTTTTACTGGAGCGTCATACAATCTAGAAATTTTGTGACAATAAACTACTCGTGCCTCTTGTCAATTTAAGCTATCGCTCATAGCTATGCTAACCTTGAGTCCAAATCAAACACCGATAAATCTTCTATACGGTGCGTCCTACAACTATCAAAGTTTGCAGGATTCAAATGCTTGTAACTTTATACTGGAGCGTCAAAAAACTTGAAATTTTGTGACAATAAAGTACTTGAGCCTCTTGTCAATTTAAGCGATCGTTCATAGCTATGCTACACTTGAGTCCCAAATCAAACACTACTAAAACTTCAAATGGCCCTTCCTTCTGTACGGTGCGTCCTATATCTATTAAAGTTTGCAACATTAAAATGCTTGCAACTTTTTACTTTAGCGTCACAAAGCCTTGAAATTTAGTGACAAGAAAGTATAAAACTTCAAATGGCCCTAACTTCTATACAGTGCATCCTACACCTGTCAAAGTTTGTAACTTTCAAATACTTGTAACTTTTTACTGGAGCGTCATAAAACCTTGAAATTTTGTGACAATGAAGTACTCGAGCCTCGTATTAATTTAAGCTATCGCTCATAGCTATACTACCCTTGAGTCCCAAATCAAACACTGATAAAACTTCAAATAGCCCTTAATTTTATACGGTGCGTCCTACACCTATCAAAGTTTGCAAAAATCAAATGCTTGCAACTTTTTACTGGAGCGTAATAAAATCTTGAAATTTGGTGACAATAAAGTACTCTAGCCTCTTCTCAATTTAAGCTATCGGTCATAGCTATGCTAACCTTGAGTCCCAAATCAAACACTGATAAAATTTGAAATGGCTCTAACTTCTATACGGCGCATCCTACACCTATCAAAGTTTGCAGCATTCAAATGCTTGTTACTTTTTACTGGAGCGTCATAAAATCTTGAAATTTTGTGAAAATAAAGTACTCGAGCCTCCTATAAATTTAAGGTATCGCTCATAGCTATACTACCCTTGAGTCCCAAATCAAACACTGAAAAAACTTCAAATGGCCCTAACTTCTGTACGGTGTGTCCTCTACCTATCAGGGTTTGCAACATTCAAATGCTTGTAACTTTTTACTGGAGCGTAATAAAATCTTGAAAATTTGTGACAATAAAGTACTCGAGCCTCCTATAAATTTAAGGTATCGCTCATAGCTATACTACCCTTGAGTCCCAAATCAAACACTGAAAAAACTTCAAATGGCTCTAACTTCTATATGGTGAGTCCTATAAATACCACAGTGTGCAACATTCAAATGCTTGTAACTTTTTACTGGAGCGTCATAACATCTTGAAATTTTGTGACAATAAAGTAATCGAGCCTCTTATCAATTTTAGCTATCACTCATAGATATGCTACCCTTTAGTCCCAAATCAAACACTAAAAAAACTTCAAATGGCCCTAACTTTTATATAGTGAGACTTATACCTACCAAAGATTGCAACATTCAAATGCTTCTAACTTTTTACTGGAACGTCTTAAAACCTTTAAATTTTGTGACAATGAAGTACTCGAGCCTCTTATTAATTTAAGCTATCGCACATAGCTATGATACCCTTGAGTCCCAAATCAAACACTGATAAAACTTCAAATAGCCCTTAATTTTATACGGTGCGTCCTACACCTATCAAAGTTTGCAAAAATCAAATGCTTGCAACTTTTTACTGGAGCGTAATAAAACCTTGAAATTTGGTGATAATAAAGTACTCGAGCCTCTTCTCAATTTAAGCTATCGGTCATAGCTATGCTACCCTTGGGTCCCAAAACAAACACTGATAAAACTTGAAATGCTCTAACTTCTATACGGTGCATCCTACACCTATCAAAGTTTTGCAGCATTCAAATGCTTGTTACTTTTTACTGGAGCGTCATAAAATCTTGAAATTTTGTGAAAATAAAGTACTCGAGCCTCCTATAAATTTAAGGTATCGCTCATAGCTATACTACCCTTGAGTCCCAAATCAAACACTGAAAAAACTTCAAATGGCCCTAACTTCTATATGGTGAGTCCTATCAATACCACAGTGTGCAACATTCAAATGCTTGTAACTTTTTAGTGGAGCGTCTGAAAACCTTTACATGTTGTGACAATGAAGTACTCGAGCCTCTTATCAATTTAAGCTATCGTTCATAGCTATGCTACCCTGGAGTCCCAAATCAAACACTGATATAACTTCAAATGGCCCTAACTGCTATATGTTGCGTCTTATACCTTTCAAAGTTTGCAACATTCAAATGCTTGTAACTTTTTTCTGGAGCGTCATAAACTCTTGAAATTTTGTGACAATTAAGTACTCGAGCCTCTTATTAATTTAAGCTATCGCATATAGCTATGCTACCCTTGAGTCCCAAATGAAACACTGCTAAAACTTCAAATGGCCCAACTTCTATACGGTGCGTCCTATACCTATCAACGTTTGCAACATTCCAATGCTTGTAACATTTTACTGGAGCGTCATAAAATCTTGAAATTTTGTGACAATAAAGTAATCGAGCCTGTTATCAATTTAAGCTATCGCTCATAGATATGCTACCCTTGAGTCCCAAATCACACACTAAAAAAACTTCAAATGACCCTAACTTCTATACGGTGCGTCCTATACCTATCAAAGTTTGCAACATTCAAATGCTTGTAACTTTTTACTAAAGCGTCATAACATCTTGAAATTTTGTGACAATAAAGTAATCGAGCCTCTTATCAATTTAAGTTATCGTTCATAGCTATGCTACCCTTGAGTCCCAAATCAAACACTGATAAAACTTCAAATGGCTCTAACTTCTATACAGTGCATCCTACACCTATCAATATTTGCAACATTCAAATGCTTGTAAGTTTTCACTGTAGCGTTATAAAATCTTGAAGTTTTGTGACAATAAAGTACTCGAGCCTCTTGTCAATTTAAGCTATCGCTCATAGCTATACTACCCTTGAGTCCCAAATCAAACACTGATATAACTTCAAATGGCCCTAACTGCTATATGTTGCGTCTTATACCTTTCAAAGTTTGCAACATTCAAATGCTTGTAACTTTTTACTGGAGCGTCATAAACTCTTGAAATTTTGTGACAATTAAGTACTCGAGCCTCTTATTAATTTAAGCTATCGCATATAGCTATGCTACCCTTGAGTCCCAAATGAAACACTGCTAAAACTTCAAATGGCCCAACTTCTATACGGTGCGTCCTATACCTATCAAGGTTTGCAACATTCAAATGCTTGTAACTTTTTACTGGAGCGTCATAAAATCTTGAAATTTTGTGACAATAAAGTACTCGAGCCCCTTGTCACTTTAAGCTATCGCTCATGGCTAAGCTATCATTGAGTCCCAAATCAAACACTGCTAAAACTTCAAATGGCCCTAAATTTTGTACGCTGCATCCTACACTTATCAAAGTTTGCAACATTCAAATGCTTGTAACTTTTAACTGGAGCGTCAAAAAATCTAGAAATTTTGTGACAATAAAGTACTTGAGCATCTTGTCAATTTACGCGATCGGGCATAGCTATGCTACACTTGAGTCCCAAATCAAAAACTGCTAAAACTTCAAATGGCCCTTACTTCTGTACGGTGCGTCCTATACCTATTAAAGTTTGTAACATTCAAATGCTTGCAACTTTTTACTTTAGCGTCATAAAACCTTGAAATTTATTGACAATAAAGTATAAAACTAACAAATGGCCCTAACTTCTATACGGTGCATCCTACTCTTGTCAAAGTTTGTAACATTCAAATACTTGCAACTTTTTACTGCAGCTTCATAAAACCTTGAAATTTTGTGACAATAAAGTACTCGAGCCTCTTATCAATTTAAGCTATCGCTCATAGCTATGCTACCCTTGAGTTCCAAATCAAACACTGATGAAACTATAAATGGTCCTAACTTCAATATGGTGCGTCCTACACCTATCAAAATTTGCAACAATCAAATGCTTGTAACTTTTCACTGGAGCGTTATCAAATCTTGAAATTTTGTGACAAGAAAGTACTCGAGCCTCTTGTCAATTTAAGCTATCGCTCATAGCTATTCTACCCTTGAGTCCTAAATCAAATACTGATAAAATTTCAAATGACCCTAACTTCTATACGGTGCGTCCTATACCTATCAAAATTTGCAACATTCAAATGCTTGTAACATTTTATTGGAGCGTCATAAAATCTTGAAATTTTGTGACAATAAAGTAATCGAGCCTGTTATCAATTTAAGCTATCGCTCATAGATATGCTACCCTTGAGTCCCAAATCAAACACTAAAAAAACTTCAAATGACCCTAACTTCTATACGGTGCGTCCTATACCTATCAAAGTTTGCAACATTCAAATGCTTGTAACTTTTTACTGCAGCGTCATAAAACCTTGAAATTTTGTGACAATAAAGTACTCGAGCCTCTTATCAATTTAAGCTATCGCTCATAGCTATGCTACCTTTGAGTTCCAAATCAAACACTGCTAACTTTTCAAATGGCCCTAACTTCTGTACGGTGCGTCCTATACCTATCAAGGTTTGCAACATTCTTCTGTACGGTGCCTCCTATACCTATCAAAGTTTTGCACATTCAAATGAAAAGAAGAAAAAAAGAAATTTAGTGACAATAAAGTATAAAACTTCAAATGGACTAAACTTGTATGTGCATCCTACACCTGTTAAAGTTTGCAACATTCAAATACTTGTAAATTTTTACTGGAGCGTAATAAAACCTTGAAATTCTGTGACAATAAAGTACTCGTGCTTCTTGTCAATTTAAGCTATCGCTTATAGCATGCGACTCTTGAGTCCCAAATCAAACACTACTAAAAACACTACTAAAACTTTAAATGGCCCTAACTTCTGTACGGTGCATACTATACCTATCAATGTTTGCAACAATCAAATGCTTGTAACTTATTACTGGAGCGCATAAAATCTTGAAATTTTGTGACAATAAACTACTCGAGCCTCTTGTCAATTTAAGTTATCGCTCATAGCTATGCCCTTGAGTCATAAACCAAACAATGATAACACTTCAAATGGCACTAACTTCTATACGTTCCGTCCTACACCTATCAAAGTTTGCAACATTCAAATGCTAGTAACTTTTTACTGGAGCGTCATAAAATCTCGAAATTTTGTTGAAAATAAAGTACTCGTGCCTCTTATCAATTTAAGCTATCGCTCATCGCAAGGATACCCTTGAGTCCCAAATCAAACACTGATAAAACTTCAAATGGCCCTAACTTCGGTACGGTGCGTCCTATACCTATAAAGGTTTGCAACATTCTTCGGTACGGTGCGTCCTATACCTATCAAAGTTTTCAACATTGAAATGCTTGTAACTTTTTACTGGAGCGTCATAAAATCTTGAAATTTTGTGAAAATAAAGTACTCGAGCCTCCTATAAATTTAAGCTATCGCTCATAGCTATGCTACCCTTGAGTCCCAAACCAAACACTGATAAATCTTCAAATGGCCCTAACTTCAATACGGTGCGTCCTACACCTACCAAAGTTTGCAACAATCAAATGCTTGTAACTTTTTACTGGAGCGTCATACAATCTAGAAATTTTGTGACAATAAACTACTCGTGCCTCTTGTCAATTTAAGCTATCGCTCATAGCTATGCTAACCTTGAGTCCAAATCAAACACCGATAAATCTTCTATACGGTGCGTCCTACAACTATCAAAGTTTGCAGGATTCAAATGCTTGTAACTTTATACTGGAGCGTCAAAAAACTTGAAATTTTGTGACAATAAAGTACTTGAGCCTCTTGTCAATTTAAGCGATCGTTCATAGCTATGCTACACTTGAGTCCCAAATCAAACACTACTAAAACTTCAAATGGCCCTTCCTTCTGTACGGTGCGTCCTATATCTATTAAAGTTTACAACATTAAAATGCTGGCAACTTTTTACTTTAGCGTCACAAAGCCTTGAAATTTAGTGACAAGAAAGTATAAAACTTCAAATGGCCCTAACTTCTATACAGTGCATCCTACACCTGTCAAAGTTTGTAACTTTCAAATACTTGTAACTTTTTACTGGAGCGTCATAAAACCTTGAAATTTTGTGACAATTAAGTACTCGAGCCTCGTATTAATTTAAGCTATCGCTCATAGCTATACTACCCTTGAGTCCCAAATCAAACACTGATAAAACTTCAAATAGCCCTTAATTTTATACGGTGCGTCCTACACCTATCAAAGTTTGCAAAAATCAAATGCTTGCAACTTTTTACTGGAGCGTAATAAAATCTTGAAATTTGGTGACAATAAAGTACTCTAGCCTCTTCTCAATTTAAGCTATCGGTCATAGCTATGCTAACTTTGAGTCTCAAATCAAACACTTATAAAATTTGAAATGGCTCTAACTTCTATACGGCGCATCCTACACCTATCAAAGTTTGCAGCATTCAAATGCTTGTTACTTTTTACTGGAGCGTCATAAAATCTTGAAATTTTGTGAAAATAAAGTACTCGAGCCTCCTATAAATTTAAGGTATCGCTCATAGCTATACTACCCTTGAGTCCCAAATCAAACACTGAAAAAACTTCAAATGGCCCTAACTTCTGTACGGTGTGTCCTCTACCTATCAGGGTTTGCAACATTCAAATGCTTGTAACTTTTTACTGGAGCGTAATAAAATCTTGAAAATTTGTGACAATAAAGTACTCGAGCCTCCTATAAATTTAAGGTATCGCTCATAGCTATACTACCCTGGAGTCCCAAATCAAACACTGAAAAAACTTCAAATGGCTCTAACTTCTATATGGTGAGTCCTATAAATACCACAGTGTGCAACATTCAAATGCTTGTAACTTTTTACTGGAGCGTCATAACATCTTGAAATTTTGTGACAATAAAGTAATCGAGCCTCTTATCAATTTTAGCTATCACTCATAGATATGCTACCCTTTAGTCCTAAATCAAACACTAAAAAAACTTCAAATGGCCCTAACTTTTATATAGTGAGACTTATACCTACCAAAGATTGCAACATTCAAATGCTTCTAACTTTTTACTGGAACGTCTTAAAACCTTTGAATTTTGTGACAATGAAGTACTCGAGCCTCTTATTAATTTAAGCGATCGCACATAGCTATGATACCCTTGAGTCCCAAATCAAACACTGATAAAACTTCAAATAGCCCTTAATTTTATACGGTGCGTCCTACACCTATCAAAGTTTGCAAAAATCAAATGCTTGCAACTTTTTACTGGAGCGTAATAAAACCTTGAAATTTGGTGATAATAAAGTACTCGAGCCTCTTCTCAATTTAAGCTATCGGTCATAGCTATGCTACCCTTGGGTCCCAAAACAAACACTGATAAAACTTGAAATGCTCTAACTTCTATACGGTGCATCCTACACCTATCAAAGTTTTGCAGCATTCAAATGCTTGTTACTTTTTACTGGAGCGTCATAAAATCTTGAAATTTTGTGAAAATAAAGTACTCGAGCCTCCTATAAATTTAAGGTATCGCTCATAGCTATACTACCCTTGAGTCCCAAATCAAACACTGAAAAAACTTCAAATGGCCCTAACTTCTATATGGTGAGTCCTATCAATACCACAGTGTGCAACATTCAAATGCTTGTAACTTTTTAGTGGAGCGTCTGAAAACCTTTACATGTTGTGACAATGAAGTACTCGAGCCTCTTATCAATTTAAGCTATCGTTCATAGCTATGCTACCCTGGAGTCCCAAATCAAACACTGATATAACTTCAAATGGCCCTAACTGCTATATGTTGCGTCTTATACCTTTCAAAGTTTGCAACATTCAAATGCTTGTAACTTTTTTCTGGAGCGTCATAAACTCTTGAAATTTTGTGACAATTAAGTACTCGAGCCTCTTATTAATTTAAGCTATCGCATATAGCTATGCTACCCTTGAGTCCCAAATTAAACACTGCTAAAACTTCAAATGGCCCAACTTCTATACGGTGCGTCCTATACCTATCAACGTTTGCAACATTCCAATGCTTGTAACATTTTACTGGAGCGTCATAAAATCTTGAAATTTTGTGACAATAAAGTAATCGAGCCTGTTATCAATTTAAGCTATCTCTCATAGATGTGCTACCCTTGAGTCCCAAATCACACACTAAAAAAACTTCATATGACCCTAACTTCTATACGGTGCGTCCTATACCTATCAAAGTTTGCAACATTCAAATGCTTGTAACTTTTTACTAAAGCGTCATAACATCTTGAAATTTTGTGACAATAAAGTAATCGAGCCTCTTATCAATTTAAGTTATCGTTCATAGCTATGCTACCCTTGAGTCCCAAATCAAACACTGATAAAACTTCAAATGGCTCTAACTTCTATACAGTGCATCCTACACCTATCAATATTTGCAACATTCAAATGCTTGTAAGTTTTCACTGTAGCGTTATAGAATCTTGAAGTTTTGTGACAATAAAGTACTCGAGCCTCTTGTCAATTTAAGCTATCGCTCATAGCTATACTACCCTTGAGTCCCAAATCAAACACTGATATAACTTCAAATGGCCCTAACTGCTATATGTTGCGTCTTATACCTTTCAAAGTTTGCAACATTCAAATGCTTGTAACTTTTTACTGGAGCGTCATAAACTCTTGAAATTTTGTGACAATTAAGTACTCGAGCCTCTTATTAATTTAAGCTATCGCATATAGCTATGCTACCCTTGAGTCCCAAATGAAACACTGCTAAAACTTCAAATGGCCCAACTTCTATACGGTGCGTCCTATACCTATCAACGTTTGCAACATTCAAATGCGTGTAACTTTTTACTGGATCGTCATAAAATCTTGAAATTTTGTGACAATAAAGTACTCGAGCCCCTTGTCACTTTAAGCTATCGCTCATGGCTAAGCTATCATTGAGTCCCAAATCAAACACTGCTAAAACTTCAAATGGCCCTAAATTTTGTACGCTGCATCCTACACTTATCAAAGTTTGCAACATTCAAATGCTTGTAACTTTTAACTGGAGCGTCAAAAAATCTAGAAATTTTGTGACAATAAAGTACTTGAGCATCTTGTCAATTTACGCGATCGGGCATAGCTATGCTACACTTGAGTCCCAAATCAAAAACTGCTAAAACTTCAAATGGCCCTTACTTCTGTACGGTGCGTCCTATACCTATTAAAGTTTGTAACATTCAAATGCTTGCAACTTTTTACTTTAGCGTCATAAAACCTTGAAATTTATTGACAATAAAGTATAAAACTAACAAATGGCCCTAACTTCTATACGGTGCATCCTACTCTTGTCAAAGTTTGTAACATTCAAATACTTGCAACTTTTTACTGCAGCTTCATAAAACCTTGAAATTTTGTGACAATAAAGTACTCGAGCCTCTTATCAATTTAAGCTATCGCTCATAGCTATGCTACCCTTGAGTTCCAAATCAAACACTGATGAAACTATAAATGGTCCTAACTTCAATATGGTGCGTCCTACACCTATCAAAATTTGCAACAATCAAATGCTTGTAACTTATTACTGGAGCGTCATAAAATCTTGAAATTTTCCTGACAATAACCTGCTCGAGCCTCTTGTCAATTTAAGCTATCGCTCATAGCATGCTACACTTGAGCCCCAAATCAAACACTGCTAAAATTTCAAATGGCCCTAACTTCGTACGGTGCGTCCTATACCTATCAAAGTTTGCAACAATCAATTGCTTGAATCTTATTATTGGAGCGTCAAAAAATGTTGAAATTTTGTGACAATAAAGTACTCGAGCCACTTGTCAATCCAAGCTATCGCTCATAGTTAAGCTACCATTGAGTCCCAAATCAAACACTGCTAGAACTTCACATAGCCTTAACTTCTATATGGTGCATCCTATACCTACCAAAGTTTGCAACATTCTATTGCTTGTAACATTTTACTGGAGCGTCATAAAACCTTGAAATTTTCTGACAATGCAGTACTCGAGCCTCTTATCAATTTAAGTTATCGCTCATAGCTATGCTACCCTTGAGTCCAAATCAAACACTGATAAAACTTCAAATGGCCCTAACTTCTGTACGGTGTGTCCTCTACCTATCAGGGTTTGCAACATTCAAATGCTTGTAACTTTTTACTGGAGCGTAATAAAATCTTGAAAATTTGTGACAATAAAGTACTCGAGCCTCTTATCAATTTAAGCTATCGCTCATAGCTATGCTACTCTTGAGTCCCAAATCAAACACTGCTAACACTTCAAATGGCCCTAACTTTTGTACGGTGCATCCTACATTTATCAAAGTTTCCAACATTCAAATGCTTGTAACTTTAAACTGGAGTGTCAAAAAATCTAGAAATTTTGTGACAATAAAGTACTTGAGCCTCTTGTCAATTTAAGCTATCGCTCATAGCTATGCTACACTTGAGTCCCAAATCAAACACTGCTAAATCTTCAAATGGCACTAACTTTTGTATGGTGCATCAAAGTTTGCAACATTCAAATGCTTGTAAGTTTTTATTGGAGCGTCATAAAATCTAGAAATTTTGTAACAATAAAGTACTCGTGCCTCTTGTCAATTTAAGCTATCGCACATAGCTATGCTAACCTTGAGTCCCAAATCAAACACTGATAAAACTTCAAATGGCCCTAACATCTATACGGTGCATCCTACACCTATCAAACTTCGCAGCATTCAAATGTTTCTAACTTTATACTGGAACATCAAAAACCTTGAAATTTTGTGACAATAAAGTACATGAGCCTCTTGTCAATTTAAGATATCGCTCATAGCTATGCTACACTTGAGTCCCAAATCAAACACTGCTAAAACTTCAAATGGCCCTTACTTCTGTACGGTGCGTCCTATACGTATCAAGGTTTGCAACATCCTTCTGTACGGTGCGTCCTATACCTATCAACGTTTTCAACATTCAAATGCTTGTAACTTTTTACTGGAGCGTCATAAAATCTTGAAATTTTGTGACAATAAAGTACTCGAGCCTCTTGTCAATTTAAGCTATCGCTCATAGCTAAGCTACCATTGAGTCCCAAATCAAACACTGCTAAAACTTCAAATGGCCCTAAGTTTTGTACGGTGCATCCTACACTTATCAAAGTTTGCAACATTCAAATGCTTGTAACTTTAAACTGGAGCGTCAAAAAATCTAGAAATTTTGTGACAATAAAGTACTTGAGCCTCTTATCAATTTAAGCTATCGCTCATAGCTATGCTACACTTGAGTCCCAAATCAAACACTGCTAAATCTTCAAATGGCACTAACTTTTGTACGGTGCATCAAAGTTTGCAACATTTAAATGCTTGTAAGTTTTTATTGGAGCGTCATAAAATCTAGAAATTTTGTAACAATAAAGTACTCGTGCCTCTTGTCAATTTAAGCTATCGCACATAGCTATGCTAACCTTGAGTCCAAATCAAACACTGATAAAACTTCAAATGGCCCTAACTTCTATATGGTGCATCCTATACCTACCAAAGTTTGCACCATTCTATTGCTTGTAACTTTTTACTGGAGCGTCATAAAACCTTGAAATTTTCTGACAATGAAGTACTCGAGCCTCTTATCAATTTAAGTTATCGCTCATAGCTATGCTACCCTTGAGTCCGAAATCAAACACTGATAAAACTTCAAATGGCCCTAACTTATGTACGGTGTGTCCTAAACCTATCAAGGTTTGCAACATTCAAATGCTTTGTAACTTTATACTGGAGCGTTAAAAAATCGTGAAATTTTGTGACAATAAAGTAGTCGAGCCTCTTATCAATTTAAGTTATCGCTCATAGCTATGCTACCCTTGAGTCCCAAATCAAACACTGATAAAACTTCAAATGGCCCTAACTTCTGTACGGTGCGTCCTACACTTACCAAAGTTTGCAACATTCAAATGCTTGTAACTTTTTACTGGAGCGTCATAAAATCTTGAAATTTTGTGACGATAAAGTACTCGAGCCACTTATCAATTTAAGCTATCGCACATAGATATACTACCCTTGAGTCCCAAATGAAACACTCCTAAAACTTCAAATGGCCCAACTTCTATACGGTGCGTCCTACACCTATCAAAGTTTGCAAAATTCAAATGCTTGTAACTTTTTACTGGAGGGTAATAAAATCTTGAAATTTTGTGACAATAAAGTATTCGATCTTCTAATCAATTTAAGGTATCGCTCATAGCTATGCTACTCTTGAGTCCCAAATCAAACACTGATAAAACTTCAAATGACCCTAACTTCTATACGGTGCGTCCTATACCTATCAAAGTTTGCAACATTCAAATGCTTTGTAACTTTATACTGGAGCGTTAAAAATTCGTGAAATTTTGTGACAATAAAGTACATGAGCCTCTTGTCAATTTAAGCTATCGCTCATAGCTATGCTACACTTGAGTCCCAAATCAAACACTGCTAAAACTTCAAATGGCCCTTACTTCTGTACGGTGCGTCCTATACGTATCAAGGTTTGCAACATCCTTCTGTACGGTGCGTCCTATACCTATCAACGTTTTCAACATTCAAATGCTTGCAACTTTTTACTGGAGCGTCATAAAATCTTGAAATTTTGTGACAATAAAGTACTCGAATCTCTTGTCAATTTAAGCTATCGCTCATAGCTAAGCTACTATTGAGTCCCAAATCAAACACTGCTAAAACTTCAAATGGCCCTAACTTTTGTACGGTGCATCCTACACTTATCAAAGTTTGCAACATTCAAATGCTTGTAACTTTAAACTGGAGCGTCTTAAAATTTAGAAATTTTGTGACAATAAAGTACTCGTGCCTCTTGTCAATTTAAGCTATCGCTCATAGCTTTGCTAACCTTGAGTCCCAAATCAAACACTGTGAAAACTTCAAATGGCCCTAACTTATGTACGGTGTGTCCTAAACCTATCAAGGTTTGCAACATTCAAATGCTTTGTAACTTTATACTGGAGCGTTAAAAAATCGTGAAATTTTGTGACAATAAAGTAGTCGAGCCACTTATCAATTTAAGCTATCGCACATAGATATACTACCCTTGAGTCCCAAATGAAACACTCCTAAAACTTCAAATGGCCCAACTTCTATACGGTGCGTCCTACACCTATCAAAGTTTGCAGCATTCAAATGCTTGTAACTTTATACTGGACCGTCAAAAAACTTGAAATTTTGGGACAATAAAGTAATTGAGCAGCTTGTCAATTTAAGCGATCGCTCATAGCTATGCTACATTTGAGTTCCAAATCAAAAACTGCTAAAACTTCAAATGGCCCTTACTTCTGTACGGTACGTCCTATACCTATTAAAGTTTTCAAATGCTTGCAACTTTTTACTTTAGCGTCACAAAGCCTTGAAATTTAGTGACAATAAAGTATAAAACTAACAAATGGCCCTAACTTCTATACGGTGCATCCTACACCTGTCAAAGTTTGTAACATTCAAATAATTGTAACTTTTTACTGGAGCGTCATAAAACCTTGAAATTTTGTGACAATAAAGTACTCGAGCCTCTTATCAATTTAAGCTATCGCTCATAGCTATGCTACCCTTGAGTCCCAAATCAAACACTGATGAAACTATAAATGGCCCTAACTTCAATACGGTGCGTCATATACTTATCAAAATTTGCAACAATCAAAAGCTTGTAACTTTTTACTGGAGCGTCATAAAACCTTGAAATTTTGTGACAATAAAGTACTCGTTCCTCTTGTCAATTTAAGCTGTCGCTAATAGCATGCTACTCTTCAGTCCCAAATCAAACACTGCTAAAACTTCAAATGGCCCTAACTTCTGTACCGTGCATCCTATCAATGTTTGCAAAAATCAAATGCTTGTAACTTCTTACTGGAGCGTCATAAAATCTTGAAATTTTCCTGAAAATAAACTGCTCGAGCCTCTTGTCAATTTAAGCTATCGTTCATAGCATGCTACACTTGAGCCCCAAATCAAACACTGCTAAAACTTCAAATGGCCCTAACTTCGTACGGTGCGTCCTATACCTATCAAAGTTTGCAACAATCAATTGCTTGAATTTTATTACTGGAGCGTCAAAAAATCTTGAAATTTTGTGACAATTAAGTACTCGAGCCGCTTGTCAATCTAAGCTATCGCTCATAGCTAAGCTACCATTGAGTCCCAAATCAAACACTGCTAAAACTTCACATGGCCCTAACTTCTATATGGTGCATCCTATACCTACCAAAGTTTGCAACATTCTATTGCTTGTAACATTTTACTGGAGCGTCATAAAACCTTGAAATTTTCTGACAATGCAGTACTCGAGCCTCTTATCAATTTAAGTTATCGCTCATAGCTATGCTATCCTTGAGTCCCAAATCAAACACTGATAAAACTTCAAGTGGCCCTAACTTCTGTACGGTGTGTCCTCTACCTATCAGGGTTTGCAACATTCAAATGCTTGTAACTTTTTACTGGAGCGTAATAAAATCTTGATAATTTGTGACAGTAAAGTACTCGAGCCTCTTATCAATTTAAGCTATCGCTCATAGCTATGCTACCCTTGAGTCCCCGATCAAACACTGATAAAACTTGAAATAGCCCTAACTTATGTACGGTGCGTCCCATACGTATCAAGGTTTGCAACATTCTTCTGTACGGTGCGTCCTATACCTATCAAGGTTTTCAACATTCAAATGGTTGTAACTTTTTACTGGAGCGTCATAAAAACTTGAAATTTTGTGACAATAAAGTACTCGACCCTCTTGTCAATTTAAGCTATCGCTCATAGCTAAGCTACCATTGAGTCCCAAATCAAACACTGCTAAAACTTTAAATGGCCCTAACTCTTGTACGGTGCACTACACTTATCAAAGTTTGCAACATTCAAATGCTTGTAACTTTAAACTGGAGCGTCATAAAATCTAGAAATTTTGTGACAATAAAGTACTCGTGCCTCTTGTCAATTTAAGCTATCGCTCATAGCTTTGCTAACCTTGAGTCCCAAATCAAACACTGTAAAAACTTCAAATGGCCCTAACTTCTATACGGTGCGTCCTACACCTATCAAAGTTTGCAACATTCAAATGCTTGCAACTTTTTACTGGAGCGTCATAAAGCCTTGAAATTTAGTGACAATAAAACATAAAATTTCAAATGGCCCTACGGTGCGTCCTACACCTATCAAAGTTTGCAACAATCAAATGCTTGTAACTTTTTACTGGAGCGTAATAAAACCTTGAAATTTTGTGACAATAAAGTACTTGTCCCTCTTGTCAATTTAAGCTATCGCTAATAGCATGCTACTCTTGAGTCCCAAATCAACCACTGCTAAAACTTCAAATGGCCCTAACTTCTGTACGGTGCATCCTATACCTATCAATGTTTGCAACAAGCAAATGATTGTAACTTATTACTTATTACTTATTACAAACGGTGCGTCCTACACCTATCAAAGTTTGCAACATTCTATTGCTTGTAACTTTTTACTGGAGCGTCATAAAACCTTGAAATTTTCTCACAATGAAGTACTCGAGCCTCTTATCAATTTAAGTTATCGCTCATAGATATGCTACCCTTGAGTCCCAAATCAAACACTGATAAAACTTCAAATGGCCCTATCTTCTGTACGGTATGTCCTATACCTATCAAGGTTTGCAAAATTCAAATGCTTTTAACTTTTTACTGGAGCGTAATAAAATCTTGAAATTTTGTGACAATAAAGTACTCGAGCCTCTTATCAATTTAAGCTATCGCTCATAGCTATGCTACCCTTGAGTCCCAAATCAAACACTGATAAAACTTCTAATGGCCCAAACTTCTGTACGGTGTGTCTTATACGTATCAAGGTTTGCACCATTCAAATGCTTGTAACTTTTTACTGGAGCGTCATAAAATCTTAAAATTTTGTGACAATAAAGTACTCGTGCCTCTTGTCAATTTAAGCTATCGCCCATAGCTATGCTAACCTTGAGTCCCAAATCAAACACTGATAAAACTTCAATGGCCCGAACTTCTATACGGTGCGTCCTACACCTATCAAAGTTTGCAGCATTCAAATGCTTGCAACTTTATACTGGGGCGTCGAAAAACTTGAAATTTTGTGACAATAAAGTACTTGAGCCTCTTGTCAATTTAAGCTATCGCTCATAGCTATGCTACACTTGAGTCCCAAATCAAACACTGCTAAAACTTCAAATGGCCCTAACTTCTGTACGGTGTGTCCTATACCTATCAAAGTTTGCAGCATTCAAATGCTTCCAACTTTTTACTGGAGCGTCATAAAGCCTTCAAATTTAGTGACAATAAAGTATAAAACTTCAAATGGCCCTACGGTGCGTCCTACACCTATCAAAGTTTGCAACATTCTATTGCTTGTAACTTTTTACTGGAGCGTCATAAAACCTTGAAATTTTCTCACAATGAAGTACTCGAGCCTCTTATCAATTTAAGTTATCGCTCATAGATATGCTACCCTTGAGTCCCAAATCAAACACTGATAAAACTTCAAATGGCCCTATCTTCTGTACGGTATGTCCTATACCTATCAAGGTTTGCAAAATTCAAATGCTTTTAACTTTTTACTGGAGCGTAATAAAATCTTGAAATTTTGTGACAATAAAGTACTCGAGCCTCTTATCAATTTAAGCTATCGCTCATAGCTATGCTACCCTTGAGTCCCAAATCAAACACTGATAAAACTTCTAATGGCCCAAACTTCTGTATGGTGTGTCTTATACGTATCAAGGTTTGCTCCATTCAAATGCTTGTAACTTTTTAATGGAGCATCATAAAATCTTGAAATTTTGTGACAATAAAGTACTCGAGCCTCTTGTCAATCTAAGATATCGCTCATAGCTAAGCTAACCTTGAGTCCCAAATCAAACACTGATAAAACTTCAATGGCCCTAACTTCTATACGGTGCGTCCTGCACCTATCAAAGTTTGCAGCATTCAAATGCTTGCAACTTTATACTGGGGCGTCGAAAAACTTGAAATTTTGTGACAATAAAGTACTTGAGCCTCTTGTCAATTTAAGCTATCGCTCATAGCTATGCTACACTTGAGTGCCAAATCAAACCCTGCTAAAACTTCAAATGGCCCTTACTTTTGTACGGTGCGTCCTATACCTATCAAAGTTTGCAACAATCAATTGCTTGAATCTTATTACTGGAGCGTCGTAAAATCTTGAAATTTTGTGACAATAAAGTAGTCGAGCCTCTTATCAATTTAAGTTATCGCTCATAGCTATGCTACCCTTGAGCCCCAAATCAAAGACTGATAAAACTTCAAATGGCCCTAACTTCTGTACGGTGTGAACTATATGTAAAAAGGTTTGCAACATTCAAATGCTTGTAACTTTTTACTGGAGCATCATAAAATCTTGAAATTTTGTGACAATAAAGTACTCGAGCCACTTTTCAATTTAAGCTATCGCACATAGCTATGCTACCCTTGAGTCCCAAATGAAACACTGCTAAAACTTCAAATGGCCCAACTTCTATACGGTGTGTCGTACACCTAGCAAAGTTTGCAAAATTCAAATGCTTGTAACTTTTTACTGGAGGGTAATAAAATCTTGAAAGTTTGTGACAATAAAGTATTCGAGCCTCTAATCAATTTAAGGTATCGCTCATAGCTATGCTACCCTTGAGTCCCAAATCAAATACTGATAAATCTTCAAATGGCCCCTATACGGTGCGTCCTACACATATCACAGTTTGCAACATTCAAATGCTTTGTGACTTTATACTGGAGCGTTAAAAAATCGTGAAATTTTGTGACAATAAAGTACTCGCGCCTCTTGTCAATTTAAGCTGTCGCTCATAGCTAAGCTACCATTGAGTCCCAAATCAAACACTGCTAAAACTTCAAATGGCCTTAACTTTGGTACGGTGCATCCTACACTTATCAAAGTTTCCAACATTCAAATGCTTGTAACTTTCAACTGGAGCGTCAAAAAATCTAGAAATTTTGTGACAATAAAGTACTTGAGCCTCTCGTCAATTTAAGCTATCGCTCATAGCTATGCTACACTTGAGTCCCAAATCAAACACTGCTAAATCTTCAAATGGCACTAACTTTTGTACGGTGCATCAAAGTTTGCAACATTCAAATGCTTGTAAGTTTTTATTGGAGCGTCATAAAATCTAGAAATTTTGTAACAATAAAGTAGTCGTGCCTCTTGTCAAGTTAAGCTATCGCACATAGCAATGCTAACCTTGAGTCCCAAATCAAACACTGATAAAACTTCAAATGGCCCTAACATCTATACGGTGCATCCTACACCTATCAAACTTCGCAGCATTCAAATGTTTCTAACTTTATACTGGAGCGGCAAAAACCTTGAAATTTTGTGACAATAAAGTACATGAGCCTCTTGTCAATTTAAGCTATCGCTCATAGCTATGCTACACTTGAGTCCCAAATCAAACACTGCTAAAACTTCAAATGGCCCTTACTTCTGTACGGTGCGTCCTATAGCTATCAAAGTTTGCAACATTCAAATGCTTGCAACTTTTTACTGGAGCGTCATAAAGCCTTGAAATTTAGTGACAATAAAGTATAAAACTTCAAATGGCCCTACGGTGCGTCCTACACCTATCAAAGTTTGCAACAATCAAATGCTTGTAACTTTTTACTGGAGCGTCATAAAATCTTGAAATTTTGTGACAATAAAGTACTCGAGCCTCTTGTCAATTTAAGCTATCGCTCATAGCATGCTACACTTCAGCGCTAAATCAAACACTGCTAAAACTTCAAATGGCCCTAACTTCTGTACGGTGCGTCCTATACCTATCAAAGTTTGCAGCATTCAAATGCTTGCAACTTTTTACTGGAGCGTCATAAAGCCTTGAAATTTAGTGACAATAAAGTATAAAACTTCAAATGGCCCTACGGTGCGTCCTACACCTATCAAAGTTTGCAACACTCTATTGCTTGTAACTTTTTACTGGAGCGTCATAAAACCTTGAAATTTTCTGACAATGAAGTACTCGAGCCTCTTATCAATTTAAGTTATCGCTCATAGCTATGCTACCCTTGAGTCCCAAATCAAACACTGATAAAACTTCAAATGGCCCTAACTTCTGTACGGTGTGTCTTATACGTATCAAGGTTTGCACCATTCAAATGCTTGTAACTTTTTAATGGAGCGTCATAAAATCTTGAAATTTTGTGACAATAAAGTATTCGAGCCTCTCGTCAATCTAAGATATCGCTCATAGCTAAGCTAACCTTGAGTTCCAAATCAAACACTGATAAAACTTCAATGGCCCTAACTTTTGTATGGTGTGTCTTATACGTATCAAGGTTTGCACCATTCAAATGCTTGTAACTTTTTAATGGAGCGTCATAAAATCTTGAAATTTTGTGACAATAAAGTACTCGAGCCTCTTGTCAATCTAAGATATCGCTCATAGCTAAGCTAACCTTGAGTCCCAAATCAAACACTGATAAAACTTCAATGGCCCTAACTTCTATACGGTGCGTCCTACACCTATCAAAGTTTGCAGCATTCAAATGCTTGCAACTTTATACTGGAGCGTCAAAAAACTTGAAATTTTGTGACAATAAAGAACTTGAGCCTCTTGTCAATTTAAGCTATCGCTCATAGCTATGCTACACTTGAGTCCCAAATCAAACACTGCTAAAACTTCAAATGGCCCAAACTTCTATACGGTGCGTCCTACACCTATATAAGTTTGCAGCATTCAAATGCTTGCAACTTTATACTGGAGCGTAATAAAATCTTGAAATTTTGTGACAATAAAGTACTCGAGCCTCTTATCAATTTAAGCTATCGCGCATAGCTATGCTACCCTTGAGTCCCAAATCAAACACTGATAAAACTTCTAATGGCCCAAACTTCTGTACGGTGTGTCTTATACGTATCAAGGTTGGCACCATTCAAATGCTTGTAACTTTTTACTGGAGCGTCATAAAATCTTAAAATTTTGTGACAATAAGGTACTCGTGCCACTTGTCAATTTAAGCTATCGCCCATAGCTATGCTAACCTTGAGTCCCAAATCAAACACTGATAAATCTTCAATGGCCCTAACTTCTATACGGTGCGTCCTACACCTATCAAAGTTTGCAGCATTCAAATCCTTGCAACTTTATACTGGGGCGTCGAAAAACTTGAAATTTTGTGACAATAAAGTACTTGAGCCTCTTGTCAATTTAAGCTATCGCTGCTACACTTGAGTCCCAAATCAAACACTGCTAAAACTTCAAATGGCCCTTACTTCTGTACGGTGCGTTATATACCTATCAAAGTTTGCAATAATCAATTGCTTGAATCTTATTACTGGAGCGTCGTAAAATCTTGAAATTTTGTGACAATAAAGTACTCGAGCCTCTTATCAATTTAAGTTATCGCTCATAGCTATGCTACCCTTGAGCCCCAAATCAAAGACTGATAAAACTTCAAATAACCCTAACTTCTGTACGGTGTGAACTATACGTATCAAAGGTTTGCACAATTCAAATGCTTGTAACTTTTTACTGGAGCATCATAAAATCTTGAAATTTTGTGACAATAAAGTACTCGAGCCACTTTTCAATTTACGCTATCGCACATAGCTATGCTACCCTTGAGTCCCAAATGAAACACTGCTAAAACTTCAAATGGCCCAACTTCTATACGGTGTGTCGTACACCTAGCAAAGTTTGCAAAATTCAAATGCTTGTAACTTTTTACTGGAGGGTAATAAAATCTTGAAAGTTTGTGACAATAAAGTATTCGAGCCTCTAATCAATTTAAGGTATCGCTCATAGCTATGCTACCCTTGAGTCCCAAATCAAATACTGATAAATCTTCAAATGGCCCCTATACGGTGCGTCCTACACATATCACAGTTTGCAACATTCAAATGCTTTGTGACTTTATACTGGAGCGTTAAAAAATCGTGAAATTTTGTGACAATAAAGTACTCGCGCCTCTTGTCAATTTAAGCTGTCGCTCATAGCTAAGCTACCATTGAGTCCCAAATCAAACACTGCTAAAACTTCAAATGGCCTTAACTTTGGTACGGTGCATCCTACACTTATCAAAGTTTCCAACATTCAAATGCTTGTAACTTTCAACTGGAGCGTCAAAAAATCTAGAAATTTTGTGACAATAAAGTGCTTGAGCCTCTCGTCAATTTAAGCTATCGCTCATAGCTATGCTACACTTGAGTCCCAAATCAAACACTGCTAAATCTTCAAATGGCACTAACTTTTGTACGGTGCATCAAAGTTTGCAACATTCAAATGCTTGTAAGTTTTTATTGGAGCGTCATAAAATCTAGAAATTTTGTAACAATAAAGTAGTCGTGCCTCTTGTCAAGTTAAGCTATCGCACATAGCTATGCTAACCTTGAGTCCCAAATCAAACACTGATAAAACTTCAAATGGCCCTAACATCTATACGGTGCATCCTACACCTATCAAACTTCGCAGCATTCAAATGTTTCTAACTTTATACTGGAGCGGCAAAAACCTTGAAATTTTGTGACAATAAAGTACATGAGCCTCTTGTCAATTTAAGCTATCGCTCATAGCTATGCTACACTTGAGTCCCAAATCAAACACTGCTAAAACTTCAAATGGCCCTTACTTCTGTACGGTGCGTCCTATAGCTATCAAAGTTTGCAACATTCAAATGCTTGCAACTTTTTACTGGAGCGTCATAAAGCCTTGAAATTTAGTGACAATAAAGTATAAAACTTCAAATGGCCCTACGGTGCGTCCTACACCTATCAAAGTTTGCAACAATCAAATGCTTGTAACTTTTTACTGGAGCGTCATAAAATCTTGAAATTTTGTGACAATAAAGTACTCGAGCCTCTTGTCAATTTAAGCTATCGCTCATAGCATGCTACACTTGAGCGCTAAATCAAACACTGCTAAAACTTCAAATGGCCCTAACTTCTGTACGGTGCGTCCTATACCTATCAAAGTTTGCAGCATTCAAATGCTTGCAACTTTTTACTGGAGCGTCATAAAGCTTTGAAATTTAGTGACAATAAAGTATAAAACTTCAAATGGCCCTACGGTGCGTCCTACACCTATCAAAGTTTGCAACACTCTATTGCTTGTAACTTTTTACTGGAGCGTCATAAAACCTTGAAATTTTCTGACAATGAAGTACTCGAGCCTCTTATCAATTTAAGTTATCGCTCATAGCTATGCTACCCTTGAGTCCCAAATCAAACACTGATAAAACTTCAAATGGCCCTAACTTCTGTACGGTGTGTCTTATACGTATCAAGGTTTGCACCATTCAAATGCTTGTAACTTTTTAATGGAGCGTCATAAAATCTTGAAATTTTGTGACAATAAAGTATTCGAGCCTCTCGTCAATCTAAGATATCGCTCATAGCTAAGCTAACCTTGAGTTCCAAATCAAACACTGATAAAACTTCAATGGCCCTAACTTTTGTATGGTGTGTCTTATACGTATCAAGGTTTGCACCATTCAAATGCTTGTAACTTTTTAATGGAGCGTCATAAAATCTTGAAATTTTGTGACAATAAAGTACTCGAGCCTCTTGTCAATCTAAGATATCGCTCATAGCTAAGCTAACCTTGAGTCCCAAATCAAACACTGATAAAACTTCAATGGCCCTAACTTCTATACGGTGCGTCCTACACCTATCAAAGTTTGCAGCATTCAAATGCTTGCAACTTTATACTGGAGCGTAATAAAATCTTGAAATTTTGTGACAATAAAGTACTCGAGCCTCTTATCAATTTAAGCTATCGCGCATAGCTATGCTACCCTTGAGTCCCAAATCAAACACTGATAAAACTTCTAATGGCCCAAACTTCTGTACGGTGTGTCTTATACGTATCAAGGTTGGCACCATTCAAATGCTTGTAACTTTTTACTGGAGCGTCATAAAATTTTAAAATTTTGTGACAATAAGGTACTCGTGCCACTTGTCAATTTAAGCTATCGCCCATAGCTATGCTAACCTTGAGTCCCAAATCAAACACTGATAAATCTTCAATGGCCCTAACTTCTATACGGTGCGTCCTACACCTATCAAAGTTTGCAGCATTCAAATCCTTGCAACTTTATACTGGGGCGTCGAAAAACTTGAAATTTTGTGACAATAAAGTACTTGAGCCTCTTGTCAATTTAAGCTATCGCTGCTACACTTGAGTCCCAAATCAAACACTGCTAAAACTTCAAATGGCCCTTACTTCTGTACGGTGCGTTATATACCTATCAAAGTTTGCAATAATCAATTGCTTGAATCTTATTACTGGAGCGTCGTAAAATCTTGAAATTTTGTGACAATAAAGTACTCGAGCCTCTTATCAATTTAAGTTATCGCTCATAGCTATGCTACCCTTGAGCCCCAAATCAAAGACTGATAAAACTTCAAATAACCCTAACTTCTGTACGGTGTGAACTATACGTATCAAAGGTTTGCAACATTCAAATGCTTGTAACTTTTTACTGGAGCATCATAAAATCTTGAAATTTTGTGACAATAAAGTACTCGAGCCACTTTTCAATTTACGCTATCGCACATAGCTATGCTACCCTTGAGTCCCAAATGAAACACTGCTAAAACTTCAAATGGCCCAACTTCTATACGGTGTGTCGTACACCTATCAAAGTTTGCAAAATTCAAATGCTTGTAAATTTTTACTGGAGCGTAATAAAACCTTGAAATTTTCTGACAATAAAGTACTCGAGCCTCTTATCAATTTAAGTTATCGCTCATAGCTATGCTACCCTTGAGTCCCAAACACTGCTAAAACTTCAAATGGCCCTAACTTCTGTACGGTGCGTCCTATACCTATCAAAGTTTGCAACAATCAATTACTTGAATCTTATTACTGGAGCGTCATAAAATCTTGATATTTTGTGCCAATAAAGTACTCGAGCCTGTTATCAATTTAAGGTATCGCTCATAGCTAAGCTACCATTGAGTCCCAAATCAAACTCTGCTAAAACTTCAATGGCCCTAACTTCTATACGGTGCGTCCTACACCTATCAAAGTTGGCAGCATTCAAATGCTTGCAACTTTATACTGGGGCGTCGAAAAACTTGAAATTTGGTGACAATAAAGTACTTGAGCCTCTTGTCAATTTAAGCTATCGCTCATAGCTATGCTACACTTGAGTCCCAAATCAAACACTGCTAAAACTTCAAATGGCCCTTACTTCTGTACGGTGCGTCCTATACCTATCAAAGTTTGCAACATTCAAATGCTTGCAACTTTTTACTGGAGCGTCATAAAGCCTTGAAATTTAGTGACAATAAAGTATAAAACTTCAAATGGCCCTACGGTGCGTCCTACACCTATCAAATGCTTGTAACTTTTTACTGGAGCGTAATAAAACCTTGAAATCTTGTGACAATGAAGTACTCGAGCCTCTTATCAATTGAAGTTATCGCTCATAGCTATGCTACCCTTGAGTCCCAAATCAAACACTGCTAAAACTTCAAATGGCCCTAACTTTTATATGGTGCATCCTATACCTACCAAAGTTTGCAACATTCTATTGCTTGTAACTTTTTACTGGAGCGTCATAAAACCTTGAAATTTTCTGACAATGAAGTACTCGAGCCTCTTATCAATTTAAGTTATCGCTCATAGCTATGCTACCCTTGAGTCCCAAATCAAATACTGATAAATCTTCAAATGGCCCTAACTTCTCTACGGTGCGTCCTACACATATCAAAGTTTGCAACATTCAAATGCTTTGTGATTTTAAACTGGAGCGTCATAAAATCTAGAAATTTTGTGACAATAAAGTACTCGAGCCTCTTATCAATTTAAGCTATCGCTCATAGCTAAGCTACCATTGAGTTCCAAATCAAACACTGCTAAAACTTCAAATGGCCCTTACTTCTGTACGGTGCGTCCTATACCTATCAAAGTTTGCAACATTCAAATGCTTGTAACTTTTTACTGGAGCGTCATAAAATATAGAAATTTTGTGACAATAAAGTATAAAACTTCAAATGGCCCTACGGTGCGTCCTACACCTATCAAAGTTTGCAACAATCAAATGCTTGTAACTTTTTACTGGAGCGTAATAAAACCTTGAAATTTTCTGACAATGAAGTACTCGAGCCTCTTATCAATTTAAGTTATCGCTCATAGCTATGCTACCCTTGAGTCCCAAATCAAACACTGCTAAAACTTCAAATGGCCCTAACTTCTGTACGGTGCGTCCGATACCTATCAAAGTTTGCAACAATCAATTACTTGAATCTTATTACTGGAGCGTCATAAAATCTTGATATTTTGTGCCAATAAAGTACTCGAGCCTGTTATAAATTTAAGGTATCGCTCATAGCTAAGCTACCATTGAGTCCCAAATCAAACACTGCTAAAACTTCAAATGGCCCTAACTTCTGTACGGTGTGAACTATACGTATCAAGGTTTGCAACATTCAAATGCTTGTAACTTTTTACAGGGAGCGTCTTAAAATCTTGACATTTTGTGACAATAAAGTACTCGAGCCTCTTGTCAATTTAAGCTATCGCTCATAGCTAAGCTACCATTGAGATCCAAATCAAACACTGCTCAATCTTCAAATGGCCCTAAATTTTGTACGGTGCATCCTGCACTTATCAAAGTTTGCAACATTCAAATGCTTGTAACTTTTTACTAGAGCGTCATAAAATCTAGAAATTTTGTGACAATAAAGTACACGTGCCTCTTGTCAATTTAAGCTATCGCTCAAAGCTATGCTACCCTTGAGTCCCAAATCAAACACTGATAAAACTTCAAATGACCTTAACTTCTGTACGGTGCGTCCTATACGTATCAAGGTTTGCAACATTCTTCTGTACGGTGCGTCCCATACCTATCACGGTTTTCAACATTCAAATTCTTGTAACTTTTTACTGGAGCGTCATAAAATCATGAAATTTTGTGACAATAAAGTACTCGTGCCTCTTGTCAAATTAAGCTATCGCTCATAGCTAAGCTACCATTGAGTCCCGAATCAAACACAGCTAAATCTTCAAATGGCCCTAACTTTTGTACGGTGCATCCTACACTTATCAAAGTTTGCAACATTCAAATGCTTGTAACTTTTTATTGGAGCGTCATAAAATCTAGAAATTTTGTGACAGTAAAGTACTCGTGCCTCTTGTCAATTTAAGCTATCGCTCATAGCTATGCTAACCTTGAGTCCCAAATCAAACACTGATAAAACTTCAAATGGCCCTAACTTCTGTACGGTGTGTCCTATACCTATCAAGGTTTGCAACATTCAAATGCTTGTAACTTTTTACAGGGAGCGTCTTAAAATCTTGAAATTTTGCGACAATAAAGTACTCGAGCCTCTTTTCAATTTAAGCTATCGCTCATAGCTAAGCTACCATTGAGATCCAAATCAAACACTGCTCAATCTTCAAATGGCCCTAACTTTTGTACGGTGCATCCTACACTTATCAAAGTTTGCAACATTCAAATGCTTGTAACTTTTTACTAGAGCGTCATAAAATCTAGAAATTTTGTGACAATAAAGTACACGTGCCTCTTGTCAATTTAAACTATCGTTCATAGCTATGCTACACTTGAGTCCCAAATCAAACACTGATAAAACTTCAAATGGCCCTAATTTCTGTACGGTGCGTCCTATACGTATCAAGGTTTGCACCATTCTTCTGTACGGTGCGTCCCATACCTATCAAGGTTTTCAACATTCAAAATCTTGTAACTTTTTACTGGAGCGTCATAAAATCTTGAAATTTTGTGACAATAAAGTAATCGAGCCTCTTGTCAATTTAAGCTATCGCTCATAGCTAAGCTACCATTGAGTCCCGAATCAAACACAGCTAAATCTTCAAATGGCCCTAACTTTTGTACGGTGCATCCTACACTTATCAAAGTTTGCAACATTCAAATGCTTGTAACTTTTTATTGGAGCGTCATAAAATCTAGGGATTTTGTGACAGTAAAGTACTCGTGCCTCTTGTCAATTTAAGCTATCGCTCATAGCTATGCTAACCTTGAGTCCCAAATCAAACACTGATAAAACTTCAAATGGCCCTAACATCTATACGGTGCGTCCTACACCTATCAAACTTTGCAGCTTTCAAATGCTTGTAACTTTATACTGGAGCGTCAAAAAACGTGAAATTTTGTGACAATAAAGTACATGAGCCTCTTGTCAATTTAAGCTATCGCTCATAGTCCCGAATCAAACACTGCTAAAACTTCAAATGGCCCTAACTTATATATGGTGCATCCTATACCTACCAAAGTTTGCAACATTCTATTGCTTGTAACTTTTTACTGGAGCGTCATAAAACCTTGAAATTTTCTGACAATGAAGTACTCGAGCCTCTTATCAATTTAAGTTATCGCTCATAGCTCTGCTACCCTTGAGTCCCAAATCAAATACTGATAAATCTTCAAATGGCCCTAACTTCTCTACGGTGCGTCCTACACATATCAAAGTTTGCAACATTCAAATGCTTTGTGATTTTAAACTGGAGCGTCATAAAATCTAGAAATTTTGTGACAATAAAGTACTCGAGCCTCTTATCAATTTAAGCTATCGCTCATAGCTAAGCTACCATTGAGTTCCAAATCAAACACTGCTAAAACTTCAAATGGCCCTTACTTCTGTACGGTGCGTCCTATACCTATCAAAGTTTGCAACATTCAAATGCTTGTAACTTTTTACTGGAGCGTCATAAAATATAGAAATTTTGTGACAATAAAGTATAAAACTTCAAATGGCCCTACGGTGCGTCCTACACCTATCAAAGTTTGCAACAATCAAATGCTTGTAACTTTTTACTGGAACGTAATAAAACCTTGAAATTTTCTGACAATGAAGTACTCGAGCCTCTTATCAATTTAAGTTATCGCTCATAGCTATGCTACCCTTGAGTCCCAAATCAAACACTGCTAAAACTTCAAATGGCCCTAACTTCTGTACGGTGCGTCCGATACCTATCAAAGTTTGCAACAATCAATTACTTGAATCTTATTACTGGAGCGTCATAAAATCTTGATATTTTGTGCCAATAAAGTACTCGAGCCTGTTATAAATTTAAGGTATCGCTCATAGCTAAGCTACCATTGAGTCCCAAATCAAACACTGCTAAAACTTCAAATGGCCCTAACTTCTGTACGGTGTGAACTATACGTATCAAGGTTTGCAACATTCAAATGCTTGTAACTTTTTACAGGGAGCGTCTTAAAATCTTGACATTTTGTGACAATAAAGTACTCGAGCCTCTTGTCAATTTAAGCTATCGCTCATAGCTAAGCTACCATTGAGATCCAAATCAAACACTGCTCAATCTTCAAATGGCCCTAAATTTTGTACGGTGCATCCTGCACTTATCAAAGTTTGCAACATTCAAATGCTTGTAACTTTTTACTAGAGCGTCATAAAATCTAGAAATTTTGTGACAATAAAGTACACGTGCCTCTTGTCAATTTAAGCTATCGCTCATAGCTATGCTACCCTTGAGTCCCAAATCAAACACTGATAAAACTTCAAATGACCTTAACTTCTGTACGGTGCGTCCTATACGTATCAAGGTTTGCAACATTCTTCTGTACGGTGCGTCCCATACCTATCACGGTTTTCAACATTCAAATTCTTGTAACTTTTTACTGGAGCGTCATAAAATCATGAAATTTTGTGACAATAAAGTACTCGTGCCTCTTGTCAAATTAAGCTATCGCTCATAGCTAAGCTACCATTGAGTCCCGAATCAAACACAGCTAAATCTTCAAATGGCCCTAACTTTTGTACGGTGCATCCTACACTTATCAAAGTTTGCAACATTCAAATGCTTGTAACTTTTTATTGGAGCGTCATAAAATCTAGAAATTTTGTGACAGTAAAGTACTCGTGCCTCTTGTCAATTTAAGCTATCGCTCATAGCTATGCTAACCTTGAGTCCCAAATCAAACACTGATAAAACTTCAAATGGCCCTAACTTCTGTACGGTGTGTCCTATACCTATCAAGGTTTGCAACATTCAAATGCTTGTAACTTTTTACAGGGAGCGTCTTAAAATCTTGAAATTTTGCGACAATAAAGTACTCGAGCCTCTTTTCAATTTAAGCTATCGCTCATAGCTAAGCTACCATTGAGATCCAAATCAAACACTGCTCAATCTTCAAATGGCCCTAACTTTTGTACGGTGCATCCTACACTTATCAAAGTTTGCAACATTCAAATGCTTGTAACTTTTTACTAGAGCGTCATAAAATCTAGAAATTTTGTGACAATAAAGTACACGTGCCTCTTGTCAATTTAAACTATCGTTCATAGCTATGCTACACTTGAGTCCCAAATCAAACACTGATAAAACTTCAAATGGCCCTAATTTCTGTACGGTGCGTCCTATACGTATCAAGGTTTGCACCATTCTTCTGTACGGTGCGTCCCATACCTATCAAGGTTTTCAACATTCAAAATCTTGTAACTTTTTACTGGAGCGTCATAAAATCTTGCAATTTTGTGACAATAAAGTAATCGAGCCTCTTGTCAATTTAAGCTATCGCTCATAGCTAAGCTACCATTGAGTCCCGAATCAAACACAGCTAAATCTTCAAATGGCCCTAACTTTTGTACGGTGCATCCTACACTTATCAAAGTTTGCAACATTCAAATGCTTGTAACTTTTTATTGGAGCGTCATAAAATCTAGGGATTTTGTGACAGTAAAGTACTCGTGTCTCTTGTCAATTTAAGCTATCGCTCATAGCTATGCTAACCTTGAGTCCCAAATCAAACACTGATAAAACTTCAAATGGCCCTAACATCTATACGGTGCGTCCTACACCTATCAAACTTTGCAGCATTCAAATGCTTGTAACTTTATACTGGAGCGTCAAAAAACGTGAAATTTTGTGACAATAAAGTACATGAGCCTCTTGTCAATTTAAGCTATCGCTCATAGTCCCGAATCAAACACTGCTAAAACTTCAAATGGCCCTAACTTATATATGGTGCATCCTATACCTACCAAAGTTTGCAACATTCTATTGCTTGTAACTTTTTACTGGAGCGTCATAAAACCTTGAAATTTTCTGACAATGAAGTACTCGAGCCTCTTATCAATTTAAGTTATCGCTCATAGCTCTGCTACCCTTGAGTCCCAAATCAAACACTGCTAAAACTTCAAATGGCCCTAACTTCTGTACGGTGCGTCCTATACCTATCAAAGTTTGCAACATTCAAATGCTTGCAACTTTTTACTGGAGCGTCATAAAGCCGTGAAATTTTGTGACAATAAAATACTCGAGCCACTTATCAATTTAAGCTATCGCACATAGCTATGCTTGAGTCCCAAATGAAACACTGCTAAAACTTCAAATGTCCCAACTTCGATACGGTGCGTCGTACACTTATCAAAGTTTGAAAAATTCAAATGCTTGTAACTTTTTACTGGAGGGTAATAAAATCTTGAAATTTTGTGACAATAACGTATTCAAGCCTCTAATCAATTTAAGGTATCGCTCATAGCTATGCTACCCTTGAGTCCCAAATCAAACACTGAGAAAACTTCAAATGGCCCTAACTTCTATACGGTGCGTCCTACGCATATCAAAGTTTGCAACATTCAAATGCTTTGTAACTTTATATTGGAGAGTTAAAAAATCGTGAAATTTTGAGACAATAAAGTAGTCGAGCCTCTTATCAATTTAAGTTATCGCTCATAGCTATGCTACCCTTGAGTCCCAAATCAAACACTGCCAAAACTTCAAATGGCCCACACTTCTGTACGGTGCGTCCTATACCTATCAAAGTTTGCAACAATCAATTGCTTGAATCTTATTACTGGAGCGTCATAAAATCTTGAAATTTTTTGACAATAAAGTACTCAAGCCTCTTATCAATTTAAGCTATCGCTCATAGCTAAGCTACCATTGAGTTCCAAATCAAACACTGCTAAAACTTCAAATGGCCCTAGTTTCTATATGGTGCATCCTTTACCTACCAAAGTTTGCAACATTCTATTGCTTGTAATTTTTTACTGGAGCGTCATAAAACCTTGAAATTTTCTGACAATGAATTACTCGAGCCTCTTATCAATTTAAGTTATCGCTCATAGCTATGCTACCCTTGAGTCCCAAATCAAACACTGATAAAACTTTAAATGGCCCTAACTTCTGTACGGTGTATCCTATACGTATCAAAGTTTGCAACATTCAAATGCTTGTAACTTTTTACTGGAGCGTCATAAAATCTTGAAATTTTGGGACAATAAAGTACTCGAGCCAATTATCAATTTAAGCTATCGCACATAGCTAGGCTACCCTTGAGTCCCAAATGAAACACTGCTAAGACTTTAAATGGCCCAACTTCTATACGGTGCGTCCTACACCTATCAAAGTTTGCAAAATTCAAATGCTTGTAACTTTTTACTGGAGCGTCATAAAATCTAGAAATTTTGTGACAATGAAGTATAAAACTTCAAATGGCCCTACGGTGCGTCCTACACCTATCAAAGTTTGCAACAATCAAATGCTTGTAACATTTTACTGGAGCGTAATAAAACCTTGAAATTTCTGGCAATGAAGTACTCGAGCCCCTTATCAATTTAAGTTTTCGCTCATAGCTATGCTACCCTTGAGTCCCAAATCAAACACTGCTAAAACTTCAAAGGGCCCTAACTTCTGTACGGTGCGTCCTATACCTATCAAAGTTTGCAACAATCAATTGCTTGAATCTTATTACTGGAGCGTCATAAAATCTTGAAATTTTGTGACAATAAAGTACTCGAGCCTCTTATCAATTTAAGCTATCGCTCATAGCTAAGCTACCATTGAGTCCCGAATCAAACACTGCTAAATCTTCAAATGGCCCTAACTTTTGTACGGTGCATCCTACACCTATCAAAGTTTGCAGCATTCAAATGCTTGTAACTTTATACTGGAGCGTCAAAAAACTTGAAATTTTGTGACATTAAAGTACTTGAGCCTCTTGTCAATTTAAGCTATCGCTCAGAGCTATGCTACACTTGAGTCCCAAATCAAACACTGCTAAAGCTTCAAATGGCCCTTACTTCTGTACGGTGCGTCCTATACCTATCAAAGTTTGCAACATTCAAATGCTTGCAACTTTTTACTGGAGCGTTATAAAGCCTTGAAATTTAGTTACAATAAACTATAAAACTTCAAACGGCCCTACGGTGCGTCCTACACCAATCAAAGTTTGCAACAATCAAATGCTTGTAACTTTTTACTGGAGCGTAATAAAACCTTGAAATTTTCTGATAATGAAGTACTCGAGCCTCTTAACAATTTAAGTTATCGCTCATAGCTATGCTACCCTTGAGTCCCAAATCAAACACTGCTAAAACTTCAAATGGCCCTAACTTCTGTACGGTGCGTTCTATACCTATCAAAGTTTGCAACAATCAATTGCTTGAATCTTATTAATGGAGCGTCATAAAATCTTGAAATTTTGTGACAATAAAGTTCTCGAGCCTCTTATCAATTTAAGCTATCGCCCATAGCTAAGCTACCATTGAGTCCCAAATCAAACACTGCTAAAACTTCAAATGGCCCTAACTTCTATATGGTGCATCCTATACCTACCAAAGTATGCAACATTATATTGCTTGTAACTTTTACTGGAGCGTCATAAAACCTTGAAATTTTCTGACAATGAAGTACTCGAGCCTCTTATCAGTTTAAGTTATCGCTCATAGCTATGCTACCCTTGAGTCCCAAATCAAACACTGATAAAGCTTCAAATGGCCCTAACTTCTGTACAGTGTGTCCTATACCTGTCAAGGTTTGCAACATTCAAACGCTTGTAACTTTTTACTGGAGCGTCTTAAAATCTTGAAATTTTGTGACAATAAAGTACTCGAGCCTCTTGTCAATTTAAGCTATCGCTCATAGCTATGCTACACTTGAGTCCCAAATCAAACACTGCTAAAACTTCAAATGGCCCTAACTTTTGTACGGTGCATCCTACACCTATGAAAGTTTGCAGCATTCAAATGCTTGTAACTTTATACTGGAGCGTCAAAAAACATGAAATTTGGGACATTAAAGTACTTGAGCCTCTTGTCAATTTAAGCTATCGCTCAGAGCTATGCTACACTTGAGTCCCAAATCAAACACTGCTAAAGCTTCAAATGGCCCTTACTTCTGTACGGTGCGTCCTATACCTATCAAAGTTTGCAACATTCAAATGCTTGCAACTTTTTACTGGAGCGTTATAAAGCCTTGAAATTTAGTTACAATAAACTATAAAACTTCAAACGGCCCTACGGTGCGTCCTACACCTATCAAAGTTTGCAACATTCAAATGCTTGCAACTTTTTACTGCAACGTCATAAAGCCTTCAAATTTAGTGACAATAAAGTATAAAACTTCAAATGGCCCTACGGTGCGTCCTACACCTATCAAAGTTTGCAACAATCAAATGCTTGTAACTTTTTACTGGAGCGTAATAAAACCTTGAAATTTTCTGACAATGAAGTACTCGAGCCTCTTATCAATTTAAGTTATCGCTAATAGCTATGCTACCCTTGAGGCCCAAATCAAACACTGCTAAAACTTCAAATGGTCCAAACTTCTGTACGTTGCGTCCTATACCTATCAAAGTTTGCAAAAATCAATTGCTTGGATCTTATTACTGGAGCGTCATAAAATCTTGAAATTTTGTGACAATAAAGTACTCGAGCATCTTATCAATTTAAGCTATCGCTCATAGCTAAGCTACCATTGAGTCCCAAATCAAACACTGCTAAAACTTCAAATGGCCCTAACTTCTATATGGTGCATCCTATACCCACCAAAGTTTGCAACATTCTATTGCTTGTAACTTTTTACTGGAGCGTCATAAAACCTTGAAATTTTCTGACAATGAAGTACTCGAGCCTCTTATCAATTTAAGTTATCGCTCATAGCTATGCTACCCTTGAGTTCCAAATCAAACACTGATAAAACTTCAAATGGCCCTATACCGATAAAGGTTTGCAACATTCAAATGCTTGTAACTTTTTTCTGGAGCGTAATAAAATCTTGAAATTTTGTGACCATAAAGTACTCGAGCCTCTTATCAATCTGAGCTATCGCTCATAGCTATGCTACCCTTGAGTCCCAATTCAAACACTGCTAAAACTTCAAATGGCCCTAACTTCTGTACCGTGCGTCCTATACCTATCAAAGTTTGCAACAATCAATTGCTTGTATCTTCTTACTGGAGCGTCATAAAATCTTGAAATTTGTGACAATAAAGGACTCGAGTCTCTTGTCAATTTAACCTATCGCTCCTAGCTAAGCTACCATTGAGTCCCAAATCAAACACTCCTAAAATTTCAAATGGCCCTAACTTCTATATGGTGCATCCTATACCTACCAAAGTTTGCAGCATTCTATTGCTTGTAACTTTTTACTGGACCGTTATAAAACCTTGAAATTTTGTGACAATAAAGTACTCGTGCCTCTTGTCAATTTAAGCAATAGCTCATAGCTATGCTAACCTTGAGTCCCAAATCAAACACTGAAAAAACTTCAAATGGCCCTAACTTCTATACGGTGCGTCCTACACCTATCAAAGTTTACAGCATTCAAATGCTTGTAACTTTATACTGGAGCGTCAAAAAACTTGAAATTTTGTGACATCAAAGTACTTGAGCCGCTTATCAATTTAAGCTATCGCTCATAGCTATGCTACACTTGAGTCGCAAATCAAACACTGAAAAAACTTCAAATGGCCCTAACTTCTATACGGTGCGTCCTACACCTATCAAAGTTTGCAGCATTCAAATGCTTGTAACTTTATACTGGAGCGTCAAAAATCTTGAAATTTTCTGACAATAAACTACTCGAGCCTCTTGTCAATTTCAGCTATCGCTCATAGCATCCTACACTTGAGCCCCAAATCAAACACTGCTAAAACTTCAAATGGCCCTAACTTCTGTACGGTGCGTCCTATACCTATCAAAGTTTGCAACAATCAGTTGCTTGTATCTTCTTACTGGAGCGTCATAAAATCTTGAAATTTGTGACAATAAAGTACTCGAGCCTCTTGTCAATTTAAGCTATCGCTCATAGCTAAGCTACCATTGAGTCCCAAATCAAACACTGCTAAAACTTCAAATGGCCCTAACTTCTATATGGTGCATCCTATACCTACCAAAGTTTGCAACATTCTATTGCTTGTAACTTTTTACTGGACCGTCATAAAACCTTGAAATTTTCTGACAATGAAGTACTCGAGTCTCTTATCAATTTAAGTTATCGCTCATAGCTATGCTACCCTTGAGTCCCAAATCAAACACTGATAAAACTTCAAATGGCCCTATACCGATAAAGGTTTGCAACATTCAAATGCTTGTAACTTTTTACTGGAGCGTAATAAAATCTTGAAATTTTGTGACAATAAAGTACTCGAGCCTCTTATCAATCTGAGCTATCGCTCATAGCTATGCTACCTTTGAGTCCCAAATCAAAGACTGCTAAAACTTCAAATGGCCCTAACTTCTGTACCGTGCGTCCTATACCTATCAAAGTTTGCAACAATCAATTGCTTGTATCTTCTTACTGGAGCGTCATAAAATCTTGAAATTTGTGACAATAAAGGAATCGAGTCTCTTGTCAATTTAACCTATCGCTCATAGCTAAGCTACCATTGAGTCCCAAATCAAACACTGCTAAAACTTCAAGTGGCCCTAACTTCTATATGGTGCATCCTATACCTACCAAAGTTTGCAGCATTCTATTGCTTGTAACTTTTTACTGGACCGTTATAAAACCTTGAAATTTTGTGACAATAATGTACTCGTGCCTCTTGTCAATTTAAGCAATAGCTCATAGCTATGCTAACCTTGAGTCCCAAATCAAACACTGAAAAAACTTCAAATGGCCCTAACTTCTATACGGTGCGTCCTACACCTATCAAAGTTTGCAGCATTCAAATGCTTGTAACTTTATACTGGAGCGTCAAAAAACTTGAAATTTTGTGACAATAAAGTACTTGAGCCGCTTGTCAATTTAACCTATCGCTCCTAGCTATGCTACACTTGAGTCGCAAATCAAACACTGCTAAAACTTCAAATGGCCCTTACTTCTGTACGTTGCGTCCTATACCTCTCAAAGTTTGCAAAATTCAAATGCTTGCAAGTTTTTACTGGAGCGTCATAAGGCCTTGAAATTTAGTGCCAATAAAGTATAATACCTCAAATGGCCCTACGGTGCGTCAAAGTTTGCAACAATCAAATGCTTGTAACTTTTTACTGGAGCGTAATAAAACCTTGAAATTTTCTGACAATGAAGTACTCGAGCCTCTTATCAATTTAAGTTATCGCTCATAGCTATGCTAACCTTGAGTCCCAAATCAAACACTGATAAAACTTAAAATGGCCCTAACTTCTGTACGGTGTGTCCTATATGTATCAAGGTTTGCAACATTCAAATGCTTGTAACTTTTTACTGGAGCGTCATAAAATCTTGAAATTTTGTGACAATAAAGTACTCGAGCTACTTACCAATTTAAGCTATCGCACATAGCTATGCTACCCTTGAGTCCCAAATGAAACACTGCTAAAACTTCAAATGGCCCAATTTCTATACGCTGCGTCGTACACCTATCAAAGTTTGCAAAATTCAAATGCTTGTAACTTTTCACTGGAGGGTAATAAGATCTTGAAATTTTGTGACAATAAAGTATTCGAGCCTCTAATCAATATAAGGTATCGCTCATAGCTATGCTACCCTTGAGTCCCAAATCAAACACTGATAAAACTTCAAATGGTCCTAACTTCTGTACGGTGCGTCCTATAACTATCAAGGTTTTCAACATTCAAACTCTTGTAACTTTTTACTGGAGCGTCATAAAATCTGGAAATTTTGTGACAATAAAGTACTCGAGCCTCTTGTCAATTTAACCTATCGCTCATAGCTAAGCTACCATTGAGTCCCAAATCAAACACTGCTAAATCTTCAAATGGCCCTAACTTTTGTACGGTGCATCCTACACTTATCAAAGTTTGCAACATTCAAATGCTTGTAAGTTTTTACTGGAGCGTCATAAAATCTTGAAATTTTGTGACAATAAAGTACTCGTGCCTCTTGTCAATTTAAGCTATGCTAACCTTGAGTCCCAAATCAAACACTGATAAAACTTCAAAAGGCCCTAACTTCTGTACGGTGCGTCCTATAGGTATCAAGGTTTGCAACATTATTCTGTACGGTGCGTCCTATACTTATCAAGGTTTTCAACATTCAATCTCTTGTAACTTTTTACTGGAGCGTCTAAAATCTTGAAATTTTGTGACAATAAAGTACTGGAGCCTCTTGTCAATTTAAGCTATCGATCAGAGCTATGGTACACTTGATTCCCAAATCAAACACTGCTAAAGCTTCAAATGGCCCTTACTTCTGTACGGTGCGTCCTATACCTATCAAAGTTTGCAACAATCAATTGCTTGAATCTTATTACTGGAGCGTCATAAAATCTTGAAATTTTGTGACAATAAAGTACTCGAGCCTGTTATTAATTTAAGCTATCGCACATAGCTATGCTACCCTTGAGTCCCAAATGAAAACTGCTAAAACTTCAAATGGCCCAACTTCTATACGGTGCGTCCTACACCTATCAAAGTTTGCAAAATTCTAATGTTTGTAACTTTTTACTGGAGCGTAACAAAATCTTGAAATTTTGTGTAATAAAGTATTCGAGCCTCTTATCAATTTAAGCTATCGCTCATCGCTATGCTACCTTCAGTCCCAAATCAAACACTGATAAAACTTCAGATGGCCCTAACTTTTCTACGGTGCCCCCTACACCTATAACAGTTTGCAACAATGAAACGCTTGTAACTTTTTACTGGAGCGTAATAAAACATTGAAATTTGGTGACAATAAAGTATAAAACTTCAAATGGCCCTAACTTCTATTCGGTGCATCCTACACCTGTCAAAGTTTGCAACATTCAAATTCTTGTAACTTTTTACTGATGCGCCATAAAATCTTGAAATTTTGTGTCAATAAAGTACTCGAGCCTCTTATAAATTTAAGTTATCGCACATAGCTATGCTACCCTTGAGTCCCAAATGAAACACTGCTAAACTTCAAATGGCCCAACTTCTATACGGTGCGTCCTACACCTATCAAAGTTTGCAAAATTCAAATGCTTGTAACTTTTTACTGTAGTGTAATAAAATCTTGAAATTTTGTGACAATAAAGTATTCGAGCCTCTTATCAATTTAACCTATCGCTCATAGCTATGCTACCCTTGAGTCCCAAATCAAACACTGATAAAACTTTAAATGGCCCTAAGTTTTATACGGTGCGTCCTACACCTATAACAGTTTGCAACAATGAAACGCTTGTAACTTTTTACTGGAGCGTAATAAAACATTGAAATTTGGTGACAAAGTATAAAAGTTCAAATCGCCCTAACTTCTATACGGTGCATCCTACACATGTCAAAGTTTGCAACATTCAAATTCTTGTAACTTTTTACTGGAGCGTCATAAAACCTTGAAATTTTCTGACAACAAGGTACTCGAGCCTCTTATCAATATAACATATCGCTCATAGCTAAGCTACTATTGAGTCCCAAATCAAACATTGATAAAACTTCAAATGGCCCTAACTTCTATACGGTGCGTCCTACACCTATCAAAGTTTGCAACATACAACTGCTTGTAACTTTATACTGGACCGTCAAAAAAACTTGAAATTTTGTGACAATAAAGTACTTGAGACTCTTGTCAATTTAAGCTATCGCTCATAGCTATGCTACCCTTGAGTACCAAATCAAACACTGCTAAAACTTCAAATGGCCCTAACATCCTATACCTACCAAAGTTTGCAACATTCAAATGCTTTGTAACTTTATATTGGAGCGTTAAAAAATCGTGAAATTTTGTGACAATAAAGTGCGCCAGCCTATTGTCAATTTAAGCTATCGCTCATAGCTATGCTACCCTTGAGTCCAAATCAAACACTGCTAAAACTGCAAATGGCCCTAACTTCTATATGGTGCGTCCTATACCTACCAAAGTTTGCAACATTCAATTGCTTGTAACTTTTTACTGGAGCGTCATAAAACCTTGAAATTTTCTGACAATGAAGTACTCGAGCCTCTTATCAATTTAAGTTATCGCTCATAGCTATGCTACCCTTGAGTCCCAAATCAAACACTGATAAAACTTTAAATGGCCCTAACTTTTATACGGTGAGTCCTACACCTACAACAGTTTGCAACAATGAAACGCTTGTTACTTTTTACTAGAGCGTAATAAAACATTGAAATTTGGTGACAATAAAGTATAAAACTTCAAATGGCCGTAACTTCTATACGGTGCATCCTACACCTGTCAAAGTTTGCAACATTCAAATTCTTGTAACTTTTTACTGGAGCGTCATAAAATTTGAAATTTTGTGACAATAAAGTACTGGAGCTTCTTATCAATTTAAGCTATCGCTCATAGCTATGCTACCCTTGAGTCCCAAATGAAACACTGCTAAAACTTCAAATGGCCCAACTTCTATACGGTGCGTCCTACACCTATCAATGTTTGCAAAATTCAAATGCTTGTAACTTTTTACTGTAGCGTAATAAAACCTTGAAATTTTGTGACGATAAAGTATTCGAGCCTCTTATCAATTTAAGCTATCGCTCATAGCTATGCTACCCTTGAGTCCCAAATCAAACACTGATAAAACTTTAAATGGCCCTTAGTTTTATGCGGTGCGTCCTACGCCTATAACAGTTTGCAACAATGAAACGCTTGTAACTTTTTACTGGAGCTTAATACAACATTGAAATTTGGTGACAATAAAGTATAAAACTTCAAATGGCCCTAATTTCTATACGGTGCATCCTACACCTGTCAAAGTTTGCAACATTCAAATTCTTGTAACTTTTTACTGGAGCGTCATAAAACCTTGAAATTTTGTGACAACAAGGTACTCGAGCCTCTTATCAATATAACATATCGCTCATAGCTAAGCTACCATTGAGTCCCAAATCAAACATTGATAAAACTTCAAATGGCCCCAACTTTTATACGGTGCGTCCTACACCTATCAAAGTTTGCAACATTCAATTGCTTGTAACTTTATACTGGAGCGTCAAAAAAACTTGAAATTTTGTGACAATAAAGTACTTCAGCCTCTTGTCAATTTAAGCTATCGCTCATAGCTATGCTACCCTTGAGTCCCAAATCAAACACTGATAAAACTTCAAATGGCCCTAACTTCTATACGGTGCGTCCTACACCTATCAAAGTTTGCAAACATTCAAATGCTTTGTAACTGGAGCGTTAAAAAATCGTGAAATTTTGTGACAATAAAGTACTCGAGCCTCTTGTCAATTTAAGCTATCGCTCATAGCTATGCTACCCTTGAGTACCAAATCAAACACTGCTAAAACTTCAAATGGTCCTAACTTCTATATGGTGCGTCCTATACCTACCAAAGTTTGCAACATTCAATTGCGTGTAACTTTTTACTCGAGCGTCATAAGACCTTGAAATTTTCTGACAATGAAGTACTCGAGCCTCTTATCAATTTATGCTATCGCACATCGCTATGCTACCCTTGAGTCCCAAACGAAACACTGCTAAAACTTCAAATGGCCCAACTTCTATACGGTGCGTCCTACACCTATCAAAGTTTGCAACATACAACTGCTTGTAACTTTATACTGGACCGTCAAAAAAACTTGAAATTTTGTGACAATAAAGTACTTGAGACTCTTGTCAATTTAAGCTATCGCTCATAGCTATGCTACCCTTGAGTACCAAATCAAACACTGCTAAAACTTCAAATGGCCCTAACTTCTATATGGTGCATCCTATACCTACCAAAGTTTGCAACATTCAAATGCTTTGTAACTTTATATTGGAGCGTTAAAAAATCGTGAAATTTTGTGACAATAAAGTACGCCAGCCTATTGTCAATTTAAGCTATCGCTCATAGCTATGCTACCCTTGAGTCCCAAATCAAACACTGCTAAAACTTCAAATGGCCCTAACTTCTATATGGTGCGTCCTATACCTACCAAAGTTTGCAACATTCAATTGCTTGTAACTTTTTACTGGAGCGTCATAAAACCTTGAAATTTTCTGACAATGAAGTACTCGAGCCTCTTATCAATTTAAGTTATCGCTCATAGCTATGCCACCCTTGAGTCCCAAATCAAACACTGATAAAACTTTAAATGGCCCTAAGTTTTATACGGTGCGTCCTACACCTATAACAGTTTGCAACAATGAAACGCTTGTAACTTTTTACTGGAGCGTAATAAAACATTGAAATTTGGTGACAAAGTATAAAACTTCAAATGGCCCTAACTTCTATACGGTGCATCCTACACCTGTCAAAGTTTGCAACATTCAAATTCTTGTAACTTTTTACTGGAGCGTCATAAAACCTTGAAATTTTCTGACAACAAGGTACTCGAGCCTCTTATCAATATAACATATCGCTCATAGCTAAGCTACTATTGAGTCCCAAATCAAACATTGATAAAACTTCAAATGGCCCTAACTTCTATACGGTGCGTCCTACACCTATCAAAGTTTGCAACATACAACTGCTTGTAACTTTAAACTGGACCGTCAAAAAAACTTGAAATTTTGTGACAATAAAGTACTTGAGACTCTTGTCAATTTAAGCTATCGGTCATAGCTATGCTACCCTTGAGTACCAAATCAAACACTGCTAAAACTTCAAATGGCCCTAACTTCTATATGGTGCATCCTATACCTACCAAAGTTTGCAACATTCAAATGCTTTGTAACTTTATATTGGAGCGTTAAAAAATCGTGAAATTTTGTGACAATAAAGTGCGCCAGCCTATTGTCAATTTAAGCTATCGCTCATAGCTATGCTACCCTTGAGTCCAAATCAAACACTGCTAAAACTGCAAATGGCCCTAACTTCTATATGGTGCGTCCTATACCTACCAAAGTTTGCAACATTCAATTGCTTGTAACTTTTTACTGGAGCGTCATAAAACCTTGAAATTTTCTGACAATGAAGTACTCGAGCCTCTTATCAATTTAAGTTATCGCTCATAGCTATGCTACCCTTGAGTCCCAAATCAAACACTGAAAAAACTTTAAATGGCCCTAACTTTTATACGGTGAGTCCTACACCTACAACAGTTTGCAACAATGAAACGCTTGTAACTTTTTACTGGAGCGTAATAAAACATTGAAATTTGGTGACAATAAAATATAAAACTTCAAATGGCCGTAACTTCTATACGGTGCATCCTACACCTGTCAAAGTTTGCAACATTCAAATTCTTGTAACTTTTTACTGGAGCGTCAAAAAAACTTGAAATTTTGTGACAATAAAGTACTTCAGCCTCTTGTCAATTTAAGCTATCGCTCATAGCTATGCTACCCTTGAGTCCCAAATCAAACACTGATAAAACTTCAAATGGCCCTAACTTCTATACGGTGCGTCCTACACCTATCAAAGTTTGCAACATTCAAATGCTTTGTAACTGGAGCGTTAAAAAATCGTGAAATTTTGTGACAATAAAGTACTCGAGCCTCTTGTCAATTTAAGCTATCGCTCATAGCTATGCTACCCTTGAGTACCAAATCAAACACTGCTAAAACTTCAAATGGCCCTAACTTCTATATGGTGCGTCCTATACCTACCAAAGTTTGCAACATTCAATTGCGTGTAACTTTTTACTCGAGCGTCATAAGACCTTGAAATTTTCTGACAATGAAGTACTCGAGCCTCTTATCAATTTAAGCTATCGCACATCGCTATGCTACCCTTGAGTCCCAAATGAAACACTGCTAAAACTTCAAATGGCCCAACTTCTATACGGTGCGTCCTACACCTATCAAAGTTTGCAACATACAACTGCTTGTAACTTTATACTGGACCGTCAAAAAAACTTGAAATTTTGTGACAATAAAGTACTTGAGACTCTTGTCAATTTAAGCTATCGCTCATAGCTATGCTACCCTTGAGTCCCAAATCAAACACTGCTAAAACTTCAAATGGCCCTAACTTCTATATGGTGCATCCTATACCTACCAAAGTTTGCAACATTCAAATGCTTTGTAACTTTATATTGGAGCGTTAAAAAATCGTGAAATTTTGTGACAATAAAGTACGCCAGCCTATTGTCAATTTAAGCTATCGCTCATAGCTATGCTACCCTTGAGTCCCAAATCAAACACTGCTAAAACTGCAAATGGCCCTAACTTCTATATGGTGCGTCCTATACCTACCAAAGTTTGCAACATTCAATTGCTTGTAACTTTTTACTGGAGCGTCATAAAACCTTGAAATTTTCTGACAATGAAGTACTCGAGCCTCTTATCAATTTAAGTTATCGCTCATAGCTATGCCACCCTTGAGTCCCAAATCAAACACTGATAAAACTTTAAATGGCCCTAAGTTTTATACGGTGCGTCCTACACCTATAACAGTTTGCAACAATGAAACGCTTGTAACTTTTTACTGGAGCGTAATAAAACATTGAAATTTGGTGACAAAGTATAAAACTTCAAATGGCCCTAACTTCTATACGGTGCATCCTACACCTGTCAAAGTTTGCAACATTCAAATTCTTGTAACTTTTTACTGGAGCGTCATAAAACCTTGAAATTTTCTGACAACAAGGTACTCGAGCCTCTTATCAATATAACATATCGCTCATAGCTAAGCTACTATTGAGTCCCAAATCAAACATTGATAAAACTTCAATTGGCCCTAACTTCTATACGGTGCGTCCTACACCTATCAAAGTTTGCAAGATTCAACTGCTTGTAACTTTATACTGGACCGTCAAAAAAACTTGAAATTTTGTGACAATAAAGTACTTGAGACTCTTGTCAATTTAAGCTATCGCTCATAGCTATGCTACCCTTGAGTACCAATTCAAACACTGCTAAAACTTCAAATGGCCCTAACATCCTATACCTACCAAAGTTTGCAACATTCAAATGCTTTGTAACTTTATATTGGAGCGTTAAAAAATCGTGAAATTTTGTGACAATAAAGTGCGCCAGCCTATTGTCAATTTAAGCTATCGCTCATAGCTATGCTACCCTTGAGTGCAAATCAAACACTGCTAAAACTGCAAATGGCCCTAACTTCTATATGGTGCGTCCTATACCTACCAAAGTTTGCAACATTCAATTGCTTGTAACTTTTTACTGGAGCGTCATAAAACCTTGAAATTTTCTGACAATGAAGTACTCGAGCCTCTTATCAATTTAAGTTATCGCTCATAGCTATGCTACCCTTGAGTCCCAAATCAAACACTGATAAAACTTTAAATGGCCCTAACTTTTATACGGTGAGTCCTACACCTACAACAGTTTGCAACAATGAAACGCTTGTAACTTTTTACTGGAGCGTATTAAAACATTGAAATTTGGTGACAATAAAATATAAAACTTCAAATGGCCGTAACTTCTATACGGTACATCCTACACCTGTCAAAGTTTGCAACATTCAAATTCTTGTAACTTTTTACTGGAGCGTCATAAAATCTTGAAATTTTGTGACAATAAAGTACTGGAGCTTCTTATCAATTTAAGTTATCGCTCATAGCTATGCTACCCTTGAGTCCCAAATGAAACACTGCTAAAACTTCAAATGGCCCAACTTCTATACGGTGCGTCCTACACCTATCAATGTTTGCAAAATTCAAATGCTTGTAACTTTTTACTGTAGCGTAATAAAATCTTGAAATTTTGTGACGATAAAGTATTCGAGCCTCTTACCAATTTAAGCTATCGCTCATAGCTATGCTACCCTTGAGTCCCAAATCAAACACTGATAAAACTTTAAATGGCCCTTAGTTTTATGCGGTGCGTCCTACACCTATAACAGTTTGCAACAATGAAACGCTTGTAACTTTTTACTGGAGCGTAATACAACATTGAAATTTGGTGACAATATAGTATAAAACTTCAAATGGCCCTAATTTCTATACGGTGCATCCTACACCTGTCAAAGTTTGCAACATTCAAATTCTTGTAACTTTTTACTGGAGCGTCATAAAACCTTGAAATTTTGTGACAACAAGGTACTCGAGCCTCTTATCAATATAACATATCGCTCATAGCTAAGCTACCATTGAGTCCCAAATCAAACATTGATAAAACTTCAAATGGCCCTAACTTTTATACGGTGCGTCCTACACCTATAACAGTATGCAACAATGAAACGCTTGTAACTTTTTAATGGAGCGTAATAAAACATTGAAATTTGGTGGAAATAAAGTATAAAACTTTAAATGGCCCTAACTTCTATACGGCGCATCCTACACCTGTCAAAGTTTGCAACATTCAAATTCTTGTAACTTTTTACTGGAGCGTCATAAAATCTTGAAATTTTGTGACAATAAAGTACTCGAGCCTCTTATCAATTTAAGCTATCGCACATAGCTATGCTACCCTTGAGTCCCAAATGAAACACTGCTAAAACTTCAAATGGCCCAACTTCTATACGGTGCGTCCTACACCTATCAAAGTTTGCAACATTCAACTGCTTGCAACTTTATACTGGACCGTCAAAAAAACTTGAAATTTTGTGACAATAAAGTACTTGAGACTCTTGTCAATTTAAGCTATCGCTCATAGCTATGCTACCCTTGAGTACCAAATCAAACACTGATAAAACTTCAAATGGCCCTAACTTCTATATGGTGCATCCTATACCTACCAAAGTTTGCAACATTCAAATGCTTTGTAACTTTATATTGGAGCGTTAAAAAATCGTGAAATTTTCTGACAATAAAGTGCGCCAGCCTATTGTCAATTTAAGCTATCGCTCTTAGCTATGCTACCCTTGAGACCAAATCAAACACTGTTAAAACTGCAAATGGCCCTAACTTCTATATGGTGCGTTCTACAAATACCAAAGTTTGCAACATTCAATTGCGTGTAACTTTTTACTGGAGCGTCATAAAACCTTGAAATTTTCTGAAAATGAAGTACTCGAGCCTCTTATCAATTTAATTTATCGCTCATAGCTATGCTACCCTTGAGTCCCAAATCAAACACTGATAAAACTTTAAATGGCCCTAAGTTTTATACGGTGCGTCCTACACCTATAACAGTTTGCAACAATGAAACGCTTGTAACTTTTTACTGGAGCGTAATACAACATTGAAATTTGGTGACAATATAGTATAAAACTTCAAATGGCCCTAATTTCTATACGGTGCATCCTACACCTGTCAAAGTTTGCAACATTCAAATTCTTGTAACTTTTTACTGGAGCGTCATAAAACCTTGAAATTTTGTGACAATAAAGTACTCGAGCCTCTTATCAATATAACATATCGCTCATAGCTAAGCTACCATTGAGTCCCAAATCAAACATTGATAAAACTTCAAATGGCCCTAACTTTTATACGGTGCGTCCTACACCTATAACAGTATGCAACAATGAAACGCTTGTAACTTTTTAATGGAGCGTAATAAAACATTGAAATTTGGTGGAAATAAAGTATAAAACTTTAAATGGCCCTAACTTCTATACGGCGCATCCTACACCTGTCAAAGTTTGCAACATTCAAATTCTTGTAACTTTTTACTGGAGCGTCATAAAATCTTGAAATTTTGTGACAATAAAGTACTCGAGCCTCTTATCAATTTAAGCTATCGCACATCGCTATGCTACCCTTGAGTCCCAAATGAAACACTGCTAAAACTTCAAATGGCCCAACTTCTATACGGTGCGTCCTACACCTATCAAAGTTTGCAACATTCAACTGCTTGCAACTTTATACTGGACCGTCAAAAAAACTTGAAATTTTGTGACAATAAAGTACTTGAGACTCTTGTCAATTTAAGCTATCGCTCATAGCTATGCTACCCTTGAGTACCAAATCAAACACTGATAAAACTTCAAATGGCCCTAACTTCTATATGGTGCATCCTATACCTACCAAAGTTTGCAACATTCAAATGCTTTGTAACTTTATATTGGAGCGTTAAAAAATCGTGAAATTTTCTGACAATAAAGTGCGCCAGCCTATTGTCAATTTAAGCTATCGCTCTTAGCTATGCTACCCTTGAGACCAAATCAAACACTGTTAAAACTGCAAATGGCCCTAACTTCTATATGGTGCGTTCTACAAATACCAAAGTTTGCAACATTCAATTGCGTGTAACTTTTTACTGGAGCGTCATAAAACCTTGAAATTTTCTGAAAATGAAGTACTCGAGCCTCTTATCAATTTAATTTATCGCTCATAGCTATGCTACCCTTGAGTCCCAAATCAAACACTGATAAAACTTTAAATGGCCCTAAGTTTTATACGGTGCGTCCTACACCTATAACAGTTTGCAACAATGAAACGCTTGTAACTTTTTAATGGAGCGTAATAAAACATTGAAATTTGGTGCAAATAAAGTATAAAACTTCAAATGGCCCTAACTTCTATACGGCGCATCCTACACCTGTCAAAGTTTGCAACATTCAAATTCTTGTAACTTTTTACTGGAGCGTCATAAAATCTTGAAATTTTGTGACAATAAAGTACTCGAGCCTCTTATCAATTTAAGCTATCGCACATAGCTATGCTACCCTTGAGTCCCAAATGAAACACTGCTATAACTTCAAATGCCCCAACTTCTATACGGTGCGTCCTACACCTATCAAAGTTTGCAAAATTCAAATGCTTGTAACTTTTTACTGTAGCGTAATAAAATCTTGAAAGTTTGTGACAATAAAGTATTCGAGCCTCTTATCAATTTAAGCTATCACTCATAGCTATTCTACCCTTGAGTCCCAAATCAAACACTGATAAAACTTTAAATGGCCCTAAGTTTTATACGGTGCATCCTACACCTATAACAGTTTGCAACAATGAAACGCTTGTAACTTTTAACTGGAGCGTAATAAAACATTAAAATTTGGTGACAATAAAGTATAAAACTTCAAATGGCCCTAACTTCTATACGGTGCATCCTACACCTGTCAAAGTTTGCAACATTCAAATTCTTGTAACTTTTTACTGGAGCGTCATAAAACCTTGAAATTTTCTGACAACAAGGTACTCGAGCCTCTTATCAATATAACATATCGCTCATAGCTAAGCTACTATTGAGTCCCAAATCAAACATTGATAAAACTTCAAATGGCCCTAACTTCTATACGGTGCGTCCTACACCTATCAAAGTTTGCAACATACAACTGCTTGTAACTTTATACTGGACCGTTAAAAAAACTTGAAATTTTGTGACAATAAAGTACTTGAGACTCTTGTCAATTTAAGCTATCGCTCATAGCTATGCTACCCTTGAGTACCAAATCAAACACTGATAAAACTTCAAATGGCCCTAACTTCTATATGGTGCATCCTATACCTACCAAAGTTTGCAACATTCAAATGCTTTGTAACTTTATATTGGAGGATTTAAAAAATCGTGAAATTTTGTGACAATAAAGTGCGTCAGCCTATTGTCAATTTAAGCTATCGTTCTTAGCTATGCTACCCTTGAGTCCAAATCAAACACTGCTAAAACTGCAAATGGCCATAACTTCTATATGGTGCGTCCTATACCTACCAAAGTTTTCAACATTCAATTGCTTGTAACTTTTTACTGGAGCGTCATAAAACCTTGAAATTTTCTATAATTTTCTACACCTATGAAACGTTTGTAACTTTTCACTGGAGCGTAATACAACATTGAAATTTGGTGACAATAAAGTATAAAACTTCAAATGGCCCTAATTTCTATACATTGCATCCTACACCTGTCAAAGTTTGCAACATTCAAATTCTTGTAACTTTTTACTGGAGCGTCATAAAACCTAGAAATTTTGTGACAACAAGGTACTCGAGCCTCTTATCAATATAACATATCGCTCATAGCTAAGCTACCATTGAGTCCCAAATCAAACATTGATTAAACTTCAAATGGCCCTAACTTCTATACGATGCGTCCTACACCTATCAAAGTTTGCAACATTCAATTGCTTGTAACTTTATACTGGAGCGTCAAAAAAACTTGAAATTTTGTGACAATAAAGTACTTGAGCCTCTTGTCAATTTAAGCTATCGCTCATAGCTATGCTACCCTTGAGTCCCAAATCAAACACTGAGAAAACTTCAAATGGCCCTAACTTCTATACGGTGCGTCTTACACCTATCTAAGTTTGCAACATTGAAATGCTTGTAACTTTATACTGGAGCGTCAAAAAAAGTTGAAATTCTATGACAATAAAGTACTTGAGCCTCTTGTCAATTTAAGCTATCGCTCATAGCTATGCTACACTTGAGTCCCAAACAAAAACACTGCTACAACTTCAAATGGCCCTTACTTCTGTACGGTGCCTATCAAAGTTTGCAACATTCAAATGCTTGCAACTTTTTACTGGAGGTCATATAGCCCTGAAATTTAGTGACAATAAAGTATAAAACTTCAAATGGCCCTAAAGTTTGCAACATTCAAATACTTGTAACTTTTTACTGGAGCGTAATAAAATCTTGAAATTTTGTGACAATAAAGTATTCGAGCCTCTTATCAATTTAAGCTATCGCTCATAGCTATGCTACCCTTGAGTCCCAAATCAAACACTACTAAAACATCAATTGGCCCTACCTTCTATATGGTGCGTCCTATAAATACCAAAGTTTGCAACATTCAATTGCGTGTAACTTTTTACTGGAGCGTCATAAAACCTTGAAATTTTCTGAAAATGAAGTACTCGAGCCTCTTATCAATTTAATTTATCGCTCATAGCTATGCTACCCTTGAGTCACAAATCAAACACTGATAAAACTTTAAATGGCGCTAACTTTTATACGGTGCGTCCTACACCTATAATAGTTTGCAACGATGAAACGCTTGTAACTTTTTAATGGAACGTAATAAAACATTGAAATTTGGTGCAAATAAAGTATAAAACTTCAAATGGCCCTAACTTCTATACGGCGCATCCTACACCTGTCAAAGTTTGCAACATTCAAATTCTTGTAACTTTTTACTGGAGCGGCATAAAATCTTGAAATTTTGTGACAATAAAGTACTCGAGCCTCTTATCAATTTAAGCTATCGCACATCGCTATGCTACCCTTGAGTCCCAAATGAAACACTGCTAAAACTTCAAATGGCCCAACTTCTATACGGTGCGTCCTACACCTATCAAAGTTTGCAAAATTCAAATGCTTGTAACTTTTTACTGTAGCGGAATAAAATCTTGATAGTTTGTGACAATTAAGTATTCGAGCCTCTTATCAATATAAGCTATCACTCATAGCTATGCTGCCCTTGAGTCCCAAATCAAACACTGATAAAACTTCATATGGCCCTAAGTTTTATACGGTGCGTCCTACACCTATAACAGTTTGCAACAATGAAACGCTTGTAACTTTTAACTGAAGCGTAATAAAACATTAAAATTTGTGACAAAGTATAAAACTTCAAATGGCCCTAACTTCTATACGGTGCATCCTACACCTGTCAAAGTTTGCAACATTCAAATGCTTGTAACTTTTTACTGGAGCGTCATAAAATGTAGAAATTCTGTGACAATAAAGTACTCGTGCCTCTTGTCAATTTAAGCTATCGCTCATAGCATGCTAACCTTGAGTCCCAAATCAAACATTGATAAAACTTCAAATGGCCCTAACTTCTATACGCTGCGTCTTACACCTATCAAAGTTTGCAACATTCAAATGCTTGTAACTTTATACTGGAGCGTCAAAAAAAGTTGAAATTCTATGACAATAAAGTACTTGAGCCTCTTGTCAATTTAAGCTATCGCTCATAGCTATGCTACACTTGAGTCCCAAGCAAAAACACTGCTACAACTTCAAATGGCCCTTACTTCTGTACGGTGCCTATCAAAGTTTGCAACATTCAAATGCTTGCAACTTTTTACTGGAGGTCATATAGCCCTGAAATTTAGTGACAATAAAGTATAAAACTTCAAATGGCCCTAAAGTTTGCAACATTCAAATACTTGTAACTTTTTACTGGAGCGTAATAAAATCTTGAAATTTTGTGACAATAAAGTATTCGAGCCTCTTATCAATTTAAGCTATCGCTCATAGCTATGCTATCCTTGAGTCCCAAATCAAACACTGATAAACCTTCAAATGGCACTAACTTCTATACGGTCTGTCCTACATCTATCAAAGTTTGCAACATTCAAATGCTTTGTAACTTTATACTGGAGCGTTAAAAAATCGTGAAATCTTGTGCCAATAAAGTACTGGAGGCTCTTGTCAATTTAAGCTATCGCTCATAGCTTGAGTCCCAAATCAAACACTGCTAAAAATTCAAAAGGCCCTAACTTCTGTACGGTGCGTCCTATACCTATCAAAGTTTGCAACAATCAATTGCTTGTATCTTATTACTGGAGCGTCATAACATCTTGACATTTTCTGACAACGAAGTACTCGAGTCTCTTGTCAATTTAAGTTATTGTTCATAGCTAAGCTACCATTGAGTCCAAAATCAAACACTGCTAAAACTTCAAATGGCCCTAACTTCTGTACGGTGCATCCTATCACAGTTTGCAACAATGAAACCCTTGTAACTTTTTACTGGAGCGTAATAAAACATTGAAATTTGCTGACAATAAAGTATAAAACTTCAAAATGCCCTATCTTCTATACCGTGCATCCTACACCTGTCAAACTTTGCAACATTCAAATACTTGTAACTTTTTACTGGAGCGTCATAAAACCTTGACATTTTGTGACAATAAGGTACTCGAGCCTCTTATCAATATAACATATCGCTCATAGCTAAGCTACCATTGAGTCCCAAATGAAACACTGCTAAAACTTCAAATGGCCCAACTTCTATACGGTGCGTCCTACACCTATCAAAGTTTGCAACAATCAAATGCTTGTAACTTTTTACTGGAGCGTCATAAAATCTAGAAAATTTGTGACAATAAAGTACTCGTGCCTCTTGTCAATTTAAGCTATCGCTCATAGCTATTCTAACATTGAGTCCCAAATCAAACATTGATCAAACTTCAAATGGCCCTAACTACTGTACGGTGCAACCTATACCTATCAATGTTTGCAACAATCAAATGCTTGTAACTTATTACTGGAGCGTCATAAAATCTTGAAAATTTCTGACATTAAACTACTCGAGCCTCTTGTCAATTTAAGCTATCGCTCATAGCATGCTACTCTTGAGCCCCAAATCAAACACTGCTAAAACTTCAAATGGCCCTAACTTCTGTACGGTGCATCCTATCACAGTTTGCAACAATGAAACCCTTGTAACTTTTTAGTGGAGCGTCATAAAACCTTGAAATTTTGTGACAAAAAAGTACTCGAGCCTCTTATCAATTTAAGCTATCGCTCATAGCTATGTTACCCTTGAGTCCCAAATCAGACACTGCTAAAATTTCAAATGGCCCTAACTTCTGTAAGGTGCATCCTATACCTATCAATGTTTGCAACAATCAAATGCTTGTAACTGATTACTGGAGCGTGATAAAATCTTGAAATTTTCTGACAATAAACTACTCGAGCCTCTTGTCAATTTAAGCTATCGCTCATAGCATGTTACTCTTGAGCCCCAAATCAAACACTGCTAAGACTTCAAATGGCCCTAATTTCTGTACGGTGCGTCCTATACCTATCAAAGTTTGCAACAATCAATTGCTTATATCTTATTACTGGAGCGTCATAACATCTTGAAATTTTGTGACAATAAAGTACTCGAGCCTCTTGTCAATTTAAGCTACCGCTCATAGCTAAGCTAACATTGAGTCCAAAATCAAACACTGCTAAAACTTCCAATGGCCCTAACTTCTATATGGTGCATCCTATACCTACCAAAGTTTGCAACATTCAATTGCTTGCAACTTTTTACTGGAGCGTAATAAAATCTTGAAATTTTGTGACAATAAAGTATTCGAGCCTCTTATAAATTTAAGCTATCGCTCATAGCTATGCTACACTTGAGTCCCAAATCAAACACTGATAAAACTTCAAATGGCCGTAACTTCTATACGGTCTGTCCTACACCTATCAAAGTTTGCAACATTCAAATGCTTTGTAACTTTATACTGGAGCGTTAAAAAATCGTGAAATCTTGTGCCAATAAAGTACTGGAGCCTCTTGTCAATTTAAGCTATCGCGCATAGCTTGAGTCCCAAATCAAGCACTGCTAAAACTTCAAAAGGCCCTAACTTCTATATGGTACGTCCTATACCTACCAAAGTTAGCAACATTCAATTGCTTGTAACTTTTTACTGGAGTGTCAAAAAACCTTGAAATTTTCTGACAATGAAGTACTCGAGCCTCTTGTCAATTTAAGTCATCGCTCATAGCTATGCTACCCTTGAGTCCCAAATCAAACACTGATGAAACTTTAAATGGCCCTAACTTTTATACAGTGCAACCTATACCTATCAATGTTTGCAACAATGAAATGCTTGTAACTTATTACTGGAGCGTCATAAAATCTTGAAATTTTCTGACAATAAACTACTCGAGCCTCTTGTCAATTTAAGCTATCGCTCATAGCTATGCTACCCTTGAGTCACAAATCAAACACTGATAAAACTTCAAATGGCCCTAACTTCTATACGGTGCGTCCTACAACTATCAAAGTTTGCAACATTCAAATGCTTTGTAACTTTTTATTGTAGCTTAATAAAATATTGAAATTTTGTGACAATAAAGTATTCGAGCCTCTTATCAATTTAAACTATCGCTCATAGCTATGCTACCCTTGAGTCCCAAATCAAACACTGATAAAACTTCAAATGGCCCTAACTTCTATACGGTGCGTCCTACAATTATCAAAGTTTGCAACATTCAAATGCTTTGTAACTTTTTACTGTAGCGTAATAAAATCTTGAAATTTTGTGAGTATAAAGTACTCGAGCCTCTTATCAATTTATGCTATCGTACATAGCTATGCTACCCTTTAGTCCCAAATGAAACACTGCTAAAACTTCAAATGGCCCAACTTCTATCTTGTAACTTGTTACTGGAGCGTCATAAAATCTTTGTGACAATAAAGTACTCGTGCCTCTTGTCAATTTAAGCTATCGCTCATAGCTATGCTACCCTTGAGTCCCAAATCAAACACTGATAAAACTTCAAATGGCCCTAACTTCTATACGGTCTGTCCTACACCTATCAAAGTTTGCAACATTCAAATGCTTTGTAACTTTATACTGGAGCGTTAAAAAATCGTGAAATCTTGTGCCAATAAAGTACTGGAGCCTCTTGTCAATTTAAGCTATCGCTCATAGCTTGAGTCCCAAATCAAGCACTGCTAAAACTTCAAAAGGCCCTAACTTCTATATGGTACGTCCTATACCTACCAAAGTTAGCAACATTCAATTGCTTGTAACTTTTTACTGGAGTGTCAAAAAACCTTGAAATTTTCTGACAATGAAGTACTCGAGCCTCTTGTCAATTTAAGTTATCGCTCATAGCTATGCTACCCTTGAGTCCCAAATCAAACACTGATGAAACTTTAAATGGCCCTAACTTTTATACGGTGCGTCCTACACCTATCAAAGTTTGCAACAATGAAACCCTTGTAACTTTTTACTGGAGCGTCATAAAACCTTGAAATTTTGTGACAATGAAGTACTCGAGCCTCTTGTCAATTTAAGTTATCGCTCATAGCTATGGTACCCTTGAGTCCCAAATCAAACACTGATAAAACTTTAAATGGCCCTAACTTTTATACCGTGCGTCCTACACCTATCGCAGTTTGCAACAATGAAACCCTTGTAACTTTTTACTGGAGCGTAATAAAACATTGAAATTTGTTGACAATAAAGTATAAAACTTCAAAATGCCCTACCTTCTATACGGTGCATCCTACACCTGTCAAAGTTTGCAACATTCAAATACTTGTAACTTTTTACTGGAGCGTCATAAAACCTTGACATTTTGTGACAATAAGGTACTCGAGCCTCTTATCAATATAACATATCGCTCATAGCTAAGCTACCATTGAGTCCCAAATGAAACAATGCTAAAACTTCAAATGGCCCAACTTCTATACGGTGCGTCCTACACCTATCAAAGTTTGCAACAATCAAATGCTTGTAACTTTTTACTGTAGCGTAATAAAATCTTGAAATTTTGTGACAATAAAGTATTCGAACCTCTTATCAATTTAAGCTATCGCTCATAGCTATGCTACCCTTGAGTCCCAAATCAAACACTGATAAAACTTCAAATGGCCCTAACTTCTATACGGTGCGTCCTACAACTATCAAAGTTTGCAACATTCAAATGCTTTGTAACTTTTTATTGTAGCTTAATAAAATATTGAAATTTTGTGACAATAAAGTTTTCGAGCCTCTTATCAATTTAAACTATCGCTCATAGCTATGCTACCCTTGAGTCCCAAATCAAACACTGATAAAACTTCAAATGGCCCTAACTTCTATACGGTGCGTCCTGCAATTATCAAAGTTTGCAACATTCAAATGCTTTGTAACTTTTTACTGTAGCGTAATAAAATCTTGAAATTTTGTGAGTATAAAGTACTCGAGCCTCTTATCAATTTATGCTATCGTACATAGCTATGCTACCCTTTAGTCCCAAATGAAACACTGCTAAAACTTCAAATGGCCCAACTTCTATACGGTGCGTCCTACACCTATCAAAGTTTGCAACAATCAAATGCTTGTAACTTTTTACTGTAGCGTAATAAAATCTTGAAATTTTGTGACAATAAAGTACTCGTACCTCTTGTCAATTTAAGCTATCGCTCATAGATATGATAACCTTGAGTCCCAAATCAAACACTGCTAAAACTTCAAATGGCCCTAACTTCTGTACGGTGCGTCCTATACCTATCAAAGTTTGCAACAATCCAATGCTTGTAATCTATTACTGGAGCGTCATAAAATCTTGAAATTTTCTGACAATAAACTACTCAAGCCTCTTATCGATTTAAACTATCGCTCATAGCTATGCTACCCTTGAGTCCCAAATCAAACACTGATAAAACTTCAAATGGCCCTAAATTCTGTATGGTGCAACCTATACCTATCAATGTTTGCAACAATCAAATGCTTTTAACTTATTACTGGAGCGTCATAAAATCTTGAAATTTTCTGACAATAAAATACTCGAGCCTCTTGTCAATTTAAGCTATCGCTCATAGCTAAGCTACCATTGAGTCCCAAATGAAACACTGCTAAAAGTTCAAATGGCCCAACTTCTATACGGTGCGTCCTACACCTATCAAAGTTTGCAAAATTCAAATGCTTGTAACTTTTTACTGTAGCGTAATAAAATCTTGAAATTTTGTGACAATAAAGTATTCGAGCCTCTTATCAATTTAAACTATCGCTCATAGCTATGCTACCCTTGAGTCCCAAATCAAACACTGATAAAACTTCAAATGGCCCTAACTTCTATACGGTGCGTCCTACAATTATCAAAGTTTGCAACATTCAAATGCTTTGTAACTTTTTACTGTAGCGTAATAAAATCTTGAAATTTTGTGAGAATAAAGTACTCGAGCCTCTTATCAATTTATGCTATCGCACATAGCTATGCTACCCTTTAGTCCCAAATGAAAAACTGCTAAAACTTCAAATGCCTCAACTTCTATACGGTGCGTCCTACACCTATCAAAGTTTGCAACAATCAAATGCTTGTAACTTTTTACTGGAGCGTCATAAAATCTAGATTTTTTTGTGACAATAAAGTACTCGTGCCTCTTGTCAATTTAAGCTATCGCTCATAGCTATGATAACCTTGAGTCCCAAATCAAACACTGCTAAAACTTCAAATGGCCCTAACTTCTGTACGGTGCGTCCTATACCTATCAAAGTTTGCAACAATCAAATGCTTGTAATCTATTGCTGGAGCGTCATAAAATCTTAAAATTTTCTGACAATAAACTACTCGAGCCTCTTGTCAATTTAAGCTATCGCTCATAGCATGCTACTCTTGAGCCCCAAATCAAACACTGCTAAAACTTCAAAAGGCCCAACTTCTATCTTGTAACTTGTTACTGGAGTGTCATAAAATCTTTGTGACAATAAACTACTCGAGCCTCTTATCAATTTAAACTATCGCTCATAGCTATGCTACCCTTGAGTCCCAAATCAAACATTGATAAAACTTCAAATGGCCCTAAATTCTGTACGGTGCAACCTATACCTATCAATGTTTGCAACAATAAAATGCTTTTAACTTATTACTGGAGCGTCATAAAATCTTGAAATTTTCTGACAATAAACTACTCGAGCCTCTTGTCAATTTAAGCTATCGCTCATAGCATGCTACTCTTGAGCCCCAAATCAAACGCTGCTAAAACTTCAAATGGCACTAACTTCTGTACGGTGCACCCTATCAAAGTTTGCAACAATACATTGCTTGTATCTTATTACTGGAGCGTCAAAAATTCTTGAAAATTTGTGACACAAAAATACTCGAGCCTCTTGTTAATTTAAGCTATCGCTCATAGCTAAGCTACCATTGAGTCCCAAATGAAACACTGCTAAAAGTTCAAATGGCCCAACTTCTATACGGTGCGTCCTACACCTATCAAAGTTTGCAAAATTTAAATGCTTGTAACTTTTTACTGTAGCGTAATAAAATCTTGAAATTTTGTGACAATAAAGTATTCGAGCCTCTTATCAATTTAAACTATCGCTCATAGCTAAGCTACCATTGAGTCCAAAATCAAACATTGCTAAAACTTCAAATGGCCTTACTTCTATACGGTGCGTCCTACACCTATCAAAGTTTGCAAAATTCAAATGCTTGTAACTTTTTACTGTAGTCTAATAAAATCTTGAAATTTTGTGACAATAAAGTATTCGAGCCTCTTATCAATTTAAGCTATCGCTCATAGCTATGCTACCCTTGAGTCCCAAATCAAACACTGATAAAACTTTAAATGGCCCTAACTTTTATACGGTGCGTCCTACAACTATCAAAGTTTGCAACATTCAAATACTTTGCAACTTTTTACTGGAGCGTCATAAAATCTAGAAATTTTGTGACAATAAAGTACTCGTGCCTCTTGTCAATTTAAGCTATCGCTCATAGCTATGATAACCTTGAGTCCCAAATCAAACATTGATAAAACTTCAAATGGCCCTAACTTCTGTACGGTGCAACCTATACCTATCAAAGTTTGCACCAATCAATTGCTTGTATCTTATTCCTGGAGCGTCATAAAATCTTGCAATTTTGTGACAATAAAGAACCGAGCCTCTTGTCAATTTAAGCTATCGCTCGTAGCTAAGCTACCATTGAGTCCAAAATCAAACACTGCTAAAACTTCAAATGGCCCTAATTTCCATATGGTGCTTCCTACACCTGTCAAAGTTTGCAACATTCAAATACTTGTAACTTTTTACTGGAGCGTCATAAAACCTTGAAATTTTGTGACAATAAAGTACTCCAGCCTCTTATCAATTTAGCTATCGCTCATAGCTATGCTACCCTTGTGTCCCAACTGAAACACTGCTAAAATTTTAAATGGCCCTAACTTCTGTACGGTGCATCCTATACCTATCAATGTTTGCAACAATCAAATGCTTGTAACTTATTACTGGAGCGTGATAAAATCTTGAAATTTTCTGACAATAAACTACTCGAGCCTCATGTCAATTTAAGCTATCGCTCATAGCATGCTACTCTTGAGCCCCAAATCAAACACTGCTAAAACTTCAAATGGCGCTAACTTCTGTACGGTGCGTCCTATACCTGTCAAAGTTTGCAACAATTAATTGCTTGTATCTTATTCCTGGAGCGTCATAAAATCTTGAAATTTTGTGACAATAAAGTACTCGAGCCTCTTGTCAATTTAAGCTATCGCTCATAGCTAAGCTACCATTGAGTCCAAAATCAAACACTGCTAAAACTTCAAATTTCCCTAACTTCTATATACCTACCAAAGTTTGCAACATTCAATTGCTTGGAACTTTTTACTGGAGCGTCATAAAACTTTGAAATTTTTTGACAATGAAGTACTCGAGCCTCTTATCAATTTCAGTTATCGCTCATAGCTATGTTACCCTGGAGTACCAAATCAAACACTGATAAAACTTCAAATGGCTTTAACTTCTGTACGGTGTGTCCTATACCTATTAAGGTTTGCAACATTCAAATGCTTGTAACTTTTTATTGGAGCGTCATAAAATCTTGAAATTTTGTGACAATAAAATACTCGAGCCTCTTATCAATTTAAGCTATCGCACATAGCTATGCTAACCTTGAGTCATAAATGAAAAACTGCTAAAACTTTAAATGGACCAACTTCTATACGGTCTGTCCTACACCTATCAAAGTTTGCAACATTCAAATGCTTTGTAACTTTATACTGGAGCGTTAAAAAATCGTGAAATTTTGTGCCAATAAAGTACTGGAGCCTCTTATCAATTTAAGCTATCGCTCATAGCTATGCTACCCTTGAGTCCCAAATCAAACACTGATAAAACTTCAAAAGGCCCTAACTTCTATATGGTGCGTCCTATACCTACCAAAGTTAGCAACATTCAATTGCTTGTAACTTTTTACTGGAGCGTCATAAAACCTTGAAATTTTCTGACAATGAAGTACTCGAGACTCTTGCCAATTTAAGTTATCGCTCATAGCTATGCTACCCTTGAGTCCCAAATCAAACACTGATAAAACTTTAAATGGCCCTAACTTTTATATGGTGCGTCCTACACCTATCACAGTTTGCAACAATCAAATGCTTGTAACTTATTACTGGAGCGTCATAAAATCTTGAAAATTTCTGCAAATAAACTACTCGACCCTCTTGTCAATTTAAGCTATCGCTCTTAGCTATGCTACCCTTGAGACCAAATCAAACACTGTTAAAACTGCAAATGGCCCTAACTTCTATATGGTGCGTTCTACAAATACCAAAGTTTGCAACATTCAATTGCGTGTAACTTTTTACTGGAGCGTCATAAAACCTTGAAATTTTCTGAAAATGAAGTACTCGAGCCTCTTATCAATTTAATTTATCGCTCATAGCTATGCTACCCTTGAGTCCCAAATCAAACACTGATAAAACTTTAAATGGCCCTAAGTTTTATACGGTGCGTCCTACACCTATAACAGTTTGCAACAATGAAACGCTTGTAACTTTTTAATGGAGCGTAATAAAACATTGAAATTTGGTGCAAATAAAGTATAAAACTTCAAATGGCCCTAACTTCTATACGGCGCATCCTACACCTGTCAAAGTTTGCAACATTCAAATTCTTGTAACTTTTTACTGGAGCGTCATAAAATCTTGAAATTTTGTGACAATAAAGTACTCGAGCCTCTTATCAATTTAAGCTATCGCACATAGCTATGCTACCCTTGAGTCCCAAATGAAACACTGCTAAAACTTCAAATGCCCCAACTTCTATACGGTGCGTCCTACACCTATCAAAGTTTGCAAAATTCAAATGCTTGTAACTTTTTACTGTAGCGTAATAAAATCTTGAAAGTTTGTGACAATAAAGTATTCGAGCCTCTTATCAATTTAAGCTATCACTCATAGCTATTCTACCCTTGAGTCCCAAATCAAACACTGATAAAACTTTAAATGGCCCTAAGTTTTATACGGTGCATCCTACACCTATAACAGTTTGCAACAATGAAACGCTTGTAACTTTTAACTGGAGCGTAATAAAACATTAAAATTTGGTGACAATAAAGTATAAAACTTCAAATGGCCCTAACTTCTATACGGTGCATCCTACACCTGTCAAAGTTTGCAACATTCAAATTCTTGTAACTTTTTACTGGAGCGTCATAAAACCTTGAAATTTTCTGACAACAAGGTACTCGAGCCTCTTATCAATATAACATATCGCTCATAGCTAAGCTACTATTGAGTCCCAAATCAAACATTGATAAATCTTCAAATGGCCCTAACTTCTATACGGTGCGTCCTACACCTATCAAAGTTTGCAACATACAACTGCTTGTAACTTTATACTGGACCGTTAAAAAAACTTGAAATTTTGTGACAATAAAGTACTTGAGACTCTTGTCAATTTAAGCTATCGCTCATAGCTATGCTACCCTTGAGTACCAAATCAAACACTGATAAAACTTCAAATGGCCCTAACTTCTATATGGTGCATCCTATACCTACCAAAGTTTGCAACATTCAAATGCTTTGTAACTTTATATTGGAGGATTTAAAAAATCGTGAAATTTTGTGACAATAAAGTGCGTCAGCCTATTGTCAATTTAAGCTATCGTTCTTAGCTATGCTACCCTTGAGTCCAAATCAAACACTGCTAAAACTGCAAATGGCCATAACTTCTATATGGTGCGTCCTATACCTACCAAAGTTTTCAACATTCAATTGCTTGTAACTTTTTACTGGAGCGTCATAAAACCTTGAAATTTTCTATAATTTTCTACACCTATAACAGTTTGCAACAATGAAACGTTTGTAACTTTTCACTGGAGCGTAATACAACATTGAAATTTGGTGACAATAAAGTATAAAACTTCAAATGGCCCTAATTTCTATACATTGCATCCTACACCTGTCAAAGTTTGCAACATTCAAATTCTTGTAACTTTTTACTGGAGCGTCATAAAACCTAGAAATTTTGTGACAACAAGGTACTCGAGCCTCTTATCAATATAACATATCGCTCATAGCTAAGCTACCATTGAGTCCCAAATCAAACATTGATTAAACTTCAAATGGCCCTAACTTCTATACGATGCGTCCTACACCTATCAAAGTTTGCAACATTCAATTGCTTGTAACTTTATACTGGAGCGTCAAAAAAACTTGAAATTTTGTGACAATAAAGTACTTGAGCCTCTTGTCAATTTAAGCTATCGCTCATAGCTATGCTACCCTTGAGTCCCAAATCAAACACTGAGAAAACTTCAAATGGCCCTAACTTCTATACGGTGCGTCTTACACCTATCTAAGTTTGCAACATTGAAATGCTTGTAACTTTATACTGGAGCGTCAAAAAAAGTTGAAATTCTATGACAATAAAGTACTTGAGCCTCTTGTCAATTTAAGCTATCGCTCATAGCTATGCTACACTTGAGTCCCAAACAAAAACACTGCTACAACTTCAAATGGCCCTTACTTCTGTACGGTGCCTATCAAAGTTTGCAACATTCAAATGCTTGCAACTTTTTACTGGAGGTCATATAGCCCTGAAATTTAGTGACAATAAAGTATAAAACTTCAAATGGCCCTAAAGTTTGCAACATTCAAATACTTGTAACTTTTTACTGGAGCGTAATAAAATCTTGAAATTTTGTGACAATAAAGTATTCGAGCCTCTTATCAATTTAAGCTATCGCTCATAGCTATGCTACCCTTGAGTCCCAAATCAAACACTACTAAAACATCAATTGGCCCTACCTTCTATATGGTGCGTCCTATAAATACCAAAGTTTGCAACATTCAATTGCGTGTAACTTTTTACTGGAGCGTCATAAAACCTTGAAATTTTCTGAAAATGAAGTACTCGAGCCTCTTATCAATTTAATTTATCGCTCATAGCTATGCTACCCTTGAGTCACAAATCAAACACTGATAAAACTTTAAATGGCGCTAACTTTTATACGGTGCGTCCTACACCTATAATAGTTTGCAACGATGAAACGCTTGTAACTTTTTAATGGAACGTAATAAACCATTGAAATTTGGTGCAAATAAAGTATAAAACTTCAAATGGCCCTAACTTCTATACGGCGCATCCTACACCTGTCAAAGTTTGCAACATTCAAATTCTTGTAACTTTTTACTGGAGCGGCATAAAATCTTGAAATTTTGTGACAATAAAGTACTCGAGCCTCTTATCAATTTAAGCTATCGCACATCGCTATGCTACCCTTGAGTCCCAAATGAAACACTGCTAAAACTTCAAATGGCCCAACTTCTATACGGTGCGTCCTACACCTATCAAAGTTTGCAAAATTCAAATGCTTGTAACTTTTTACTGTAGCGGAATAAAATCTTGATAGTTTGTGACAATTAAGTATTCGAGCCTCTTATCAATTTAAGCTATCACTCATAGCTATGCTGCCCTTGAGTCCCAAATCAAACACTGATAAAACTTCATATGGCCCTAAGTTTTATACGGTGCGTCCTACACCTATAACAGTTTGCAACAATGAAACGCTTGTAACTTTTAACTGAAGCGTAATAAAACATTAAAATTTGGTGACAAAGTATAAAACTTCAAATGGCCCTAACTTCTATACGGTGCATCCTACACCTGTCAAAGTTTGCAACATTCAAATGCTTGTAACTTTTTACTGGAGCGTCATAAAATGTAGAAATTCTGTGACAATAAAGTACTCGTGCCTCTTGTCAATTTAAGCTATCGCTCATAGCATGCTAACCTTGAGTCCCAAATCAAACATTGATAAAACTTCAAATGGCCCTAACTTCTATACGCTGCGTCTTACACCTATCAAAGTTTGCAACATTCAAATGCTTGTAACTTTATACTGGAGCGTCAAAAAAAGTTGAAATTCTATGACAATAAAGTACTTGAGCCTCTTGTCAATTTAAGCTATCGCTCATAGCTATGCTACACTTGAGTCCCAAGCAAAAACACTGCTACAACTTCAAATGGCCCTTACTTCTGTACGGTGCCTATCAAAGTTTGCAACATTCAAATGCTTGCAACTTTTTACTGGAGGTCATATAGCCCTGAAATTTAGTGACAATAAAGTATAAAACTTCAAATGGCCCTAAAGTTTGCAACATTCAAATACTTGTAACTTTTTACTGGAGCGTAATAAAATCTTGAAATTTTGTGACAATAAAGTATTCGAGCCTCTTATCAATTTAAGCTATCGCTCATAGCTATGCTATCCTTGAGTCCCAAATCAAACACTGATAAACCTTCAAATGGCACTAACTTCTATACGGTCTGTCCTACATCTATCAAAGTTTGCAACATTCAAATGCTTTGTAACTTTATACTGGAGCGTTAAAAAATCGTGAAATCTTGTGCCAATAAAGTACTGGAGGCTCTTGTCAATTTAAGCTATCGCTCATAGCTTGAGTCCCAAATCAAACACTGCTAAAAATTCAAAAGGCCCTAACTTCTGTACGGTGCGTCCTATACCTATCAAAGTTTGCAACAATCAATTGCTTGTATCTTATTACTGGAGCGTCATAACATCTTGACATTTTCTGACAATGAAGTACTCGAGTCTCTTGTCAATTTAAGTTATTGTTCATAGCTAAGCTACCATTGAGTCCAAAATCAAACACTGCTAAAACTTCAAATGGCCCTAACTTCAATATGGTGCATCCTATACCTACCAAAGTTTGCAACATTCAATTGCTTGTAACTTTTTACTGGAGCGTAATAAAATCTTGAAATTTTGTGACAATAAAGTATTCGAGCCTCTTATAAATTTAAGCTATCGCTCATAGCTATGCTACACTTGAGTCCCAAATCAAACACTGATAAAACTTCAAATGGCCCTAACTTCTATACGGTCTGTCCTACACCTATCAAAGTTTGCAACATTCAAATGCTTTGTAACTTTATACTGGAGCGTTAAAAATTCTTGAAATCTTGTGCCAATAAAGTACTGGAGCCTCTTCTCAATTTAAGCTATCGCTCATAGCTTGAGTCCCAAATCAAGCACTCCTAAAACTTCAAAAGGCCCTAACTTCTATATGGTACGTCCTATACCTACCAAAGTTAGCAACATTCAGTTGCTTGTAACTTTTTACTGGAGTGTCAAAAAACCTTGAAATTTTCTGACAATGAAGTACTCGAGCCTCTTGTCAATTTAAGTTATCGCTCATACCTATGCTACCCTTGAGTCCCAAATCAAACACTGATGAAACTTTAAATGGCCCTAACTTTTATACGGTGCGTCCTACACCTATCAAAGTTTGCAACAATGAAACCCTTGTAACTTTTTACTGGAGTGTCATAAAACCTTGAAACTTTGTGACAATGAAGTACTCGAGCCTCTTGTCAATTTAAGTTATCGCTCATAGCTATGCTACCCTTGAGTCCCAAATCAAACACTGATAAAACTTTAAATGGCCCTAACTTTTATACCGTGCGTCCTACACCTATCGCAGTTTGCAACAATGAAACCCTTGTAACTTTTTACTGGAGCGTAATAAAACATTGAAATTTGCTGACAATAAAGTATAAAACTTCAAAATGCCCTATCTTCTATACCGTGCATCCTACACCTGTCAAACTTTGCAACATTCAAATACTTGTAACTTTTTACTGGAGCGTCATAAAACCTTGACATTTTGTGACAATAAGGTACTCGAGCCTCTTATCAATATAACATATCGCTCATAGCTAAGCTACCATTGAGTCCCAAATGAAACACTGCTAAAACTTCAAATGGCCCAACTTCTATACGGTGCGTCCTACACCTATCAAAGTTTGCAACAATCAAATGCTTGTAACTTTTTACTGGAGCGTCATAAAATCTAGAAAATTTGTGACAATAAAGTACTCGTGCCTCTTGTCAATTTAAGCTATCGCTCATAGCTATTCTAACATTGAGTCCCAAATCAAACATTGATCAAACTTCAAATGGCCCTAACTACTGTACGGTGCAACCTATACCTATCAATGTTTGCAACAATCAAATGCTTGTAACTTATTACTGGAGCGTCATAAAATCTTGAAAATTTCTGACAATAAACTACTCGAGCCTCTTGTCAATTTAAGCTATCGCTCATAGCATGCTACTCTTGAGCCCCAAATCAAACACTGCTAAAACTTCAAATGGCCCTAACTTCTGTACGGTGCATCCTATCACAGTTTGCAACAATGAAACCCTTGTAACTTTTTAGTGGAGCGTCATAAAACCTTGAAATTTTGTGACAAAAAAGTACTCGAGCCTCTTATCAATTTAAGCTATCGCTCATAGCTATGTTACCCTTGAGTCCCAAATCAGACACTGCTAAAATTTCAAATGGCCCTAACTTCTGTAAGGTGCATCCTATACCTATCAATGTTTGCAACAATCAAATGCTTGTAACTGATTACTGGAGCGTGATAAAATCTTGAAATTTTCTGACAATAAACTACTCGAGCCTCTTGTCAATTTAAGCTATCGCTCATAGCATGTTACTCTTGAGCCCCAAATCAAACACTGCTAAGACTTCAAATGGCCCTAATTTCTGTACGGTGCGTCCTATACCTATCAAAGTTTGCAACAATCAATTGCTTATATCTTATTACTGGAGCGTCATAACATCTTGAAATTTTGTGACAATAAAGTACTCGAGCCTCTTGTCAATTTAAGCTACCGCTCATAGCTAAGCTAACATTGAGTCCAAAATCAAACACTGCTAAAACTTCCAATGGCCCTAACTTCTATATGGTGCATCCTATACCTACCAAAGTTTGCAACATTCAATTGCTTGCAACTTTTTACTGGAGCGTAATAAAATCTTGAAATTTTGTGACAATAAAGTATTCGAGCCTCTTATAAATTTAAGCTATCGCTCATAGCTATGCTACACTTGAGTCCCAAATCAAACACTGATAAAACTTCAAATGGCCGTAACTTCTATACGGTCTGTCCTACACCTATCAAAGTTTACAACATTCAAATGCTTTGTAACTTTATACTGGAGCGTTAAAAAATCGTGAAATCTTGTGCCAATAAAGTACTGGAGCCTCTTGTCAATTTAAGCTATCGCGCATAGCTTGAGTCCCAAATCAAGCACTGCTAAAACTTCAAAAGGCCCTAACTTCTATATGGTACGTCCTATACCTACCAAAGTTAGCAACATTCAATTGCTTGTAACTTTTTACTGGAGTGTCAAAAAACCTTGAAATTTTCTGACAATGAAGTACTCGAGCCTCTTGTCAATTTAAGTCATCGCTCATAGCTATGCTACCCTTGAGTCCCAAATCAAACACTGATGAAACTTTAAATGGCCCTAACTTTTATACAGTGCAACCTATCAATGTTTGCAACAATGAAATGCTTGTAACTTATTACTGGAGCGTCATAAAATCTTGAAATTTTCTGACAATAAACTACTCGAGCCTCTTGTCAATTTAAGCTATCGCTCATAGCTATGCTACCCTTGAGTCACAAATCAAACACTGATAAAACTTCAAATGGCCCTAACTTCTATACGGTGCGTCCTACAACTATCAAAGTTTGCAACATTCAAATGCTTTGTAACTTTTTATTGTAGCTTAATAAAATATTGAAATTTTGTGACAATAAAGTATTCGAGCCTCTTATCAATTTAAACTATCGCTCATAGCTATGCTACCCTTGAGTCCCAAATCAAACACTGATAAAACTTCAAATGGCCCTAACTTCTATACGGTGCGTCCTACAATTATCAAAGTTTGCAACATTCAAATGCTTTGTAACTTTTTACTGTAGCGTAATAAAATCTTGAAATTTTGTGAGTATAAAGTACTCGAGCCTCTTATCAATTTATGCTATCGTACATAGCTATGCTACCCTTTAGTCCCAAATGAAACACTGCTAAAACTTCAAATGGCCCAACTTCTATCTTGTAACTTGTTACTGGAGCGTCATAAAATCTTTGTGACAATAAAGTACTCGTGCCTCTTGTCAATTTAAGCTATCGCTCATAGCTATGCTACCCTTGAGTCCCAAATCAAACACTGATAAAACTTCAAATGGCCCTAACTTCTATACGGTCTGTCCTACACCTATCAAAGTTTGCAACATTCAAATGCTTTGTAACTTTATACTGGAGCGTTAAAAAATCGTGAAATCTTGTGCCAATAAAGTACTGGAGCCTCTTGTCAATTTAAGCTATCGCTCATAGCTTGAGTCCCAAATCAAGCACTGCTAAAACTTCAAAAGGCCCTAACTTCTATATGGTACGTCCTATACCTACCAAAGTTAGCAACATTCAATTGCTTGTAACTTTTTACTGGAGTGTCAAAAAACCTTGAAATTTTCTGACAATGAAGTACTCGAGCCTCTTGTCAATTTAAGTTATCGCTCATAGCTATGCTACCCTTGAGTCCCAAATCAAACACTGATGAAACTTTAAATGGCCCTAACTTTTATACGGTGCGTCCTACACCTATCAAAGTTTGCAACAATGAAACCCTTGTAACTTTTTACTGGAGCGTCATAAAACCTTGAAATTTTGTGACAATGAAGTACTCGAGCCTCTTGTCAATTTAAGTTATCGCTCATAGCTATGGTACCCTTGAGTCCCAAATCAAACACTGATAAAACTTTAAATGGCCCTAACTTTTATACCGTGCGTCCTACACCTATCGCAGTTTGCAACAATGAAACCCTTGTAACTTTTTACTGGAGCGTAATAAAACATTGAAATTTGTTGACAATAAAGTATAAAACTTCAAAATGCCCTATCTTCTATACGGTGCATCCTACACCTGTCAAAGTTTGCAACATTCAAATATTTGTAACTTTTTACTGGAGCGTCATAAAACCTTGACATTTTGTGACAATAAGGTACTCGAGCCTCTTATCAATATAACATATCGCTCATAGCTAAGCTACCATTGAGTCCCAAATGAAACAATGCTAAAACTTCAAATGGCCCAACTTCTATACGGTGCGTCCTACACCTATCAAAGTTTGCAACAATCAAATGCTTGTAACTTTTTACTGTAGCGTAATAAAATCTTGAAATTTTGTGACAATAAAGTATTCGAACCTCTTATCAATTTAAGCTATCGCTCATAGCTATGCTACCCTTGAGTCCCAAATCAAACACTGATAAAACTTCAAATGGCCCTAACTTCTATACGGTGCGTCCTACAACTATCAAAGTTTGCAACATTCAAATGCTTTGTAACTTTTTATTGTAGCTTAATAAAATATTGAAATTTTGTGACAATAAAGTTTTCGAGCCTCTTATCAATTTAAACTATCGCTCATAGCTATGCTACCCTTGAGTCCCAAATCAAACACTGATAAAACTTCAAATGGCCCTAACTTCTATACGGTGCGTCCTGCAATTATCAAAGTTTGCAACATTCAAATGCTTTGTAACTTTTTACTGTAGCGTAATAAAATCTTGAAATTTTGTGAGTATAAAGTACTCGAGCCTCTTATCAATTTATGCTATCGTACATAGCTATGCTACCCTTTAGTCCCAAATGAAACACTGCTAAAACTTCAAATGGCCCAACTTCTATACGGTGCGTCCTACACCTATCAAAGTTTGCAACAATCAAATGCTTGTAACTTTTTACTGTAGCGTAATAAAATCTTGAAATTTTGTGACAATAAAGTACTCGTACCTCTTGTCAATTTAAGCTATCGCTCATATATATGATAACCTTGAGTCCCAAATCAAACACTGCTAAAACTTCAAATGGCCCTAACTTCTGTACGGTGCGTCCTATACCTATCAAAGTTTGCAACAATCCAATGCTTGTAATCTATTACTGGAGCGTCATAAAATCTTGAAATTTTCTGACAATAAACTACTCAAGCCTCTTATCGATTTAAACTATCGCTCATAGCTATGCTACCCTTGAGTCCCAAATCAAACACTGATAAAACTTCAAATGGCCCTAAATTCTGTATGGTGCAACCTATACCTATCAATGTTTGCAACAATCAAATGCTTTTAACTTATTACTGGAGCGTCATAAAATCTTGAAATTTTCTGACAATAAAATACTCGAGCCTCTTGTCAATTTAAGCTATCGCTCATAGCTAAGCTACCATTGAGTCCCAAATGAAACACTGCTAAAAGTTCAAATGGCCCAACTTCTTTACGGTGCGTCCTACACCTATCAAAGTTTGCAAAATTTAAATGCTTGTAACTTTTTACTGTAGCGTAATAAAATCTTGAAATTTTGTGACAATAAAGTATTCGAGCCTCTTATCAATTTAAACTATCGCTCATAGCTATGCTACCCTTGAGTCCCAAATCAAACACTGATAAAACTTCAAATGGCCCTAACTTCTATACGGTGCGTCCTACAATTATCAAAGTTTGCAACATTCAAATGCTTTGTAACTTTTTACTGTAGCGTAATAAAATCTTGAAATTTTGTGAGAATAAAGTACTCGAGCCTCTTATCAATTTATGCTATCGCACATAGCTATGCTACCCTTTAGTCCCAAATGAAAAACTGCTAAAACTTCAAATGCCTCAACTTCTATACGGTGCGTCCTACACCTATCAAAGTTTGCAACAATCAAATGCTTGTAACTTTTTACTGGAGCGTCATAAAATCTAGATTTTTTTGTGACAATAAAGTACTCGTGCCTCTTGTCAATTTAAGCTATCGCTCATAGCTATGATAACCTTGAGTCCCAAATCAAACACTGCTAAAACTTCAAATGGCCCTAACTTCTGTACGGTGCGTCCTATACCTATCAAAGTTTGCAACAATCAAATGCTTGTAATCTATTGCTGGAGCGTCATAAAATCTTAAAATTTTCTGACAATAAACTACTCGAGCCTCTTGTCAATTTAAGCTATCGCTCATAGCATGCTACTCTTGAGCCCCAAATCAAACACTGCTAAAACTTCAAAAGGCCCAACTTCTATCTTGTAACTTGTTACTGGAGTGTCATAAAATCTTTGTGACAATAAACTACTCGAGCCTCTTATCAATTTAAACTATCGCTCATAGCTATGCTACCCTTGAGTCCCAAATCAAACATTGATAAAACTTCAAATGGCCCTAAATTCTGTACGGTGCAACCTATACCTATCAATGTTTGCAACAATAAAATGCTTTTAACTTATTACTGGAGCGTCATAAAATCTTGAAATTTTCTGACAATAAACTACTCGAGCCTCTTGTCAATTTAAGCTATCGCTCATAGCATGCTACTCTTGAGCCCCAAATCAAACACTGCTAAAACTTCAAATGGCACTAACTTCTGTACGGTGCACCCTATCAAAGTTTGCAACAATACATTGCTTGTATCTTATTACTGGAGCGTCAAAAATTCTTGAAAATTTGTGACACAAAAATACTCGAGCCTCTTGTTAATTTAAGCTATCGCTCATAGCTAAGCTACCATTGAGTCCCAAATGAAACACTGCTAAAAGTTCAAATGGCCCAACTTCTATACGGTGCGTCCTACACCTATCAAAGTTTGCAAAATTTAAATGCTTGTAACTTTTTACTGTAGCGTAATAAAATCTTGAAATTTTGTGACAATAAAGTATTCGAGCCTCTTATCAATTTAAACTATCGATCATAGCTATGCTACCCTTGAGTCCCAAATCAAACACTGATAAAACTTCAATTGGCCCTAACTTCTATACGGTGCGTCCTACAATTATCAAAGTTTGCAACATTGAAATGCTTTGTAACTTTTTACTGTAGCGTAATAAAATCTTGAAATTTTGTGAGAATAAAGTACTCGAGCCTCTTATCAATTTATGCTATCGCACATAGCTATGCTACCCTTTAGTCCCAAATGAAAAACTGCTAAAACTTCAAATGCCTCAACTTCTATACGGTGCGTCCTACACCTATCAAAGTTTGCAACAATCAAATGCTTGTAACTTTTTACTGGAGCGTCATAAAATCTAGAAATTTTGTGACAATAAAGTACTCGTGCCTCTTGTCAATTTAAGCTATCGCTCATAGCTATGATAACCTTGAGTCCCAAATCAAACACTGCTAAAACTTCAAATGGCCCTAACTTCTGTACGGTGCGTCCTATACCTATCAAAGTTTGCAACAATCAAATGCTTGTAACTTTTTACTGGAGCGTCATAAAATCTAGAAATTTTGTGACAATAAAGTACTCCAGCCTCTTATCAATTTAGCTATCGCTCATAGCTATGCTACCCTTGTGTCCCAACTGAAACACTGCTAAAATTTCAAATGGCCCTAACTTCTGTACGGTGCATCCTATACCTATCAATGTTTGCAACAATCAAATGCTTGTAACTTATTACTGGAGCGTGATAAAATCTTGAAATTTTCTGACAATAAACTACTCGAGCCTCTTGTCAATTTAAGCTATCGCACATAGCATGCTACTCTTGAGCCCCAAATCAAACACTGCTAAAACTTCAAATGGCGCTAACTTCTGTACGGTGCGTTCTATACCTATCAAAATTTGCAACAATTAATTGCTTGTATCTTATTCCTGGAGCGTCATAAAATCTTGAAATTTTGTGACAATAAAGTACTCGAGCCTCTTGTTAATTTAAGCTATCGCTCATAGCTAAGCTACCATTGAGTCCAAAATCAAACATTGCTAAAACTTCAAATGGCCTTACTTCTATACGGTGCGTCCTACACCTATCAAAGTTTGCAAAATTCAAATGCTTGTAACTTTTTACTGTAGTCTAATAAAATCTTGAAATTTTGTGACAATAAAGTATTCGAGCCTCTTATCAATTTAAGCTATCGCTCATAGCTATGCTACCCTTGAGTCCCAAATCAAACACTGATAAAACTTTAAATGGCCCTAACTTTTATACGGTGCGTCCTACAACTATCAAAGTTTGCAACATTCAAATACTTTGCAACTTTTTACTGGAGCGTCATAAAATCTAGAAATTTTGTGACAATAAAGTACTCGTGCCTCTTGTCAATTTAAGCTATCGCTCATAGCTATGATAACCTTGAGTCCCAAATCAAACATTGATAAAACTTCAAATGGCCCTAACTTCTGTACGGTGCAACCTATACCTATCAATGTTTGCAACAATCAAATGCTTGTAACTTATTACTGGAGCGTCATAAAATCTTGAAAATTTCTGCAAATAAACTACTCGACCCTCTTGTCAATTTAAGCTATCGCTCATAGCATGCTACTCTTGAGCCCCAAATCAAACACTGCTAAAACTTCAAATGGCCCTACCTTCTGTACGGTGCGTCCTATACCTATCAAAGTTTGCACCAATCAATTGCTTGTATCTTATTCCTGGAGCGTCATAAAATCTTGCAATTTTGTGACAATAAAGAACCGAGCCTCTTGTCAATTTAAGCTATCGCTCGTAGCTAAGCTACCATTGAGTCCAAAATCAAACACTGCTAAAACTTCAAATGGCCCTAACTTCCATATGGTGCTTCCTACACCTGTCAAAGTTTGCAACATTCAAATACTTGTAACTTTTTACTGGAGCGTCATAAAACCTTGAAATTTTGTGACAATAAAGTACTCCAGCCTCTTATCAATTTAGCTATCGCTCATAGCTATGCTACCCTTGTGTCCCAACTGAAACACTGCTAAAATTTTAAATGGCCCTAACTTCTGTACGGTGCATCCTATACCTATCAATGTTTGCAACAATCAAATGCTTGTAACTTATTACTGGAGCGTGATAAAATCTTGAAATTTTCTGACAATAAACTACTCGAGCCTCATGTCAATTTAAGCTATCGCTCATAGCATGCTACTCTTGAGCCCCAAATCAAACACTGCTAAAACTTCAAATGGCGCTAACTTCTGTACGGTGCGTCCTATACCTGTCAAAGTTTGCAACAATTAATTGCTTGTATCTTATTCCTGGAGCGTCATAAAATCTTGAAATTTTGTGACAATAAAGTACTCGAGCCTCTTGTCAATTTAAGCTATCGCTCATAGCTAAGCTACCATTGAGTCCAAAATCAAACACTGCTAAAACTTCAAATTTCCCTAACTTCTATATACCTACCAAAGTTTGCAACATTCAATTGCTTGGAACTTTTTACTGGAGCGTCATAAAACTTTGAAATTTTTTGACAATGAAGTACTCGAGCCTCTTATCAATTTCAGTTATCGCTCATAGCTATGTTACCCTGGAGTACCAAATCAAACACTGATAAAACTTCAAATGGCTTTAACTTCTGTACGGTGTGTCCTATACCTATTAAGGTTTGCAACATTCAAATGCTTGTAACTTTTTATTGGAGCGTCATAAAATCTTGAAATTTTGTGACAATAAAATACTCGAGCCTCTTATCAATTTAAGCTATCGCACATAGCTATGCTAACCTTGAGTCATAAATGAAAAACTGCTAAAACTTTAAATGGACCAACTTCTATACGGTCTGTCCTACACCTATCAAAGTTTGCAACATTCAAATGCTTTGTAACTTTATACTGGAGCGTTAAAAAATCGTGAAATTTTGTGCCAATAAAGTACTGGAGCCTCTTGTAAATTTAAGCTATCGCTCATAGCTTGAGTCCCAAATCAAACACTGCTAAAACTTCAAAAGGCCCTAACTTCTATATGGTGCGTCCTATACCTACCAAAGTTAGCAACATTCAATTGCTTGTAACTTTTTACTGGAGCGTCATAAAACCTTGAAATTTTCTGACAATGAAGTACTCGAGACTCTTGCCAATTTAAGTTATCGCTCATAGCTATGCTACCCTTGAGTCCCAAATCAAACACTGATAAAACTTTAAATGGCCCTAACTTTTATACGGTGCGTCCTACACCTATCACAGTTTGCAACAATGAAACCCTTGTAACTTTTTACTGTACCGTAATAAAACCTTGAAATTTTATGATAATAAAGTATTCGTGCCTCTTGTCAATTTAAGCTGTCGCTCATAGCATGCTACTCTTGAGTCCCAAATCAAACACTGCTAAAACTTCAAATGGCCCTAACTTATGTACGGTGCATCCTACACTTATCAAAGTTTGCAACATTCAAGTGCTTGCAACTTTTTACTGGAGCGTCATAAAATCTAGAAATTTTGTGACAATAAAGTACTCGTGCCTCTTATCAATTTAAGCTATCGTTCATAGTTAAGCTAACATTGAGTCCCAAATCAAACACTGCTGAAACTTCAATTGGCCCTAACTTCTGTACGGTGCGACCTATACCTATCAAAGTTTGCAACATTCAAATGCTTGTAACTTTTTACTGGAGCGTCATAAAACCTTGAAATTTTGTGACAATAAAGTACTCGAGCCTCTTATCAATTTAAACTATCGCTCATTGCTATGGTATCCGTGAGTTCCAAATCAAACACTGCTAAAACTTCAATTGGCCCTAACTTCTGTACGGTGCGTCCTATACCTATCAAAGTTTCCAACATTCAAATGCTTGTAACTTTTTACTGGAGCGTAATAAAACATTGAAATTTGGTGACAATAAAGTATAAGACTTCAAATGGCCCTAACTTCTATACGGTGCATCCTACACCTGTCAAAGTTTGCAACAATCAAATACTTGTAACTTCTTACTGGAGCGTCATAAAACCTTGAAATTTTGTGACAATAAAGTACTCGAGCCTCTTGTCAATTTAAGCTACCGCTCGTAGCTAAGCTACCATTGAGTCCAAAATCAAACACTGCTAAAACTTCAAATGGCCCTAACTTCTATATGGTGCATCCTACACGTGTCAAAGTTTGCAACATTCAAATACTTGTAACTTTTTACTGGAGCGTCATAAAACCTTGAAATTTTGTGACAATAAAGTACTCCAGCCTCTTATCAATTTAGCTATCGCTCATAGCTATGCTACCCTTTTGTCCCAACTGAAGCACTGCTAAAATTTCAAATGGCCCTAACTTCTGTACGGTGCATCCTATACCTATCAATGTTTGCAACAATCAAATGCTTGTAACTTATTACTGGAGCGTGATAAAATCTTGAAATTTTCTGACAATAAACTACTCGAGCCTCTTGTCAATTTAAGCTATCGCACATAGCATGCTACTCTTGAGCCCCAAATCAAACACTGCTAAAACTTCAAATGGCGCTAACTTCTGTACGGTGCGTTCTATACCTATCAAAATTTGCAACAATTAATTGCTTGTATCTTATTCCTGGAGCGTCATAAAATCTTGAAATTTTGTGACAATAAAGTACTCGAGCCTCTTGTTAATTTAAGCTATCGCTCATAGCTAAGCTACCATTGAGTCCAAAATCAAACATTGCTAAAACTTCAAATGGCCTTACTTCTATACGGTGCGTCCTACACCTATCAAAGTTTGCAAAATTCAAATGCTTGTAACTTTTTACTGTAGTCTAATAAAATCTTGAAATTTTGTGACAATAAAGTATTCGAGCCTCTTATCAATTTAAGCTATCGCTCATAGCTATGCTACCCTTGAGTCCCAAATCAAACACTGATAAAACTTTAAATGGCCCTAACTTTTATACGGTGCGTCCTACAACTATCAAAGTTTGCAACATTCAAATACTTTGCAACTTTTTACTGGAGCGTCATAAAATCTAGAAATTTTGTGACAATAAAGTACTCGTGCCTCTTGTCAATTTAAGCTATCGCTCATAGCTATGATAACCTTGAGTCCCAAATCAAACATTGATAAAACTTCAAATGGCCCTAACTTCTGTACGGTGCAACCTATACCTATCAATGTTTGCAACAATCAAATGCTTGTAACTTATTACTGGAGCGTCATAAAATCTTGAAAATTTCTGCAAATAAACTACTCGACCCTCTTGTCAATTTAAGCTATCGCTCATAGCATGCTACTCTTGAGCCCCAAATCAAACACTGCTAAAACTTCAAATGGCCCTACCTTCTGTACGGTGCGTCCTATACCTATCAAAGTTTGCACCAATCAATTGCTTGTATCTTATTCCTGGAGCGTCATAAAATCTTGCAATTTTGTGACAATAAAGAACCGAGCCTCTTGTCAATTTAAGCTATCGCTCGTAGCTAAGCTACCATTGAGTCCAAAATCAAACACTGCTAAAACTTCAAATGGCCCTAACTTCCATATGGTGCTTCCTACACCTGTCAAAGTTTGCAACATTCAAATACTTGTAACTTTTTACTGGAGCGTCATAAAACCTTGAAATTTTGTGACAATAAAGTACTCCAGCCTCTTATCAATTTAGCTATCGCTCATAGCTATGCTACCCTTGTGTCCCAACTGAAACACTGCTAAAATTTTAAATGGCCCTAACTTCTGTACGGTGCATCCTATACCTATCAATGTTTGCAACAATCAAATGCTTGTAACTTATTACTGGAGCGTGATAAAATCTTGAAATTTTCTGACAATAAACTACTCGAGCCTCATGTCAATTTAACCTATCGCTCATAGCATGCTACTCTTGAGCCCCAAATCAAACACTGCTAAAACTTCAAATGGCGCTAACTTCTGTACGGTGCGTCCTATACCTGTCAAAGTTTGCAACAATTAATTGCTTGTATCTTATTCCTGGAGCGTCATAAAATCTTGAAATTTTGTGACAATAAAGTACTCGAGCCTCTTGTCAATTTAAGCTATCGCTCATAGCTAAGCTAACATTGAGTCTAAAATCAAACACTGCTAAAACTTCAAATTTCCCTAACTTCTATATACCTACCAAAGTTTGCAACATTCAATTGCTTGGAACTTTTTACTGGAGCGTCATAAAACTTTGAAATTTTTTGACAATGAAGTACTCGAGCCTCTTATCAATTTCAGTTATCGCTCATAGCTATGTTACCCTGGAGTACCAAATCAAACACTGATAAAACTTCAAATGGCTTTAACTTCTGTACGGTGTGTCCTATACCTATTAAGGTTTGCAACATTCAAATGCTTGTAACTTTTTATTGGAGCGTCATAAAATCTTGAAATTTTGTGACAATAAAATACTCGAGCCTCTTATCAATTTAAGCTATCGCACATAGCTATGCTAACCTTGAGTCATAAATGAAAAACTGCTAAAACTTTAAATGGACCAACTTCTATACGGTCTGTCCTACACCTATCAAAGTTTGCAACATTCAAATGCTTTGTAACTTTATACTGGAGCGTTAAAAAATCGTGAAATTTTGTGCCAATAAAGTACTGGAGCCTCTTGTAAATTTAAGCTATCGCTCATAGCTTGAGTCCCAAATCAAACACTGCTAAAACTTCAAAAGGCCCTAACTTCTATATGGTGCGTCCTATACCTACCAAAGTTAGCAACATTCAATTGCTTGTAACTTTTTACTGGAGCGTCATAAAACCTTGAAATTTTCTGACAATGAAGTACTCGAGACTCTTGCCAATTTAAGTTATCGCTCATAGCTATGCTACCCTTGAGTCCCAAATCAAACACTGATAAAACTTTAAATGGCCCTAACTTTTATACGGTGCGTCCTACACCTATCACAGTTTGCAACAATGAAACCCTTGTAACTTTTTACTGTACCGTAATAAAACCTTGAAATTTTATGATAATAAAGTATTTGTGCCTCTTGTCAATTTAAGCTGTCGCTCATAGCATGCTACTCTTGAGTCCCAAATCAAACACTGCTAAAACTTCAAATGGCCCTAACTTATGTACGGTGCATCCTACACTTATCAAAGTTTGCAACATTCAAATGCTTGCAACTTTTTACTGGAGCGTCATAAAATCTAGAAATTTTGTGACAATAAAGTACTCGTGCCTCTTATCAATTTAAGCTATCGTTCATAGTTAAGCTAACATTGAGTCCCAAATCAAACACTGCTGAAACTTCAATTGGCCCTAACTTCTGTACGGTGCGACCTATACCTATCAAAGTTTGCAACATTCAAATGCTTGTAACTTTTTACTGGAGCGTCATAAAACCTTGAAATTTTGTGACAATAAAGTACTCGAGCCTCTTATCAATTTAAACTATCGCTCATTGCTATGGTATCCGTGAGTTCCAAATCAAACACTGCTAAAACTTCAATTGGCCCTAACTTCTGTACGGTGCGTCCTATACCTATCAAAGTTTCCAACATTCAAATGCTTGTAACTTTTTACTGGAGCGTAATAAAACATTGAAATTTGGTGACAATAAAGTATAAGACTTCAAATGGCCCTAACTTCTATACGGTGCATCCTACACCTGTCAAAGTTTGCAACAATCAAATACTTGTAACTTCTTACTGGAGCGTCATAAAACCTTCAAATTTTGTGACAATAAAGTACTCGAGCCTCTTGTCAATTTAAGCTACCGTTCGTAGCTAAGCTACCATTGAGTCCAAAATCAAACACTGCTAAAACTTCAAATGGCCCTAACTTCTATATGGTGCATCCTACACGTGTCAAAGTTTGCAACATTCAAATACTTGTAACTTTTTACTGGAGCGTCATAAAACCTTGAAATTTTGTGACAATAAAGTACTCCAGCCTCTTATCAATTTAGCTATCGCTCATAGCTATGCTACCCTTTTGTCCCAACTGAAGCACTGCTAAAATTTCAAATGGCCCTAACTTCTGTACGGTGCATCCTATACCTATCAATGTTTGCAACAATCAAATGCTTGTAACTTATTACTGGAGCGTGATAAAATCTTGAAATTTTCTGACAATAAACTACTCGAGCCTCTTGTAAATTTAAGCTATCGCTCATAGCATGCTACTCTTGAGCCCCAAATCCAACACTGCTAAAACTTCAAATGGCGCTAACTTCTGTACGGTTTGTCCTATGCATATCAAAGTTTGCAACAATTAATTGCTTGTATCTTATTCCTGGAGCGTCATAAAATCTTGAAATTTTGTGACAATAAAGTACTCGAGCCTCTTGTCAATTTAAGCTATCGCTCATAGCTAAGCTACCATTGAGTCCAAAATCAAACACTGCTAAAACTTCAAATGGCCCTAACTTCTATATGGTGCATCCTATACCTACCAAAGTTTGCAACATTCAATTGCTTGTAACTTTTTACTGGAGCGTCATAAAACCTTGAAATTTTCTGACAATGAAGTACTCGAGCCTCTTATCAATTTCAGTTATCGCTCATAGCTATGTTACCCTTGAGTACCAAATCAAACACTGATAAAACTTCAAATGGCTTTAACTTCTCTTTGTAACTTTTTATTGGAGCGTCATAAAATCTTGAAATTTTGTGACAATAAAATACTCGACCCTCTTATCAATTTAAGCTATCGCACATAGCTATGCTAACCTTGAGTCACAAATGAAAAACTGCTAAAACTTTAAATGGCCCAACTTCTATACGGTCTGTCCTACACCTGTCAAAGTTTGCAACATTCAAATGATTTGTAACTTTATACTGGAGCGTTAAAAAATCGTGAAATTTTGTGCCAATAAAGTACTGGAGCCTCTTGTAAATTTAAGCTATCGCTCATAGCTTGAGTCCCAAATCAAACACGGCTAAAACTTCAAAAGGCCCTAACTTCTATATGGTGCGTCCTATACCTACCAAAGTTAGCAACATTCAATTGCTTGTAACTTTTTACTGGAGCGTCATAAAACCTTGAAATTTTCTGACAATGAAGTACCCGAGCCTCTTGCCAATTTAAGTTATCGCTCATAGCTATGCTACCCTTGAGTCCCAAATCAAACACTGATAAAACTTTAAATGGCCCTAACTTTTATACGGTGCGTCCTACACCTATCACAGTTTGCAACAATGAAACCCTTGTAACTTTTTACTGGAGCGTAATAAAACATTGAAATTTGGTGACAATAAAGTATAAAACTTCAAATGGCCCTAACTTCAATACGGTGCATCCTACACCTATCGAAGTTTGCAACAATCAAATGCTTGTAACTTTTTACTGTACCGTAATAAAACCTTGAAATTTTATGACAATAAAGTATTCGTGCCTCTTGTCAATTTAAGCTGTCGCTCATAGCATGCTACTCTTGAGACCCAAATCAAACACTGCTAAAACTTCAAATGGCCCTAACTTATGTACGGTGCATCCTACACTTATCAAAGTTTGCAACATTCAAATGCTTGCAACTTTTTACTGGAGCGTCATAAAATCTAGAAATTTTGTGACAAAGTACTCGTGCTTCTTATCAATTTAAGCTATCGTTCATAGTTAAGCTACCATTGACTCCCAAATCAAACACTGCTGAAACTTCAATTCGCCCTAACTTCTGTACGGTGCGTCCTATACCTATCAAAGTTTGCACCATTCAAATGCTTGTAACTTTTTACTGGAGCGTCATAAAACCTTGAAATTTTGTGACAATAAAGTACTCGAGCCTCTTATCAATTTAGCTATCGCTCATAGCTATGCTACCCTTGTGTCCCAACTGAAACACTGCTAAAATTTCTAATGGCCCTAACTTCTGTACGGTGCATCCTATACCTATCAATATTTGCAACAATCAAATGCTTGCAACTTATTACTGGAGCGTGATAAAATCTTGAAATTTTCTGACAATAAACTACTCGAGCCTCTTGTCAATTTAAGCTATCGCTCATAGCATGCTACTCTTGAGCCCCAAATCAAACACTGCTAAAACTTCAAATGGCGCTAACTTCTGTACGGTGCGTCCTATACCTATCAAAGTTTGCAACAATTAATTGCTTGTATCTTATTCCTGGAGCGTCATAAAATCTTGAAATTTTGTGACAATAAAGTACTCGAGCCTCTTGTCAATTTAAGCTATCGCTCATAGCTAAGCTACCATTGAGTCCAAAATCAAACACTGCTAAAACTTCAAATGGCCCTAACTTCTATATGGTGCATCCTATACCTACCAAAGTTTGCAACATTCAATTGCTTGTAACTTTTTACTGGAGCGTCATAAAACCTTGAAATTTTCTGACAATGAAGTACTCGAGCCTCTTATCAATTTCAGTTATCGCTCATAGCTATGTTACCCTTGAGTACCAAATCAAACACTGATAAAACTTCAAATGGCTTTAACTTCTGTACGGTGTGTCCTATACCTAATAAGGTTTGCAACATTCAAATGCTTGTAACTTTTTATTGGAGCGTCATAAAATCTTGAAATTTTGTGACAATAAAATACTCGAGTCTCTTATCAATTTAAGCTATCGCACATAGCTATGCTAACCTTGAGACACAAATGAAAAACTGCTAAAACTTTAAATGGCCCAACTTCTATACGGTCTGTCCTATACCTATCAAAGTTTGCAACATTCAAATGCTTTGTAACTTTATACTGGAGCGTTAAAAAATCGTGAAATTTTGTGCCAATAAAGTACTGGAGCCTCTTGTAAATTTAAGCTATCGCTCATAGCTTGAGTCCCAAATCAAACACTGCTAAAACTTCAAAAGGCCCTAACTTCTATATGGTGCGTCCTATACCTACCAAAGTTAGCAACATTCAATTGCTTGTAACTTTTTAATGGAGCGTCATAAAACCTTCAAATTTTCTGACAATGAAGTACTCGAGCCTCTTATCAATTTAAGTTAGCGCTCATAGCTATGCTACCCTTGAGTCCCAAATCAAACACTGATAAAACTTTAAATGGCTCTAACTTTTATACGGTGCGTCCTACACCTATCACAGTTTGCAACAATGAAACCCTTGTAACTTTTTACTCGAGCGTAAGAAAACATTGAAATTTGGTGACAATAAAGTATAAAACTTCAAATGGCCCTAACTTCAATACGGTGCATCCTACACCTATCGAAGTTTGCAACAATCAAATGCTTGTAACTTTTTACTGTACCGTAATAAAACCTTGAAATTTTATGACAATAAAGTATTCGTGCCTCTTGTCAATTTAAGCTGTCGCTCATAGCATGCTACTCTTGAGTCCCAAATCAAACACTGCTAAAACTTCAAATGGCCCTAACTTATGTACGGTGCATCCTACACTTATCAAAGTTTGCAACATTCAAATGCTTGCAACTTTTTACTGGAGCGTCATAAAATCTAGAAATTTTGTGACAATAAAGTACTCGTGCCTCTTATCAATTTAAGCTATCGTTCATAGTTAAGCTACCATTGAGTCCCAAATCAAACACTGCTAAAACTTCAAATGGCCCTAACTTATGTACGGTGCATCCTACACTTATCAAAGTTTGCAACATTCAAATGCTTGCAACTTTTTACTGGAGCGTCATAAAATCTAGAAATTTTGTGACAATAAAGTACTCGAGCCTCTTATCAATATAACATATCGCAAATAGCTATGCTACCATTGAGTCCCAAATCAAACGCTAAAACTTCAAATGGCCCTAACTTTTGTACGGTGCATCCTACACTTATCAAAGTTTGCAACATTCAAATGCTTGTAACTTTTTACTGGAGCGTCATAAAATCTAGAAGTTTTGTGACAATAAACTTGAGCCTCTAGTCAATTTAAGCTATCGCTCATAGCTACGCTACACTTGAGTCCCAAATCAAACACTGCAAAAACTTCAAATGGCCCTTACTTCTGTACGGTGCGTCCTATACCTATCAAAGTTTGCAACATTCAAATGCTTGCAACTTTTTACTGGAGCGTAATAACATCTTGAAATTTTGTGACAATAAAGTACTCGAGCCTCTTATCAATTTAAGCTATCGCTCATAGCTATGCTACCATTGTGTCCCAAATGAAACACTGCTAAAATTTCAAATGGCCCTAACTTCTGTACTGTGCATCCTACACTTATCAAAGTTTGCAACAATCAGTTGCTTGTAACTTATTCCTGGAGCGTCATAAAACCTTGAAATTTTGTGACAATAAAGTACTGGAGCCTCTTATCAATTTAAGCTATCGCTCATAGCTATGCTATCCGTGAGTCCCAAATCAAACACTGATAAAACTTTAAATGCCCCTAACTTTTATACGGTGCGTCCTACACCTATAACAGTTTGCAACAATGAACCGCTTGTAACTTTTTACTGGAGCGTAATAAAACATTGAAATTTGGTGACAATAAAGTATAAAACTTCAAATGGCCCTAACTTCTATACGGTCAGTCCTACACCTATCAAAGTTTGCAACATTCAAATGCTTGTAACTTTTTACTGGAGCGTCATAAAACCTTGAAATTTTGTGACAATAAAGTACTGGAGCCTCTTATCAATTTAAGCTATCGCTCATAGCTATGCTATCCGTGAGTCCCAAATCAAACACTGATAAATCTTTAAATGGCCCTAACTTTTATACGGTGCGTCCTACACCTATAACAGTTTGCAACAATGAACCGCTTGTAACTTTTTACTGGAGCGTAATAAAACATTGAAATTTGGTGACAATAAAGTATAAAACTTCAAATGGCCCTAACTTTTGTACGGTGCATCCTACACTTATCAAAGTTTGCAACATTCAAATGCTTGTAACTTTTTACTGGAGCGTCATAAAACCTTGAAATTTTGTGACAATAAAGTACTCGAGCCTCTTATCATTTTAAGCTATCGCTCATAGCTATGCTACCCTTGAGTCACAAATGAAAAACTGCTAAAACTTTAAATGGCCCAACTTCTATACGGTGCGTCCCACACCTATCAAAGTTTGCAAAATTCAAATGCTTGTAACTTTTTACTGGAGCGTCATAAAACCTTGAAATTTTGTGACAATAAAGTACTCGAGCCTCTTATCAATATAACATATCGCAAATAGCTAAGCTTTGAGTCCCAAATCAAACGCTAAAACTTCAAATGGCCCTAACTTTTGTACGGTGCATCCTACACTTATCAAAGTTTGCAACATTCAAATGCTTGGAACTTTTTACTGGAGCGTCATCAAATCTTGAAATTTTGTGGTAATAAAGTACTTGAGCCTCTTGTCAATTTAAGCTATCGCTCATAGCTATGCTACACTTGAGCCCCAAATCAAACACTGCTAAAACTTCAAATGGCCCTTACTTCTGTACGGTGCGTCCTATACCTATCAAAGTTTGCAACATTCAAATGCTTGCAACTTTTTACTGGAGCGTCATAAAATCTAGAAATTTTGTGACAATAAAGTACTCGAGCCTCTTATCAATATAACATATCGCAAATAGCTATGCTACCATTGAGTCCCAAATCAAACGCTAAAACTTCAAATGGCCCTAACTTTTGTACGGTGCATCCTACACTTATCAAAGTTTGCAACATTCAAATGCTTGTAACTTTTTACTGGAGCGTCATAAAATCTAGAAGTTTTGTGACAATAAACTTGAGCCTCTAGTCAATTTAAGCTATCGCTCATAGCTACGCTACACTTGAGTCCCAAATCAAACACTGCAAAAACTTCAAATGGCCCTTACTTCTGTACGGTGCGTCCTATACCTATCAAAGTTTGCAACATTCAAATGCTTGCAACTTTTTACTGGAGCGTAATAACATCTTGAAATTTTGTGACAATAAAGTACTCGAGCCTCTTATCAATTTAAGCTATCGCTCATAGCTATGCTACCATTGTGTCCCAAATGAAACACTGCTAAAATTTCAAATGGCCCTAACTTCTGTACTGTGCATCCTACACTTATCAAAGTTTGCAACAATCAGTTGCTTGTATCTTATTCCTGGAGCGTCATAAAACCTTGAAATTTTGTGACAATAAAGTACTCTAGCCTCTTATCAATTTAAGCTATCGCTCATAGCTATGCTATCCGTGAGTCCCAAATCAAACACTGATAAAACTTTAAATGCCCCTAACTTTTATACGGTGCGTCCTACACCTATAACAGTTTGCAACAATGAACCGCTTGTAACTTTTTACTGGAGCGTAATAAAACATTGAAATTTGGTGACAATAAAGTATAAAACTTCAAATGGCCCTAACTTCTATACGGTCAGTCCTACACCTATCAAAGTTTGCAACATTCAAATGCTTGTAACTTTTTACTGGAGCGTCATAAAACCTTGAAATTTTGTGACAATAAAGTACTGGAGCCTCTTATCAATTTAAGCTATCGCTCATAGCTATGCTATCCGTGAGTCCCAAATCAAACACTGATAAATCTTTAAATGGCCCTAACTTTTATACGGTGCGTCCTACACCTATAACAGTTTGCAACAATGAACCGCTTGTAACTTTTTACTGGAGCGTAATAAAACATTGAAATTTGGTGACAATAAAGTATAAAACTTCAAATGGCCCTAACTTTTGTACGGTGCATCCTACACTTATCAAAGTTTGCAACATTCAAATGCTTGTAACTTTTTACTGGAGCGTCATAAAACCTTGAAATTTTGTGACAATAAAGTACTCGAGCCTCTTATCATTTTAAGCTATCGCTCATAGCTATGCTACCCTTGAGTCACAAATGAAAAAGTGCTAAAACTTTAAATGGCCCAACTTCTATACGGTGCGTCCCACACCTATCAAAGTTTGCAAAATTCAAATGCTTGTAACTTTTTACTGGAGCGTCATAAAACCTTGAAATTTTGTGACAATAAAGTACTCGAGCCTCTTATCAATATAACATATCGCAAATAGCTAAGCTTTGAGTCCCAAATCAAACGCTAAAACTTCAAATGGCCCTAACTTTTGTACGGTGCATCCTACACTTATCAAAGTTTGCAACATTCAAATGCTTGGAACTTTTTACTGGAGCGTCATCAAATCTTGAAATTTTGTGGTAATAAAGTACTTGAGCCTCTTGTCAATTTAAGCTATCGCTCATAGCTATGCTACACTTGAGTCCCAAATCAAACACTGCTAAAACTTCAAATGGCCCTTACTTCTGTACGGTGCGTCCTATACCTATCAAAGTTTGCAACATTCAAATGATTGCAACTTTTTACTGGAGCGTAATAAAATCTTGAAATTTTGTGACAATAAAGTACTCGAGCCTCTTATCAATTTAAGCTATCGCTCATAGCTATGCTACCCTTGTGTCCCAAATGAAACACTGCTAAAATTTCAAATGGCCCTAACTTCTGTACTGTGCATCCTACACTTATCAAAGTTTGCAACAATCAGTTGCTTGTATCTTATTCCTGGAGCGTCATAAAACCTTGAAATTTTGTGACAATAAAGTACTCGAGCCTCTTATCAATTTAAGCTATCGCTCATAACTAAGCTACCATTGAGTCCAAAATCAAACACTGCTAAAACTTCAAATGGCCCTAACTTCTATATGGTGCATCCTATGCCTACCAAAGTTTGCAACATTCAATTGCTTGTAACTTTTTACTGGAGCGTCATAAAACCTTGAAATTTTCTGACAATGAAGTACTCGAGCCTCTTATCAATTTCAGTTATCGCTTATAGCTATGTTACCCTTGAGTACCAAATCAAACACTGATAAAACTTCAAATGGCTCTAACTTCTGTACGGTGTGTCCTATACCTATTAAGGTTTGCAACATTCAAATGCTTGTAACTTTTTATTGGAGCGTCATAAAATCTTGAAATTTTGTGACAATAAAATACTCGAGCCTCTTATCAATTTAAGCTATCGCACATAGCTATCCTACCCTTGAGTCACAAATGAAAAACTGCTAAAACTTTAAATGGCCCAACTTCTATACGGTGCGTCCCACACCTATCAAAGTTTGCAAAATTCAAATGCTTGTAACTTTTTACTGGAGCGTCATAAAACCTTGAAATTTTGTGACAATAAAGTACTCGAGCCTCTTATCACTTTAAGCTATCGCTCATAGCTATGCTATCCTTGAGTCACAAATGAAAAACTGCTAAAACTTTAAATGGCCCAACTTCTATACGGTGCGTCCCACACCTATCAAAGGTTGCAACATTCAAATGCTTGTAACCTTTTACTGGAGCGTCATAAAACCTTGAAATTTTGTGACAATAAAGTATTCGAGCCTCTTATCAATTTAAGCTATCGCTCATAGCTATGCTACACTTGAGCCGCAAATCAAACACCGATAAAACTTTAAATGGCCCTAACTTTTATACGGTGCGTCCTACACCTATAACAGTTTGCAACAATGAACCGCTTGTAACTTTTTACTGGAGCGTAATAAAACATTGAAATTTGGTGACAATAAAGTATAAAACTTCAAATGGCCCTAACTTCTATACGGTGCATCTTACACCTGTCAAAGTTTGCAACATTCAAATGCTTGTAACTTGTTACTGGAGCGTCATAAAACCTTGAAATTTTGTGACAATAAAGTACTCGAGCCTCTTATGAATATAACATATCGCAAATAGCTAAGCTACCATTGAGTCCCAAATCAAACGCTAAAACTTCAAATGGCCCTAAGTTTTGTAAGGTGCATCCTACACTTATCAAAGTTAGCAACATTCAAATGCTTGTAACTTTTTACTGGAGCGTCATAAAACCTTGAAATTTTGTGACAATAAAGTACTCGAGCCTCTTATCAATTTAAGCTATCGCTCATACCTATGCTACCCTTGAGTCACAAATGAAAAACTGCTAAAACTTTAAATGGCCCAACTTCTATACGGTGCGTCCCACACCTATCAAAGTTTGCAAAATCCAAATGCTTGTAACTTTTTACTGGCGCGTAATAAAATCTTGAAATTTTGTGACAATAAAGTACTTGAGCCTCTTGTCAATTTAAGCTATCGCTCATAGCTATGCTACACTTGAGCCGCAAATCAAACACTGCTAAAATTTCAAATGGCCCTAACTTCTGTACGGTGCATCCTATACCTATCAATGTTTGCAACAATCAAATGCTTGTAACTTATTACTGGAGCGTGATAAAATCTTGAAATTTTCTGACAATAAACTACTCGAGCCTCTTGTCAATTTAAGCTATCGCTCATAGCATGCTATTCTTGAGCCCCAAATCAAACACTGCTAAAACTTAAAATGGCCCTAACTTCTGTACGGTGCGTCCTATACCTATCAAAGTTTGCAACAATCAATTGCTTGTATCTTATTCCTGGAGCGTCATAAAATCTTGAAATTTTGTGACAATAAAGTACTCGAGCCTCTTGTCAATTTAAGCTATCGCTCATAGCTAAGCTACCATTGAGTCCAAAATCAAACACTGCTAAAACTTCAAATGGCCCTAACTTCAATATGGTGCATCCTATACCTACCAAAGTTTGCAACATTCAATTGCTTGTAACTTTTTACTAGAGCATCATAAAACCTTGAAATTTTCTGACAATGAAGTACTCGAGCCTCTTATCAATTTCAGTTATCGCTCATAGCTATGTTACCCTTGAGTACCAAATCAAACACTGAAAGAACTTCAAATGGCTCTAACTTCTGTACGGTGTGTCCTATACCTATTAAGGTTTGCAACATTCAAATGCTTGTAACTTTTTATTGGAGCGTCATAAAATCTTGAAATTTTGTAACAATAAAATACTCGAGCCTCTTATCAATTTAAGCTATCGCACATAGCTATGCTGCCCTTGAGTCACAAATGAAAAACTGCTAAAACTTTAAATGGCCCAACTCCTATACGGTGCGTCCCACACCTATCAAAGTTTGCAAAATTCAAATGCTTGTAACTTTTTACTGGAGCGTAATAAAATCTTGAAATTTTGTGACAATAAAGTATTCGAGCCTCTTATCAATTTAAACTATCGCTCATAGCTATGCTACCTTTGAGTCCCAAATCAAACACTGATAAAACTTCAAATGGCCCTAACTTCTATACGATCTGTCCTACACCTATCAAAGTTTGCAACATTCAAATGCTTTGTAACTTTATACTGGAGCGTTAAAAAATCGTGAAATTTTGTGCCAATAAAGTACTGGAGCCTCTTGTAAATTTAAGCTATCGCTCATAGCTTGAGTCCCAAATCAAACACTGCTAAAACTTCAAAAGGCCCTAACTTATATATGGTGCGTCCTATACCTACCAAAGTTAGCAACATTCAATTGCTTGTAACTTTTTACTGGAGCGTAATAAAACATTGAAATTTGGTGACAATAAAGTATAAAACTTCAAATGGCCCTAACTTCAATACGGTGCATCCTACACCTATCGAAGTTTGCAACAATCAAATGCTTGTAACTTTTTACTATACCGTAATAAAACCTTGAAATTTTGTGACAAAGTATTCGTGCCTCTTGTCAATTTAAGCTATTGCTCATAGCATGCTACCCTTGAGTCCCAAATCAAACACTGCTAAAACTGCAAATGGCCCTAATTTTTGTACGGTGCATCCTACACTTATCAAAGTTTGCAACATTCAAATGCTTGCAACTTTTTACTGGAGCGTCATAAAATCTAGAAATTTTCTGACAATAAAGTACTCGTGCCTCTTATCAATTTAAGCTATCGTTCATAGTTAACCTACCATTGAGTCCCGAATCAAACACTGCTAAAAGTTCAAATAACCCTATATTATGTACGGTGCATGATACACTTATCAAAGTTTGCAACATTCAAATGCTTGTAACTTTTTAGTGGAGCGTCATAAAATCTAGAAATTTTGTGACAATAAAGTACTCGTGCCTCTTATCAATTTAAGCTATCGTTCATAGATATGCTACCCTTGAGTCCCAAATCGAACACTGCTAAAACTTCAAATGGCCCTAACTTCTGTACGGTGCGTCCTATACCTATCAAAGTTTGCAACATTCAAATGCTTGTAACTTTTTACTGGAGCATCATAAAACCTTGAAATTTTGTGAGAATAAAGTACTCGAGCTTCTTATCAATTTAAGCTATCGCTCATAGCTATGCTATCCGTGAGTCCCAAATCAAACACTGATAAAACTTCAAATGGCCCTAACTTTTATACGGTGCGTCGTACAAGTATCAAAGATCGCAACAATCAAACGATTGTAACTTTTTACTGGAGCGTAATAAAACCTTGAAATTTGGTGACAATAAAGTACTCGTGCCTCTTGTCAATTTAAGCTATCGCTCATAGCATGCTATTCTTGAGCCCCAAATCAAACACTGCTAAAACTTCAAATGGCCCTAACTTATGTACGGTGCGTCCTATACCTATCAAAGTTTGCAACAATCAATTGCTTGTATCTTATTCCTGGAGTGTCATAAAATCTTGAAATTTTGTGACAATAAAGTACTCGAGCCTCTTGTCAATTTAAGCTATCGCTCATAGCTAAGCTACCATTGAGTCCAAAATCAAACACTGCTAAAACTTCAAATGGCCCTAACTTCAATATGGTGCATCCTATACCTACCAAAGTTTGCAACATTCAATTGCTTGTAACTTTTTACTGGAGCATCATTAAACCTTGACATTTTCTGACAATGAAGTACTCGAGCCTCTTATCAATTTCAGTTATCGCTCATAGCTATGTTACCCTTGAGTACCAAATCAAACACTGATAAAACTTCAAATGGCTCTAACTTCGGTACGGTGTGTCCTATATCTATTAAGGTTTGCAACATTCAAATGCTTGTAACTTTTTATTGGCGCGTCATAAAATTTTGAAATTTTGTAACAATAAAATACTCGAGCCTCTTATCAATTTAAGCTATCGCACATAGCTATGCTACCCTTGAGTCACAAATGAAAAACTGCTAAAACTTTAAATGGCCCAACTTCTATACGGTGCGTCCCACACCTATCAAAGTTTGCAAAATTCAAATGCTTGTAACTTTTTACTGGAGCGTAATAAAATCTTGAAATTTTGTGACAATCAAGTATTCGAGCCTCTTATCAATTTAAGCTATCGCTCATAGCTATGCTACCTTTGAGTCCCTAATCAAACACTGATAAAACTTCAAATGGCCCTAACTTCTATACGGTCTGTCCTACACCTATCAAAGTTTGCAACATTCAAATGCTTTGTAACTTTATACTGGAGCGTTAAAAAATCGTGAAATTTTGTGCCAATAAAGTACTGGAGCCTCTTGTAAATTTAAGCTATCGCTCATAGCTTGAGTCCCTAATCAAACACTGCTAAAACTTCAAAAGGCCCTAACTTCTATATGGTGCGTCCTATACATACCAAAGTTAGCAACATTCAATTGCTTGTAACTTTTTACTGGAGCGTCATAAAACCTTGAAATTTTGTGACAGTAGAGTATAAAACTTCAAATGGCCCTAACTTAAATACGGTGCATCCTACACCTATCGAAGTTTGCAACAATCAAATGCTTGTAACTGTTTACTGTACCGTAATAAAACCTTGAAATTTTGTGACAATAAAGTATTCGTGCCTCTTGTCAATTTAAGCTATCGCTCATAGCATGCTACCCTTGAGTCCCAAATCAAACACTGCTAAAACTTCAAATGGCCCTAACTTCTGTACGGTGCGTCCTATACCTATCAAAGTTTGCAACATTCAAATGCTTGTAACTTTTTAATGGAGCATCATAGAACCTTAAAATTTTGTGACAATAAAGTACTCGAGCCTCTTATCAATTTAAGCTATCGCTCATAGCTACGCTATCCGTGAGTCGCAAATCAAACACTGATAAAACTTCAAATGGCCCTAACTTTTATACCGTGCGTCCTACAACTATCAAAGTTTGCAACAATCAAACGCTTGTAACTTTTTACTGGAGCGTAATAAAACCTTGAAATTTGGTGACAATAAAGTACTCGTGCCTCTTGTCAATTTAAGGTATCGCTCATAGCATGCTACCCTTGAGTCCCAAATCAAACACTGCTAAGACTTCAAATGGCCCTAACTTCTGTACGGTGCGTCCTATACCTATCCAAGTTTGCAACATTCAAATGCTGGTAACTTTTTACTGAAGTGTCAACAAACTTTGCAATTTTGTGACTATAAAGTACTCGAGCCTCTTGTCCATTTAAGCTATCGCATATAGCCTTGAGTCCCAAATCAACCACTGATAAAAATGGAAATGGCCCTAACTTCTATACGGTCAGTCCTACACCTATTAAAGTTTGCAACATTCAAATGCTTTGTAACTTTATACTGGAGCGTTAAAAAATCGTGAATTTTTGTGCCAATAAAGTACTGGAACCTCTTGTCAATTTAAGCTATCGCTCATAGCTTGAGTCCCAAATCAAACACTGCTAAAACTTCAAAAGGCCCTAAATTTTAAACGGTGTGTCCTACACCTATCACAGTTTGCAACAATTAAACCCTTGTAACTTTTTACTGGAGCGTAATAAAACATTGAAATTTGGTGACAATAAAGTATAAAACTTCAAATGGCGCTAACTTCAATACGGTGCATCCTACACCTATCGAAGTTTGCAACAATCAAATGCTTGTAACTTTTTACTATACCGTAATAAAACCTTGAAATTTTGTGACAAAGTATTCGTGCCTCTTGTCAATTTAAGCTATTGCTCATAGCATGCTACTCTTGAGTCCCAAATCAAACACTGCTAAAACTGCAAATGGCCCTAACTTTTGTACGGTGCATCCTACACTTATCAAAGTTTGCAACATTCAAATGCTTGCAACTTTTTACTGGAGCGTCATAAAATCTAGAAATTTTCTGACAATAAAGTACTCGTGCCTCTTATCAATTTAAGCTATCGTTCATAGTTAAGCTACCATTGAGTCCCAAATCAAACACTGCTAAAAGTTCAAATAGCCCTATATTTTGTACGGTGCATGATACACTTATCAAAGTTTGCAACATTCAAATGCTTGTAACTTTTTAGTGGAGCGTCATAAAATCTAGAAATTTTGTGACAATAAAGTACTCGTGCCTCTTATCAATTTAAGCTATCGTTCATAGATATGCTACCCTTGAGTCCCAAATCGAACACTGCTAAAACTTCAAATGGCCCTAACTTCTGTACGGTGCGTCCTATACCTATCAAAGTTTGCAACATTCAAATGCTTGTAACTTTTTACTGGAGCATCATAAAACCTTGAAATTTTGTGAGAATAAAGTACTCGAGCTTCTTATCAATTTAAGCTATCGCTCATAGCTATGCTATCCGTGAGTCCCAAATCAAACACTGATAAAACTTCAAATGGCCCTAACTTTTATACGGTGCGTCGTACAACTATCAAAGATCGCAACAATCAAACGATTGTAACTTTTTACTGGAGCGTAATAAAACCTTGAAATTTGGTGACAATAAAGTACTCGTGCCTCTTGTCAATTTAAGCTATCGCTCATAGCATGCTATTCTTGAGCCCCAAATCAAACACTGCTAAAACTTCAAATGGCCCTAACTTATGTACGGTGCGTCCTATACCTATCAAAGTTTGCAACAATCAATTGCTTGTATCTTATTCCTGGAGTGTCATAAAATCTTGAAATTTTGTGACAATAAAGTACTCGAGCCTCTTGTCAATTTAAGCTATCGCTCATAGCTAAGCTACCATTGAGTCCAAAATCAAACACTGCTAAAACTTCAAATGGCCCTAACTTCAATATGGTGCATCCTATACCTACCAAAGTTTGCAACATTCAATTGCTTGTAACTTTTTACTGGAGCATCATAAAACCTTGAAATTTTCTGACAATGAAGTACTCGAGCCTCTTATCAATTTCTGTTATCGCTCATAGCTATGTTACCCTTGAGTACCAAATCAAACACTGATAAAACTTCAAATGGCTCTAACTTCGGTACGGTGTGTCCTATATCTATTAAGGTTTGCAACATTCAAATGCTTGTAACTTTTTATTGGCGCGTCATAAAATTTTGAAATTTTGTAACAATAAAATACTCGAGCCTCTTATCAATTTAAGCTATCGCACATAGCTATGCTACCCTTGAGTCACAAATGGAAAACTGCTAAAACTTTAAATGGCCCAACTTCTATACGGTGCGTCCCACACCTATCAAAGTTTGCAAAATTCAAATGCTTGTAACTTTTTACTGGAGCGTAATAAAATCTTGAAATTTTGTGACAATCAAGTATTCGAGCCTCTTATCAATTTAAGCTATCGCTCATAGCTATGCTACCTTTGAGTCCCTAATCAAACACTGATAAAACTTCAAATGGCCCTAACTTCTATACGGTCTGTCCTACACCTATCAAAGTTTGCAACATTCAAATGCTTTGTAACTTTATACTGGAGCGTTAAAAAATCGTGAAATTTTGTGCCAATAAAGTACTGGAGCCTCTTGTAAATTTAAGCTATCGCTCATAGCTTGAGTCCCTAATCAAACACTGCTAAAACTTCAAAAGGCCCTAACTTCTATATGGTGCGTCCTATACATACCAAAGTTAGCAACATTCAATTGCTTGTGACTTTTTACTGGAGCGTCATAAAACCTTGAAATTTTGTGACAATAGAGTATAAAACTTCAAATGGCCCTAACTTAAATACGGTGCATCCTACACCTATCGAAGTTTGCAACAATCAAATGCTTGTAACTTTTTACTGTACCGTAATAAAACCTTGAAATTTTGTGACAATAAAGTATTCGTGCCTCTTGTCAATTTAAGCTATCGCTCATAGCATGCTACCCTTGAGTCCCAAATCAAACACTGCTAAAACTTCAAATGGCCCTAACTTCTGTACGGTGCGTCCTATACCTATCAAAGTTTGCAACATTCAAATGCTTGTAACTTTTTACTGGAGCGTAATAAAATCTTGAAATTTTGTGACAATCAAGTATTCGAGCCTCTTATCAATTTAAACTATCGATCATAACTATGCTACCCTTGAGTCCCAAATCAAACACTGATAAAACTTCAAATGGCCCTAACTTTTATACCGTGCGTCCTACAACTATCAAAGTTTGCAACAATCAAACGCTTGTAACTTTTTACTGGAGCGTAATAAAACCTTGAAATTTGGTGACAATAAAGTACTCGTGCCTCTTGTCAATTTAAGTTATCGCTCATAGCATGCTACCCTTGAGTCCAAAATCAAACACTGCTAAGACTTCAAATGGCCCTAACTTCTGTACGGTGCGTCCTATACCTATCCAAGTTTGCAAGATTCAAATGCTGGTAACTTTTTACTGAAGTGTCAACAAACTTTGCAATTTTGTGACTATAAAGTACTCGAGCCTCTTGTCCATTTAAGCTATCGCATATAGCCTTGAGTCCCAAATCAACCACTGATAAAAATGGAAATGGCCCTAACTTCTATACGGTCAGTCCTACACCTATTAAAGTTTGCAACATTCAAATGCTTTGTAACTTTATACTGGAGCGTTAAAAAATCGTAAATTTTTGTGCCAATAAAGTACTGGAACCTCTTGTCAATTTAAGCTATCGCTCATAGCTTGAGTCCCAAATCAAACACTGCTAAAACTTCAAAAGGCCCTAACTTCAATATGGTGCGTCCTATACCTACCAAAGTTAGCAACATTCAATTGCTTGTAACTTTTTACTGGAGCGTCATAAAACCTTCAAATTTTCTGAAAATAAAGTACTCGAACCCCTTGCCAATTTAAGTTATCGCTCATTGCTATGCTACCCTTGAGTCCCAAATCAAACACTGATAAAACTTTAAATGGCCCTAAATTTTAAACGGTGTGTCCTACACCTATCACAGTTTGCAACAATTAAACCCTTGTAACTTTTTACTGGAGCGTAATAAAACATTGAAATTTGGTGACAATAAAGAATAAAACTTCAAATGGCCCTAACTTCAATACGGTGCATCCTACACCTATCAAAGTTTGCAACAATCAAATGCTTGTAACTTTTTACTATACCGTAATAAAACCTTGAAATTTTTTGACAAAGTATTCGTGCCTCTTGTCAATTTAAGCTATTGCTCATAGCATGCTATTCTTGAGTCCCAAATCAAACACTGCTAAAACTTCAAATGGCCCTAACTTTTGTACGGTGCATCCTACACTTATCAAAGTTTGCAACATTCAAATGCTTGCAACTTTTTACTGGAGCGTCATAAAATCTAGAAATTTTCTGACAATAAAGTACTCGTGCCTCTTATCAATTTAAGCTATCGTTCATAGTTAAGCTACCATTGAGTCCCAAATCAAATACTGCTAAAACTTCAAATGGCCCTATCTTTTGTACGGTGCATGATACACTTATCAAAGTTTGCAACATTCAAATGCTTGTAACTTTTTAGTGGAGCGTCATAAAATCTAGAAATTTTGTGACAATAAAGTACTCGTGCCTCTTATCAATTTAAGCTATCGTTCACAGACATGCTACCCTTGAGTCCCAAATCGAACACTGCTAAAACTTCAAATGGCCCTAACTTCTGTACGGTGCGTCCTATACCTATCAAAGTTTGCAACATTCAAATGCTTGTAACTTTTTACTGGATCATCATAAAACCTTGAAATTTTGTGAGAATAAAGTACTCGAGCCTCTTATCAATTTAAGCTATCGCTCATAGCTATGCTATCCGTGAGTCCCAAATCAAACACTGATAAAACTTCAAATGGCCCTAACTTTTATACGGTGCGTCGTACAACTATCAAAGTTCGCAACAATCAAACGCTTGTAACTTTTTACTGGAGCGTAATAAAACCTTGAAATTTGGTGACAATAAAGTACTCGTGCCTCTTGTCAATTTAAGCTATCGCTGATAGCATGCTACCCTTGAGTAACAAATCAAACACTGCTAAAACTTCAAATGGCCCTAACTTCTGTACGGTGCGTCGTATACCTATCCAAGTTTGCAACATTCAAATTCTGGTAGCTTTTAACTGAAGCGTCATCAAACTTTGAAATTTTGTGACAATAAAGTACTCGAGCCTCTTGTCAATTTAAGCTATCGCTCATAGCTATGCTAACCTTGAGTCTCAAATCGAACACTGCTAAAACTTCAAATGGCCCTAACTTCTGTACGGTGCGTCCTATACCTATCCCAGTTTGCAACATTCAAATGCTTGTAACGTTTTACTGGAGCATCATAAAACCTTGAAATTTTGTGACAATAAAGTACTCGAGCCTCTTGTCGATTTAAGCTATCGCTCATAGCTATACTACCCTTGAGTTCCAAATCAAACACTGCTAAAACTTCAAATGGCCCTTACTTCTGTACGGAGCGTCCTCTACCTATCAAAGTTTGCAACAATCAAATGCTTGTAACTTTTTACTGGAGCGTAAGAAAACCTTGAAATTTTGTGACAATAAAATACTCGTCCCTCTTGTCAATTTAAGCTATCGCTAATAGCATGCTACTCTTGAGTCCTAAATCAACCACTGCTAAAATTTCAAATGGCCCTAACTTCAGTACGGTGCATCCTATACCTATCAATATTTGCAACAATCAAATGCTTGCAACTTTTTACTGGAGCGTCATAAAGCCTTGAAATTTTGTGACAATAAAGTACTTGTGCCTCTTGTCAATTTAAGATATCGTTCATAGACTGCTAAAACTTCAAATGGCCCTAACTTCTGTACGATGCATCCTATACCTATCAAAGTTTGCAACAATCAAATGCTTGTAACTTTTTACTGGAGCGTAATAAAATCTTGAAATTTTCTGACAATGAAGTACTCGAGCCTCTTATCAATTTCAGTTATCGCTCATAGCTATGTTACCCTTGAGTACCAAATCAAACACTGATAAAACTTCAAATTACCCTAACTTCTATACGGTGCGTCCTACAACTATCAAACTTTGCAATATTCAAATGCTTTGTAACTTTATACTGAAGCGTTAAAAAATCTTGAAATTTTGTGCCAATAAAGTACTCGAGCCTCTTGTCAATTTAAGCTATCGCTCATAGCTATTCTACCCTTGAGTCCCAAATCAAACACTGCTTAAACTTCAAATGGCCCTAACTTCTGTACGGTGCGTCCTATACATATCAAAGTTTGCAAAAATCTAATGCTTGTAACTTATTACCGGAGCGTCATAAAATCTTGAAATTTTGTAACAATAAAGCACTCGAGCCTCTTATCAATTTAAGCTATCGCACATAGCTATGCTACCCTTGAGTCCGAAATGAAACACTGCTAAACCTTCAAATGGCCCAACTTCTATACGATGCGTCCTACACCTATCAAAGTTGCAACATTCAAATGCTTGTAACTTTTTACTGGAGCGTCATAAAACCTTGAAATTTTGTTACAATAAAGTCCTCGAGCCTCTTGTTGATTTAAACTATCGCTCATAGCTATGCTACCCGTAAGTCCCAAATCAAACACTGATAAAACTTCAAATGGCCCTAACTTCTGTACGGTGCGTCCTATACCTATCAAAGCTATTGCTATATGCTAACCTTGAGTTCCAAATCATACACTGAGAAAACTTTAAATGGCCTTAACTTCTGTACGGTGTGTCCAATACCTATCAAAGTTTGCAACATTCAAATGCTTGCAACTTTTTACTGGAGCGTCATAAAATCTTGAAATTTTGTGACAATAAAGTACTCGATCCTCTTGTCAATTTAAGCTATCGCTCATATCATGCTACTCTTGAGTCCCAAATCAAACACTGCTAAAACTTCAAATGGCCCTAACTTCTGTACGGTGCGTCCTATACCTATCCAAGATTGCAACATTCAAATGCTGGTAACTTTTTACTGAAGCGTCATCAAACTTTGAAATTTTTTGACAATAAAGTACTCGAGCCTCTTGTCAATTTAAGCTATTGCTCATAGCTATGCTAACCTTGAGTTCCAAATCATACACTGAGAAAACTTTAAATGGCCTTAACTTCTGTACGGTGTGTCCAATACCTACCAAAGTTTGCAACATTCAAATGCTTGCAACTTTTTACTGGAGCGTCATAAAATCTTGAAATTTTGTTACAATAAAGTACTCGAGCCTCTTGTCAATTTAAGCTATCGCTCATATCATGCTATTCTTGAGTCCCAAATCAAACACTGCTAAAACTTCAAATGGCCCTAACTTCTGTACGGTGCGTCCTATACCTATCAAAGTTTGCAATATTCAAATGCTTGTAACTTTTTACTGGAGCGTCATAAAATTTAGAAATTTTGTGACAATAAAGTACTCGTGCCTCTTATAAATTTAAGCTATCGTTCATAGCTATGCTACCCTTGGGCCCCTAATCGAACACTACTAACACTTCAAATGGTCCTAACTGCTGTACGGTGCGGCCTATACCTATCAAAGTTTGCAATATTCGAGTGCTTGTAACTTTTTACTGATGCGTCATAAAACCTTGAAATTTTGTGACAATAAAGTACTCGAGCCTCTTGTCAATTTAAGCTATCGCTCATAGCATGCTACTCTTGAGTCCCAAATCAAACACTGCTAAAACTTCAAATGGCCCTAACTTCTGTACGGTTTGTCCTATACCTATCAAAGTTGGCAACAATCAAATGCTTTTAACTTTTTCCTGGAGCGTCATAAAATTTTGAAATTTTGTGAAAATAAAGTACTCGAGCCTCTTATCAATTGAAGCTATCGCTCATAGCTATGCTACCCTTGAGTCCCAAATCAAACACTGATAAAACTTCAAATGGCCCTAACTTCTGTACGGTTTGTCCTATACCTATCAAGGTTTGCAACATTCAACTGCTTTTAACTTTTTACTGGAGCGTCATAAAATCTTGAAATGTTTTTTTTTTATTTTTTTTTATTTCTTCCTCTATATATTACAATCTATAACAATAATATTAAGTAATATTTTGTGCAGGTTTGGATTGAATATGCTCTTTTTTCCAATGCCAAAAGAACTTCTTTTATTTATTTGTTTATTAAATTTTCTCTATTTATCCATCATTTTATTTATGTATATAATTAATTATTTATTTTGTTATTGTGATGTATTTATTTTTTTAAATCTTCCTGTAAGTTCTGCAGAGGTAATTCGCTTCAATCTTCTTGGAGTGGCACCCTCCGTGTCTGCTGCACTACACAGTTCCAGGTTTTGATGGCCTCTCAGTCGGTGTATATGTTTGGTGCTGCATTTTGTGATTGTGTCAGTGATGGTTTCAATGTGTAGGTCACGGTGTATAACCTCGTTCGGGATATACCATTCAGCATTTGTAATAGTTCGTAGTATTGTTGACTGAATTCGTTGTATTACATTTAAGTTTGATATGCTAGCTGTGCCCCATATCTCGATTCCATATTTCCAGGTAGGTGCTATTATTGTCTTGTATATTATTAGTTTGTTGTAGAGAGATAGTCTAGATGCTCGTGCAAGTAGCCAGCTTAATTGTCGGTACTTATTTTTTGCATCATTTCGCTTGTTAATGATTTGCTGCTTCCAAGTCAATTTTTCGTCTATGGTTATTCCAAGATATTTTGCAGCAGAGTGAGTTTTTAATTTTTTGCCCTTTATAGCAAGGCTGTATTTTGTCGATTTTCTGTTTGTATATACAACTTGTACAGTTTTGTCTTTATTTATCTCTATTCCCCATAAGCCACACCATGCTACTACATTGTCCAATATATGTTGGATTGCATTTGTTGCCTTTTTTTCGTCATTGTGTGATGCCATTAAAACTGTGTCGTCTGCGAATGTTTCTATCATCGCATTGCTTTTCGTTGGAATTGGTATATCTGCTGTGAATATTAAGTATAGTAGAGGTCCTAATACGCTGCCTTGTGGTACTCCAGCTGTCATTGGTAGGATGTCTGAACAGTCTTCGTCATATTTTATGTAGAACTGTCGTTCGCTTATATAGCTCTTTACAATGTCATAATAATTTTGTCCTTTGTGCCACACCTTGTCCAATGTTTTTGCAATGTCCAAGTATACAGATTCGCAGTATTTTTTGTTGTCTATACTTTCAAGGATTTTGTTTACAACCCTGTGGACCTGTTGCACAGTTGAGTGTTGTCTTCTAAATCCAAACTGATGGCTAGGTATTAATTTTTTTGTTGTTAAGATTGGCTCTAATCTGTCCTGTAGTGTCCTTTCAAATACTTTCGATAGTATTGGCAATAGACTGATAGGTCGGTAAGAAGTTGTTTTGGTGGCATCTTTTCCTGGCTTGCTGATGGCTGTTATCTGTGTAACTTTCTATAAACTAGAGAAATACTCTAGCATGCAGTTAAATATATTTCGGATATATATTATAGCTATATCAGGCATTTCTTTAAGTATTTTCCCGCTTATCAGAACATATCCTGGCGCGTTTTTGTCTTTTAATTTTTTAATTTTGTTTTTGATTTCTGCCACTGACGCATTTTTTGTTTTGGATTGCGGGATATTTAGTACATTGTCAAGATGAGTGGTTTGATTGTCCATTTCGCTTGTAAATATTTCAAGGAAATGTTTGGCCAGTGTGTTGGCTTTGTCTTTACTTGTTTTCGCCCATGTACCGGTTTGTGTTTTGATAGGAGGTTTGTGTATTATTGCACCAGTGAGTTTTTTCGTAGCCTTCCAAAGAGAGTAATTTGTTGAGGTGGTCGTTCCCAAGTTCAGCATATGTTTTTCTAGTTCCTTTTCTCTGTTTTTCTGAAGTAAAATTTTTAATTCATATGTTGCTTTGTTTAGGTTCCGTTTATCTTCCGGATTCCTAGTTACTTGCCATGTTTTCCGGAGCTTCCTTTTCCATTTAATTTTTCCCTTGATGAACGCTGGTGTATTGTCTGTATTTGCTAACGTTAGCTTTGGGTTTGAAGCTGTGATTGCTTCGATGACGCTTTCATTAAAGTATGAGATTGCGGAATCGATTTCATTTTTTGTTTTTAATCGTATATCTATTTTTAGTTGTTTTTCCAGTGCTAGACGAAAATTATTCCAGTCAGTTTTATTGTTATAGATGCCTGAGAAAAGTCTTGTCTCTATTGATCCTAGTAATGTCATTCGGATTGGGGAGTGGTCTGAGGATAATTCTAAACATGATTTAATAGTTAGCTGTTTATGAAGAATATTTTTTGTGATGCAGAAGTCTATTAAATCTGGTTGTTTTTTTGTATCTGTTGGCCAATATGTTGGTTCACCAGTGCTAATGAATCGACCATTACTATATCGTATAGCTTTAAGTATCTCACGACCTTTTGCGTTTGTCAACCTTGATCCCCATAAAACATTTTTAGCGTTATAGTCACCTCCGGCTAAATAGCGATTCCCAAGTTTTTTTTAAATAGTCTAGATATTGTTCTTTTGTGTTGTTATATTTTGGTGGACAATAGACAGCAGATATCGCGATTTGTCCTTTCGAGTCTTTAAGTGCTATTGTGGTTGCTTGAAGCTTTTCTTTTTTATATGCGTCAAGTTCAATGTAATTCATATTTTTTTTTATAATGGTCGCCGTTCCACCGTGAGATTTGTTGTCAGGATGATTTGTGTAATGGATGTCAAAGTTAGGGAATTTAACATATGTTTTGTCTGTAGCATGTGTTTCCGAGATTAACATCACATCTATTAAATTATTTATTAGGAAAATCTATAATTCTAGTTCATGGCGCGACAGTCGATTTGCATTCCATATTGCCAAATTTATTTTATTTACTGCGTTCATCTATTTTGCATACAAGCATAGTTACTATGTTCATCATACTGGTCATTTGATTTATTAGTTTCATCATTGTTTTTAATTCGGATAGATCGTCATTGTTTGACATTATTTCTTATGTGCTGTTGCTTTTTATTTGATTTGGCTCCTGTGATATTGTTTCCATTTGTGCAGCTTGAGCGTATGAAATACCAGAGATGATTTTCTGGCCATTTATTTTTGTATTGTGATTGTTTTGGTTTGTTTCAATAATGATTTGTCCATTTGTTTCTTACTTGCGAAGTGTAGGGTATCTCTGGACTTGTAGAGCTTTATATATCGCACATCCTGTGTAGTTTGCCGTGTGGTTTTCACCGCAATGTACGCATTTAATATTTACTCTATCAGCGTCGATTATAATTGTGCACATGTTTGTCTCGTGGTAATACCACTCTAAAGCCTCGCTCATCTTTTGGTCGAAATGTGTAATACTTTGTTCCTTTTTGCTTTAATAATTCAATTACTTTTGTGTAGTCTGTGGATTTTTATTTCGTTCTTGCTTAGAATTTTCATTTCGTACAATATATTTGGCATGGAATTTATTTTCAGATAAGGCTTTTATATTTTCAACATTCTGAACATATATAGGAGGTGGTTTTTGTAAACGTTGCGCAATTGGTTTTTGTATATTAATATTCGCATTTGTCCCACTGTTGTTTTGTTCTTCTCTGTTGTCTTGAGAGTCCGTTTTGTCATTGACTGCTAACAGTTCGAATCTGTTTGTTGTGTTTGGAGGGATAGGCTTGCTCAGCCAATATTGTTGGAGTGATGTTTGTGTTGTGTTGAACATTTAATTTTTCGGTCTTTTGTTACTAGTATTTTGTTCATTTAACTTGTTTGGCGATTTTTTTTTCGCGGTTTCGTTTTTATTTTCGGTAATTTTATTACTGGTTTTAATATTTATATTTTGTACTTGCGTGTTTGTTGCTGCTGATGAAATTGGTGTTGTTCCGATTGCCATTATTGGTGAGTTGCAGCTAATCGTTACCGTCGCAGTCACCGATGTTACAGTTGTGGTAGAGGAGCTTTGAGTTGTTATTGTGGTTGCTGAAATAGTAGGTAGGTAGGAGTGGCAGCCTTTGTCGCAAAAAGCACACTTAAGCACATAGAATGGCTCGTTGTGAAATAGTAACTGGTGGATAAAGCTCCATAGTGGGAGTTGCGAATTGGACACTCCAAGGTAGGGAATTGCTGGCACCTAGTACAGCGGGAGAGCAAGATCGTGGTCTGCTCTCTGTCACTTCGACCGGCAATTTCGAGTTGCCGTTGTTTTCGTTTGAGACGAAAGAAAAATATGCGTTTCTTTTTGTTGCTGTTTTTTGTTTAAGTGTGTCAACCACACTCATTATAAATTTGTGATTTGTTCTTATTTTATTCTATTTTAAAAGATGTGTCCCAGTAAGTGACCGGTAGATTCGTTCTACTCGATCACTGCACTATTGCACTTCTTCTTTACAACTTAACTTACTTTAACTTAATAAATTTATATTAAAGAATCAATTTTTGCGGAGCGAGCTTAAACATGTCTGCACTGTTCAAACTTCTAAAAATAATTAAAAGCTTTTAATATACAAATTATTGCCTCTGTGTATGCATTTTTCATATCATTCATTGAAATGTTGTGACAATAAAGTACTCGAGCCTCTTCTCAATTTAATCTATCGCACATGGCTATGCTACCCTTGAGTCCCAAATGAAACACTGCTAAACCTTCAAATGGCCCAACTTATAGACGGTGCGTCCTACACCTATCAAAGTTGGCAACATTCAATTGCTTGTAACTTTTTACTGGAGCGTAATAAAATCTTGAAATTTTCTGACGATAAAGTACTCGAACCTGTTGTCAATTTAAGCTATCGCTCATAGCTAGCTACCATTGAGTCCCAAATCAAACACTGCTAAAACTGCAAATGGTCCTGACTTCTGTACGGTGCGTAATATAACTATCAAAGTTTGCAACATTCAAATGCTGGTAACTTTTACTGAAGCGTCATCAAACTTTGAAATTTTGTGACAATAAAGTACTCGAACCTCTTGTCAATTTAAGCTATTGCTCATAGCTATGCTAACCTTGAGTCCCAAATCACACACAGAGATAACTTTAAATGGCCCTAACTTCTGTACGGTGCCTCCTATACCTATCAAAGTTTGCAACATTCAAATGCTTGCAACTTTTTACTGGAGCGTCATAAGATCTTGAAATTTGGTGACAACAAAGTATAAAACTTCAAATGGCCCTAACTTCTATTCGGTGCATCATACATCTGTCAAAGTTTGCAACATTCAAATACTTGTAACTTTTTACTGGAGCGTCATAAAACCTTGAAATTTTGTGACAATAAAGTACTCGAGCCTCTTGTCAATTTAAGCTATCGCTCATAGAATGCTACTCTTGAGTCCCAAATCAAACACTGCTAAAACTTCAAATGGTCCTAACATCTTTACGGTGCGTCCTATACCTATCAAAGTTTGCAATATTCAAATGCTTGTAGCTTTTTACTGGATCGTAATAAAACCTTGAAATTTTGTGACAAAAAAGTACTCGTGCCTCTTGTTAATTTAAGCTATCGCTCATACCATGCTACTTGTGAGTCCCAAATCAAACACTGCTAAAACTTCAAATGGACCTAACTTCTGTACGGTGCATCTTACAACTATCAAAGTTTGCAATATTCAAATGCTTGCAACTTTACTGGAGCGTCAGAAAATCATGAAAATTTGTGACAATAAAGTACTTGAGCCCCTTATCAATTTAAGCTATCACACATAGCTATTCTACCCTTTAGTCCCAAATGAAACACTGCTAAACCTTGAAATGGCCCAACTTCTATACGGTGCGTCCTACACCTATCTACACCTATCAAAGTTTGCAACATTCAAATGCTTGTAACGTTTTACTGGAGCGCCATCAAACTTTGAAATTTTGTGTCAATAAAGTACTCGAGCCTCTTGTCAATTTAAGCTATCGCTCATAGCTAAGCTACCATTGAAACCTAAACCAAACACTGCTAAAACTTCAAATGGCCCTAAGTTCTGTAAGGTGCTTCTTACACCTATCAAAGTTTTGCAACATTCAAATTCCATGTAACTTTATTCTGGAGCGTCAAAAAATGTTGAAATTTTGTGACAATAAAGTACTCGAGCCTCTTGTCAATTTAAGCTATCGCTCATAGCTATGCTACCCTACAGTCCCAAATCAAACACTGCTAAAACTTCAAATGGCCCTAACTTCTATATGGTGCGTCCCATACCTACCAAAGTATGCAACATTCAGTTGCTTGTAACTTTTTACTGGAGCGTCATAAAACGTTGAAATTTTCTGACAATGAAGTACTCGAGCCTCTTATCAATTTAAGTTATCGTTCATAGCTATGCTTCCCTTAAGTCCCAAATCAAACAATGATAAAACTTCAAATGGCCCTACCTTCTGTACATTGCGTCCTACACCTATCAAAATTTGCAACATTCAAATGCTTGTAACTTTTTACTGGAGCGTCATAAAATCTTGAAATTTTGTGACAATAAAGTACTCGAGCCTCTTAATAATTGAAGCTATCGCACATGGCTATGCTACTCTTGAGTCCCAAATGAAACACTGCTAAACCTTCAAATGGCCCAACTTCTATGCGGTGCGTCCTACACCTATCAAAGTTGGCAACATTCAAATGCTATGTAACTTTATTCTGGAGCGTCAAAAATCTTGAAATTTTGTGACAATAAAGTACTCTAGCCTCTTGTCAATTTAAGCTATGGCTAATGGCCCTACCTTCTGTACATTGCGTCCTACACCTATCAAAATTTGCAACTTTCAAATGCTTGTAACTTTTTACTGGAGCGTCATAAAATTTTGAAATTTTGTGAAAATAAAATAGTCGAGCCTCTTATCAATTTAAGCTATCGCTCATAGCTATGCTACCCTTGGGTCACAAATCAAACACTGATAAAACTTCAAATGGCCCTAACTTCTATATGGTGCGTCCTATAACTACCAAAGTTTGCAACATTCAGTTGCTTGTAACTTTTTACTGGATCGTAATAAAACCTTGAAATTTTGTGACAATAAACTACTTTTGCCTCTTGTCAATTTAAGCTATCGCTCATAGCATGCTACTCGTGAGTCCCAAATCAAACACTGCTAAAACTTCAAATTGCCCTAACTTCTGTACGGTGCGTCCTATACCTATTAAAGTTTGCAACAATCAAATGCTTGTAACTTATTACTGGAGCGTCATAAAACCTTGAAATTTATTGACAATAAGTACTCGTGCCTCTTGTCAATTTAAGCTATCGCTCATAGCTAAGCTACCATTGAGTCCCAAATCAAACACTGCTAAAACTTCAAATGGCCCTAACTTCTGTACGGTGCATCTTACACCTATCAAAGTTTGCAACATTCAAATGCTATTTAACTTTATTCTGGAACGTCAGAACATCTTGAAATTTTGTGACAATAAATTACTCGAGCCTCTTATCAATTTAAGCTATGCTACCCTTTAGTCCCAAATCAAACATTGATAAAACTTCAAATGGCCCTGGATTATGTACATTGCGTCCTACACCTATCAAAATTTGCAACATTCAAATGCTTGTAACTTTTTACTGGAACGTCATAAAATCTTGAAATTTTGTGACAATAAAGTACTCGAGCCTCTTAATAATTTAAGCTATCGCACATGGCTATGCTACTCTTGAGTCCCAAATGAAACACTGCTAAACCTTCAAATGGCCCAACTTCTATGCGGTGCGTCCTACACCTATCAAAGTTGGCAACATTCAAATGCTATGTAACTTTATTCTGGAGCGTCAAAAATCTTGAAATTTTGTGACAATAAAGTACTCTAGCCTCTTGTCAATTTAAGCTATGGCTCATAGCTATGCTACCCTACAGTCCCAAATCAAACACTGCTAAAACTTCAAATGGCCCTAACTTCTATATGGTGCGTCCCATACCTACCAAAGTATGCAACATTCAGTTGCTTGTAACTTTTTACTGGAGCGTCATAAAACGTTGAAATTTTCTGACAATGAAGTACTCGAGCCTCTTATCAATTTAAGTTATCGTTCATAGCTATGCTTCCCTTAAGTCCCAAATCAAACAGTGATAAAACTTCAAATGGCCCTACCTTCTGTACATTGCGTCCTACACCTATCAAAATTTGCAACTTTCAAATGCTTGTAACTTTTTACTGGAGCGTCATAAAATTTTGAAATTTTGTGAAAATAAAGTAGTCGAGCCTCTTATCAATTTAAGCTATCGCTCATAGCTATGCTACCCTTGGGTCCCAAATCAAACACTGATAAAACTTCAAATGGCCCTAACTTCTATATGGTGCGTCCAGTAACTACCAAAGTTTGCAACATTCAGTTGCTTGTAACTTTTTACTGGATCGTAATAAAACCTTGAAATTTTGTGACAATAAAGTACTTGTGCCTCTTGTCAATTTAAGCTATCGCTCATAGCATGCTACTCGTGAGTCCCAAATCAAACACTGCTAAAACTTCAAATTGCCCTAACTTCTGTACGGTGCGTCCTATACCTATTAAAGTTTGCAACAATCAAATGCTTGTAACTTATTACTGGAGCGTCATAAAACCTTGAAATTTGGTGACAATAAGTACTTGTGCCTCTTGTCAATTTAAGCCATCGCTCATAGCTAAGCTACCATTGAGTCCCAAATCAAACACTGCTAAAACTTCAAATGGCCCTAACTTCTGTACGGTGCATCTTACACCTATCAAAGTTTGCAACATTCAAATGCTATTTATCTTTATTCTGGAACGTCAGAAAATCTTGAAATTTTGTGACAATAAATTACTCGAACCTCTTATCAATTTAAGCTATGCTACCCTTTAGTCCCAAATCAAACATTGATAAAACTTCAAATGGCCCTGGCTTCTGCACATTGCGTCCTACACCTATCAAAATTTGCAACATTCAAATGCTTGTAACTTTTTACTGGAGCGTAATAAAATCTTGAAATTTTGTGACGAAAAAAGTACTCGAGCCTCTTATCAATTTAAGCTATCGCTCATAGCTAAGCTACCATTGAGTCCCAAATCAAACACTGCTAAAACTGCAAATGGCCCTAAATTCTGTACTGTGCGTCTTATACCTATCAAAATTTGCAATATTCAAATGCTTGCACCTTTTTACTGGAGCGTCATATAACCTTGAAATTTGGTATCAATAAAGTATAAAATTTCAAATGGCCCTAAATTCTATATGGTGCATACTACACCTGTCAAAGTTTGCAACATTCAAATATTTGTAACTTTTTACTGGAGCGTCATAAAACCTTGAAATTTTGTGACAATAAAGTACTCATGCCTCTTGTCCATTTAAGCTATTGCTCATAGCATGCTACTCTTGCGTTCCAAATCAAACACTGCTAAAAATTCACATGGCCCTAACTTCTGTACAGCGTGTCCTATACCTATCAAAGTTTGCAACAATCAAATGCTTGTAACTTTTTACTGGAGCGTCATAAAATCTAGATATTTTATGACAATAAAGTACTCGTGCCTCTTATAAATTTAAGCTATCGTTCATAGCTATGCTACCCTTGAGTCCAAATCAAACACTGCTAAGACTTCAAATGGCCCTAACTTCTGTACGGTGCGTCCTATACCTATCAAAGTTTGCAACATTCGAGTGCTTGTAACTTTTTACTGAAGCGTCCTAAAACCTTGAAATTTTGTGACAATAAAGTACTCGCGCCTCTTTTCAATTTAAGCTATCGCTCCTAGCATGCTACTCTTGAGTCCCAAATTAAACACTGCTAAAACTTCAGATGGCCCTAACTTCTGTACGGTGCGTCATATACCTATCAAAGTTTGCAACAATCAAATGCTTGTAACTTATTACTGGAGCGTCATAAAATCTTGAAATTTTGTGACAATAAAGTAATCGAGCCTCTTGTCAATTTAAGCTCTCGCTCATAGCTAAGCTACCATTGAGTCCCAAATTAAACACTGCTAAAACTTCAAATGGCCCTAACTTCTGTAAGGTGCATCTTACACCTATCAAAGTTTGCAACATTCAAATGCTATGTAACCCTTATTCTGGGGCGTCAAAAATCTTGAAATTTTGTGACAATAAAGTACTCTAGCCTCTTGTCAATTTAAGCTATCGCTCATAGCTATGCTACCCTTCAGTCCCAAATCAAACACTGCTAAAACTTCAAATGGCCCTAACTTCTATATGGTGCGTCCTATACCTACCAAAGTATGCAAACATTCAGTTGCTTGTAACTTTTTACTGGCGCGTCATAAAACGTTGAAATTTTCTGACAATGAAGTACTCGAGCCTCTTATCAATTTAAGTTATCGTTCATAGCTATGCTTCCCTTAAGTCCCAAATCAAACAATGATAAATCTTCAAATGGCCCTACCTTCTATACATTGCGTCCTACACCTATCAAAATTTGCAACTTTCAAATGCTTGTAACTTTTTACTGGAGCGTCATAAAATTTTTAGATTTTGTGAAAATAAAGTAGTCGAGCCTCTTATCAATTTAAGCTATCGCTCATAGCTATGCTACGCTTGGGTCCCAAATCAAACACTGATAAAACTTCAAATGGCCCTAACTTCTGTACGGTTTGTCATATACATATCAAGGTTTGCAACATTTAAATGCTTGTAACTTTTTACTGGAGCGCCGTAAAATCTTGAAATTTGGTGACAATAAAGTACTCGAGCCTCTTATCAATTTATATCAAACACTGATAAAATTTCAAATATCCCTAACGGTGCATCCTACACCTATACGGTGCATCCTACACCTATACGGTGCATCCTACACCTATACGGTGCATCCTACACCTATAAGGTGTAACCTAGACCTATCAAAGTTTGCAACATTCAAATGCTTGTAACTTATTGCTGGAGCGTTATAAAATCTTGAAATTTTGTGACAATAAAGTACTCAAGCCTCTTGTAAATTTAAACTATCGCTCATAGCTAAGCTACCATTGAGTCCCAAGTCAAACACTGCTAAAACTGCAAATGGCCCTAACTTCTGTACGGTGCGTCCTATACCTATCAAAGCTTGCAACATTCAAATGCTGGTAACTTTTACTGAAGCGTCATCAAACTTTGAACTTTTGTGACTATAAAGTACTCGAACCTCTTGTCAATTTAAGCTATTGCTCATAGCTATGCTAACCTTGAGTCACAACTCGCAGACTGAGAAAAGTTTAAATGCCCTAACTTCTGTACGGTGCGTCCTATACCTATCAAAGTTTGCAACATTCAAATGCTTGCAATTTTTAGTGGAGCGTCATAAAATCTTGAAATTTTGTGACAATAAAGTACTCGAGCCTCTTGTCAATTTAAGCTATCGCTCATAGCATGCTACCCTTGAGTCCTACATCAAGCAATGATAAAACTTCACATGGCCCTAACTTCTGTACATTGCGTCCTACACCTATCAAAATTTGCAACATTCAAATGCTTGTAACTTTTTACTGGAGCGTCATAAAATTTTGAAATTTTGTGAAAATAAAGTACTCGAGCCTCTTATCAATTTAAGCTATCGCTCATAGCTATGCTACCCTTGAGTCCCAAATCAAACTCTGATAAAACTTCAAATGGCCCTAACTTCTGTACGGTTTGTCCTCAAGGTTTGCAACTTTGAAATGCTTGTAACTCTTAGTGGAGCGTCATAAAAGCTTGAAATTTGGTGACAATAAAGTACTCGAGCCTCTTGTCAATTTAAGGTATCGCTCATAGCTAAGCTACGATTGAGTCCCAAATCAAACACTGCTAAAACTTCAAATGGCCCTAACTTCTGTACGGTGCATCTTACACCTACCAAAGTTTGCTATATTCAAATGCTTGCAACTTTTTACTGGAGCGTCAGAAAATCTTGAAATTTTGTGACAATAAAGTACTCGAGCCTCCTATCAATTTAAGCTATCGCACATGGCTATCCTACCCTTGACTTCCAAATGAAACACTGCTAAACCTTCAAATGGCCCAACTTCTATACGGTGCGTCCTACACCTATCAAAGTTGGCAACATTCAAATGCTTGTAACTTTTTACTGGAGCGTAATGAAATCTTGAAATTTTGCGACGATAAAGTAGTCGAGACTCTTATCAATTTAAGCTTTTGTTCATAGCTATGCTATCCTAGAGTCCCAAATCAAACACTGATAAAACTTCAAATGGCCCTAACTCCTATACGGTGCGTCTTACACCTATCAAAATTTGCAACATTCAAATGCTTGTAACTTTATACTGTAGCGTCAAAAAAAACTTGAAATTTTGTGACAATAAAGTACTCGAGCCTCTTGTCAATTTAAGCTATCGCTCATAGCTATGCTACCTTTGAGTTCCAAATTAAACACTGCTAAAACTTCAAATGGACCTAACTTGTGTACGGTGCGTCCTACACCTGTCAAAGTTTGCAACATTCAAACACTTGTAACTTTTTACTGCAGCGTCATAAGACCTTGAAATTTTGTGACAATAAAGTACTCGTGCCTCTTGTCAATTTAAGCTATTGCTCATAGCAAGCAAGTCTTGAGTCCCAAATAAAACACTGCTAAAACTTCAAATGGTCCTAACTTCTGTACGGTGCGTCCTATACCTATCAAAGTTTGCAAGAATCAAATGCTTGTAACTTTATACTGTAGCGTAAAAAAAACTTGAAATATTGTGACAATAAAATTCTCGAGTCTCTTGTCAATTTAAGCTATCGCTCATAGCTATGCTACCCTTGAGTTCCAAATCAAATACTGCTAAAACTTCAAATGGCCCTAACTTGTGTACGGTGCGTCCTACACCTGTCAAAGTTTGCAACATTCAAACACTTGTAACTTTTTACTGAGCGTCATAAAATCTAGATATTTTATGACAATAAAGTACTCGTACCTCTTATAAATTTAAGCTATCGTTCATAACTATGCTACCCTTGAGTCCCAAATCAAATACTGCTAAGACTTCAAATGGCCCTAACTTCTGTACGGTGCGTCCTATACCTATCAAAGTTTGCAACATTCGAGTGCTTGTAACTTTTTACTGAAGCGTCCTAAAACCTTGAAATTTTGTGACAATAAAGTACTCGCGCCTCTTGTCAATTTAAGCTATCGCTCCTAGCATGCTACTCTTGAGTCCCAAACTAAACACTGCTAAAACTTCAAATGGCCCTAACTTCTGTACGGTGCGTCCTATACCTATCAAAGTTTGCAACAATCAAATGCTTGTAACTTATTACTGGAGCGTCATAAAATCTTGAAATTTTGTGACAATAAAGTAATCGAGCCCCTTGTCAATTTAAGCTATGGCTCATAGCTATGCTTCCCTTAAGACCCAAATCAAACAATGATAAAACTTCAAATAGCCCTACCTTCTGTACACTGCGTCCTACACCTATCAAAATTTGCAACTTTCAAATGCTTGTAACTTTTTACTGGAGCGTCATAAAATTTTGAAATTTTGTTAAAATAAATTAGTCGAGCCTCTTATCAATTTAAGCTATCGCTCATAGCTATGCTACCCTTGGGTCCCAAATCAAACACTGATAAAACTTCAAATAACCCTAACTTCTGTACGGTTTGTCCTATACCTATCAAGGTTTGCAACATTCAAATGCTTGTAACTTTTTACTGGAGCGTCGTAAAATCTTGAAATTTGTTGACAATAAAGTACTCGAGCCTCTTATCAATTTATATCAAACACTGATAAAACTTCAAATGGCCCTAACGGTGCATCCTACACCTATACGGTGCATCCTACACCTATACGGTGCATCCTACACCTATACGGTGCATCCTACACCTATACGGTGTAACCTAGACCTATCAAAGTTTGCAACATTCGAATGCTTGTAATTTATTGCTGGAGCGTTATAAAATCTTGAAATTTTGTGACAATAAAGTACTCAAGCCTCTTGTAAAGTTAAACTATCGCTCATAGCTAAGCTACCATTGAGTCCCAAGTCAAACACTGCTAAAACTGCAAATGGCCCTAACTTCTGTACGGTGCGTCCTATACCTATCAAAGCTTGCAACATTCAAATGCTGGTAACTTTTACTGAAGCGTCATCAAACTTTGAACTTTTGTGACTATAAAGTACTCGAACCTCTTGTCAATTTAAGCTATTGCTCATAGCTATGCTAACCTTGAGTCACAACTCGCAGACTGAGAAAAGTTTAAATGCCCTAACTTCTGTACGGTGCGTCCTATACCTATCAAAGTTTGCAACATTCAAATGCTTGCAATTTTTAGTGGAGCGTCATAAAATCTTGCAATTTTGTGACAATAAAGTACTCGAGCCTCTTGTCAATTTAAGCTATCGCTCATAGCATGCTACCCTTGAGTCCTAAATCAAGCAATGATAAAACTTCACTTGGCCCTAACTTCTGTACATTGCGACCTACACCTATCAAAATTTGCAACATTCAAATGCTTGTAACTTTTTACTGGAGCGTCATAAAATTTTGAAATTTTGTGAAAATAAAGTACTCGAGCCTCTTACCAATTTAAGCTATCGCTCATAGCTATGCTACCCTTGAGTCCCAAATCAAACTCTGATAAAACTTCAAATGGCCCTAACTTCTGTACGGTTTGTCCTATACCTATCAAGGTTTGCAACTTTGAAATGCTTGTAACTTTTTAGTGGAGAGTCATAAAAGCTTGAAATTTGGTGACAATAAAGTACTCGAGCCTCTTGTCAATTTAAGGTATCGCTCATAGCTAAGCTACGATTGAGTCCCAAATCAAATACTGCTAAAACTTCAAATGGCCCTAACTTCTGTACGGTGCATCTTACACCTACCAAAGTTTGCAATATTCAAATGCTTGCAACTTTTTACTGGAGCGTCAGAAAATCTTGAAATTTTGTGACAATAAAGTACTCGAGCCTCTTATCAATTTAAGCTATCGCACATGGCTATCCTACCCTTGACTTCCAAATGAAACACTGCTAAACCTTCAAATGGCCCAACTTCTATACGGTGCGTCCTACACCTATCAAAGTTGGCAACATTCAAATGCTTGTAACTTTTTACTGGAGCGGAATGAAATCTTGAAATTTTGCGACGATAAAGTACTCGAGACTCTTATCAATTTAAGCTTTCGTTCATAGCTATGCTATCCTAGAGTCCCAAATCAAACACTGATAAAACTTCAAATGGCCCTAACTCCTATACGGTGCGTTATACACCTATCAAAATTTGCAACATTCAAATGCTTGTAACTTTATACTGTAGCGTCAAAAGAAAACTTGAAATTTTGTGACAATAAAGTACTCGAGCCTCTTGTCAATTTAAGCTATCGCTCATAGCTATGCTACCCTTGAGTTCCAAATCAAATACTGCTAAAACTTCAAATGGCCCTAACATGTGTACGGTGCGTCCTACACCTGTCAAAGTTTGCAACATTCAAACACTTGTAACTTTTTACTGGAGCGTCATAAAACCTTGAAATTTTGTGACAATAAAGTACTCGTGCCTCTTGTCAATTTAAGCTTTTGCTCATAGCATGCTACTCTTGAGTCCCAAATCAAACACTGCTAAAACTTCAAATGGCCCTAACTTCTGTACGGTGCGCCTATCAAAGTTTGCAACAATCAAATGCTTGTAACTTATTACTGGAGCGTCATAAAATCATGAAATTTTGTGACAATAAAGTACTCGAGCCTCTTGTCAATTTAAGCTATCGCTCATAGCTACATTACCATTGAAACCCAAGTCAAACAAAGCTTAAACTTCCAATGGCCCTAACTTCTGTACGGTGTATCCTACACCAAGGAAAGTTTGCAATATTCAAATGCTTGTAACTCTTTACTGGAGAGTCATAAAATCTTGAAATTTTGTGACAATAAAGTACTCGAGCCTCCTGTCAATTTAAGCTATCGCTCATAGCTAAGCTACCATTGAGTACCAAATCAAAAACTGCTTAAACTTCCAATGGCCCTAACTTCTGTACGGTGTATCCTACACCTATCAAAGTTTGCAAAATTCAAATGCTTGTAACTCTTTACTGGAGCGTCATAAAATCTAGAAATTTTATGACAATAAAGTACTCAAGCTTCTTATCAATTTAAGCTATCGCTCATAGCTAAGCTACCATTGAGTACCAAATCAAACACTGCTTAAACTTCCAATCGCCCTAATTTCTGTGCGGTGTATCCTACACCCATCAAAGTTGGCAACATTCAAATGCTTGTAACTTTTTACTGGAGCGAAATAAAATTTTGAAATTTTGTGACAATAAAGTACTCGAGCCTCTTTTCAATTTAAGCTATCTGTCATAGTTATGCTACCCTTGAGTCCCAAATCAAACACTGATAAAACTTCAAATGGCCCTAACTTTTATACGGTGCGTCCTACATCTATCAAAGTTTGCAACATTAAAATGCTTGTAACTTTTTACTGAAGCGTCATCAAACTTTGAAATTTTGTGACAATAAAGTACTCGAGCCTTTTGTCAATTTAAGCTATCGTCCATAGCTATACTAAACTTGAGTCCCAAATCAAACACTGATAAAACTTCAAATGGCCCTAACTTCTATACTGTGCGTCCTATACCCATCAAATTTTGCAACATTCAAATGCCTGTAAATTTTTACTGGAGCGTCATAAAACCTTGAAATTTTGTGACTATAAATTACTCGAGCCTCTTATCAATTTAAGCTATCGCTCATAGCTATGCTACCCGTGAATCCCAAATCAAATACTGATAAAACTTCAAATGGCCGGTGCGTCGTACAACTATCAAAGTTTGCAACAATCAAACGCTTGTAACTTTTTACTGGAGCGTAATAAAACCTTGAAATTTGGTGACAATAAGTACTGGTGCTTCTTCTCAATTTAAGCTATCGCTCATAGCATGCTACCCTTGAGTCCCAAATCAAACAATGATAAAACTTCAAATGGCCCTAACTTCTGTACATTGCGTCCTAAACCTATCAAAATTTGCAACATTCAAATGCTTGTAACTTTTTACTGGAGCGTCATAAAATTTTGAAATTTTGTGAAAATAAAGTGCTCGAGCCTCTTATCAATTTAAGCTATCGCTGATAGCTATGCTACCCTTGAGTCCCAAACCAAACTCTGATAAAACTTCAAATGGCCCTAACTTCTGTACGGTTTGTCCTATAGCTATCAAGGTTTGCAACATTCAAATGCTTGTAACTTTTTACTGGAGCGTAATAAAACCTTGAAATTTTGTGACAATAAAGTACTCGTGCCTCTTGTCAATTTAAGCTATGGATCATAGAATGCTACGCTTGAGTCTCAAATCAAACACGGCTAAAACTTCAAATGGCCCTAACTTCTGAACATTGCGTCCTACACCTATCAAAATTTGCAACATTCAAATGCTTGTAACTTCTTACTAGAGCGTCATAAAATTTTGAAATTTTGTGAAAATAAAGTGCTCGAGCCTCTTATCAATTTAAGCTATCGCTCATAGCTATGCTACCCGTGAATCCCAAATCAAACACTGATAAAACTTCAAATGGCCGGTGCGTCAACTATCAAAGTGTGCAACAATCAAACGCTTGTAACTTTTTACTGGAGCGTAATAAAACCTTGAAATTTTGTGACAATAAAGTACTCGAGCCTCTTTTCAATTTAAGCTATCTGTCATAGTTATGCTACCCTTGAGTTCCAAATCAATGATAAAACTTCAAATGGCCCTAACTTCTGTACATTGCGTCCTAAACCTATCAAAATTTGCAACATTCAAATGCTTGTAACTTTTTACTGGAGCGAAATAAAATTTTGAAATTCTGTGACAATAAAGTACTCGAGCCTCTTATCAATTTAATCTATCGGTCATAGTTATGCTACCCTTGAGTCCCAAATCAAACACTGATAAAACTTCAAATGGCAATAACTTTTATACGGTGCGTCCTACAACTGTCAAAGTTTGCAACAATCAAACGCTTGAAACTTTTTACTGGAGCGTAATAAAACCTTGAAAACCTTTGGTGACAATAAGTACTCGTGCCTCTTGTCTATTTAACCTATCGCTCATAGCATGCAACCCTTGAGTCCCAAATGAAACACTGCTAAAACTTGAAATGGCCCTAACTTCTGTTCCTAGCTAAGCTACCATTGAGTACCAAATCAAACACTGCTTAAACTTCCAATGGCCCTAACTTCTGTACGGTGTATCCTACACCTATCAAAGTTGGCAACATTCAAATGCTTGTAACTTTTTACTGGAGCGAAATAAAATTTTGAAATTTTGTGACAATAAAGTACTCGAGCCTCTTTTCAATTTAAGCTATCGGTCATAGTTATGCTACCCTTGAGTCCCAAATCAAACACTGATAAAACTTCAAATGGCCCTAACTTTTATACGGTGCATCCTACAACTATCAAAGTTTGCAACAATCAAACGGTTGAAATTTGGTGACAATAAGTACTCGTGCCTCTTGTCTATTTAACCTATCGCTCATAGCATGATACCCTTGAGTCCCAAATGAAACACTGCTAAAACTTGAAATGGCCCTAACTTCTGTACGGTGCGTCCTATACCTAACAAGGTTTGCAACATTCAAATGCTTGTAACTTTTTACTGGAGCGTCATAAAACTTTGAAATTTTGTGACAATAAAGTACTCGAGCCTCTTATCAATTTAAGCTATCGTCCATAGCTATACTAAACTTGAGTCCCAAATCAAACACTGTTAAACTTCAAATGGCCCTAACTTCTATACTGTGCGTCCTATACCCATCAGATTTTGCAACATTCAAATGCTTGTAAATTTTTACTGGAGCGTCATAAAATCTTGAAATTTTGTGACTATAAATTACTCGAGCCTCTTATCAATTTAAGCTATCGCTCATAGCTATGCTACCCGTGAATCCCAAATCAAACACTGATAAAACTTCAAATGGCCGGTGCGTCCTACAACTATCAAATTTTGCAATTTGAATCAAACGCTTGTAACTTTTTACTGGAGCGTAATAAAACCTTTAAATTTTGGGACTATAAATTACTCGAGCCTCTTATCAATTTAAGCTATCGCTCATAGCATGCTTACCCTTGAGTCCCAAATGCAACAATGATAAAACTTCAAATGGCCCTAACTTCTGCACATTGTGTCCTACACCTATCAAAATTTGCAACATTCAAATGCTTGTAACTTTTTACTGGAGCGTGATAAAATTTTGAAATTTTGTGAAAATGCTCGAGCCTCTTATCAATTTAAGCTATCGCTCATAGCTATGCTACCCTTGAGTCCCAAATCAAACTCTGATAACACTTCAAATGGCCCTAACTTCTGTACGGTTTGTCCCATACCTATCAAGGTTTGCAACATTCAAATGGTTGTAACTATTTACTGGAGCGTAATAAAACCTTGAAATTTTGTGACAATAAAGTACTCGTGCCTCTTGCCAATTTAAGCTATAGCTCATAGCATGCTACTCTTGAGTCTCAAATCAAACACTGCTAAAACTTCAAATGGCCCTAACTTCTGTACGGTGCGTCCTATACCTATCAAAGTTTGCAATATTCAAATGCTTGCAACTTTTTACTGGAGCTTCATAAAACCTTGAAATTTGATGACAATAAAGTATAAAATTTCAAATGGCCCTAACTTCTATACGGTGCATCCTACACCTGTCAAAGTTTGCAACATTCAAATGCTTGTAACTCTTTACTGGAGCGTCATAAAATCTAGAAATTTTGTGACAATAAAGTACTCGAGCTTCTTATCAATTTAAGCTATCGTTCATAGCTATGCTACCCTTGAGTCCCAAATCAAACACTGCTAAAACTTCAAACGGCCCGAACTTCTGTACGGTCCGTCCTATACCTATCAAAGTTTGCAACAATCAAATGCTTGTAACTTATTACTGGAGCGTCATAAAATCTTGAAATTTTGTGACAATAAAGTACTCGAGCCTCATGTCAATTTAAGCTATCGCTCATAGCTAAGCTACCATTGAGTACCAAATCAAACACTGCTTAAACTTCCAATGGCCCTAACTTCTGTACGGTGTATCCTACACCTATGAAAGTTGGCTACATTCAAATGCTTGTAACTTTTACTGGAGTGAAATAAAATTTTGAAATTTTGTGACAATAAAGTACTCAAGCTTCTTATCAATTTAAGCTATCGTTCATAGCTATGCTACCCTTGAGTCCCAAATGAAACACTGCTCAAATTTGAAATAGCCCTAACTTCTGTACGGTGCGTCCTATACCTAACAAGGTTTGCAACATTCAAATGCTTGTAACTTTTTACTGAAGCGTCATCAAACTTTGAAATTTTGTGACAATAAAGTACTCGAGCCTCTTGTCAATTTAAGCTATCGTCCATAGCTATACTAAACTTGAGTCCCAAATCAAACACTGTTAAACTTCAAATGGCCCTAACTTCTATACTGTGCGTCCTATACCCATCAGATTTTGCAACATTCAAATGCTTGTAAATTTTTACTGGAGCGTCATAAAATCTTGAAATTTTGTGACTATAAATTACTCGAGCCTCTTATCAATTTAAGCTATCGCTCATAGCTATGCTACCCGTGAATCCCAAATCAAACACTGATAAAAGTTGAAATGGCCGGTGCGTCCTACAACTATCAAATTTTGCAATTTGAATCAAACGCTTGTAACTTTTTACTGGAGCGTAATAAAACCTTGAAATTTTGTGACTATAAATTACTCGAGCCTCTTATCAATTTAAGCTATCGCTCATAGCATGCTTACCCTTGAGTCCCAAATGCAACAATGATAAAACTTCAAATGGCCCTAACTTCTGCACATTGTGTCCTACACCTATCAAAATTTGCAACATTCAAATGCTTGTAACTTTTTACTGGAGCGTGATAAAATTTTGAAATTTTGTGAAAATAAAGTGCTCGAGCCTCTTATCAATTTAAGCTATCGCTCATAGCTATGCTACCCTTGAGTCCCAAATCAAACTCTGATAAAACTTCAAATGGCCCTAACTTCTGTACGGTTTGTCCCATACCTATCAAGGTTTGCAACATTCAAATGGTTGTAACTATTTACTGGAGCGTAATAAAACCTTGAAATTTTGTGACAATAAAGTACTCGTGCCTCTTGCCAATTTAAGCTATCGCTCATAGCATGCTACTCTTGAGTCTCAAATCAAACACTGCTAAAACTTCAAATGGCACTAACTTCTGTACGGTGCGTCCTATACCTATCAAAGTTTGCAATATTCAAATGCTTGCAACTTTTTACTGGAGCGTCATAAAACCTTGAAATTTGATGACAATAAAGTATAAAATTTCAAATGGCCCTAACTTCTATACGGTGCATCCTACACCTGTCAAAGTTTGCAACATTCAAATGCTTGTAACTCTTTACTGGAGCGTCATAAAATCTAGAAATTTTGTGACAATAAAGTACTCGAGCTTCTTATCAATTTAAGCTATCGATCATAGCTATGCTACCCTTGAGTCCCAAATCAAACACTGCTAAAACTTCAAACGGCCCGAACTTCTGTACGGTCCGTCCTATACCTATCAAAGTTTGCAACAATCAAATGCTTGTAACTTATTACTGGAGCGTCATAAAATCTTGAAATTTTGTGACAATAAAGTACTCGAGCCTCATGTCAATTTAAGCTATCGCTCATAGCTAAGCTACCATTGAGTACCAAATCAAACACTGCTTAAACTTCCAATGGGCCTAACTTCTGTACGGTGTATCCTATACCTATCAAAGTTTGCAACATTGAAATGGTTGTAACTCTTTACTGCAGCGTCATAAAATCTAGAAATTTTGTGACAATAAAGTACTCGAGCTTCTTATCAATTTAAGCTATCGTTCATAGCTATGCTACCCTTGAGTCCCAAATCAAACACTGCTAAAACTTCAAATGGCTCTAACTTCTGTACGGTGCGTCCTATACCTATCAAAGTTTGCAACAATCAAATGCTTGTAACTTATTACTGGAGCGTCATAAAATCTTAAAATTTTGTGACAATAAAGTACTCGAGCCTCCTGTCAATTTAAGCTATCGCTCATAGCTAAGCTACCATTGAGTACCAAATCAAACACTGCTTAAACTTCCAATGGGCCTAACTTCTGTACGGTGTATCCTACACCTATCAAAGTTTGCAACATTCAAATGCTTGTAACTCTTTACTGGAGCGTCATAAAATCTAGAAATTTTGTGACAATAAAGTACTCGAGCTTCTTATCAATTTAAGCTATCGTTCATAGCTATGCTACCCTTGAGTCCCAAATCAAACACTGCTAAAACTTCAAACGGCCCGAACTTCTGTACGGTCCGTCCTATACCTATCAAAGTTTGCAACAATCAAATGCTTGTAACTTATTACTGGAGCGTCATAAAATCTTGAAATTTTGTGACAATAAAGTACTCGAGCCTCATGTCAATTTAAGCTATCGCTCATAGCTAAGCTACCATTGAGTACCAAATCAAACACTGCTTAAACTTCCAATGGCCCTAACTTCTGTACGGTGTATCCTACACCTATCAAAGTTGGCTACATTCAAATGCTTGTAACTTTTACTGGAGTGAAATAAAATTTTGAAATTTTGTGACAATAAAGTACTCGAGCTTCTTATCAATTTAAGCTATCGTTCATAGCTATGCTACCCTTGAGTCCCAAATCAAACACTGCTAAAACTTCAAACGGCCCGAACTTCTGTACGGTCCGTCCTATACCTATCAAAGTTTGCAACAATCAAATGCTTGTAACTTATTACTGGAGCGTCATAAAATCTTGAAATTTTGTGACAATAAAGTACTCGAGCCTCATGTCAATTTAAGCTATCGCTCATAGCTAAGCTACCATTGAGTACCAAATCAAACACTGCTTAAACTTCCAAAGGCCCTAACTTCTGTACGGTGTATCCTACACCTATCAAAGTTGGCTACATTCAAATGCTTGTAACTTTTACTGGAGTGAAATAAAATTTTGAAATTTTGTGACAATAAAGTACTCAAGCTTCTTATCAATTTAAGCTATCGTTCATAGCTATGCTACCCTTGAGTCCCAAATCAAACACTGCTAAAACTTCAAACGGCCCGAACTTCTGTACGGTCCGTCCTATACCTATCAAAGTTTGTAACAATCAAATGCTTGTAACTTATTACTGGAGCGTAATAAAACCTTGAAATTTGGTGACAATAAGTGCCTCTTGTCTATTTAACCTATCGCTCATAGCATGCTACCCTTGAGTCCCAAATGAAACACTGCTCAAATTTGAAATGGCCCTAACTTCTGTACGGTGCGTCCTATACCTAACAAGGTTTGCAACATTCAAATGCTTGTAACTTTTTACTGAAGCGTCATCAAACTTTGAAATTTTGTGACAATAAAGTACTCGAGCCTCTTGTCAATTTAAGCTATCGTCCATAGCTATACTAAACTTGAGTCCCAAATCAAACACTGTTAAACTTCAAATGGCCCTAACTTCTATACTGTGCGTCCTATACCCATCAGATTTTGCAACATTCAAATGCTTGTAAATTTTTACTGGAGCGTCATAAAATCTTGAAATTTTGTGACTATAAATTACTCGAGCCTCTTATCAATTTAAGCTATCGCTCATAGCTATGCTACCCGTGAATCCCAAATCAAACACTGATAAAACTTCAAATGGCCGGTGCGTCCTACAACTATCAAATTTTGCAATTTGAATCAAACGCTTGTAACTTTTTACTGGACCGTAATAAAACCTTGAAATTTTGTGACTATAAATTACTCGAGCCTCTTATCAATTTAAGCTATCGCTCATAGCATGCTTACCCTTGAGTCCCAAATGCAACAATGATAAAACTTCAAATGGCCCTAACTTCTGCACATTGTGTCCTACACCTATCAAAATTTGCAACATTCAAATGCTTGTATATTTTTACTGGAGCGTGATAAAATTTTGAAATTTTGTGAAAATAAAGTGCTCGAGCCTCTTATCAATTTAAGCTATCGCTCATAGCTATGCTACCCTTGAGTCCCAAATCAAACTCTGATAAAACTTCAAATGGCCCTAACTTCTGTACGGTTTGTCCCATACCTATCAAGGTTTGCAACATTCAAATGGTTGTAACTATTTACTGGAGCGTAATAAAACCTTGAAATTTTGTGACAATAAAGTACTCGAGCCTCATGTCAATTTAAGCTATCGCTCATAGCTAAGCTACCATTGAGTACCAAATCAAACACTGCTTAAACTTCCAATGGGCCTAACTTCTGTACGGTGTATCCTATACCTATCAAAGTTTGCAACATTGAAATGGTTGTAACTCTTTACTGCAGCGTCATAAAATCTAGAAATTTTGTGACAATAAAGTACTCGAGCTTCTTATCAATTTAAGCTATCGTTCATAGCTATGCTACCCTTGAGTCCCAAATCAAACACTGCTAAAACTTCAAATGGCTCTAACTTCTGTACGGTGCGTCCTATACCTATCAAAGTTTGCAACAATCAAATGCTTGTAACTTATTACTGGATCGTCATAAAATATTGAAATTTTGTGACAATAAAGTACTCGAGCCTCTTACCAATTTAAGCTATCGCTCATAGTTATGCTACCCTTGAGTCCCAAATCAAACACTGATAAAACTTCAAATGGCCCTAACTTTTACACGGTGCGTCCTACAACTATCAAAGTTTGCGACAATCAAACGCTTGAAACTTTTTACTGGAGCGTAATAAAGCCTTGAAATTTGGTGACAATAAGTACTGGTGCTTCTTGCCAATTTAAGCTATCGCTCATAGCATGCTACCCTTGAGTCCCAAATCAAACACTGCTAAAACTTGAAATGGCCCTAACTTCTGTACGGTGCGTCCTATAAATATCAAAGTTTGCAACATTCAAATGCTGGTAACTTTTTACTGAAGCGCCATCAAACTTTGAAATTTTGTGACAATAAAGTACTCGTGACTCTTGTCAATTTAAGCTATCGCTCATAGCATGCTACTTTTGAGTCCCGAATCAAACACTGCTAAAACTTCAAATGGCCATAACTTCTGTACGGTGCGCCTATCAAAGTTTGCAACATTGAAATTCTATGTAACTTTATTCTGGAGCGTCAACAAATCTTGAAATTTTGTTACAATAAAGTACTCGAGTCTTTTGTCAATTTAAGCTATCGCTCATAACTATGCTGCCCTTGAGTCCCAAATCAAACAATGATAAAACTTCAAATGGCCCTAACTTCTGTACATTGCGTCCTACACCTTGTAACTTTTTACTGGAGCGTCATAAAATTTTGAAATTTTGTGAAAATAAAGTACTCGAGCCTCTTATCAATTTAAGCTATCGCTCATAGCTATGCTACCCTTGAGTCCCAAATCAAACTCTGATGAAACTTCAAATGGCCCTAACTTCTGTACGGTTTGTCCTATACCTATCAAGGTTTGCAATATTCAAATGCTTGTAGCTTTTTACTGGAGCGTAATAAAACCTTGAAATTTTGTGACAATAAAGTACTCGTGCCTCTTGTCAATTTAAGCTATCGCTCATAGCATGCTACTCTTGAGTCCCAAATCAAACACTGCTAAAACTTCAAATGGCCCTAACTTCTGTACGGTGCGTCCTATACCTATTAAAGTTTACAACAATCAAATGCTTGTAACTTATTACTGGAGCCTCATAAAATCTTGAAATTTTGTGACAATAAAGGCCTCGAGCCTCTTATCAATTTGAGCTATCGCACATAGCTATGCTACCCTTTAGTCCCAAATGAAACACTGCTAAACCTTCAAAGGTCCCAACTTCTATACGGTGCGTCCTATACCTATCAAAGTTTGCAATATTCAAATGCTTGCAACTTTTTACTGGAGCGTCATAAAACCTTGAAATTTGATGACAATAAAGTATAAAATTTCAAATGGCCCTAACTTCTATACGGTGCATCCTACACCTGTAAAAGTTTGCAACATTCAAACACTTGTAACTTTTTACTGGAGCGTCATAAAACCTTGAAATTTTGTGACAATAAAGTACTCGTGCCTCTTGTCAATTTAAGCTATTGCTCATAGCATGCTACTCTTGAGTCCCAAATCAAACACTGGTAAAACTTCAAATTGTCCTAACTTTTGTACGGTGCGTCCTATACCTATCAAAGTTTGCAACAATCAAATGCTATTACTGGAGCGCCATAAAATCTTGAAATTTTGTGACAATAAAGTACTCGAGCCTCTTGTCAATTTAAGCTATCGCTCATAGCATGCTACTCTTGAGTCCCAAATCAAACACTGATAAAACTTCAAATGGCCCTAACTTTTATACGGTGCGTCCTACAACTATCAAAGTTTGCAACAATCAAACGGTTGAAACTTTTTACTGGAGCGTAATAAAACCTTGAAATTTGGTGACAATAAGTACTCGTGCCTCTTGTCTATTTAACCTATCGCTCATAGCATGATACCCTTGAGTCCCAAATGAAACACTGCTAAAACTTGAAATGGCCCTAACTTCTGTACGGTGCGTCCTATACCTATTAAAGTTTGCAACAATCAAATGCTTGTAACTTATTAATGGAGCCTCACAAAATCTTGAAATTTTGTGACAATAAAGGCCTCGAGCCTCTTATCAATTTAAGCTATCGCACATAGCTATGCTACCCTTTAGTCCCAAATGAAACACTGCTAAACCTTCAAATGTCCCAACTTCTATACGGTGCGTCCTACACCTATCAAAGTTTGCAACATTCAAATGCTTGTAACTTTTTACTGGAGTGCAATAAAATTTTGAAATTTTGTGAAAATAAAGTGCTCGAGCCTCTTATCAATTTAAGCTATCGCTCATAGCTATGCTACCCTTGAGTCCCAAATCAAACTCTGATAAAACTTCAAATGGCCCTAACTTCTGTACGGTTTGTCCTATACCTATCAAAGTTTGCAATATTCAAATGCTTGCAACTTTTTACTGGAGCGTCATAAAACCTTGAAATTTGATGACAATAAAGTATAAAATTTCAAATGGCCCTAACTTCTATACGGTGCATCCTACACCTGTAAAAGTTTGCAACATTCAAACACTTGTAACTTTTTACTGGAGCGTAATAAAACCTTAAAATTTTGTGACATTAAAGTACTCGTGCCTCTTGTCAATTTAAGCTATTGCTCATAGCATGCTACTCTTGAGTCCCAATCAAACACTGGTAAAACTTCAAATGGCCCTAACTTCTGTACGGTGCGTCCTATACCTATTAAAGTTTGCAACAATCAAATGCTATTACTGGAGCGCCATAAAATCTTGAAATTTTGTGACAATAAAGTACTCGAGCCTCTTGTCAATTTAAGCTATCGCTCATAGCATGCTACTCTTGAGTCCCAAATCAAACACTGATAAAACTTCAAATGGCCCTAACTTTTATACGGTGCGTCCTACACCTATCAATGCTTGCAACAATCAAACGGTTGAAACTTTTTACTGGAGCGTAATAAAACCTTGAAATTTGGTGACAATAAGTACTCGTGCCTCTTGTCTATTTAACCTATCGCTCATAGCATGATACCCTTGAGTCCCAAATGAAACACTGCTAAAACTTGAAATGGCCCTAACTTCTGTACGGTGCGTCCTATACCTATTAAAGTTTGCAACAATCAAATGCTATCGCGCATAGTTATGCTACCCTTGAGTCCCAAATCAAACACCGATAAAACTTCAAATGGCCCTAACTTGTATGCGGTGCGTCCTAAAACTATCAAGGTTTGCAACATTCAAATGCTTGTAACTTTTTACTGGAGCGTAATAAAACCTTGAAATCTTGTGACAATAAAGAACTCGTGCCTCTTGTCAATTTAAGCTATCGCTCATAGCTATGCTACCCGTGAATCCCAAATCAAACACTGATAAAACTTCAAATGGCCGGTGCGTCCTACAACTATCAAAGTGTGCAACAATCAAACGCTTGTAACTTTTTACTGGAGCGTAATAAAACCTTGAAATTTGGTGACAATAAGTACTGGTGCTTCTTGTCAATTTAAGCTATCGCTCATAGCATGCTACCCTTGAATCCCAAATCAAACAATGATAAAACTTCAAATGGCCCTAACTTCTGTACATTGCGTCCTACACCTATGAAAATTTGCAACATTCAAATGTTTGTAACTTTTTACTGGAGCGTCATAAAATTTTGAAATTTTGTGAAAATAAAGTGCTCGAGCCTCTTATCAATTAAAGCTATCGCTCATAGCTATGCTACCCTTGAGTCCCAAATCAAACACTGCTAAAACTTCAAATGGCCCTAACTTCTGTACGGTGCGTCCTATACCTATCAAAGTTTGCAATATTCAAATGCTTGCAACTTTTTACTGGAGCGTCAAAACAACTTGAAATTTGATTACAATAAAGTATTAAATTTCAAATGGCCCTAACTTCTATACGGTGCATCCTACACCTGTCAAAGTTTGCAACATTCAAACACTTGTAACTTTTTACTGGAGCGTCATAAAACCTTGAAAATTTGTGACAATAAAGTACTCGTGCCTCTTGTCAATTTAAGCTATCGCTCATAGCTAAGCTACCATTGAGTACCAAATCAAACACTGCTTAAACTTCCAATGGCCCTAACTTCTGTACGGTGTATCCTACACCTATGAAAGTTGGCAACATTCAAATGCTTGTAACTTTTTACTGGAGCGAAATAAAATTTTGAAATTTTGTGACAATAAAGTACTCGAGACTCTTTTCAATTTAAGTTATCGGTCATAGCTATGCTACCCTTGAGTCCCAAATCAAACACTGATAAAACTTCAAATGGCCCTAACTTTTATACGGTGCGTCCTACAACTATAAAAGTTTGCAACAATCAAATGCTTGAAACTTTTTACTGGAGCGTAATAAAACCTTGAAATTTGGTGACAATAAGTACTCGTGCCTCTTGTCTATTTAACCTATCGCTCATAGCATGCTACCCTTGAGTACCAAATGAAACACTGCTAAAACTTGAAATGGCCCTAACTTCAGTACGGTGCGTCCTATACCTAACAAGGTTTGCAACATTCAAATGCTTGTAACTTTTTACTGAAGCGTCATCAAACTTTAAAATTTTGTGACAATAAAGTACTCGAGCCTCTTGTCAATTTAAGCTATCGTCCATAGCTATACTAAACTTGAGTCCCAAATCAAACACTGTTAAACTTCAAATGGCCCTAACTTCTATACTGTGCGTCCTATACCCATCAAATTTTGCAACATTCAAATGCTTGTAAATTTTTACTGGAGCGTCATAAAACCTTGAAATTTGTGTGATTATAAATTACTCGAGCCTCTTATCAATTTAAGCTATCGCTCATAGCTATGCTACCCGTGAATTTTGTGACAATAAAGTACTCGAGCCTCTTGTCAATTTAAGCTATCGTCCATAGCTATACTAAACTTGAGTCCCAAATCAAACACTGTTAAACTTCAAATGGCCCTAACTTCTATACTGTGCGTCCTATACCCATCAAATTTTGCAACATTCAAATGCTTGTAAATTTTTACTGGAGCGTCATAAAACCTTGAAATTTTGTGACTATAAATTACTCGAGCCTCTTATCAAATTAAGCTATCGCTCATAGCTATGCTACCCGTGAATCCCAAATCAAACACTGATAAAACTTCAAATGGCCGGTGCGTCCTACAACTATCAAATTTTGCAACAATCAACCGCTTGTAACTTTTTACTGGAGCGTAATAAAATCTTGAAATTTTGTGACTATAAATTACTCGAGCCTCTTATCAATTTAAGCTATCGCTCATAGCATGCTACCCTTGAGTCCCAAATCAAACAATGATAAAACTTCAAATGGCCCTAACTTCTGTACATTGCGTCCTACACCTATCAAAATTTGCAACATTCAAATGCTTGTAACTTTTTACTGGAGCGTGATAAAATATTGAAATTTTGTGAAAATAAAGTGCTCGAGCCTCTTATCAATTTAAGCTATCGCTCATAGCTATGCTACCCTTGAGTCCCAAATCAAACACTGCTAAAACGTCAAATGGCCCTAACTTCTGTACGGTGCATCCTACACCTGTCAAAGTTTGCAACATTCAAACACTTGTAACTTTTTACTGGAGCGTCAAAACAACTTGAAATTTGATTACAATAAAGTATTAAATTTCAAATGGCCCTAACTTCTATACGGTGCATCCTACACCTGTCAAAGTTTGCAACATTCAAACACTTGTAACTTTTTACTGGAGCGTCATAAAACCTTGAAAATTTGTGACAATAAAGTACTCGTGCCTCTTGTCAATTTAAGCTATCGCTCATAGCTAAGCTACCATTGAGTACCAAATCAAACACTGCTTAAACTTCCAATGGCCCTAACTTCTGTACGGTGTATCCTACACCTATGAAAGTTGGCAACATTCAAATGCTTGTAACTTTTTACTGGAGCGAAATAAAATTTTGAAATTTTGTGACAATAAAGTACTCGAGACTCTTTTCAATTTAAGTTATCGGTCATAGCTATGCTACCCTTGAGTCCCAAATCAAACACTGATAAAACTTCAAATGGCCCTAACTTTTATACGGTGCGTCCTACAACTATAAAAGTTTGCAACAATCAAATGCTTGAAACTTTTTACTGGAGCGTAATAAAACCTTGAAATTTGGTGACAATAAGTACTCGTGCCTCTTGTCTATTTAACCTATCGCTCATAGCATGCTACCCTTGAGTACCAAATGAAACACTGCTAAAACTTGAAATGGCCCTAACTTCAGTACGGTGCGTCCTATACCTAACAAGGTTTGCAACATTCAAATGCTTGTAACTTTTTACTGAAGCGTCATCAAACTTTAAAATTTTGTGACAATAAAGTACTCGAGCCTCTTGTCAATTTAAGCTATCGTCCATAGCTATACTAAACTTGAGTCCCAAATCAAACACTGTTAAACTTCAAATGGCCCTAACTTCTATACTGTGCGTCCTATACCCATCAAATTTTGCAACATTCAAATGCTTGTAAATTTTTACTGGAGCGTCATAAAACCTTGAAATTTGTGTGACTATAAATTACTCGAGCCTCTTATCAATTTAAGCTATCGCTCATAGCTATGCTACCCGTGAATTTTGTGACAATAAAGTACTCGAGCCTCTTGTCAATTTAAGCTATCGTCCATAGCTATACTAAACTTGAGTCCCAAATCAAACACTGTTAAACTTCAAATGGCCCTAACTTCTATACTGTGCGTCCTATACCCATCAAATTTTGCAACATTCAAATGCTTGTAAATTTTTACTGGAGCGTCATAAAACCTTGAAATTTTGTGACTATAAATTACTCGAGCCTCTTATCAAATTAAGCTATCGCTCATAGCTATGCTACCCGTGAATCCCAAATCAAACACTGATAAAACTTCAAATGGCCGGTGCGTCCTACAACTATCAAATTTTGCAACAATCAACCGCTTGTAACTTTTTACTGGAGCGTAATAAAATCTTGAAATTTTGTGACTATAAATTACTCGAGCCTCTTATCAATTTAAGCTATCGCTCATAGCATGCTACCCTTGAGTCCCAAATCAAACAATGATAAAACTTCAAATGGCCCTAACTTCTGTACATTGCGTCCTACACCTATCAAAATTTGCAACATTCAAATGCTTGTAACTTTTTACTGGAGCGTGATAAAATATTGAAATTTTGTGAAAATAAAGTGCTCGAGCCTCTTATCAATTTAAGCTATCGCTCATAGCTATGCTACCCTTGAGTCCCAAATCAAACACTGCTAAAACGTCAAATGGCCCTAACTTCTGTACGGTGCATCCTACACCTGTCAAAGTTTGCAACATTCAAACACTTGTAACTTTTTACTGGAGCGTCATAAAACCTTAAAATTTTCTGACAATAAAGTACTCGTGCCTGTTCTCAATTTAAGCTATTGCTCATAGCATGCTACTCTTGAGTCCCAAATCAAACACTGGTAAAACTTCAAATGGTCCTAACTTCTGCACGGTGCGTCCTATACCTATTAAAGTTTGCAACATTGAAATGCTTGTAAATCTTTACTGGATCGTCATAAAATCTAGAAATTTTGTGACAATAAAGTACTCGAGCTTCTTATCAATTTAAGCTATCGTTCATAGCTATGCTACCCTTGAGTCCCAAATCAAACACTGCTAAAACGTCAAATGGCCCTAACTTCTGTACGGTGCGTCCTATACCTATCAAAGTTTGCAATATTCAAATGCTTGCAACTTTTTACTGGAGCGTCATAAAACCTTGAAATTTGATGACAATAAAGTATAAAATTTCAAATGGCCCTAACTTCTATACGGTGCATCCTACACCTGTCAAAGTTTGCAACATTCAAACACTTGTAACTTTTTACTGGAGCGTCATAAAACCTTAAAATTTTCTGACAATAAAGTTCTCGTGCCTGTTGTCAATTGAAGCTATTGCTCATAGCATGCTACTCTTGAGTCCCAAATCAAACACTGGTAAAACTTCAAATGGCCCTAACTTCTGTACGGTGCGTCCTATACCTATTAAAGTTTGCAACATTCAAATGCTTGTAACTTTTTACTGGAGCGTAATAAAATTTTGAAATTTTGTGACAATAAAGTACTCGAGCCTCTTATCAAATTAAGCTATCGGTCATAGTTATGCTACCCTTGAGCCCCAAATCAAACACTGATAAAACTTCAAATGGCCCTAAATTTTATGCGGTGCGTCCTACAACTATCAAAGTTAGCAACAATCAAACGCTTCAAACTTTTTACTGGAGCGTAATAAAACCTTGAAATTTGGTGACAATAAGTACTCGTGCCTCTTGTCAATTTAAGCTATCGCTCATAACATGCTTCCCTTGAGTCCCAAATCAAACACTGCTAAAACTTGAAATGGCGCTAACTTCTGTAAGGTGCATCTTACACCTATCATAGTTTGCAGCATTGAAATGCTATGTAACTTTATTCTGGAGCGTAAAAAAATCTTGAAATTTTGAGACAATAAAACCTTGAAATTTTGTGACAATAAAGTCCTCGTGCCTCTTGTCAATTTACGCTATCGCTCATAGCATGCTACACTTGAGTCCCAAATCAAACACTGCTAAAACTTGACATGGCCCTGACTTCTGTACGGTGCGTCTTATACCTATCAAAGTTTGCAACATTCAAATGCTTGTAACTTTTTACTGGAGCGAAATAAAATTTTGAAATTTTGTGACAATAAAGTACTCGAGCCTCTTTTCAATTTAAGCTATCGGTCATAGTTATCCTACCCTTGAGTCCCAAATCAAACACTGATAAAACTTCAAATGGCCCTAACTTTTATACGGTGCGTCCTACAACTATCAAAGTTTGCAACAATCAAATGCTTGAAACTTTTTACTGGAGCGTAATAAAACCTTGAAATTTGGTGACAATAAGTACTCGTGCCTCTTGTCAATTTAAGCTATCGCTCATAACATGCTACCCTTGAGTCCCAAATGAAACACTGCTAAAACTTGAAATGGCCCTAACTTCTGTACGGTGCGTCCTATACCTAACAAGGTTTGCAACATTCAAATGCTTGTAACTTTTTACTGAAGCGTCATCAAACTTTAAAATTTTGTGACAATAAAGTACTCGAGCCTCTTGTCAATTTAAGCTATCGTCCATAGCTATACTAAACTTGAGTCCCAAATCAAACACTGTTAAACTTCAAATTGCCCTAACTTCTATACTGTGCGTCCTATACCCATCAAATTTTGCAACATTCAAATGCTTGTAAATTTTTACTGGAGCGTCATAAAACCTTGAAATTTTGTGACTATAAATAACTCGAGCCTCTTATCAATTTAAGCTATCGCTCATAGCTATGCTAACCGTGAATCCCAAATCAAACACCGATAAAACTTCAAATGGCCGGTGCGTCCTACAACTATAAAATTTTGCAACAATCAAACGCTTGTAACTTTTTACTGGAGCGTAATAAAACCTTGAAATTTTGTGACTATAAATTACTCGAGCCTCTTATCAATTTAAGCTATCGCTCATAGCATGCTACCCTTGAGTCCCAAATCAAACAATGATAAAACATCAAATGGCCCTAACTTCTGTACATTGCGTCCTACACCTATCAAAATTTGCAACATTCAAATGCTTGTAACTTTTTACTGAAGCGTCATCAAACTTTAAAATTTTGTGACAATAAAGTACTCGAGCCTCTTGTCAATTTAAGCTATCGTCCATAGCTATACTAAACTTGAGTCTCAAATCAAACACTGCTAAAACTTCAAATGGCCCTAACTTCTGAACGGTGCGTCCTATACCTATCAAAGTTTGCAATATTCAAATGCTTGCAACTTTTTACTGGAGCGTCATAAAACCTTGAAATTTGATGACAATAAAGTATAAAATTTCAAATGGCCCTAACTTCTATACGGTGCATCCTACACCTGTCAAAGTTTGCAACATTCAAACACTTGTAACTTTTTACTGGAGCGTCATAAAACCTTAAAATTTTCTGACAATAAAGTACTCGTGCCTCTTGTCAATTTAAGCTATCGCTCATAGCATGCTACTCTTGAGTCTCAAATCAAACTCTGATAAAACTTCAAATGGCCCTAACTTCTGTACGGTTTGTCCTATACCTATCAAGGTTTGCAACATTCAAATGTTTGTAACTTTTTACTGGAGCGTAATAAAACCTTGAACTTTTGTGACAATAAAGTACTCGTGCCTCTTGTCAATTTGAGCAATCGCTCATAGCATGCTACTTGAGTCTCAAATGAAACACTGCTAAAGCTTCAAATGGCCCTAACTTCTGTACGGTGCGTCCTATACCTGTCAAAGTTTGCAACATTCAAATACTTGTAATTTTTACTGGAGCGTCATAAAACCTAGAAATTTTGTGCCAATAAAGTACTCGAGCCTCTTATCCATTTAAGCTATCGCTGATAGCTGTGCTACCCTTGAGTCCCAAATCAAACACTGCTAAAACTTGAAATGGCGCTAACTTCTGTATGGTGCATCTTACACCTATCATAGTTTGCAACATTGAAATGCTATGTAACTTTATTCTGGAGCGTAAAAAAATCTTGAAATTTTGAGACAATAAAACCTTGAAATTTTGTGACAATAAAGTACTCGTGTCTCTTGTCAATTTGAGCAATCGCTCATAGCATGCTACTTGAGTCTCAAATGAAACACTGCTAAAGCTTCAAATGGCCCTAACTTCTGTACGGTGCGTCCTATACCTATCAAAGTTTGCAACATTCAAATGCTGGTAACTTTTTACTGAAGCGCCATCAAATTTTGAAATATTGTGACAATAAAGTACTCAAGCCTCTTGTCAATTTAAGCTATCGCTCATAACTATGCTACCCTTCAGTCCCAAATCAAACACTGCTAAAACTTCCAGTGGCCCTAACTTCTATATGGTGCGTCCTATACCTACAACATTCAGTTGCTTGTAACTTTTTACTGGAGCGTCATAAAACCTTGAAATTGTCTGACAATGAAGTACTCGAGCCTCTTATCAATTTAAGTTATCGCTCATAGCTATGCTACCCTTGAGTCCCAAATCAAACAATGATAAAACTTAAAATGGCGCTAACTTCTGTACATTGCGTCCTACACCTATCAAAATTTGCTACATTCAAATGGCCCTAACTTCTGTACGGTTTCTCCTATACCTATCAAGGTTTGCAATATTCCAATGCTTGTAGCTTTTTACTGGAGCGTAATAAAACCTTGAAATTTTGTGACAATAAAGTACTCGTGCCTCTTGTCAATTTAAGCTATCGCTCATAGCATGCTACTCTTGAGTCCCAAATCAAACACTGCTAAAACTTCAAATGGCCCTAACTTCTGTACGGTGCGTCCTATACCTATCAAAGTTTGCAACAATCAAATGCTTGTAACTTATTACTGGAGCCTCATAAAATCTTGAAATTTTGTGACAATAAAGACCTCGAACCTCTTATCAATTTAAGCTATTGCACATAGCTATGCTACCCTTTAGTCCCAAATGAAACACTGCTAAACCTTCAAATGCCCCAACTTCTATACGGTGCGTCCTATACCTATCAAAGTTTGCAACAATCAAACGCTTGAAACTTTTTACTGGAGCGTAATAAAACCTTGAAATTTGGTGACAATAAGTACACGTGCCTCTTGTCAATTTAAGCTATCGCTCATAACATGCTACCCTTGAGTCCCAAATCAAACGCTGCTAAAACTTGAAATGGCGCTAACTTCTGTACGGTGCGTCCTATACTTATCAAAGTTTGCAACATTCAAATGCTGGTCACTTTTTACTGAAGCTTCATCAAACTTTGAAATATTGTGACAATAAAGTACTCGAGCCTCTTTTCAATTGAAGCTATCGCCCATAGATATCCTAATCTTGAGTCCCAAATCAAACACTGATAAAACTTCAAATGGACCTAACTTCTGTACGGTGCGTCCTATACCTATCAAAGTTTGCAACATTCAAATGTTTGTAACTTTTTACTGGAGTGTAATAGAACGTTGAAATTTTGTGACAATAAAGTACTGTTGACCCTTGTCAATTAAAGCTATCGCTCATAGCATGCTACTTTTGAGTCCCAAATCAAACACTGCTAAAACTTCAAATGGCCCTAACTTCTGTACGGTGCGCCTATCAAAGTTTGCAACAATCATATGCTTGTAACTTATTACTGGAGCGTCATAAAATCTTACAATTTTGTGACAATAAAGTACTCGAGCCGCTTGTCAATTTAGCTATCGCTCATAGCTAAATTACCATTGAAACCCACATCAAACAATGCTAAAATTTCAAATGGGCCAAACTTCTGTAAGGTGCATCTTACACCTATCAAAGTTTGCAACATTGAAATGCTATGTAACTTCATTCTGGAGCGTCAAAAAATCTTGAAATTTTCTGACAATAAAGTATTCGAGCCTCTTGTCAATTTAAGCTATCGCTCATAACTATGCTACCCTTCAGTCCCAAATCAAACACTGCTAAAACTTCCAATGGCCCTAACTTCTATTTGGTGCGTCCTATACCTACCAAAGTTAGCAACATTCAGTAGCTTGTAACTTTTTACTGGAGCGTCATAAAATTTTGAAATTATGTGAAAATAAAGTACTCGAGCCTCTTATCAATTTAAGCTCTCGCTCATAGCTATACTACCCTTGAGTCCCAAATCAAACTCTGATAAAACTTCAAATGGCCCTAACTTCTGTACGGTTTGTGCTATACCTATCAAGGTTTGCAACATTCAAATGCCTGTAACTTTTTACTGGAGCGTAATAAAACCTTGAAATTTTGTGACAATAAAGTACTCGTGCCTCTTGTCAATTTAAGCAATCGCTCATAGCATGCTACTCTTGAGTCCCAAATCAAACACTGCTAAAACTTCAAATGGCCCTAACTTCTGTACGGTGCGTCCCTATACCTATCAAAGTTTGCAACAATCAAATGCTTGTAAGTTATTACTGGAGCGTCATAAAATCTTGAAATTTTGCGACAATAAAGTACTCGAGCCTCTTATCAATTTAAGCTATCGCTCTTAGTTATGCTACCCTTGAGTCCCAAATCAAACACTGATAAAACTTCAAATGGCCCTAACTTTTATGCGGTGCGTCCTACAACTATCAAAGTTTGCAACAATCAAACGCTTCAAACTTTTTACTGGAGCGTAATGAAACCTTGAAATTTGGTGACAGTAAGTACTCGTGCCACTTGTCAATTTAAGCTATCGCTCATAACATGCTACCCTTGAGTCCCAAATCAAACGCTGCTAAAACTTGAAATGGCGCTAACTTCTGTACGGTGCGTCCTATACTTATCAAAGTTTTCAACATTCAAATGCTCGTAACTTTTTACTGAAGCTTCATCAAACTTTGAAATTTTGTGACAATAAAGTACTCGAGCCTCTTGTCAATTTAAGCTATCGCCCATAGATATGCTAAACTTGAGTCCCAAAACAAACACTGATAAAACTTCAAATGGCCCTAACTTCTATACTGTGCGTCCTACACCTATCAAATTTTGCAACATTCAAATCCTTGTAACTGTATACTGGAGCGTCAAAAAAACTTGAAATTTTGTGACAATAAAGTACTCGAGCTTCTTGTCAATTTAACCTATCGCTCATAGTTATGCTACCCTTGAGTCCCAAATCAAACACTGCTAAAACTTCAAATGGCCCTAACTACTGTACAGTGCGTCCTATACCTATCAAAGTTTGTAACATTCAAATGCTTGTAACTTTTAACTGGAGCGTAATAAAACCGTGAAATTTGATTACAATAAAGTACTCGTGCCTCTTGTCAATTTAAGCTATCGCTCATAGCATGCTACTCTTGAGTCCCAAATCAAACACTGCTAAAATAGCAAATGCCCCTAACTTCTGTACAGTGCGTCCTATACCTATCAAAGTTTGCAACAATCAAATGCTTGTAACTTATTACTGGAGCGTCATAAAACCTTGAAATTTTCTGACAATGAAGTTCTCGAGCCTCTTATCAATTTAAGTTATCGCTCATAGCTATGCTACCCTTGAGTCCCAAATGAAACACTGCTAAAACCTCAAATGACCCTTACGGTGCATCCTACACCTATACGATGCATCCTACACCTATATGGTGTAACGTAGACCTATCAAAGTTTGCGATATTCAAATGCTTGTAACTTATTACTGGAGGGTCATAAAATCTTGAAATTTTGTGACAATAAAGTACTCAAGCCTTTTGTCAATTTAAGCTATCGCTCATAGCTAAGCTACCCTTCAGTCCCAATTCAAACACTGCTAAAACTTCAAATGACCCTAACTTCTATATGGTGCGTCCTATACCTACCAAAGTTTGCAACATTCAGTTGCTTGTAACTTTATTCTGGAGCGTCATAAAACCTTGAAATTTTCTGACAATGAAGTACTCGTGCCTCTTGTTAATTTAAGCTATCGCTCATAGCATGCTACTCTTGAGTCCCAAATCAAACACTGCTAAAACATCAAATGCCCCTAACTTTTGTACAGTGCGTCCTATACCTATCAAAGTTTACAACAATCAAATGCTTGTAACTTATTACTGGAGCGTCATAAAATATTGAAATTTTGTGACAATAAAGTACTCGAGCCTCTTATCAATTTAAGCTATCGCACGTAGCTATGCTACCCTTTAGTCCCAAATGAAACACTGCTAAACCTTCAAATGGTCCTAACTTCTATATGGTGCGTCCTATACCTACCAAAGTTTGCAACATTCAGTTGCTTGCAACTTTATTCTGGAGCGTCATAAAACCTTGAAATTTTCTGACAATGAAGTTCTCGAGCCTCTTATCAATTTAAGTTATCGCTCATAGCTATGCTACCCTTGAGTCCCAAATCAAAAACTGCTAAAACCTCAAATGACCCTAACGGTGCATCCTACACCTATACGATGCATCCTACACCTATACAGTGCATCCTACACCTATATGGTGTAACCTAGACCTATCAAAGTTTGCAATATTCAAATGCTTGTAACTTATCACTGGAGGGTCATAAAATTTTGAAATTTTGTGTCAATAAAGTACTCAAGCCTCTTGTCAATTTAAGCTATCGCTCATAGCTAAGCTACCATTGAGTCGCAAATCAAACACTGCTAAGCTGCAAATGGCCCTAACTTCTGTACGGTGCATCCTACACCTATCAAAGTTTGCAACATTCAAATGCTTGTAACTTTATACTGGAGCGTCAAAAAACCTTGAAATTTTCTGACAATGAAGTTCTCGAGCCTCTTATTAATTTAAGTTATCGCTCATAGCTATGCTACCCTTGAGTCCCAAATCAAAAACTGCTAAAACCTCAAATGACCCTAACGGTGCATCCTACACCTATACGATGCATCCTACACCTATACAGTCCATCCTACACCTATATGGTGTAACCTAGACCTATCAAAGTTTGCAATATTCAAATGCTTGTAACTTATTACTGGAGGGTCATAAAATCTTGAAATTTTGTGACAATAAAGTACTCAAGCCTTTTGTCAATTTAAGCTATCGTTCATAGCTAAGCTACCATTGAGTCGCAAATCAAACACTGCTAAGACTGCAAATGGCCCTAACTTCTGTACGGTGCATCCTACACCTATCAAAGTTTGCAACATTCAAATGCTTGTAACTTTATACTGGAGCGTCAAAAAAACTTGAAATTTTATGACAATAAAGTACTCGAGCCTCTTTTCAATTTAAGCTATCGCTCATAGCTATGCTTCCCTTGAGTTCCAAATCAAACACTGCTAAAACTTCAAATGGCCCTAACTTGTGTACGGTGCGTCTTATACCTATCAAAGTTTGCAACATTCAAATGCTTGTAACTTATCACTGGAGGGTCATAAAATTTTGAAATTTTGTGGCAATAAAGTACTCGAGCCTCTTGTCAATTGAAGCTATCGCTCATAGCTATGCTACCCTTGAGTTCCAAATCAAACACTGCTAAAACTTCAAATGGCCCTAACTTCTATATGGTGCGTCCTATACCTATCAAAGTTTGCAACAATCAAATGCTTGTAACTTCTTACTGGAGCGTCATAAAATCTTGAAATTTTGTGACAATAAAGTACTCGAGCCTCTTGTTAATTTAAGCTATCGCTCATAGCTAAGCTACCATTGAGTACCAAATCAAACACTGCTTAAACTTCAAATGGCCCTAACTTCTATATGGTGCGTCCTATACCTATCATAGTTTGCAACAATCAAATGCTTGTAACTTATTACTGGAGCGTCATAAAATCTTGAAATTTTGTGACAATAAAGTACTCGAGCCTCTTGTCAATTTAAGCTATCGCTCATAGCTATGCTACCCTTCAGTCCCAATTCAAACACTGCTAAAACTTCAAATGACCCTAACTGGTGTACGGTGCGTCTTATACCTATCAAAGTTTGCAATATTCAAATGCTTGCAACTTTTTACTGGAGCGTAATAAAACCTTGAAATTTGGTGACAATAAAGTATAAAATTGCAAATGCCCCTAACTTCTATACGGTGCATCCTCCTCCTGTCAAAGTTTGCAACATTCAAATACTTGTAACTTTTTATGGGAGCGTCATAAAACCTTGAAATTTTGTGACAATAAAGTACTCGTGCCTCTTGTCAATTTAAGCTATTGCTCATAGCATGCTACTCTTGAGTCCCAAATCAAACACTGCTAAAACTTCAAATGGCCCTAACTTCTGTACGGTGCGTCCTATACATATCAAAGTTTGCAACAATCAAATACTTGTAATTTCTTACTGGAGCGCCATAAAATCTTGAAATTTTGTGACAATAAAGTACTCGAGCCTCTTGTTAATTTAAGCTATCGCTCATAGCATTCTACTCTTGAGTCCCAAATCAAACACTGCTAAAACATCAAATGCCCCTAACTTTTGTACAGTGCGTCCTATACCTATCAAAGTTTACAACAATCAAATGCTTGTAACTTATTACTGGAGCATCATAAAATATTGAAATTTTGTGACAATAAAGTACTCGAGCCTCTTATCAATTTAATTTATCGCACGTAGCTATGCTACCCTTTAGTCCCAAATGAAACACTGCTAAACCTTCAAATGGTCCTAACTTCTATATGGTGCGTCCTATACCTACCAAAGTTTGCAACATTCAGTTGCGTGTAACTTTATTCTGGAGCGTCATAAAACCTTGAAATTTTCTGACAATGAAGTTCTCGAGCCTCTTATCAATTTAAGTTATCGCTCATAGCTATGCTACCCTTGAGTCCCAAATCAAACACTGCTAAAACTTCAAATGACCCTAACGGTGCATCCTACACCTATACGATGCATCCTACACCTATACAGTGCATCCTACACCTATATGGTGTAACCTAGACCTATCAAAGTTTGCAATATTCAAATGCTTGTAACTTATTACTGGAGGGTCATAAAATCTTGAAATTTTGTGTCAATAAAGTACTCAAGCCTCTTGTCAATTTAAGCTATCGCTCATAGCTAAGCTACCATTGAGTCGCAAATCAAACACAGCTAAGCTGCAAATGGCCCTAACTTCTGTACGGTGCATCCTACACCTATCAAAGTTTGCAACATTCAAATGCTTGTAACTTTATACTGGAGCGTCAAAAAAACTTGAAATTTTATGACAATAAAGTACTCGAGCCTCTTGTCAATTTAAGCTATCGCTCATAGCTATGCTACCCTTGAGTTCCAAATCAAACACTGCTAAAACTTCAAATGGCCCTAACTTGTGTACGGTGCGTCTTATACCTATCAAAGTTTGAAACATTCAAATGCTTGAAACTTTATACTGGAGCGTCAAAAAAACTTGAAATTTTGTGGCAATAAAGTACTCGAGCCTCTTGTCAATTTAAGCTATCGCTCATAGCTATGCTACCCTTGAGTTCCAAATCAAACACTGCTAAAACTTCAAATGGCCCTAACTTCTGTACGGTGCGTCCTATACCTATCAAAATTTGCAACAATCAAATGCTTGTAACTTCTTACTGGAGCGTCATAAAATCTTGAAATTTTGTGACAATAAAGTACTGGAGCCGCTTGTTAATTTAAGCTATCGCTCATAGCTAAGCTACCATTGAGTACCAAATCAAACAGTGCTTAAACTTCAAATGGCCCTAACTTCTATATGGTGCGTCCTATACCTATCACAGTTTGCAACAATCAAATGTTTCTAACTTATTACTGGAGCGTCATAAAATCTTGAAATTTTGCGACAATAAAGTACTCGAGCCTCTTGTCAATTTAAGCTATCGCTCATAGCTAAGCTACCATTGAGTCCAAAATGAAACACTGCTAAAACTTCAAATGGCCCTAATTTCTGTAAGGTGCACCATACAGCTATCAAAGTTTGCAACATTCAAATGCTTGCAACTTTTTACTGGAGCGTCATAAAACCTTGAAATTTTGTGACAATAAAGTACTCAAGCGTCTTGTCAATTTAAGCTATCGCTCATAGCTATGCTACCCTTCAGTCCCAATTCAAACACTGCTAAAACTGCAAATGACCCTAACTTCTATATGGTGCGTCCTATACCTACCAAAGTTTGCAACATTCAGTTGCTTGTAACTTTATTCTGGAGCGTCATAAAACCTTGAAATTTTCTGACAATGAAGTACTCGAGCCTCTTGTCAATTTAAGCTATCGCTCATAGCTATGCTACCCTTGAGTTCCAAATCAAACATTGCTAAAACTTCATATGGCCCTAACTTGTGTACGGTGCGTCTTATACCTATCAAAGTATGCAATATTCAAATGATTGCAACTTTTTACTGAAACCTTGAAATTTGGTGACAATAAAGTATAAAATTTCAAATGGCCCTAACTTCTATACGGTGCATCCTACTCCTCTCAAAGTTTGCAACATTCAAATACTTGTAACTTTTTATGGGAGCGTCATAAAACCTTGAAATTTTGTGACAATAAAGTACTCGTGCCTCTTGTCAATTTAAGCTATTGCTCATAGCATGCTACTCTTGAGTCCCAAATCAAACACTGCTAAAACTTCAAATGGCCCTAACTTCTGTACGGTTTGTCCTATACCTATCAAGGTCTGCAACATTCAAATGCTTGTATCTTTTTACTGGAGCGTCATAAAATCTTGAAATTTTGTGACAATAAAGTACTCGAGCCTGTTATCAATTTAAGTTATCGCTCATAGCTATGCTACCCTTGAGTCCCAAATGAAACACTGCTAAATCTTCAAATGGCCCAACTTCTTTACGGTGTGTCCTACACCTATCAAAGTTGGCAACATTCAAATACTAGTAACTTTTTAAAGAAGCGTAATAAAATCTTGAAATTTTGTGACGATAAAGTACTCGAGCCTCTTACCAATTTAAGCTATCGCTCATAGTTATGCTACCCTTGAGTCCCAAATCAAACACTGATAAAATTTCAAATGGACCTAACTTCTATGCGGTGTATCCTACACCTGTCAAAGTTTGCAACATTCAAATGCTTGTAACTCTTTACTGGAGCGTCATAAAATCTAGAAATTTTGTGACAATAAAGTACTCGAGCCTCTTATCAATTTAAGCTATCGCACATGGCTGTGCTACCCTTGAGTCCCAAATGAAACACTGCTAAACCTTCAAATGGCCCAACTTATATACTGTGCGTCCTACACCTATGAAAGTTGGCAACATTCAAATGCTTGTAACTTTTTACTGGGGCGTAATAAAATCTTGAAATTTTGAGACGATAAATTACTCGAGTCTCGTGTCAATTTAAGCTATCGCCCATAGCTAAGCTACCATTGAGTTCCAAATCAAACACTGCTAAAACTTCAAATGGCCCTAACTTCTGTACAGTGCGTCCTATACCTATCAAAGTTTGCAACAATCAAATGCTTGTAACTTTTTACTGGCGCGTCAAAAAATCTTGAAATTTTGTGACAATGAAGTACTCGAGCCTCTTATCAATTTAAGTTATCGCTCATAGCTATGCTACCCTTGAGTCCCAAATCAAACACTGCTAAAACTTCCAATGGCCCTAACTTTTAAATGGTGCGTCCTATACCTATCAAAGTTTGCAACATTCAGTTGCTGGTAACTTTTTACTGGAGCGTCATAAAACCTTGAAATTTTCTGACAATTAAGTACTCGAGCCTCTTATCAATTTAAGTTATCGCTCATAGCTATGCTACCCTTGACTCCCAAATCAAACACTGCTAAAACTTCAAATGGCCCTAACTTATGTACGGTGCGTCCTATACCTATCAAAGTTTGCAACAATCAAATGCTTGTAACTTTTTACTCGAGTGTCATAAAACCTTGAAATTTTGTGACAATAAAGTACTCGTGCCTCTTGTTAATTTAAGCTATTGCTCATAGCTATGCTACCCTTGAGTCCCAAATCAAACAATGATAAAACTTCAAATGGCCCTAACTTCTGTACATTGCGTCCTACATCTATCAAAATTTGCAACATTCAAATGCTTGTAACTTTTTACTGGAGAGTCATAAAATTTTGAAATTTTGTGAAAATAAAGTAGGGAGGTAGGTAGGTAGGAGTGGCCGCCCAGTTTGCCAAAAGCACACTTGAGCACACATAATGGCCCATTGTGATACCACGGTGTGGCGCCGTTCAAGCACTGACCAAAAAGGTTCCCATACTTGGGATGGTGATGGTCAGCGCAAGGACAGCGCCTGGAAAGGCACGACTCCCCCGTCATGTTTCAGGAAACCATCCTGATACTTTGATGAACCTGGCTATGTCCCTAATATTAATGGATGACAGCTCTGTCAGGCTTGTAAGAAATGGGGCACCAAAGGTGCGAATTCTTCTTCTGCTCAAGGATGGGCAGTGGCATAAGAGGTGGAAAATCGTCTCGTCCTCCTCCTCGAAGCCACAGCCTCGGCAACAGTCATTTGAGGGTAGGCCCAGACTTTCTGCGTGCTGTCCCATTATGCAGTGGCCGGTCAAAACCGACACAGTTGTCGACAGTGATACGCGAAAATAAAGTACTCGAGCCTCTTATCAATTTAAGCTATCGCTCATAGCTATTCTACCCTTGAGTTCCAAATTAAACACTGCTAAAACTTCAAATGGCCCTAACTTCTGTACGGTGCGTCCTATACCTATCAAAATTTGCAACAATCAAATGCTTGTAACTTCTTACTGGAGCGTCATAAAATCTTGAAATTTTGTGACAATAAAGTACTGGAGCCGCTTGTTAATTTAAGCTATCGCTCATAGCTAAGCTACCATTGAGTACCAAATCAAACACAGATAAAACTTCAAATGGCATCCTACACCTATACGATGCATCCTACACCTATACGGTGTAACCTAGACCTATCAAAGTTTGCTACATTCAAATGCTTGTAACTTTTTACTGGAGCGTAATAAAATCTTGAAATTTTGCGACGATAAAGTACTCGAGCCTCTTATCAATTTAAGCTATCGCTCATAGTTTTGCTACCCTTGAGTCCCAAATCAAACACTGATAAAACTTCAAATGGCATCCTACACTTTCGTTTGAAAAGGTTTTTATCTTGGCTTTTAACAAGACACACTCCAAGAAGAGACACTGAGACAGTGGAACGTATTTTGCTGATGCAGAGAGTTAACTGAGTGATAAAATTGAAGGGACAGACATTTGTATATATTAAAATCACGGTGCGTAAGAGCGCGGCTATGATACACCAGTTATCTCAATGTTATTAAAGGAATACATTCGCTGTCTATTGTTCTGTATACTGGGAACCACACCAAATTTAGTTCGAATCTTTCAAGGTATGGCAGGGAAATCCCCTTTTCTACATACGAACATTAATATCTGTTAACCTCAATTTTAGAACGATTGGCCTATCTCTTCTTACAATTTTATTCGTGATTGTTCACACCAGCACGATTGTTCTTATCAGCAGGTACGATTGTTTTGTACTTCAAAGATTTGCCATTTGTTCTTATCCACTTAAGACTAACATCAACAAACTTTGTCATGATAATCTCAGAATTACTGTTGTTGGTGCTAGGCATATTGGAAGTCTCTTTGGCGTAAGAGAATTTTGATAATTGTTGTTCGACAAAAGAAACCTTTGTGTGTTACCATCGAATCTTATCGATTGCTTCTCTTTGGAGAGTCCATTGAACAATTGAAAGTGATTGGTGGATTAATTGCCGCTGTGATGTATTCATGCTGCGATTAGAATTCCGTTTGTGTCTCGTGACAATATCATTATAAAAGCGCTCAACGTTCAGACCATTAAGCAGTGTGTGTGCTTCGTTGCTTTCTCACTGAAAACGTGATTGGCGATCGAGTTTGCAATCTTGGGAATTATTTTCACTACTGAAGAAACGTTCGGCGAGATCAGACGTTTTTATCGTTCCACCAATTGCGTGTGTATTTGGATAATTTGCTGCAGAAGAGGTTGCCTGTAGAGCCGACGATGAAGTGCGGTGCCATTTGTTGGGTAGTATTACTGGCTATTTGCTGCGGTGTTGTGAGTGGTAAGTCACATCCAAATTAGGGACATCATTCTTGAGGGAAGTCTTTACATGCAGAGTCCTTGAAGCAAACGATATCTTTCTTGGGGCAAGTCTTCACATGTCGAGTCTTTGAATAGCTGTGATGGTGCTGATTTGAAGGATACGACTATTTGGATTAATAGTGAATGACAATAGTTCTGAAGTCTTTGGAGTGAGCGAAGTGCTTTCAAGGAATGGTGGATTAATGATAAATGATGTGCCCTGAGATTGAAATAGAATAGAATCTAGGTCACTTCGAGAAGGATTTTGATACGAATAATTACTGAGTTTTGATGGCTCTTTCGGTTCAGTAAATCAGAGTGATTTGATTGTGATTTCAAGAATCCCATACAGACCAATGAGCCCCCCCATAGTCTCAATATAATTAATTCGTATGGTTCCGGGGGCGCTAAGGGCCACAGGAGAATACTTTTATAATATGAGAAAGGACGACTTTGTAATAAGGAATTAAGACGTTTTATGTGGGTTTAACTTTCATAGATCGAACTGTTTATCATATAAGTAAACTTCTTAGTAGGAAGTTGCCTGATTATTTATTATAGGACAGACTTTCGTATCTTTTTATCATATGACATACTTCTAAGTGGTTCAATCTGAGGAGGGAGTTTCTTAACTATCTACACACTTCCAAGTGGTTCAATCTGAGGAGGGAGTTTCTTAACTATCTACACACTTCCAAGTGCTTCAATCATGGAACAAAATGTTTGACAAGAGTCAGTGTAGTTCCTATCTTCATTCTGGCGATATCAGAAACCTTAGTTATGGTAAAATAAATCTTTTTTATTCATTTTATAAGGTAATTCCAGTCAATTGACTTGTAAAATATTTAACACACGTCTTTGTAGACACGAACTATCTTTTATTACAATATTCCGTCCATAAATCCAGTGAAAAAGTACAAAACAAACACCTGAACGAATCTGAAAGCAATTTATTGTCTTACTTAGTAGCACGAACGCGCAATTATCCGTAAATCGATTAGATTAGACGAGGCCACTTGAGGAGTGGTTCAATCGTATCTAATCTTGTCTAGCTTTAAAGTTCATTCGGCAGAAAAATTCTATTCCAACTTTCTATTATACCACAAACAATTCAAATTCCTGTCTTCAGGATTGGTAACGAAGCTTGTGAGCTGCAACTTCAGTGGCCCAAGAAAGCAACTTCTTAAAGATTCTGCTTTGCTCTTCTATCTATGGCAATTCAGAAAAAGCCGCCGGGATAGATATGATGAACAACCAAAGTTTTGAAGGAACTGATTCCACTCTCCCCAGAAGCACTCAGAATCATGTTTTGATACTATTATCTCCCAGGGACCTAGTGTATCATGGACTGGTTTATTGTACTATTGTATTTCTTTGGAAATCTCCACTGGACCCAACCAAATATACACTGATTTATTGTCCTCTTATTTCACCTTTTTTCATAAAAACTTCCTCGCTGGTCTTAAAGAAGAAATTCCAACTTCAATTCTCACACAAATTCGGATTTAGAAAAGTATCTTAATTCTGAGGTTCGTTGACAATTCGGTTCTTATTTTTTTTTCTTTACACAGCTCGGAAAGGTTTCGGTCAACAAGATTGGGGTTATGTCGATGTTCCCAAGGGAGCTCACATATTCTACTGGCTCTATTACACCGCATCCAATGTGCAGAATTACACTGAACGTCCTTTAGCCATCTGGCTGCAGGGTGGACCAGGTGCTTCCTCCACGGGTTATGGTAACTTCGAAGAATTAGGCCCTTTGGATCTTGATGGAAATTATCGCAATCATACCTGGGTGAAGGATATGAATGTGCTGTTTATTGACAATCCCGTGGGCACCGGTTTTAGTTATGTTGACAGTTATGTTCGTCAAACAAACAAATCGCCTTAGATCAGGTGGCTTTGATGAAGGGATTCTATAAATCACACCCTGAATTCGAGACTGTGCCCTTGCATATTTTCAGCGAGAGTTACGGTGGAAAAATGGCCCCCGAATGTGCGTTGGAACTTTACTATGCGATTAAGTGGGGTGAAGTGCGCAGCAATTTGACTTCGGTTTTACTTGGTGATCCGTGCACCTCTCCGATTGACTCGGTGTTGGCGTGGGCGCCTTTGCTATTGAACATGGTAGAGTTAAAAAGGGGAAAAGTGATGAGTAATCAGAATTGTATTCAATTGTTTGTTATTTCAGGGTATTGTGGATGATGCCGGATACGATCGAATCATGACGGAGGCAAATAAAACTCAAAAGCTCGTCCACACTGGAAAATGGACTCAAGCTACTCTCCAGTGGGGTAATACGCAAACCGTTTTACTATCGGCATCAAAGGAGGTCGATTTCTATAATATTGAGAAGCCCACTAGCGGTGTACGCCACGACAAAAGCATGCTTCGAAAGGGCAACGGTGTTGGTAAGAATCCCAGATGATAACAGTCAAGCCATAATACACTTCATACCACATTTCAGAGCTCATGTACCGCACTCTGGTGCAGTACGATGCGGATGAGAATCGAGATGAAGTGTTGGAAGACCTAATGAGAGGACCAGTTAGTGCAGCTCTGAATATACCAAAGGCGGTGAAATGGGGCTCACAGAGTAGTAACACGTTCACTCGTCTAATGGGGGATTTCATGAAGCCGGCTGTGCACATTGGTAGGATAAGAGATAAATTTCATAAGAGTTTTTCCTACAGTGGTCTAGATTACAGTTACTGAACTTTTGGAAAAGACCAATGTACAAGTGTCTGTTTTATCCGGCCATTTGGACTTGATCTGCGCCACTGCCGGCACCGTCAACTGGGTTAATAACATGGAGTGGAACTACAAATCTGAATATGTGGCTGCAACTCGTCGTGGCATTAATGTTGATGGCATTTTGGAGGGTTACGAGAAGAGTGCCCGCAAATTCACCATGTTCTGGATTAATCGAGCCGGTCATATGGTGCCAACCGACAATCTCGGTTAAAGTTATTGATGAACAGAATCATTATCTGGAACTGCTTTAAATAAACTTTTATAAGTTTGGTATAAAAACTATATATGTGAAAGGTGGTGGGGGGTGTTTAAGGGAGGGTGTTTAAGGGAGGGTGTTTAAGGGAGGGTGCCGCCATCCCTATTTATGGCAACTTATGTGAAATTACTAGATACGGTTCGATTTAAGCAGACCTTTGATCATCTGGGAAGTTTGTAAAGTTACATATGCATGCTTGCGCGAGCGAGAGAAAGGAGAGAAGTATATTCTTGTAGAAATCCTCGGGAATTAGGTGTAGGCATCCTAAAACTTCAAATGGCATCCGTACCTGTATAGGTGTAGGATGCCATTTGAAGTTTTATCAGTGTTTGATTTGGGACTCAAGGGTAGCATAACTAAGAGCGATAGCTTAAATTGATAAGAGGCTCGAGTACTTTATCGCATCCTACACCTATACGGTGCATCCTACACCTATACGGTGTAACCTAGACCTATCAAAGTTTGCTACATTCAAATGCTTGTAACTTTTTACTGGAGCGTAATAAAATCTTGAAATATTGCGACGATAAAGTACTCGAGCCTCTTATCAATTAAGCTATCGTTCATAGCTATGCTATCCTAGAGTCCCAAATCAAACACTGATAAAATTTCAAATGGCCTTAACTTCTATACAGTGCGTCCTACACCTATCAAAGTTTGCAGCATTCAAATGCTTGTAACTTTATACTGTAGAGTCAAAAAAACCTGAAATTTTGTGACAATAAAGTACTCGAGCCTCTTGTCAATTTAAGCTATCGCTCATAGCTATGCTACCCTTGAGTTTCAAAGCAAACACTGCTAAAGCTTCAAATGGCCCTAACTTGTGTACGGTGCGTCCTATACCTATCAAAGTTTGCAATATTCAAATGCTTGCAACTTTTTACTGGAGCGTCATAAAACCTTGAAATTTGGTGACAATAATGAATATAATTTCAAATGGCCCTAACTTCTATACTTCTACACCTGTCAAAGTTTGGAACATTCAAACACTTGTAAATCTTTACTGGAGCGTCATAAAATCTAGAAATTTTGTAACAATAAAGTAATCGAGCTTCTTATCAATTTAAGCTATCGTTCATAGCTATGCTACCCTTGAGTCCCAAATGAAACACTGCTAAACCTTCAAATGACCCAACTTCTATACGGTGCATCCTACACCTATCAAAGTTGGCAACATTCAAATGCTTGTAACTTTTTACTGGAGAGTAATAAAATTTTGAAATTTTGCGACAATAAAGTACTCGAGCCTCTTATCAATTTAAGCTATCGCTCATATTTATGCTACCCTTGAGTCCAAAATTAAACACTGATAAAACTTCAAATGGTCCTAACTTTTATACGGTGCGTCCTACAACTATCAAAGTTTGCAACAATCAAACGCTTGAAGCTTTTTTCTGGCCCGTAATAAAACCTTGAAATTTGGTAACAATAAGTACTCGTGCCTCTTGTCAATTTAAGCTATCGCCCATAGCTATGCTAAGCTTGAGTCCCAAATCAAACACTGATGAAAGTTCAAATGGCCCTAACTTCCATACTGTGCGTCCTACACCTATCAAATTTTGCAACATTGAAATGCTTTTAACTTTTTACTGGAGCGTCATAAAACTTGGAAATTTTGTGACTATAAATTACTCGAGCCTCTTATCAATTTAAGCTATCGCTCATAGCTATGCTACCCGTGAATCCCAAATCAAACACTGATAAAACTTCAAATGGCCCTAACTTCTGTACATTGCGTCCTATACCTATCAAAGTTTGCAACATTCAAATGTTTGTAACTTTTTACTGGAGTGTAATAAAACCTTGAAATTTTGTGACAATAAAGTACTCGTGACTCTTGTCAATTTAAGCTATCGCTCATAGCATGCTACTTTTGAGTCCCAAATGAAACACTGCTAAAACTTCAAATGGCCCTAACTTCTGTACGGTGCGCCTATCAACGTTTGCAACACTCAAATGCTTGTAATTTATTACTGGAGCGTCATAGAATCTTGAAATTTTGTTACAATAAAATACTCGAGCCTCTTGTCAATTAAAGCTATCGCTCATAGTTAAATTACCATTGAAACCCTAATCAAACAATGCTAAAACTTCAATTGGGCCTAGCTTCTCTAAGGTGCATCTTACACCTATCAAAGTTTGCATTATTGAAATGCTATGTAACTTTATTCTGGCGTGTCAAAAAATCTTGAAATTTTGTGACAATAAAGTACTCGAGCCTCTTGTCAATTTAAGCTATCGCTCATAACTATGCTACCTTTCAGTCCCAAATCAAACACTGCTAAAACTTCCAATGGCCCTAACTTCTGTACGGTGCGTCCTATACCTATCAAAGTTTGCAACATTCAAATGTTTGTAACTTTTTACTGGAGTGTAATAAAACCTTGAAATTTTGTGACAATAAAGTACTCGTGCCTCTTGTCTATTTAAGCTATCGCTCATAACATGCTACTCTTGAGTCCCAAATCAAACACTGATAAAACTTCAAATGACCCTAACTTCTAAACTGTGCATCCTACGCCTATCAAATTTTGCAACAATCAAATGCTTGTAACTTTATACTGGAGCGTCAAATTTGGTGACAATAATTACTCGTGGCTCTTGTCAATTTAAGCTATCGCTCATAACATGCTACCCTTGAGTCCCAAATCAAACACTGCTAAAACTTCAAATACCCCTAACTTCTGTAGATTGCGTCCTATACCTATCAAAATTTGCAACATTCAAATGCTTGTAACTTTTTACTGGAGCGTCATAAAACTTTGACATTTTGTCACAATAAAGTACTCGAGCTTCTTGTCAATTTAAGCTATGGTTCATAGCTATGCTAACCTTGAGTCCAAAATCAAACACTGATAAAACTTCAAATGGCAATAACTTACATACGGTGAATCCTACACCTATCAAAGTTTGCAACATTCAAATGCTTTGTAACTTTATACTGGAGCGTCAAAAAATCTTGAAATTGTGTGACAATAAAATACTCGAGCCTCTTGTCAATTTAAGCTATCGCTCATAGCTATGCTACCCTTGAGTCCCAAATCAAACACTGATAAAACTTCAAATGGCCCTAACTTCTGTACGGTGCGTAATTTACCTATCAAATTTTGCAAAATTCAAATACTTGCAACTTTTTACTGGATCGTCATAAAACCTTGAAATTTGGTGACAATAAAGTATAAAATTTCAATGACCCTAACTTCTATACGGTGCATCCTACACCTGTCAAAGTTTGCAACATTCAAATGCTTGTAACTTTTTACCGGAGCGTAATAAAATTTTGAAATTTTGTGACAATAAAGTACTCGAGCCTCTTATCAATTTAAGCTATCGGTCATAGTGCTGTCCTTGAGTCCCAAATCAAACACTGATAAACCTTCAAATGGCCCTAACTTCTATACGGTGCGTCCTACAAAAATCAAAGTTTGCAACATTCAAATGCTTTGTAACTTTATACTGGAGCGTCAAAAAATCTTGAAATTGTGTGACAATAAAATACTCGAGCCTCTTGTCAATTTAAGCTATCGCTCATAGCTATGCTACCCTTGAGTCCCAAATCAAACACTGATAAAACTTCAAATGGCCCTAACTTCAGTACGGTGCGTCCTATACCTATCAAATTTTGCAATATTCAAATGCTTGCAACTTTTTACTTTAGTGTCATAAAACCTTGAAATTTGGTGACAATAAGTACTCGTGGCTCTTGTCAATTTAAGCTACCGCTCATAGCTATGCTACCCTTGAGTCCCAAATCAAACACTGCTAAAACTTCAAACGGTCCTAACTTCTATAAGGTGCGTCCTACAAATATCAAAGTTTGCAACATTCAAATGCTTTGTAACTTTATACTGGAGCGTCAAAAAATCTTGAAATTGTGTGACAATAAAATACTCGAGCCTCTTGTCAATTTAAGCTATCGATCATAGCTATGCTACCCTTCAGTCCCAAATCAAACACTGATAAAACTTCAAATGGCCCTAACTTCTGTACGGTGCGTCCTATACCTATCAAATTTTGCAATATTCAAATGCTTGCAACTTTTTACTGGAGTGTCATAAAACCTTGAAATTTGGTGACAATTAAGTATAAAATTTCAAATGACCCTAACTTCTATAAGGTGCATCCTACACCTGTCAAAGTTTGCAACATTCAAATACTTGTAACTTTTAACTGGAGCGTAATAAAAATTTGAAATTTTGTGACAATAAAGTACTCGAGCCTCTTATCAATTTAAGCTATCGGTCATAGTGATGCTACCCTTGAGTCCCAAATCAAACACTGATAAACCTTCAAATGGCCTTAACTTTTATACGGTGCGTCCGACAACTATCAAAGTTTGCAATAATCAAACGCTTGAAACTTTTTACTGGAGCGTAATAAAACCTTGAATTTTGGTGACAATAAGTACTCGTGGCTCTTGTCAATTTAAGCTATCGCTCATAGCTATGCTACCCTTGAGTCCCAAATCAAACACTGATAAAACTTCAAATGGCCCTAACTTCTGTACGGTGCGTCCTATACCTATCAAATTTTGCAACATTCAAAAGCTTGTAACTTTTTACTGGAGCGTCATAAAATTTAGAAATTTTGTGACAATAAAATACTCGTGCCTCTTATCAATTTCAGATATCGTTCATAGCTATGCTACCCTAGAGTCCCAAATCAAACACTGATAAAACTTCAAATGGCCCTAACTTCTATACGGTGCGTCCTACAATATCAAAGTTTGCAACATTCAAATGCTTTGTAACTTTATACTGGAGCGTCAAAAAATCTTGAAATTGTGTGACAATAAAATACTCGAGCCTCTTGTCAATTTAAGCTATCGCTCATAGCTATGCTACCCTTGAGTCCCAAATCAAACACTGATAAAACTTCAAATGCCCCTAACTTCTGTACGGTGCGTCCTATACCTATCAAATTTTGCAATATTCAAATGCTTGCAACTTTTTACTGGAGTGTCATAAAACCTTGAAATTTGGTGACAATAAAGTATAAAATTTCAAATGACCCTAACTTCTATAAGGTGCATCCTACACCTGTCAAAGTTTGCAACATTCAAATACTTGTAACTTTTAACTGGAGCGTAATAAAATTTTGAAATTTTGTGACAATAAAGTACTCGAGCCTCTTATCAATTTAAGCTATCGGTCATAGTGATGCTACCCTTGAGTCCCAAATCAAACACTGATAAACCTTCAAATGGCCCTAACTTTTATACGGTGCGTCCTACAACTATCAAAGTTTGCAATAATCAAACGCTTGAAACTTTTTACTGGAGCGTAATAAAACCTTGAAATTTGGTGACAATAAGTACTCGTGGCTCTTGTCAATTTAACCTATCGCTCATAGTTATGCTACCCTTGAGTCCCAAATCAAACACTGCTAAAACTTTAAATGGCCCTAGCTTCTGTAAGGTGCATCATACACCTATCAAAATTTGCAACATTCAAATGCTAACAACATTTTACTGGAGCGTCATAAAACCTTGAAATTTTGTGACAATAAAGTACTCGAGCGTCTTGTCAATTTAATCTATCGCTCATAGCTATGCTACCCTTCAGTCCCAAATCAAACACTGCTAAAACTTCAAATGGCCCTAACTTCTATATGGTGCGTCCTATACCTAACAAAGTTTGCAACATTCAGTTGCTTGTAACTTTATTCTGGAGCGTCATAAAACCTTAAAATTTTCTGACAATGAAGTACTCGAGCCTCTTATCAATTTAAGTTATCGCTCATAGGTATGCTACCCTTGATTCCCAAATCAAACAATGATAAAACTTCAAATGGCCCTAACTTCTGTACATTGCGTCCTACACTTATCAAAATTTGCAAAATTCAAATGCTTGTAACTTTTTACTGGAGCTTCATAAAATCTTTAAATTTTGTGAAAATAAAATATTAAAGCCTCTTATCAATTGAAGCTATCGCTCATAGCTATGCTACCCTAGGGTCCAAAATCAAACACTGATAAAACTTCAAATGGCCCTAACATCTATAACAAATATTAAAGTATGCAACATTCAAATGCTTTGTAACTTTATACTGGAGCGTCAAAAAATCTTGAAATTGTGTTACAATAAAATACACGAGCCTCTTGTCAATTTAAGCTATCGCTCATAGCTATGCTACCCTTGAGTCCCAAATCAAACACTGATAAAACTTCAAATGGCACTAACTTCTGTACGGTGCGTCCTATACCTATCAAATTTTGCAATATTCAAATGCTTGCAACTTTTTACTGGAGCGTCATAAAACCTTGAAATTTGGTGACAATAAAGTATAAAATTTCTATTGACCCTAACTTCTATAAGGTACATCCTACACCTGTCAAAGTTTGCAACATTCAAATACTTGTAACTTTTTACTGGAGCGTCATAAAACCTTGAAATTTTGGGACAATAAAGTACTCGAGCCTCTTGTGAATTTAAGCTATTGCTCATAGCTATGCTACCCTTGAGTCCCAAATAAAAAACTTAAAAAAAATTCAAATGGCCCTAACTTTTATACGGTGCGTCCTATACCTATCAAAGTTTGCAACAATCAAATGCTTTGTAACTTATTACTGGAGCATCATAAAACCTTGAAATTTTGTGACAATAAAGTACTCGGGCCTCTTATCAATTTAAGCTATCGCATATGGCTATGCTACCCTTGAGTCCCAAATGAAACACTTCAAATGGCCCAACTTCTATACGGTGCGTCCTAAACCTATCAAAGTTGGCAAAATTCAAATGCTTGTAACTTTTTACTGGAGCGTAATAAAATTTTGAAATTTTGTGACAATAAAGTACTCGAGCCTCTTATCAATTTAAGCTATCGCTCATAGTTATGCTACAATTGAGTCCCAAATCAAACACTGATAAAACTTCAAATGGCCCTACCTTTTATACGGTGCTTCCTACAACTATCAAAGTTTGCAACAATCAAACGCTTGTAACTTTTTACTGGAGCGTAAGAAAACCTTGAAATTTGGTGACAATAAGTACTCGTGCCTCTTGTCAATTTAAACTATCGCTCATAGCATGCTACCCTTGAGTCCCAAATCAAACACTGCTAAAACTTGAAATGGCCGTAACTTCTGTACTGTGCTTCCTACACCTATCAAATTTTGCAACATTCAAATGCTTGTAACTTTATACCGGAGCAGCAAAAAACTTGAAATTTTGTGACAATAAAGTACTCGAGCCTCTTGTCAACTTAAGCTATCGCTCATAGCTATGCTACCCTTCGGTCCAAAATCAAACACTGATAAAACTTCAAATGGCCCTAACTTCTGTACGGTGCGTCCATACCTATCAAAGTTTGCAACATTCAAATGCTTGTAACTTTTTACTGGAGCGTAATAAAAATTTGAAATTTTGTGACAATAAAGTACTCGAGCCTCTTATCAATTTAAGCTATCGCTCATAGTTATGCTCCCCTTGAGTCCCAAACCAAACACTGATAAAACTTCAAATGGCCCTAACGGTGCATCCTACAGCTATACGATGCATCCTACACCTATCAAAGTTTGCAACATTCAAATGCTTGTAACTTTTTAGTGAAGCGTAATAAAACCTTGAAATTTTGTGACAATAAAGTACTCGTGCCTCTTGTCAATTTAAGCTATCGCTCATAGCATGCTACTCATGAGTCCCAAATCAAACACTGTTAAAACTTCAAACGGCCCTAACTTCTATATGCTGCGTCATACACCTATCAAAGTTTGCACCATTCAAATGCTTGTAACTTTATACTGGAGCGTTAAAAAAACTTGAAACTTTGTGACAATAAAGTACTCGAGGCTCTTGTCAATTTAAGCTATCGCTCATAGCTACCCTTGAGTCCCAAATCAAACACTGCTAAAACTTCAAATGGCCCTAACTTCTGTACGGTGCGTCCATACATATCAAAGTTTGCAACATTCAAATGCTTGCAACTTTTTACTGGAGCGTCATAAAACCTTGAAATTTTGTGACAATAAAGTACTCGAGCGTCTTGTCAATTTAGCTATCTCTCGTAACTATGCGACCCTTGAGTCCCAACTCAAACACTGCTAAAACCAAGTCAAACACTGCTAAAATGGCCCTAACTTCTGTACGGTGCGTCCTATACCTATCAAAGTTTGCAACATTCAAATGCTTGCAACTTTGTACTGGAGCGTCATAAAAGCTTGAAATTTTGTGACAATAAAGTACTCGTGCTTCTTGCCTCTTGTCAATTTAAGCTATCGCTCATAGCATGCTATTCTTGAGTGCGAAATCAAACACTGCTAAAACTTCAAATGGCCCTAACTTCTATATGGTGCGTCATACACCTATCAAAGTTTGCACAATTCAAATGATTGTAACTTTATACTGGAGCGTTAAAAAACTTGAAATTTTGTGACAATAAAGTTCTCGAGGCTCTTGTCAATTTAAGCTATCGCCTTGAGTCCCAAATCAAACACTGCTAAAACATCAAATGGCCCTAACTTCTGTACGGTGCGTCCATACCTATCAAAGTTTGCAACATTCAAATGCTTGCAACTTTTTACTGGAGCGTCATAAAACCTTGAAATTTTGTGACAATAAAGTACTCCAGCGTCTTGTCAATTTAAGCTATCCCTCGTAGCTATGCTTGAGTCCCAAGTCAAACACTGCTAAAACTTCAAATGGCCCTAACTTCTGTACGGTGCGTCCTATACCTATCAAAGTTTGCAACATTCAAATGTTGCAACTTTTTACTGGAGCGTCATAAAACCCTGAAATTTTGTGACATTAAAGTACTCGAGCGTCTTATCAATTTAAGCTATCGCTCATAGCTATGCTACCCTTGAGTCCCAAATCAAACACTGATAAATCTTGAAATAGTCCTAACTAAGTTTGCAACATTCAAAAGCTTTGTAACTTTATACTGGAACTTCATAAAAGCTTGAAATTTTGTGACAATAAAGTACTCGAGCCTCTTATCAATTTAAGCTATCGCACATAGCTATGCTACCCTTCGGTCCCAAATCAAACACTGATAAAACTTCAAATGGCCCTAACTTCTGTACGGTGCGTCCTATACCTATCAAGGTTTGCAACATTCGAAAGCTTGTAACTTTTTACTGAAGCGTCAAAAAATTTTGAAATTTTGTGACAAAAAAGGACTCGAGCCTCTTGTCAATTTAAGCTATCGCTCATAGCTATGCTAACCTTGAGTCCTAAATCAAACACTGATAAAACCTAGAAATTTTGTGACAATAAAGTACTCGAGCGTCTTGTCAATTTAAGCTATCGCTCATAGCTATGCTACCCTTGAGTCCCAAATCAAACACTAATAAAATTTCAAATGGCCCTAACTTATATACGGTGCGTCCTCCACCTATCAAAGTTTGCAACATTCAAATGCTTTGTAACTTTATACTGGAGCGTCAAAAAATCTTGAAACTTTGTGACAATAAAGGACTCGAGCGTCTTATCAATTTAAGCTATCGCTCATAGCTATGCTACCCTTGAGTCCCAAATCAAACACTGATAAAATTTCAAATGGCCCTAACTTATATACAGTGCGTCCTCCACCTATCAAAGTTTGCAACATTCAAATGCTTTGTAACTTTATACTGGAGCGTCAAAAAATCTTGAAACTTTGTGACAAAAAAGTACTCGAGCCTCTTGTCAATTTAAGATATCGCTCATAGCTATGCTACCCTTGAGTCCCAAATCAAACACTGCTAAAACTCAAATGGCCCTAACTTCTATATGGTCCGTCCTATACCTACCAAAGTTTGCAACTTTTTACTGGCGCGTCATAAAATCTTGAAATTTTCTGACAATGAAGTATTCGAGCCTCTTATCAATTTAAGTTATCGCTCATAGCTATGCTACCCTTGAGTCCAAAATCAAAGAATGATAAAACTTCAAATGGCCCTAACGTCTGAACAGTGCATCCTATACCTATCAAGGTTTGCAACATTCGAAAGCTTGTAACTTTTTACTGAAGCGTCATAAAATTTTGAAATTCTGTTCGGTGCATCCTATACTTCTGTACGGTGCATCCTATACCTATCAAAGTTTGCAACATTGAAATGCTTTTAACTTTTTACTGGAACGTCATAAAATCTTGAAATTTTGTGACAATAAAGTACTCGAGCCTCTTATCAATTTAAGCTATCGCACATAGCTATGCTAAACTTGAGTCCCAATCAAACACTGCTAAAACTTCAAATGGCTCAAAGTTCTATACGGTGCGTCCTACACCTATCAAAGTTTTCAACATTCAAATACTTGTAACTTTTTACTGGAGCGTCATAAAATCTTGAAATTTTGTGACAATAAAGTACTCGAGCCTCTTGTCAATTAAAGTTTATCGCTCATAGCTATACTACCCTTGAGTCCCTAATCAAACACTGATAAAAATTCAGATGGCCCTAACTTCCATACGTTCCGTCTTATACCTATCAAAGTTTGCAACGTTCAAATGCTTGTAACTTTTTACTGGAGCGTCATAAAATCTTGAAATTTTGTGACAATAAAGTAATGGAGCCTCTTATCAATTTAAGCTATCACATATAGCTATGCTACCTTGAGTCCCAAATCAAACACTGCTAAAACTTCAAATGGCTCTAATGGTGCGTCCTACACCTATCAAAGTTTGCAACATTCAAATGCTTGTAACTTTTCACTGGAGCGTTATAAAATCTTGAAATTTTGTGGCAATAAAGTACTCGAGCCTCTTGTCAATTTAAGATATCGCTCATAGCTATGCTACCCTTGAGTCCTAAATCAAACACTGATAAAACTTCAAATGACCCTAACTTCTATAAGGTGCGTCCTATACCTATCAAATTTTGCAACATTCAAATGCTTTTAACTTTTTACTGGAGCGTTATAAAATCTTGAAATTTTGTGACATTAAAGATATCGAGCCTCTTATCAATTTAAGCTATTGCTCATAGATATGCTACCCTTGAGTCCCAAATCAAACACTGAAAAAACTTCAAATGGCCCTAACTTCTATATGGTGAGTCATATACATACCCAAGTTTGCAACATTCAAATGCTTGTAACTTTTTACTGCAGTCTCTTAAAACCTTTAAATTTTGTGACAATGAAGTACTAGAGCCTCTTATCAATTTAATTTATCGCTCATAGCTATATTACCCTTGAGTCCTAAATCAAACACTGATAAAACTTCAAATGACCCTAACTTCTATAACCCTTCGTACCCCAACTTCTCAAAAAAACGGAAACCCATATTATTCCGGTACATTTTGCCAAAGTAAAAAACGTTTGTTCTGACATTTTTCGTTATTTTTTTATTTAAGTGAAAACAGGGGTAAAAAAGGGAGTGTGACAGATTTGTCACATTGAGTTACAACGGTTTTATTAGTAGGCTTATTGTCTAAGATGTTTGAAACGATTTGAAACAATTATTTTGCTTGTTGTAGCATAATGCCACTTCACATTTTTGACAAAGAGTTTGTGATACGCCAGTACATCCTGGAAACTTGCAACGCATCCTTTTGTCAATCCATATCGGCCAGTGCCCGACTTGGTATTGTCTTGCAGCCATTGGAGGCACATGTTGCGCTGGACCTTTATGTTTTTTATTTTCGATTTGTGGCTCAATGCACTGACGCTTTAGTGAGGTTTTTGTGTCCAGTTTGCAAAGTACCTGAGCTACCTCAATTCGAAAATCGGCCGAAGTAAGCTGCGTATTAGTTATATTTTTTGTTTTATAAACTCTTTGTATAAAAGCCAGGCATTGGACATTGCAAGGTCTAAAAAGTGGTAGATCAATCTAACTTGCCATCTTTTGCTACGCAATAATATTTTATATCTGCCAATTATGCTGTCTATTATATCAACTCCTCCCATGTGTCTATTATATTCTTCAACTATGTGCGGTCTTTCAATTGTAACATATCTTTTCTTTCTTTATCATAACGCCGTACTTCGGATTTCGGTAGTTCGCCTGCAAAACTTGATGCTAGAGAAACGACTTTGTTATCTTTCCATGCGACAGTGGATATGTCCGTGCCTTCTATGTTGGCCACATTATCCTCAGAGTAACCACGTTCCTTTTTAGACAATTCCTTATCCGATGATAGTTTGCAGTCAGGTATCCTCTTTCTTCTTATTGTTCCAGGACTTAGAATACCATTCGCGGCTAAAAAGTGTACAAGTGGTAACGACGTGAAATAGTTGTCGAAGTAAAGCCTGTAGTTTTGGTTTTTTGGAATACATCGTGATTGCCTGACGACGACGTTGGCTGCAGCATCTAAATCTGGTTCTCCCGGTTCTACAATATTTTCTGCTCCAGACTCCACTTCAAAATTATATGCAAAACCACTAACACCGCAAAGGACTAAAGTTTTATAGCCCCATTTCTTTGGTTTGTTGGTTTCTTCAAGTTATGTCGTGCTTTGGTGGAACAAATTTGTTCATCTACACATAGATAGTTTTCTAACGGAATATTTTTACAAGCCGTACTTATTTGTGTTAAAATTCGCCGAATTTTAAAAATTCTGTCGGTATTTCGGTTATCTCGAGAAACGTTTTGCGAATTATCATTAAAGTGAATGTATTGTCTTATTTTCTCAAATTTATTTCGGGGCATGGTATTCATCACTAACGGTGTTCCTATACATGTATTCCAATGTTTAGCTACTCTTGGAATGTGAACTAAAGACATTATAAAAACAAGTCCAATAAATTGCTGCATATCTGTTACCGACACACGAAAGGACATGCTTGGGTCCTTTTGAACAATATACAAGTTTGTTTGTTCTGTAATAAATTCAATCAAACTGTGGGAAAAATTTTCAGAAAAAATTGTATAGGGGTTTCTAGCTGTAAAATCTCTGAAGACAACGATTCATCACCGGTGAACCGTAACTGGTTTTCATTCAGCTCTAGATTTTTCCTCTTCCAGCGAAGATTTTCTAGCTTTTTACCCGTATTCCGTGCCGTTGAGTTTGATTTGGATGCTGATGGGTGCGTTACTTCGCTGGCACTAGTAGTTTGAGTGGGATGAGTACATGTTTCCAGGCATGTCGGAGGGAAATGTAGGCTATCAAAATTAGTGCTGCTGACGCCTGGCTCATCTGGCCCATCAGATTCGGAGTCTGAGCACAAAGCTGCGCCTTCAACTGATTCTGGTTCAAAGTTTTGATCGCCAATGCTGTCGTCATCATCTTCAAGTCCATCATCACTCTCTTCAAAGTTGATAAGTTCCTTAGCAATGTCTTCATCTCTCAGCCCCCGGAAAGACATTTTGACAATACCTAAATTGTGAAATAAAACAAGCATAATAATAATGTTCAGACGACCCTTATAACTCAGTGTTACAGAAATGGTGCAAACAGATTTTTGGCAAGTGTGCAAAAACTAACACTAAAATCTAAAATAGCTGTTTAGATTTTCATTAAATAACAGTTTTACCTTCAATATTCCAATAAACCAGGTTTCGAATAACACTTGAACTTTTTTTTCACATCTTCACAATTTGCACTTTCACGTCGTGTTAAACTAACGGCACATTAAAGTTTTGTCATTTGTATGATCAACTACGTCAGATGTAAAGAAGAATATGAATATAAAAACCAAATCAGCGAAGTCTACCAGAGATGCCAGACCAACCAAAATAAAACCCCCCATATTTACTTTTTGTTTTCTTAGCACTTTTTGGGTTTGTGACATATCTGTCACAGTGGAGTACGAAGTGATAAGGTGCGTTCTATACCTATCAAAGTTTGCAACATTCCAATGCTGGTAACTTTTCACTGGAGCGTCATAAAATCTTGAAATTTTGTGACAATAAACTACTCGAGCCTCTTGTCAATTAAAGTTATCGCTCATAGCTATACTACTCTTGAGTCCCTAATCAAACACTGATAAAAATTCAAATGGCCCTAACTTCTATACGTTGCGTCTTATACCTATCAAAGTTTCCAACATTCAAATGATTGTATCTTTTTACTGGAGCGTCTTAAAACCTTTAAATTTTGTGACAATGAAGTACTCGAGCCTCTTATCAATTTAAGTTATCGCTCATAGCTATGCTACCCTTGAGTCCCAAATCAAACACTGATAAAACTTCAAATGGCTCTAACTTCTATACGGTGCGTCCTACACCTATCAAAGTTTGTAAAAATCAAATGCTTGTAACTTTTTACTGGAGTGTAATAAAACCTTGAAATTTGGTGACAATAAAGTACTCGTGCCTCTTATCAATTTAAGGTATCGCACATAGCTATGCTACCCTTGAGTCCCAAATCAAACACTGCTAAACTTCAAATAGCCCTACCTTCTATACGGTGCGTCCTAAACCTATCGAAGTTTGCAACATTCAAATGCTTGTAACTTTTTACTGGAGCGTCATAAAATCTTGAAATTTTGTGACAATAAAGTACACGAACCTCTTGTCAATTTAAGCTATCGCTCATAGCTATGCTAAGCTTGAGTCCTAAATCAAACACTGATAAAACTTCAAATGACCCTAACTTCTATACGGTGCGTCTTGTACCTATCAAAGTTTGCAACATTCAAATGCATGTAATTTTTTACTAGAGCGTCATAACATCTTGAAATTTTGTGACAATAAAGTAATCGAGCCTCTTATCTATTTAAGTTATCGTTCATAGCTATGCTACCCTTGAGTCCCAAATCAAACACTGATAAAACTTCAAATGGCTCTAACTTCTCTACGGTGCGTCCCACACCTATCAAAGTTTGCAACATTTAAATGCTTGTAACTTTTAACTGGAGCGTTCTAAAATCTTGAAATTTTGTGACAATAAAGTACTCGAGCCTCTTGTCAATTTAAGTTATCGCTCATAGCTATGCTACCCTTGAGTCCTAAATCAAACACTGATAAGACTTCAAATGAACCTAACTTCTATACGATGCGTCCTATACCCATAAAAGTTTGCTACATTCAATGCAAATGTAACATTTTACTGGAGCGTCATAACAACTTGAAATTTTGTGACAATAAAGTAATCGAGCCTCTTATCAATTTAAGCTATCGCTCATAGCTATGCTACCCTTGAGTCCCAAATCAAACACTGATAAAATTTCAAATAGCCCTTAATTGTATACGGTGCGTCCTACACCTATCAAAGTTTGCAACAATCAAATGCTTCCAACTTTTTACTGGAGCGTAATAAAACCTTGAAATTTGGTCACAATAAAGTACTCGAGCCTCTTCTCAATTTAAGCTATCGCTCATAGCTATGCTACCCTTGAGTCCCAAAACAAACACTGATAAAACTTAAAATGCCTCTAAGTTGTATACGGTGCATCCTACACCTATCAAAGTTTGCAGCATTCAAATGCTTGTTACTTTTTACTGGAGCGTCATAAAATCTTGAAATTTTGTGAAAATAAAGTACTCGAGCCTCCTATAAATTTAAGCTATCGCTTAAATTTATAGGAGTACCCTTGAGTCCCAAATCAAACACTGAAAAAACTTCAAATGGCCCAAACTTCTATATGGTGAGTCCTATAAATACCACAGTTTGCAAAATTCAAATGCTTGTAACTTTTTACTGGAGCGTCTTAAAACCTTTACATTTTGTGACAATGAAGTACTCGAGCCTCTTATCAATTTAAGTTACCGTTCATAGCTATGCTATCCTTGAGTCCCAAATGAAACACTGATAAACCTTCAAATTGACCTAACTTCTATACGGTTCGTCCTGTACCTATCAAAGTTTGCAACAATCAAATGCTTGTAACTTTTTACTGGAGCGTCTTAAAATATTTAAATTTTGTGGCAATGAAGTACTCAAACCTCTTTTTCATTTAAGTTCTCGCTCATAGCTATGCTACCCTTGAGTGCCAAAACAAACCCTGATAAAACTTGAAATAGCTCTAACTTCTATACGGTGCGTCCTACACCTATCAAAGTTTGCAGCATTCAAATGCTTGGTTTTTTTACTGGAGCGTCATAAAATCTTGAAATTTTGTGAAAATAAAGTACTCGAGCCTCCTATAAATTTAAGGTATCGCTCATAGCTATACTACCCTTGAATCCCAAATCAAACACTGAAAAAACTTCAAATGGCCCTAACTTCTATATGGTGAGTCCTATAAATACCACAGTTTGCAAAATTCAAATGCTTGTAACTTTTTACTGGAGCGTCTTAAAACCTTTACATTTTGTGACAATGAAGTACTCGAGCCTCTTATCAATTTAAGTTACCGTTCATAGCTATGCTATCCTTGAGACCCAAATGAAACACTGATAAACCTTCAAATGGCTCTAACTTCTGTACGGTGCATCCTACTCCTATCAAAGTTTGCAACAATCAAATGGTTGTAACTTTTCACTGGAGCGTTATAAAATCTTGAAATTTTGTGACAATAAAGTACTCCAGCCTCTTGTCAATTTAAGCTATCGTTCATAGCTATGTTACCCATGAGTCCCAAATCAAACACTGATAAAACTTCAAATGGCTCTAACTTCTATACGGTGCATCCTACACCTATCAATATTTGCAACATTCAAATGCTTGTAACTTTTCACTGGAGCGTTATAAAATCTTGAAGTTTTGTGACAATAAAGTACTCGAGCCTCTTGTCAATTTAAGCTATCGCTCATAGCTATGCTACCCTTGCCTCACCCTTGCCTTACCTCAATTCGAAAATCGGCCGAAGTAAGCTGCGTATTAGTTATATTTTTTGTTTTATAAACTCTTTGTATAAAAGCCAGGCATTGGACATTGCAAGGTCTAAAAAGTGGTAGATCAATCTAACTTGCCATCTTTTGCTACGCAATAATATTTTATATCTGCCAAATATGCTGTCTATTAAATCAACTCCTCCCATGTGTCTATTATATTCTTCAACTATGTGCGGTCTTTCAATTGTAACATATCTTTTCTTTCTTTATCATAACGCCGTACTTCGGATTTCGGTAGTTCGCCTGCAAAACTTGATGCTAGAGAAACGACTTTGTTATCTTTCCATGCGACAGTGGATATGTCCGTGCCTTCTATGTTGGCCACATTATCCTCAGAGTAACCACGTTCCTTTTTAGACAATTCCTTATCCAATGACAGTTTGCAGTCAGGTATCCTCTTTCTTCTTATTGTTCCAGGACTTAGAATACCATTCGAGGCTAAAAAGTGTACAAGTGGTAACGACGTGAAATAGTTGTCGAAGTAAAGCCTGTAGTTTTGGTTTTTTGGAATACATCGTGATTGCCTGACGACGACGTTGGCTGCAGCATCTAAATCTGGTTCTCCCGGTTCTACAATATTTTCTGCTCCAGACTCCACTTCAAAATTATATGCAAAACCACTAACACCGCAAAGGACTAAAGTTTTATAGCCCCATTTCTTTGGTTTGTTGGTTTCTTCAAGTTATGTCGTGCTTTGGTGGAACAAATTTGTTCATCTACACATAGATAGTTTTCTAACGGAATATTTTTACAAGCCGTATTTATTTGTGTTAAAATTCGCCGAATTTTAAAAATTCTGTCGGTATTTCGGTTATCTCGAGAAACGTTTTGCGAATTATCATTGAAGTGAATGTATTGTCTTATTTTCTCAAATGTATTTCGGGGCATGGTATTCATCACTAACGGTGTTCCTATACATGTATTCCAATGTTTAGCTACTCTTGGAATGTGAACTAAAGACATTATAAAAACAGGTCCAATAAATTGCTGCATATCTGTTACCGACACACGAAAGGACATGCTTGGGTCCTTTTGAACAATATACAAGTTTGCTTGTTCTGTAATAAATTCAATCAAACTGTGGGAAAAATTTTCAGAAAAAATTGTATAGGGGTTTCTAGCTGTAAAATCTCTGAAGACAACGATTCATCACCGGTGAACCGTAACTGGTTTTCATTCAGCTCTAGATTTTTCCTCTTCCAGCGAAGATTTTCTAGCTTTTTACCCGTATTCCGTGCCGTTGAGTTTGATTTGGATGCTGATGGGTGCGTTACTTCGCTGGCACTAGTAGTTTGAGTGGGATGAGTACATGTTTCCAGGCATGTCGGAGGGAAATGTAGGCTATCAAAATTAGTGCTGCTGACGCCTGGCTCATCTGGCCCATCAGATTCGGAGTCTGAGCACAAAGCTGCGCCTTCAACTGATTCTGGTTCAAAGTTTTGATCGCCAATGCTGTCGTCATCATCTTCAAGTCCATCATCACTCTCTTCAAAGTTGATAAGTTCCTTAGCAATGTCTTCATCTCTCAGCCCCCGGAAAGACATTTTGACAATACCTAAATTGTGAAATAAAACAAGCATAATAATAATGTTCAGACGACCCTTATAACTCAGTGTTACAGAAATGGTACAAACAGATTTTTGGCAAGTGTGCAAAAACTAACACTAAAATCTAAAATAGCTGTTTAGATTTTCATTAAATAACAGTTTTAGCTTCAATATTCCAATAAAACAGGTTTCGAATAACACTTGAACTTTTTTTTCACATCTTCACAATTTGCACATTCACGTCGTGTTAAACTAACGGCACATTAAAGTTTTGTCATTTGTATGATCAACTACGTCAGATGTAAAGAAGAATATGAATATAAAAACCAAATCAGCGAAGTCTACCAGAGATGCCAGACCAACCAAAATAAAACCCCCCATATTTACTTTTTGTTTTCTTAGCACTTTTTGGGTTTGTGACATATCTGTCACAGTGGAGTACGAAGTGATCTATACCTATCAAAGTTTGCAACATTCCAATGCTGGTAACTTTTCACTGGAGCGTCATAAAATCTTGAAATTTTGTGACAATAAACTACTCGAGCCTCTTGTCAATTAAAATTATCGCTCATAGCTATACTACTCTTGAGTCCCTAATCAAACACTGATAAAAATTCAAATGGCCCTAACTTCTATACGTTGCGTCTTATACCTATCAAAGTTTCCAACATTCAAATGATTGTATCTTTTTACTGGAGCGTCTTAAAACCTTGAAATTTGGTGACAATGAAGTACTCGAGCCTCTTATCAATTTAAGGTATCGCACATAGCTATGCTACCCTTGAGTCCCAAATCAAACACTGCTAAACTTCAAATAGCCCTACCTTCTATACGGTGCGTCCTACACCTATCGAAGTTTGCAACATTCAAATGCTTGTAACTTTTTACTGGAGCATCATAAAATCTTGAAATTTTGTGACAATAAAGTACACGAACCTCTTGTCAATTTAAGCTATCGCTCATAGCTATGCTACCCTTGAGTCCCAAATCAAACACTGCTAAAACTTCGAATGGATCTAACTTCTCTACGGTGAGTCCTGCACCTATCAAAGTTTGCAACATTCAAATGCTTGTAACTTTTCACTGGAGCGTTATAAAATATTGAAATTTTGTGACAATAAAGTACTCGAACCTCTTGTCAATTTCAGCTATCGCTCATAGCTAGGCTAAGCTTGAGTCCTAAATCAAACACTGAAAAAAATTCAAATGGCCCTAACTTCTATATGGTGAGTCCTATAAATACCACAGTTTGCAACATTCAAATGCTTGTAACTTTTTACTGGAGCGTCTTAAAACCTTTAAATTTTGTGACAATGAAGTACTCGAGCCTCTTATCAATTTAAGTTATCGCTCATAGCTATGCTACCCTTGAGTCCCAAATCAAACACTGATAAAACTTCAAATGGCTCTAACTTCTATACGGTGCGTCCTACACCTATCAAAGTTTGTAAAAATCAAATGCTTGTAACTTTTTACTGGAGTGTAATAAAACCTTGAAATTTGGTGACAACAAAGTACTCGTGCCTCTTATCAATTTAAGGTATCGCACATAGCTATGCTACCCTTGAGTCCCAAATCAAACACTGCTAAACTTCAAATAGCCCTACCTTCTATACGGTGCGTCCTACACCTATCGAAGTTTGCAACATTCAAATGCTTGTAACTTTTTACTGGAGCGTCATAAAATCTTGAAATTTTGTGACAATAAAGTTCACGAACCTCTTGTCAATTTAAGCTATCGCTCATAGCTATGCTACCCTTGAGTCCCAAATCAAACACTGCTAAAACTTCGAATGGATCTAACTTCTCTACGGTGAGTCCTACACATATCAAAGTTTGCAACATTCAAATGCTTGTAACTTTTTATTGGAGAGTCATAAAGTTTTGAAATTTTGTGATAATAAATTACTCGACCCTCTTGTCAATTAAAGTTATTTCTCATAGCTATGCTACCCTTGAGTCCCAAATCAAACACTGATAAAACTTCAAATGGTGCGTCCTATATCTATCAAAGTTTGTAGCAATCAAATGCTTGTAGCTTTTTACTGGAGCGTCATAAAACCTTGAAATTTTGTGACAATAATGTACTGGAGCCTTTGATCAATTTAATCTATCGCTCATAGCTATGCTACCCTTGAGCCCCAAATCAAACACTGATAAAACTTCACATGGCCCTAACTTCTATACGGTGCGTCGTATACCTATCAAAGTTTGCAACATTCAAATGCTTGTAAATTTTTACTGGAGCGTCATACAATCTTGAAATTTTGTGACAATAAAGTACTCGAGCCTCTTGTCAATTTAAGTTATCGCTCATAGCTATGCTACCCTTGAGTCCTAAATCAAACACTGATAAGACTTCAAATGAACCTAACTTCTATACGATGCGTCCTATACCTATAAAAGTTTGCTACATTCAATGCAAATGTAACATTTTACTGGAGCGTCATAACAACTTGAAATTTTGTGACAATAAAGTAATCGAGCCTCTTATCAATTTAAGCTATCGCTCATAGCTATGCTACCCTTGAGTCCCAAATCAAACACTGATAAAACTTCAAATAGCCCTTAATTGTATACGGTGCGTCCTACACCTATCAAAGTTTGCAACAATCAAATGCTTCCAACTTTTTACTGGAGCGTAATAAAACCTTGAAATTTGGTCACAATAAAGTACTCGAGCCTCTTCGCAATTTAAGCTATCGCTCATAGCTATGCTACCCTTGAGTCCCAAAACAAACACTGATAAAACTTAAAATGCCTCTAAGTTGTATACGGTGCATCCTACACCTATCAAAGTTTGCAGCATTCAAATGCTTGTTACTTTTTACTGGAGCGTCATAAAATCTTGAAATTTTGTGAAAATAAAGTACTCGAGCCTCCTATAAATTTAAGCTATCGCTTATAGATATGCTACCCTTGAGTCCCAAATCAAACACTGAAAAAACTTCAAATGGCCCAAACTTCTATATGGTGAGTCCTATAAATACCACAGTTTGCAAAATTCAAATGCTTGTAACTTTTTACTGGAGCGTCTTAAAACCTTTACATTTTGTGACAATGAAGTACTCGAGCTTCTTATCAATTTAAGTTGCCGTTCATAGCTATGCTATCCTTGAGTCCCAAATGAAACACTGATAAACCTTCAAATTGACCTAACTTCTATACGGTTCGTCCTGTACCTATCAAAGTTTGCAACAATCAAATGCTTGTAACTTTTTACTGGAGCGTCTTAAAATATTTAAATTTTGTGGCAATGAAGTACTCAAACCTATTTTTAATTTAAGTTCTCGCTCATAGCTATGCTACCCTTGAGTGCCAAAACAAACCCTGATAAAACTTGAAATAGCTCTAACTTCTATACGGTGCGTCCTATAAATACCACAGGTTGCAACATTCAAATGCTTGTAACTTTTTACTGGAGCGTCTTAAAACCTTTACATTTTGTGACAATGAAGTACTCGAGCCTCTTATCAATTTAAGTTACCGTTCATAGCTATGCTATCCTTGAGACCCAAATGAAACACTGATAAACCTTCAAATGGCTCTAACTTCTGTACGGTGCATCCTACTCCTATCAAAGTTTGCAACAATCAAATGGTTGTAACTTTTTACTGGAGCGTCATAAAATCTTGAAATTTTGTGACAATAAAGTACTCGAGCCTCTTGTCAATTTAAGCTATCGCTCATAGCTATGCTACCCTTGAGTCCCAAATCAAACACTGATAAAACTTCAAATGGCTCTAACTTCTATACGGTGCGTCCTAAACCTATCAAAGTTTGCAGCATTCAAATGCTTGTTTTTTTTTACTGGAGCGTCGTAAAATCTTGAAATTTTGTGAAAATAAAGTACTCGAGCCTCCTATAAATTTAAGGTATCGCTCATAGCTATACTACCCTTGAGTCCCAAATCAAACACTGAAAAAATTTCAAATGGCCCTAACTTCTATATGGTGAGTCCTATAAATACCACAGGTTGCAACATTCAAATGCTTGTAACTTTTTACTGGAGCGTCTTAAAACCTTTACATTTTGTGACAATGAGGTACTCGAGCCTCTTATCAATTTAAGTTATCGTTCATAGCTATGCTACCCTTGAGTCCCAAATCAAACACTGATAAAACTTCAAATGGCCCTAACGGTGCAAACTACACCTATCAAAGTTTGCAATATTCAAATGCTTTAAACTTTTTACTGGAGCGTCTTAAAACCTTTAAATTTTGTGACAATGAAGTACTCGAGACCCTTATTAATTTAAGTTCTCGCTCATAGCTATACTACCCTTGAGACTGTAAACAAACACTGATAAAACTTCAAATGGCTCTAACTTCTATCCGGTGCATCCTACACCTATCAATATTTGCAACATTCAAATGCTTGTAACTTTTCACTGGAGCGTTATAAAATCTTGAAATTTTGTGAGAATAAAGTACTCCAGCCTCTTGTCAATTTAAGCTATCGTTCATAGCTATGTTACCCATGAGTCCCAAATCAAACACTGATAAAACTTCAAATGGCTCTAACTTCTATACGGTGCATCCTACACCTATCAATATTTGCAACATTCAAATGCTTGTAACTTTTCACTGGAGCGTTATAAAATCTTGAAGTTTTGTGACAATAAAGTACTCGAGCCTCTTGTCAATTTAAGCTATCGCTCATAGCTATGCTACCCTTGCCTCACCCTTGCCTTACCTCAATTCGAAAATCGGCCGAAGTAAGCTGCGTATTAGTTATATTTTTTGTTTTATAAACTCTTTGTATAAAAGCCAGGCATTGGACATTGCAAGATCTAAAAAGTGGTAGATCAATCTAACTTGCCATCTTTTGCTACGCAATAATATTTTATATCTGCCAATTATGCTGTCTATTAAATCAACTCCTCCCATGTGTCTATTATATTCTTCAACTATGTGCGGTCTTTCAATTGTAACATATCTTTTCTTTCTTTATCATAACGCCGTACTTCGGATTTCCGTAGTTCGCCTGCAAAACTTGATGCTAGAGAAACGACTTTGTTATCTTTCCATGCGACAGTGGATATGTCCGTGCCTTCTATGTTGGCCACATTATCCTCAGAGTAACCACGTTCCTTTTTAGACAATTCCTTATCCAATGACAGTTTGCAGTCAGGTATCCTCTTTCTTCTTATTGTTCCAGGACTTAGAATACCATTCGAGGCTAAAAAGTGTACAAGTGGTAACGACGTGAAATAGTTGTCGAAGTAAAGCCTGTAGTTTTGGTTTTTTGGAATACATCGTGATTGCCTGACGACGACGTTGGCTGCAGCATCTAAATCTGGTTCTCCCGGTTCTACAATATTTTCCGCTCCAGACTCCACTTCAAAATTATATGCAAAACCACTAACACCGCAAAGGACTAAAGTTTTATAGCCCCATTTCTTTGGTTTGTTGGTTTCTTCAAGTTATGTCGTGCTTTGGTGGAACAAATTTGTTCATCTACACATAGATAGTTTTCTAACGGAATATTTTTACAAGCCGTATGTATTTGTGTTAAAATTCGCCGAATTTTAAAAATTCTGTCGGTATTTCGGTTATCTCGAGAAACGTTTTGCGAATTATCATTGAAGTGAATGTATTGTCTTATTTTCTCAAATTTATTTCGGGGCATGGTATTCATCACTAACGGTGTTCCTATACATGTATTCCAATGTTTAGCTACTCTTGGAATGTGAACTAAAGACATTATAAAAACAAGTCCAATAAATTGCTGCATATCTGTTACCGACACACGAAAGGACATGCTTGGGTCCTTTTGAACAATATACAAGTTTGCTTGTTCTGTAATAAATTCAATCAAACTGTGGGAAAAATTTTCAGAAAAAATTGTATAGGGGTTTCTAGCTGTAAAATCTCTGAAGACAACGATTCATCACCGGTGAACCGTAACTGGTTTTCATTCAGCTCTAGATTTTTCCTCTTCCAGCGAAGATTTTCTAGCTTTTTACCCGTATTCCGTGCCGTTGAGTTTGATTTGGATGCTGATGGGTGCGTTACTTCGCTGGCACTAGTAGTTTGAGTGGGATGAGTACATGTTTCCAGGCATGTCGGAGGGAAATGTAGGCTATCAAAATTAGTGCTGCTGACGCCTGGCTCATCTGGCCCATCAGATTCGGAGTCTGAGCACAAAGCTGCGCCTTCAACTGATTCTGGTTCAAAGTTTTGATCGCCAATGCTGTCGTCATCATCTTCAAGTCCATCATCACTCTCTTCAAAGTTGATAAGTTCCTTAGCAATGTCTTCATCTCTCAGCCCCCGGAAAGACATTTTGACAATACCTAAATTGTGAAATAAAACAAGCATAATAATAATGTTCAGACGACCCTTATAACTCAGTGTTACAGAAATGGTACAAACAGATTTTTGGCAAGTGTGCAAAAACTAACACTAAAATCTAAAATAGCTGTTTAGATTTTCATTAAATAACAGTTTTACCTTCAATATTACAATAAAACAGGTTTCGAATAACACTTGAACTTTTTTTTCACATCTTCACAATTTGCACATTCACGTCGTGTTAAACTAACGGCACATTAAAGTTTTGTCATTTGTATGATCAACTACGTCAGATGTAAAGAAGAATATGAATATAAAAACCAAATCAGCGAAGTCTACCAAAGATGCCAGACCAACCAAAATAAAACCCCCCATATTTACTTTTTGTTTTCTTAGCACTTTTTGGGTTTGTGACATATCTGTCACAGTGGAGTACGAAGTGATAAGGTGCGTTCTATACCTATCAAAGTTTGCAACATTCCAATGCTGGTAACTTTTCACTGGAGCGTCATAAAATCTTGAAATTTTGTGACAATAAACTACTCGAGCCTCTTGTCAATTAAAGTTATCGCTCATAGCTATACTACTCTTGAGTCCCTAATCAAACACTGATAAAAATTCAAATGGCCCTAACTTCTAAACGTTGCGTCTTATACCTATCAAAGTTTCCAACATTCAAATGATTGTATCTTTTTACTGCAGCGTCTTAAAACCTTTAAATTTTGTGACAATGAAGTACTCGAGCCTCTTATCAATTTAAGTTATCGCTCATAGCTATGCTACCCTTGAGTCCCAAATCAAACACTGATAAAACTTCAAATGGCTCTAACTTCTATACGGTGCGTCCTACACCTATCAAAGTTTGTAAAAATCAAATGCTTGTAACTTTTTACTGGAGTGTAATAAAACCTTGAAATTTGGTGACAATAAAGTACTCGTGCCTGTTATCAATTTAAGGTATCGCACATAGCTATGCTACCCTTGAGTCCCAAATCAAACACTGCTAAACTTCAAATAGCCCTACCTTCTATACGGTGCGTCCTACACCTATCGAAGTTTGCAACATTCAAATGCTTGTAACTTTTTACTGGAGCATCATAAAATCTTGAAATTTTGTGACAATAAAGTACTTGTCAATTTAAGCTATCGCTCATAGCTATGCTACCCTTGAGTCCCAAATCAAACACTGCTAAAACTTCGAATGGATCTAACTTCTCTACGGTGAGTCCTGCACCTATCAAAGTTTGCAACATTCAAATGCTTGTAACTTTTCACTGGAGCGTTATAAAATATTGAAATTTTGTGACAATAAAGTACTCGAACCTCTTGTCAATTTAAGCTATCGCTCATAGCTAGGCTAAGCTTGAGTCCTAAATCAAACACTGACAAAACTTCAAATGACCCTAACTTCTATACGGTGCGTCCTGTACCTATCAATGTTTGCCACATTCAAATGCTTGTAACTTTTTACTAGAGCGTCATAACATCTTGAAATTTTGTGACAATAAAGTAATCGAGCCTCTTATCAATTTAAGTTATCGTTCATAGCTATGCTACCCTTGAGTCCCAAATCAAACACTGAAAAAAATTCAAATGGCCCTAACTTCTATATGGTGAGTCCTATAAATACCACAGTTTGCAACATTCAAATGCTTGTAACTTTTTACTGGAGCGTCTTAAAACCTTTAAATTTTGTGACAATGAAGTACTCGAGCCTCTTATCAATTTAAGTTATCGCTCATAGCTATGCTACCCTTGAGTCCCAAATCAAACACTGATAAAACTTCAAATGGCTCTAACTTCTATACGGTGCGTCCTACACCTATCAAAGTTTGTAAAAATCAAATGCTTGTAACTTTTTACTGGAGTGTAATAAAACCTTGAAATTTGGTGACAATAAAGTAGTCGTGCCTCTTATCAATTTAAGGTATCGCACATAGCTATGCTACCCTTGAGTCCCAAATCAAACACTGCTAAACTTCAAATAGCCCTACCTTCTATACGGTGCGTCCTACACCTATCGAAGTTTGCAACATTCAAATGCTTGTAACTTTTTACTGGAGCGTCAAAAAATCTTGAAATTTTGTGACAATAAAGTACACGAACCTCTTGTCAATTTAAGCTATCGCTCATAGCTATGCTACCCTTGAGTCCCAAATCAAACACTGCTAAAACTTCGAATGGATCTAACTTCTCTACGGTGAGTCCTGCACCTATCAAAGTTTGCAACATTCAAATGCTTGTAACTTTTCACTGGAGCGTTATAAAATGTTGAAATTTTGTGACAATAAAGTACTCGAACATCTTGTCAATTTAAGCTATCGCTCATAGCTATGCTAAGCTTGAGTCCTAAATCAAAAACTGATAGAACTTCAAATGACCCTAACTTCTATACGGTGCGTCTTGTACCTATCAAAGTTTGCAACATTCAAATGCTTGTAACTTTTTACTAGAGCGTCATAACATCTTGAAATTTTGTGACAATAAAGTAATCGAGCCTCTTATCAATTTAAGTTATCGTTCATAGCTATGCTACCCTTGAGTCCCAAATCAAACACTGCTAAAACTTCAAATGGCTCTAACTTCTCTACGGTGCGTCCCACACCTATCAAAGTTTGCAACATTTAAATGCTTGTAACTTTTAACTGGAGCGTTCTAAAATCTTGAAATTTTGTGACAATAAAGTACTCGAGCCTCTTTTCAATTTAAGCTATCTGTCATAGTTATGCTACCCTTGAGTCCCAAATCAAACACTGATAAAACTTCAAATAGCCCTTAATTGTATACGGTGCGTCCTACACCTATCAAAGTTTGCAACAATCAAATGCTTCCAACTTTTTACTGGAGCGTAATAAAACCTTGAAATTTGGTCACAATAAAGTACTCGAGCCTCTTCTCAATTTAAGCTATCGCTCATAGCTATGCTACCCTTGAGTCCCAAAACAAACACTGATAAAACTTAAAATGCCTCTAACTTCTATACGGTGCGTCCTACACCTATCAAAGTTTGCAGCATTCAAATGCTTGGTTTTTTTACTGGAGCGTCATAAAATCTTGAAATTTTGTGAAAATAAAGTACTCGAGCCTCCTATAAATTTAAGGTATCGCTCATAGCTATACTACCCTTGAATCCCAAATCAAACACTGAAAAAACTTCAAATGGCCCTAACTTCTATATGGTGAGTCCTATAAATACCACAGTTTGCAAAATTCAAATGCTTGTAACTTTTTACTGGAGCGTCTTAAAACCTTTACATTTTGTGACAATGAAGTACGCGAGCCTCTTATCAATTTAAGTTATCGTTCATAGCTATGCTATCCTTGAGACCCAAATGAAACACTGATAAACCTTCAAATGGCTCTAACTTCTGTACGGTGCATCCTACTCCTATCAAAGTTTGCAACATTTAAATGCCTGTAACTTTTCACTGGAGCGTTACCAAATCTTGAAATTTTGTGACAAGAAAGTACTCGAGCCTATTGTCAATTTAAGCTATCGCTCATAGCTATGCTACCCTTGAGTCCCAAATGAAACACTGATAAAACTTCAAATTGACCTAACGTCTATACGGTGCGTCCTATACCTATCAAAGTTTGCAACAATCAAATGGTTGTAACTTTTTACTGGAGCGTCATAAAATCTTGAAATTTTGTGACAATAAAGTACTCGAGCCTCTTGTCAATTTAAGATATCGCTCATAGCTATGCTACCCTTGAGTCCCAAATCAAACACAGATAAAACTTCAAATGGCTCTAACTTCTATACGGTGCGTCCTACACCTATCAAAGTTTGCAGCATTCAAATGCTTGTTTTTTTTTACTGTAGCGTCATAAAATCTTGAAATTTTGTGAAAATAAAGTACTCGAGCCTCCTATAAATTTAAGGTATCGCTCATAGCTATACTACCCTTGAGTCCCAAATCAAACACTGAAAAAATTTCAAATGGCCCTAACTTCTATATGGTGAGTCCTATAAATACCACAGGTTGCAACATTCAAATGCTTGTAACTTTTTACTGGAGCGTCTTAAAACCTTTACATTTTGTGACAATGAGGTACTCGAGCCTCTTATCAATTTAAGTTATCGTTCATAGCTATGCTACCCTTGAGTCCCAAATCAAACCCTGATAAAACTTCAAATGGCCCTAACGGTGCAAACTACACCTATCAAAGTTTCTAATATTCAAATGCTTTAAACTTTTTACTGGAGCGTCTTAAAACCTTTAAATTTTGTGACAATGAAGTACTCGAGACCCTTATTAATTTAAGTTCTCGCTCATAGCTATACTACCCTTGAGACTGTAAACAAACACTGATAAAACTTCAAATGGCTCTAACTTCTATCCGGTGCATCCTACACCTATCAATATTTGCAACATTCAAATGCTTGTAACTTTTCACTGGAGCGTTATAAAATCTTGAAATTTTGTGAGAATAAAGTACTCCAGCCTCTTGTCAATTTAAGCTATCGTTCATAGCTATGTTACCCATGAGTCCCAAATCAAACACTGATAAAACTTCAAATGGCTCTAACTTCTATACGGTGCATCCTACACCTATCAATATTTGCAACATTCAAATGCTTGTAACTTTTCACTGGAGCGTTATAAAATCTTGAAGTTTTGTGACAATAAAGTACTCGAGCCTCTTGTCAATTTAAGCTTCCGCTCATAGCTATGCTACCCTTGCGTCCCTAATGAAAAACTGATAAAACTTCAAATGGCCATAACTTCTATACGGTGCGTCCTACATCTATCAAAATTTGCAACTTGCAAATGCTTGTAACTTTTTACTGGAGCGTCATAAAATCTTGAAATTTTGTGACAATGAAGTACTAGAGCCTCTTATCAATTTAAGCTATCGTTCATAGCTATACTACCCTTGAGTCCCAAATCAAACACTGATAAAACTTCAAATGGCTCTAAATTCTGTACGGTGCGTCCTATACCTATCAAGGTTTGCAACATTCAAATGCTTGTAACTTTTTACTGGAGCGTCATAAAATCTTGAAATTTTGTGACAATGAAGTACTCGAGCCTCTTATCAATTTAAGCTATCGCTCATAGTTATGCTACCTTTGAGTCCCAAATCAAACACTGATAAAACTTCAAATGGCCCTAACGGTGCATCCTACACCTATACGGTGCATCCTACACCTATCAAAGTTTGCAACATTGAAATGCTTGTACCTTTTCACTGTTGCGTCTTAAAATCTTGAAATTTTGTGATAATGAACTCGATCCTCTTATCAATTTAAGTTATCGCTCATAGCTATGCTAGCCATGAGTCCCAAATCAAACACTTATAAAACTTCAAATGGCTCTAACTTCTATACGGTGCGTCCTAAACCTATCAAAGTATTCAAATGCTTGTAACATTTTACTGAAGCGTCATAAAATCTTGAAATTTTGTGAAAATAAAGTATTCGAGCCTCTTATCAATTTAAGCTATCGCTCATAGCTATGCTACCCTTGAGTCCCAAATCAAACAATGATAAAACTTCAAATGGCTCTAACTTCTACACCTATCATTACGGTGCGTCCTACACCTATCAAAGTATTCAAATGCTTGTAACTTTTTTACTGGAGCTTAATAAAACCTTGAAATTTGGTGACAATAAAGTACTCGTGCCTCTTGTCAATTTAAGCTATCGCTCATAGCATGCTACCCTTGAGTCCCAAATCAAACACTGCTAAATCTTTAAATGGCCCTAACTTCTGAACGGTGCGACCTATACTTACGAAAATTTGCAACATTCTAATGCTTGTAAGTTTTTACTGGAACGTCATAAAACCTTGAAATTTTGTGACAATAATGTACCCGAGCCGCTTATCAATTTAAGTTATCACTCATAGCTATGCTACCCTTGAGTCCCAAATCAAACACTGATAAAACTTCAAATGGCCCTAACGGTGCATCCTACAACTATACGGTGCATCCTACAAATATCAACGTTTGCAATATTCAAATGCTTGTAACTTTTTACTGGAGCGTCATAAAACCTTGAAATTTTGTGACAATAAAGTACTCGAGCCTGTTATCAATGTAAGCTATCCATCATAGCCACGCTTGTAACTTTTTACTGGAGCGTCATAAAATATTGAAATTTTGTGACAATAAAGTACTCGAGCCTTTTGTCAATTTAAGCTATCGCTCATAGCTATGCTACCCTTGAGTCCCAAATCAAACACTGATAAAACTTTAAATGGCCCTAACTTCAATACGGTGCGTTCTACACCTATCAAGATTTGCAACTTTTAAATGCTTGTCACTTTTTACTGGAGCGTCAAAAAATCTTGAAATTTGTGAAAATAAACTACTCGAGCCTCTTGTCAATTTAAGCTATCGCTCATAGCTATGCTACCCTTGAGTCCTAAATAAAACACTGATAAAACTTTAAATGGCCCTAACTTCTATACGTTGGGTCCTATACCTATCAAAGTTTGCAACATTCAAATGCTTGTAACTTCTTACTGGAGCGTCATAAAATCTTGAAATTTTGAGACAATAAAGTAATCGAGCCTCTTATCAATTTAAGCTGTCGCTCATAGATATGCTACCCTTGAGTCACAAATTAAACACTGAAAAAACTTCAAATGGCCCTAACGTCTATATGGTGAGTCCTATAAATACCAAAGTTTGCAACATTCAAATGCTTGTAACTTTTTACTGGAGCGCCTTAAAACCTTTAAATTTTGTGACAATAAAGTACTCGAGCCTCTTGTCAATTTAAGTTATCGCTCATAGCTATGCTACCCGTGAATCCCAAATCAAACACTGATAAAACTTCAAATGGCCCTAACTTTTATACGGTGAGTCCTAAACCTATCAAAGTTTGCAACATTGAAATGCTTGTAACTTTTTACTGGAGCGTAATAAAATCTTGCAATTTTGTGGCAATGAAGTACTCTTGCCTCTTGTCAATTTAAGCTATCGCTCATAGCTATGCTACCCTTGAGTCCCAAATGAAACACTGCTAAAACTTCAAATGGCCCTAAGTTCTACACAGTACATCCTATACCTATCAAAATTTGCAACATTCAAATGCTTGTAAGTCTTTACTACAGCGTCAGAAAATCTTGAAATTTTGTGACAATGAACTCGTGCCTCTTATCAATTTAAGCTATCGCTGATAGATATGCTACCCTTGAGTCACAAATCAAACACTGAAAAAACTTCAAATGGCCCTAACTTCTATATAGAAGTGATTCCTGTAAATACCAAAGTTTGCAACATTCAAATGTTTGTAACTTTTTACTGAAGCGTCATAAAATCTTGTAATTTTGTGAAAATAAACTATTCGAGCCTCTTATCAATTTAAGCTATCGCTCAAAGCTATGCTACCCTTGAGTCCCAAATCAAACACTGCTAAAACTTTAAATGGCCCTAACTTCTGTACGGTGCGACCTATAATTACGAAAACTTGCAACATTCTAATGCTTGCTAATTTTTACTGGAGCGTCATACAACCTTGAAATTTTGTGACAATAAAGTACTCGAGCCGCTTATCAATTTAAGTTATCGCTCATAGCTATGCTACCCTTGAGACCCAAATCAAACACTGATAAAACTTAAAATGGCCCTAACGGTGCATCCTACACCTACCGTTGTTTGCAACATTCAAATGCTTGTAACTTTTACTGGAGCGTCATAAAACCTTGAAATTTTGTGACAATAAAGTACTCGAGCCTGTTATCAATTTAAGCTATCGCTCATAGCTATGCTACATGTGAGTCCCACATCAAACACTGATAAAACTTCAGATGGCCCTAAATTTTATACGGTGCGTCCTACACCTACCAAAGTTTGCAACATTGAAATGCTTGTAACTTTTTACTGGAGCGTAATAAAATCGTGAAATTTTATGGCTATGAAGTACGCTTGCTCTTGTCAATTGAAACTATCGCTCATAGCTATGCCACCCTTGAGTCCCAAATCAAAGACTGATAAAACTTCAAATGGACCTAACTTCTATACGGTGCCTCCAATACCTATCAAAGTTTGCAACATTGAAATGCTTGTAACTTTTTACTGGAGCGTAATAAAATCTTGCAATTTTGTGGCAATGAAGTACTCTTGCCTCTTGTCAATTTAAGCTATCGCTCATAGCTATGCTACCCTTGAGTCCCAAATCAAACACAGATAAAACCTCAAATGGACATAGCTTCTGTACGGTGCGTCCTATACCTATCAAAGTTTGCAACAATAAAACGCTTGTAAATTTTTACTGGAGCGTTATAAAACCTTGAAATTTTGTAACAATAAAGTACTCGTGCCTTTTGTCAATTTAAACTATCGCTCTTAGCATGCTACCCTTGAGTCCCAAATGAAACACTGCTAAAACTTCGAATGGCCCTAACTTCTATACGGTGCGTCCTACACCTATCAAAGTTTGCAACATTCAAATGCTTGTAACTTTTTACTGGAGCGTAATGAAATCTTTAAATTTTGTGACAATAAAGTTCTCGAGCCCCTTATCAATTTAAGCTATCGCTCATAGTTATGCTACCCTTGAGTCCCAAATCAAACACTGATAAAAATTCAAATGGCCCTAACGGTGCATCCTACACCTATACGGTGCATCTTACACCTATCAAAGTTTGCAATATTCAAATGCTTGTAATATTTTACTGGAGCGTTATAAAACCTTGAAATTATGTGAGAATAAAGTACTCGAGCCTGTTATCAATTTAAGCTATCGCTCATAGCTATGCTACCCGTGAATCCCAAATCAAACACTGATAACACTTCAAATGGCCCTAACTTTTATACGGTGCGTCCTAAACCTATCAAAGTTTGCAACATTGAAATGCTTGTAACTTTTTACTGGAGCGTAATAAAATCCTGAAATTTTGTGGCAATGAAGTACTCTTGCCTCTTGTCAATTTAAGCTATCGCTCATAGCTATGCTACCCTTGAGTCCCAAATCAAACAGTGATAAAACTTCAAATGCACCTAACTCCTATACATATTGAAACAATCAAATGCTTGTAACTTTTGACTGGAGCGTCGTAAAATCTTGAAATTTTGTGACAATGAAGTACTCTTGCCTCTTGTCAATTTAAGATATCGCTCATAGCTATGCTACCCTTGAGTCCCAAATCAAACACAGATAAAACTTCAAATGGACCTAACTTCTATATGGTGCGTCCTACATCTATCTAAGTTTGAAACATTCAAATGCTTGTAACTTTTTACTGGAGAGTAAAAAAAGCTGCAAATTTTGTGACAATAAAGTACTCGAGCCTATTATCAATTTAAGCTATCGCTCATACTTATGCTACCCTTGAGTCCCAAATCAAACACTGATAAAACATCAAATGGCCCTAACGGTGCATCCTACACCTATCAAAGTTTGCAACATTCAAATGCTTGTTACTTTTTACTGGAGCGTCATAAAATCTTGAAATTTTGTGACAATGAAGAACTTTTGCCTCTTGTCAATTTAAGCTATCGCTCATAGCTATGCTACCCTTGAGTCCCAAATCAAACACTGATAAAACTTCAAATGGACCTAACTTCTATACGGTGCGTCCTACACCTATCAAAGTTTGCAACAATCAAATGCTTGTAACTTTTTACTGGATCGTCATAAAATCTTGAAATTTTGTGACAATGAACTCGAGCCTCTTTTCAATTTAAGTTATCGCTCATAGCTATGAGTTCCAAATCAAACACTGGTAAAATTTCAAATGGCTCTAACGTCTATACGGTGCGTCCTACACTTATCAAAATATTCAAAGGCTTGTAACTTTTTACTGCAGCGTCATAAAATCCTGAAATTTTGTGAAAATAAAGTATTCGAGCCTCTTATCAATTTAAGCTATCGCTCATAGCTATGCTACACTTGAGTCCCAAATCAAACATTGATAAAACTTCAAATGGCTCTAACTTCTGTACGGTGCGACCTATACTTACGAAAATTTGCAAGATTCTAATGCTTGTAACTTTTTACTGGAGCGCCATAAAACCTTGAAATTTTGTGACAATAAAGTACTCGAGCCGCTTATCAATTTATGCTATCGCTCATAGATATGCTACCCTTGAGTCCAAAATCAAACACTGATAAAGCTTCAAATGGCCCTAACGGTGCATCCTACACCTATACCGTGCATCCTACACCTATTAAAGTTTGCAACATTCAAATGCTTGCAACTTTTTACTGGAGCGTCATAAGACCTTGAAATTTTGTGACAATAAAGTACTCGTACCTCTTGTCAATTTAAACTATCGCTCATAGCATGCTACCCTTGAGTCCCAAATGAAACACTGCTAAAACTTCAAATGGCCCTAACTTCTATACGGTGCGTCCTACACCTACCAAAGTTTGCAGCTTGTAAATGCTTGTAACTTTTTACTGGAGCGTAATAAAATCTTGAAATTTTGTGACAATAAAGTACCAGAGCCTCTTATCAATTTAAGCTATCGCTCATAGTTATGCTACCCTTAAGTCCCAAATCAAACACTGATAAAACTTCAAATGGCCCTAACGGTGCATCCTACACCTATACGGTGGAAGCCTGTTATCAATTTAAGTTATCGCTCATTGCTATGCTACCCGTGAATCCCAAATCAAACACTGATGAAAATTCAAATGACTCTAACTTTTATATGGTGCGTCCTATACCTATCAAAGTTTGCAACAATCAAATGCTTATAACTTTTTACTGGAGCGTCATAAAATCTTGAACTTTTGTGACAATGAACTACTCTTGCCTCTTGTCAATTTAAGCTATCGCTCATAGCTATGCTACCCTTCAGTCCCAAATCAAACACTGATAAAACTTCAAATGGCTCTAACTTCTATACGGTGCGTCCTATACCTATCAAAGTATATAAAAATCAAATGCCTGAAACTTTTTACTGGACCTTCATAAAATCTTGAAATTTTATGACAATGAACTCGAGCCTCTTATCAATTTAAGTTATCGCTCATAGCTATGCTACCCATGAGTCCCAAATCAAACACTGTTAAAATTTCAAATGGCTCTAACTTCTATACGGTGCGTCCTACACCTATCAAAGTATTCAAATGCTTGTAACTTTTTACTGGAGCGTTATAAAATCTTGAAATTTTGTGAAAATAAAGTATTCGAGCCTCTTATTAATTTAAGCTATCGCTCATAGCTATGCTACCCTTGAGTCCCAAATCAAAAAGTGATAAAACTTCACATGGCTCTAAATTCTATACGGTGCGTCCTACACCTATTCAAGTATTCAAATGCTTGTAACTTTTCACTGGAGCGCCATAAAACCTTGAAATTTTGTGACAATAAAGTACTCGAGCCGCTTAACAAATTAAGTTTTCGCTCATAGCTATGCTACCCTTGAGTCCCAAATGAAACACTGATCAAACTTCAAATGGCCCTAACGGTGCATCCTACACCTATACGGTGAATCCTACACTATCAAAGTTTGCAACATTCAAATGCTTGTAACTTTTTACTGGAGCGTAATAAAATCTTGAAATTTTGTGGCTATGAAGTACTCTTGCCTCTTGTCAATTTAAGTTATCGCTCATAGCTATGCTACCCTTGAGTCCCAAATCAAACACTGATAAAACTTCAAATGGCCCTAACGGTGCATCCTACACCTATACGGTGAAAGCCTGTTATCAATTTAAGCTATCGCTCATAGCTTTGCTACCCGTGAATTCCAAATCAAACACTGATAAAACTTCAAATGACCCTAACTTTTATACGGTGCATCCTACACTATCAAAGTTTGCAACATTCAAATGCTTGTAACTTTTTACTGGAGCGTCATAAAATCTTGAACTTTTGTGACAATGAAGTACTCTCGCCTCTTGTCAATTTAAGCTATCGCTCATAGCTATGCTACCCTTTAGTCCCATATAAAACACTGATAAAACTTCAAATGGACCTAACTTCTATACGGTGCGTCCTATACCTATCAAAGTTTGCAAAAATCAAATGCTTGTAACTTTTTACTGGAGCGTCATAAAATCTTGATATTTTGTGACAATGAACTCGAGCCTGTTATCAATTTAAGTTATCGCTCATAGATATGCTACCCTTGAGTCCCATATCAAACACTGCTAAAACTTCAAATGGCCCTAACTTCTATACGGTTCGTCCTACACCTACCAAAGTTTGCAGCTTGTAAATGCTTGTAACTTTTTACTGGAGCGTAATAAAATCTTGAAATTTTGTGACAATAAAGTACTCGAGCCGCTTATCAATTTAAGTTATCGCTCATAGCTATGCTACCCATGAGTCCCAAATCAGACACTGATAAAATTTCAAATGGCTCTAACTTCTATACGGTGCGTCCTACAACTTTCAAAATTTGCAACTTTCAAATGCTTGTAACTTTTCACTGGTGGGTCAAAAAACCTTGAAATTTGTGAAAATAAACTACTCGAGCCTCTGGTCAATTTAAGCTATCGCTCATAGCTATGCTACCCGTGAATCCCAAATCAAACACTGATAAAACTTCAAATGGACCTAACTTCTATACGGTGCGTCCTATATTTACGAAAATTTGCAAGATTCTAATACTTGTAACTTTTTACTGGAGCGCCATAAAATCTTGAAATTTTGTGACAGTAAAGTACTCGAGCCGCTTATCAATTTAAGTTATCGCTCATAGCTATGCTACCCTTGAGTCCCAAATCAAACACTGATAAAACTTCAAATGGCCCTAACGGTGCATCCTACACCTATACGGTGCATCCTACACTATCTAAGTTTGCAATATTCAAATGCTTCTAACTTTTTACCTGAGCGCCATAAAACCTTGAAATTTTGTGACAATAAAGTACTCGAGCCTGTTATCAATTTAAGCTATCGCTCATAGCTATGCTACCCGTGAATCCCAAATCAAACACTGATAAAACTTCAGATGGCCCTAACTTTTATATGGTGCGTCCAACAGCTATCAAAGTTTGCAACAATCAAATGCTTGTAACTTTTTACTGGAGCGTCATAAAATCTTGAACTTTTGTGACAATGAAGTACTCTTGCCTCTTGTCAATTTAAGCTATCGCTCATAGCTATGCTACCCTTGAGTCCCAAATCAAACACTGATAAAACTTCAAATGGACCTAACTTCTATACGGTGCGTCCTATACCTATCAAAGTTTGCAAAAATCAAATGCTTGTAACTTTTTACTGGAGCGTCATAACAAAAATTTTGTGACAATGAACTCGAGCCTGTTATCAATTTAAGTTATCGCTCATAGCTATTCTACCCATGAGTCCCAAATCAAACACTGATAAAATTTCAAATGCTTCTAACTTCTATACGGAGCGTCCAACACCTATCAAAATTCGCAACTTTCAAGTGCTTGTAACTTTTCACTGGACGGTCAAAAAACCTTGGAATTTGAGAAAATAAAATACTCGAGCCTCTGGTCAATTTAAGCTATCGCTCATAGTTATGCTGCCCTTGAGTCCTAAATCAAACACTGATAAAACTCCAAATGGCCTTAACTTCTATACGTCGGGTCCTATACCTATCGAAGTTTGCAACATTCAAATGCTTGTAACTTTTTACTGGAGGGTCAAAAAACCTTGAAATTTGTGAAAATAAACTACTCGAGCCTGTGGTCAATTTAAGCTATCGCTCATAGTTATGCTACCCTTGAGTCCTAAATCAAACACTGAAAGAACTTCAAATGGCCTTAACTTCTATACGTCTGGTCCTATAAATATCGAAGTTTGCAACATTCAAATGCTTGTAACTTTTTACTGGAGCGTCATAAAATCTTGAAATTTTGTGACAATAAAGTACTCGAGCCGCTTATCAATTTATGCTATCGCTCATAGATATGCACCCCTTGAGTCCCATATCAAACACTGATAAAACTTCAAATGGACCTAACTTCTATACGGTGCGTCCTATACCTATCAAAGTTTGCAAAAATCAAATGCTTGTAACTTTTTACTGGAGCGTCATAAAATCTTGAAATTTTGTGACAATGAACTCGAGCCTGTTATCAATTTAAGTTATCGCTCATAGCTATTCTACCCATGAGTCCCAAATCAAACACTGATAAAACTTCAAATGGCCCTAACAGTGCATCCTACACCTATACGGTGAAAACCTGTTATCAATTTAAGCTATCGCTCATTGCTATGCTACCCGTGAATCCCAAATCAAACACTGATAATACTTCAAATTACCCTAACTTTTATACGGTGCGTCCTATACCTATCAAAGTTTGCAACAATCAAATGCTTGTAACTTTTTCCTTGAGCGTCATAAAATCTTGAACTTATGTGACAATGAACTACTCTTGCCTCTTGTCAATTTAAGCCACCGCTCATAGCTATGCTACCCTTGAGTCCCAAATCAAACACTGATAAAACTTCAAATGGCCCTAACGGTGCATCCTACAACTATACGGTGAAAACCTGTTATCAATTTAAGCTATCGCTCATTGCCATGCTACCCGTGAATCCCAAATAAAACACTGATAAAACTTCAAAAGACCCTAACTTTTATACGGTGCGTCCTATACCTATCAAAGTTTGCAACAATCAAATGCTTGTAACTTTTTCCTTGAGCGTCATAAAATCTTGAAATTTTGTGACAAGAAAGTACTCGAGCCTGTTATCAATTTAAGCCATCACTCATAGCCATGCTACCCGTGAATCCCAAATCAAACACTGATAAAACTTCAGATGGCCCTAACTTTTATGCGGTGCGTCCAACACCTATCAAAGTTTGCAACATTGAAATGCTTGTAACTTTTACTGGAGCGTAATAAAATCTTGAAATTTTGTGGCTATGAAGTACTCTTGCCTCTTGTCAATTTAAGTTATCGCTCATAGCTATGCTACCCTTGAGTCCCAAAACAAACACTGATAAAACTGCAAATGGCCCTAACGGTGCATCCTACACCTATACGGTAAAAGCCTGTTATCAATTTAAGCTATCGCTCATAGCTTTGCTACCCGTGAATTCCAAATCAAACACTCATAAAACTTCAAATAACCCTAACTTTTATACGGTGCGTCCTATACCTATCAAAGTTTGCAACAATCAAATGCTTGTAACTTTTTACTGGAGCGTCATAAAATCTTGAAATTTTGCGATAATGAACTCGAGCCTCTTATCAATTTAAACTATCGCTCATAGCTATGCTACCCTTGAGTCCCAAATCAAAAATTGATAAAACTTCAAATGGCTCTAAATTATATACGGTGCGTCCTACACCTATCAAAGTATTCAAATGCTTGTAACTTTTTACTGGAGCGCCATAAAACCTTGAAATTTTGTGTCAATAAAGTACTCGAGCCGCTTAACAATTTAAGTTATCGCTCATAGCTATGCTACCCTTGAGTCCCAAAGCAAACACTGATAAAACTTCAAATGGCCCTAACGGTGCATCCTACAGCTATACGGTGCATCCTACACTATCAAAGTTTGCAACATTCAAATGCTTGTAAATTTTTACTGGAGCGTAATAAAATCTTGAAATTTTGTGGTTATGAAGTACTCTTGCCTCTTGTCAATTTAAGTTATCGCTCATAGCTATGCTACGCTTGAGTCCCAAATCAAACACTGATAAAACTTCAAATGGCCCTAACGGTGCCTCCTACACCTATACGGTGAAAGCCTGTTATCAATTTAAGCTATGGCTCATAGCTATGCTACCCTTGAGTCCCAAATCAAACACTGATAAAACTTCAAATGGCCCTAACGGTGCATCCTACACCTATACGGTGCATCCTACACTATCAAAGTTTGCAACAATCAAATGCTTGTAACTTTTTACTGGAGCGTCATAAAATCTTGAACTTTTGTGACAATGAAGTACTCTTGCCTCTTGTCCATTTAAGCTATCGCTCATAGCTATGCTACCCTTGAGTCCCAAATCAAACACTGATAGAACTTCAAATGGACCTAACTTCTATACGGAGCTTCCAACACGTATCAAAATTTGCAACTTTCAAATTCTTGTAAGTTTTCACTGGAGGGTCAAAAAACCTTGAAATTTGTGAAAATAAACTACTCGAGCCTGTGGTCAATTTAAGCTATCGCTCATAGTTATGCTACCCTTGAGTCCTAAATCAAACACTGATAAAACTTCAAATGGCCTTAACTTCTATATGTTGGGTCCTATACCTATCGAAGTTTGCAACATTCAAATGCTTGTAACTTTTTACTGGAGCGTCATAAAATCTTGAACTTATGTGACAACGAACTACTCTTGCCTCTTGTCAATTTAAGCTATCGCTCATAGCTATGCTACCCTTGAGTCCCAAATCAAACACTAATAAAACTTCAAATGGCCCTAACGGTGCATCCTACTACTATACGGTGAAAACCTGTTATCAATTTAAGCTATCGCTCATTGCTATGCTACCCGTGAATCCCAAATCAAACACTGATAAAACTTCAAATGACCCTAACTTTTATACGGTGCGTCCTATACCTATCAAAGTTTGAAACAATCAAATGCTTGTAACTTTTTCCTTGAGCGTCATAAAATCTTGAAATTTTGTGACGATGAACTCGAGCTTCTTATCAATTTAAGTTATCGCTCATAGCTATGCTACCCATGAGTCCCAAATCAAACACTAATAAAATTTCAAATGGCTCTTACTTCTATACGGTGCGTCCTACACCTATCAAAGTATTCAAATGCTTGTAACTTTTTACTGGAGCGTCATAAAATCTTGAAATTTTGTGAAAATAAAGTATTCGAGCCTCTTATTAATTTAAGCTATCGCTCATAGCTATGCTTCCCTTGAGTCCCAAATCAAAAAGTGATAAAACTTCAAATGGCTCTAAATTCTATACGGTGCGTCCTACACCTATCAGAGTATTCAAATGCTTGTAACTTTTTACTGGAGCGTAATAAAACCTTGAAATTTGGTGACAATAAAGTACTCGTGCCTCTTGTCAATTTAAGCTATCGCTCATAGCATGCTACCCTTGAGTCCCAAATTAAACACTGCTAAAACTTCAAATGGCCCTAACTTCTGTACGGTGCGACCTAAACTTACGAAAATTTGCAAGATTCTAATGCTTGTAACTTTGTACTGGAGCGCCATAAAACCTTGAAATTTTGTGACAATAAAGTCCTCGAGCCGCTTAACAAGCTAAGTTATCGCTCATAGCTATGCTACCCTTGAGTCCCAAATCAAACACTGATAAAACTTCAAATGGCCCTAACGGTGCATCCTATACCTATACGATGAAAGCCTGTTATCAATTTAAGCTATCGCTCATAGCTTTGCTACCCGTGAATTCCAAATCAAACACTCATAAAACTTCAAATGACCCTAACTTTTATACGGTGCGTCCTATACCTATCAAAGTTTGCAACAATCAAATGCTTGTAACTTTTTACTGGAGCGTCATAAAATCTTGAAATTTTGTGACAATGAACTCTAGCCTCTTATCAATTTAAGTTATCGCTCATAGCTATGCTACCCATGAGTCCCAAATCGAACACTGATAAAATTTCAAATGGCTCTAACTTCTATACGGTGCGTCCTACACCTATCAAAGTATTCAAATGCTTGTAACTTTTTACTGGAGCGTCATAAAATCTTGAAATTTTGCGATAATGAACTCGAGCCTTTTATCAAATTAAACTATCGCTCATAGCTATGCTACCCTTGAGTCCCAAATCAAAAATTGATAAAACTTCAAATGGCTCTAAATTCTATACGGTGCGTCCTACACCTATCAAAGTATTCAAATGCTTGTAACTTTTTACTGGAGCGCCATAAAACCTTGAAATTTTGTGACAATAAAGTACTCGAGCCGCTTAAAAAATTTAAGTTATCTCTCATAGCTATGCTACCCTTGAGTCCCAAAGCAAACACTGATAAAACTTCAAATGGCCCTAACGGTGTATCCTACACCTATACGGTGCATCCTACACCTATACGGTGCATCCTACACTATCAAAGTTTGCAACATTCAAATGCTTGCAAGTTTTTACTGGAGCGTAATAAAATCTTGAAATTTTGTGGCTATGAAGTACTCTTGCCTCTTGTCAATTTAAGTTATCGCTCATAGCTATGCTACCAATGAGTCCCAAATCAAACACTGATAAAACTTCAAATGGCCCTAACGGTGCCTCCTACACCTATACGGTGAAAGCCTGTTATCAATTTAAGCTATGGCTCATAGCTATGCTACCCTTGAGTCCCAAATCAAACACTGATAGAACTTCAAATGGACCTAACTTCTATACGGTGAGTCCTATACCTATAAAAGTTTGCAAAAATCAAATGCTTGTAACTTTTTACTGGAGCGTCATAAAATCTTGAAATTTTGTGACAATGAACTCGAGCCTCTTATCAATTTAAGTTTTCGCTCATAGCTATGCTACCAATGAGTCCCAAATCAAACACTGATAAAATTTCAAATGGCTCTAACTTCTATACGGTGCGTCCTGCACCTATCAAAATTTGCAACTTTCAAATGCTTGTAACTTTTCACTGGAGGGTCAAAAAACCTTGGAATTTGAGAAAATAAAATACTCGAGCCTCTGGTCAATTTAAGTTATCGCTCATAGCTATGCTACCCTTGAGTCCCAAATCAAACACTGATAAAACTTCAAATGGCCCTAACGGTGCATCCTATACCTATACGGTGAAAGCCTGTTATCAATTTCAGCTATCGCTCATAGCTTTGCTACCCGTGAATTCCAAATCAAACACTCATAAAACTTCAAATGACCCTAACTTTTATACGGTGCGTCCTATACCTATCAAAGTTTGCAACAATCAAATGCTTGTAACTTTTTACTGGAGCGTCATAAAATCTTGAAATTTTGTGACAATGAACTCGAGCCTGTTATCAATTTAAGTTATCGCTCATAGCTATGCTACCCATGAGTCCCAAATCAAACACTGATAAAATTTCAAATGGCTCTAACTTTTATACGGTGCGTCCTAAACCTATCAAAGTATTCAAATGCTTGTAACTTTTTACCGGAGCGTCATAAAACCTTGAAATTTTGTGACAATAAAATACTCGGGCCTGTTATCAATTTAAGCTATCGCTCACAGCTATGCTACCCGTGAATCCCAAATCAAAAATTGATAAAACTTCAAATGGCCCTAACTTCTGTACGGTGCGACCTATACTTACGAAAATTTGCAAGATTATAATGCTTGTAACTTTTTACTGGAGCGCCATAAAACCTTGAAATTTTGTGACAATTTAAGTTATCGCTCATAGTTATGCTACCATTGAGTCCCAAATCAAACACTGATACAACTTCAAATGGACCTAACTTCTATACGGTGAGTCCTATACCTATCAAAGTTTGCAAAAATCAAATGCTTGTAACTTTTTACTGGAGAGTCATAAAATCTTGTAATTTTGTGACAATGAACTCGAGCCTCTTATCAATTTAAGTTATCGCTCATAGCTATGCTCCCAATGAGTCCCAAATCAAACACTGATTAAATTTCAAATGGCTCTAACTTTTATACGGTGCGTCCTACACCTATCAAAGTATTCAAATACTTGTAACTTTTTACTGGAGCGTCCTAAAATCTTGAAATTTTGTGAAAATAAACTATTCGAGCCTCTTGTAAATTTAAGCTATCGCTCATAGCATGCGACCCTTGAGTCCCAAATCAAACACTGCTAAAACTTCAAATGGCCCTAACTTCTGTACGGTGAGTCCTATACCTATCAAAGTTTGCAAATATCAAATGCTTGTAACTTTTTACTGGAGCGTCATAAAATCTTGAAATTTTGTGACAATGAACTCGAGCCTCTTAACAATTTAAGTTATCGCTCATAGCTATGCTACCAATGAGTTCCAAATCAAACACTGATTAAATTTCAAATGGCTCTAACTTTTATACTGTGCGTCCTACACCTATCAAAGTATTCAAATGCTTCTAACTTTTAACTGGAGCGTAATAAAAATTTGAAATTTGGTGACAATAAAGTACTCGTGCCACTTGTCAATTTAAGCTATCGCTCATAGCATGCTACCCTTGAGTCCCAAATTAAACACTGCTAAAACTTCAAATGGCCCTAACTTCTGTACGGTGCGACCTATACTTACGAAAATTTTCAAGATTCTAATGCTTGTACTTTTTACTGGAGCGCCATAAAACCTTGAAATTTAGTGACAATAAAGTACTCGAGCCGCTTAACAATTTAAGTTATCGCTCATAGCTATGCTACCCTTGAGTCCCAAATCAAACACTGTTAAAACTTCAAATAGCCCTAACGGATCCTACACCTATACGGTGAAAGCCTGTTATCAATTTAAGCTATCGCTCATAGCTATGCTACCCGTGAATCCCAAATCAAACACTGATAAAACTTCAAATGACCCTAAATTTTTGTACGGTGCGTCCTATACCTATCAAAGTTTGCAACAATCAAATGCTTGTAACTTTTTACTGTATCGTCATAAAATCGTGAACTTTTGTGACAATGAAGTACTCTTGCCTCTTGTCAATTTAAGCTATCGCTCATAGCTATGCTACCCTTGAGTCCCAAATCAAACAGTGATAAAACTTCAAATGGACCTAACTACTATACGGTGCGTCCTATACCGATCAAAGTTTGCAAACATCAAATGCTTGTAACTTTTTACTGGAGCGTCATAAAATCTTGAAATTTTGTGACAATGAAATCGAGCCTGTTATCAATTTAAGTTATCGCTCATAGCTATGCTACCATGAGTCCCAAATCAAACACTGATACAATTTCAAATGGCTCTAACTTCTATACGGAGCGTCCAACACCTATCAAAATTTGCAACTTTCAAATGCTTGTAACTTTTCACTGGAGGGTCAAAAAACCTTGAAATTTTTGAAAATAAACTACTCGAGCCTCTGGTCAATTTAAGCTATCGCTCATAGCTATGCTACCCTTGAGTCCTAAATCAAACACTGATAAAACTTCAAATGGCCGTAACCTCTATACGTCGGGTCCTATACCTATCAAAGTTTGCAACATTCAAATGCTTGTAACTTTTTACTGGAGCGTCATAAAATCTTGAAATTTTGTGACAATAAAGAAATCGAGCCTCTTATCAATTTAAGTTATCGTTCATAGATATGCTACCCTTGAGTCCCAAATAGAACACTGATAAAACGTCAAATGGCCCTAACGGTGCATCCTACACTTATACGGTGCATCCTACACCTATCAAAGTTTGCAACATTCAAATGCTTGTAACTTTTTACTGGAGCGTCATAAAATCTTGAAATTTTGTGACAATGAACTCAGGAATCTTATCAATTTAAGTTATCCCTCATAGCTATGCTACCCACGAGTCCCAAATCAGACACTGATAAAATTTCAAATGGCTCTAACTTCTATACGGTGCGTCCTACAACTATCAAAGTATTCAAATGCTTGTAACTTTTTATTGGAGCGTAATAAAACCTTGAAATTTGGTGACAATAAAGTACTCGTGCCTCTTGTCAATTTTAGCTATCGCTCATAGCATGCTACACTTGAGTCCCAAATTAAACACTGCTAAAACTTCAAATGGCCCTAACTTCTGTACGGTGCGACCTATACTTACGAAAATTTTCAAGATTCTAATGCTTGTAACTTTTTACTGGAGCGCCATAAAACCTTGAAATTTTGTGACAATAAAGTACTCGAGCCGCTTAACAATTTAAGTTATCGCTCATAGCTATGCTACCCTTGAGTCCCAAATCAAACACTGATAAAACTTCAAATGGCCCTAACGGTGCATCCTCCACCTATACGGTGCATCCTACACTATCAAGGTTTGCAACATTCAAATGTTTGTAACTTTTTACCGGAGCGTCATAAAACCTTGAAATTTTGTGACAATAAAGTACTCGAGCCTGTTATCAATTTAAGCTATCGCTCACAGCTATGCTACCCGTGAATCCCAAATCAAACACTGATAATAACACCTTCAGATGGCCCTAACTTTTATACGGTGCGTCCAACACCGATCAAAGTTTGCAACAATCAAATGCTTGTAACTTTTTACTGGAGCGTCATAAAATCTTGAACTTTTGTGACAATGAAGTACTCTTGCCTCTTGTCCATTTAAGCTATCGCTCATAGCTATGCTACCCTTGAGTCCCAAATCAAACAATGATAAAACTTCAAATGGCTCTAACTTCTATATGGTGCGTCCAACACCTATCAAAATTTGCAACTTTCAAATACTTGTAACTTTTCACTGTAGGGTCAAAAAACCTTGAAATTTGTGAAAATAAACTACTCGAGCCGCTGGTCAATTTAAGCTATCGCTCATAGCTATGCTACCCTTGAGTCCTAAATCAAACACTGAGAAAACTTTAAATGGGCTTAACTTCTATACGTCGGGTCCTATACCTATCAAAGTTTGCAACATTCAAATGCTTGTAACTTTTTACTGGAGCGTCATAAATTTTGTGACAATAAAGTAATCGAGCCTCTTATCAATTTAAGCTGTCGCTCATAGATATGCTACCCTTGAGTCCCAAATCAAACACTGATAAAACTTCAAATGGCCCTAACGGTGCATCCTACACCTATACGGTGCATCCTACATCTATCAAAGTTTGCAACATTCAAATGCTTGTAACTTTTTACTGGAGCGTCATAAAACCTTGAAATTTTGTGACAATAAAGTACTCGAGCCTGTTATCAATTTAAGCTATCGCTCATAGCTATGCTACCCGTGAATCCCAAATCAAACGCTGATAAAACTTCAGATGGCCCTATCTTTTATACGGTGCGTCCAACACCTATCAAAGTTTGCAACATTGAAATGCTTGTAACTTTTTACTGGAGCGTAATAAAATCTTGAAATTTTGTTTCTATGAAGTATGTACTCTTGCCTCTTGTCAATTTGAGCTATCGCTCATAGCTATGCCACCCTTGAGTCCCAAATCAAACACTGATAAAACTTCAAATAGCCCTAACGGTGCATCCTACACATATACGGTGAAAGCCTGTTATCAATTTAAGCTATCGCTCATAGCTATGCTACCCCTGAATCCCAAATCAAACAATGATAAAACTTCAAATGACCCTAAATTTTTGTACGGTGCGTCCTATACCTATCAAAGTTTGCAACAATCAAATGCTTGTAACTTTTTACTGGATCGTCATAAAATCGTGAACTTTTGTGACAATGAAGTACTCTTGCCTCTTGTCAATTTAAGCTATCGCTCATAGCTATGCTACCCTTGAGTCCCAAATCAAACAGTGATAAAACTTCAAATGGACCTAACTACTATACGGTGCGTCCTATACCGATCAAAGTTTGCAAACATCAAATGCTTGTAACTTTTTACTGGAGCGTCATAAATTCTTGAAATTTTGTGACAATGAAATCGAGCCTGTTATCAATTTAAGTTATCGCTCATAGCTATGCTACCATGAGTCCCAAATCAAACACTGATACAATTTCAAATGGCTCTAACTTCTATACGGAGCGTCCAACACCTATCAAAATTTGCAACTTTCAAATGCTTGTAACTTTTCACAGGAGGGTCAAAAAACCTTGAAATTTTTGAAAATAAACTACTCGAGCCTCTGGTCAATTTAAGCTATCGCTCATAGCTATGCTACCCTTGAGTCCTAAATCAAACACTGATAAAACTTCAAATGGCCGTAACCTCTATACGTCGGGTCCTATACCTATCAAAGTTTGCAACATTCAAATGCTTGTAACTTTTTACTGGAGCGTCATAAAATCTTGAAATTTTGTGACAATAAAGAAATCGAGCCTCTTATCAATTTAAGTTATCGTTCATAGATATGCTACCCTTGAGTCCCAAATAGAACACTGATAAAACGTTCAAATGGCCCTAACGGTGCATCCTACACTTATACGGTGCATCCTACACCTATCAAAGTTTGCAACATTCAAATGCTTGTAACTTTTTACTGGAGCGTCATAAAATCTTGAAATTTTGTGACAATGAACTCAGGAATCTTATCAATTTAAGTTATCGCTCATAGCTATGCTACCCACGAGTCCCAAATCAGACACTGATAAAATTTCAAATGGCTCTAACTTCTATACGGTGCGTCCTACAACTATCAAAGTATTCAAATGCTTGTAACTTTTTATTGGAGCGTAATAAAACCTTGAAATTTGGTGAAAATAAAGTACTCGTGCCTCTTGTCAATTTTAGCTATCGCTCATAGCATGCTACACTTGAGTCCCAAATTAAACACTGCTAAAACTTCAAATGGCCCTAACTTCTGTACGGTGCGACCTATACTTACGAAAATTTTCAAGATTCTAATGCTTGTAACTTTTTACTGGAGCGCCATAAAACCTTGAAATTTTGTGACAATAAAGTACTCGAGCCGCTTAACAATTTAAGTTATCGCTCATAGCTATGCTACCCTTGAGTCCCAAATCAAACACTGATAAAACTTCAAATGGCCCTAACGGTGCATCCTCCACCTATACGGTGCATCCTACACTATCAAGGTTTGCAACATTCAAATGTTTGTAACTTTTTATCGGAGCGTCATAAAACCTTGAAATTTTGTGAAAATGAACTCGAGCCTGTTATCAATTTAAGTTATCGCTCATAGCTATGCTACCATGAGTCCCAAATCAAACACTGATACAATTTCAAATGGCTCTAACTTCTATACGGAGCGTCCAACACCTATCAAAATTTGCAACTTTCAAATGCTTGTAACTTTTCACTGGAGGGTCAAAAAACCTAGAAATTTTTGAAAATAAACTACTCGAGCCTCTGGTCAATTTAAGCTATCGCTCATAGCTATGCTACCCTTGAGTCCTAAATCAAACACTGATAAAACTTCAAATGGCCTTAACCTCTATACGTCGGGTCCTATACCTATCAAAGTTTGCAACATTCAAATGCTTGTAACTTTTTACTGTAGCGTCATAAAATCTTGAAATTTTGTGACAATAAAGTAATCGAGCCTCTTATCATTTTAAGCTATCGTTCATAGATATGCTACCCTTGAGTCCCAAATAGAACACTGATAAAACTTCAAATGGCCCTAACGGTGCATCCTACACTTATACGGTGCATCCTACACCTATCAAAGTTTGCAACATTCAAATGCTTGTAACTTTTTACTGGAGCGTCATAAAATCTTGAAATTTTGTGACAATGAACTCAGGAATCTTATCAATTTAAGTTATCGCTCATAGCTATGCTACCCACGAGTCCCAAATCAGACACTGATAAAATTTCAAATGGCTCTAACTTCTATACGGTGCGTCCTACAACTATCAAAGTATTCAAATGCTTGTAACTTTTTATTGGAGCGTAATAAAACCTTGAAATTTGGTGACAATAAAGTACTCGTGCCTCTTGTCAATTTTAGCTATCGCTCATAGCATGCTACACTTGAGTCCCAAATTAAACACTGCTAAAACTTCAAATGGCCCTAACTTCTGTACGGTGCGACCTATACTTACGAAAATTTTCAAGATTCTAATGCTTGTAACTTTTTACTGGAGCGCCATAAAACCTTGAAATTTTGTGACAATAAAGTACTCGAGCCGCTTAACAATTTAAGTACCGCTCATAGCTATGCTACCCTTGAGTCCCAAATCAAACACTGATAAAACTTCAAATGGCCCTAACGGTGCATCCTCCACCTATACGGTGCATCCTACACTATCAAGGTTTGCAACGTTCAAATGTTTGTAACTTTTTACCGGAGCGTCATAAAACCTTGAAATTTTGTGACAATAAAGTACTCGAGCCTGTTATCAATTTAAGCTATCGCTCACAGCTATGCTACCCGTGAATCCCAAATCAAACACTGATAATAACACCTTCAGATGGCCCTAACTTTTATACGGTGCGTCCAACACCTATCAAAGTTTGCAACAATCAAATGCTTGTAACTTTTTACTGGAGCGTCATAAAATCTTGAACTTTTGTGACAAGGAAGTACTCTTGCCTCTTGTCCATTTAAGCTATCGCTCATAGCTATGCTACCCTTGAGTCCCAAATCAAACACTGATAGAACTTCAAATGCACCTAACTTCTATACGGTGCATCCTATACCTATCAAACTTTGCAAAAATCAAATGCTTGTAACTTTTTACTGGAGCGTCATAAAATCTTGAAATTTTGTGACAATGAACTCGAGCCTGTTATCAATTTAAGTTATCGCTCATAGCTATGCTACCCATGAGTCCCAAATCAAACACTGATAAAATTTCAAATGGCTCTAACTTCTATACGGAGCGTCCAACACCTATCAAAATTTGCAACTTTCAACTGCTTGTAACTTTTCACTGGAGGGTCAAAAAACTTTGAAATTTTTTAAAATAAACTACTCGAGCCTCTGGTCAATTTAAGCTATCGCTCATAGCTATGCTACCCTTGAGTCCTAAATCAAACACTGATAAAACTTCAAATGGCCTTAACTTCTATACGTCGGGTCCTATACCCATCAAAGTTTGCAACATTCAAATGCTTGTAACTTTTTACTGGAGCGTAATAAAACCTTGAAATTTGGTGACAATAAAGTACTCGTGCCTCTTGTCAATTTTAGCTATCGCTCATAGCATGCTACACATGAGTCCCAAATTAAACACTGCTAAAACTTCAAATGGCCCTAACTTCTGTACGGTGCGACCTATACTTACGAAAATTTTCAAGATTCTAATGCTTGTAACTTTTTACTGGAGCGCCATAAAACCTTGAAATTTTGTGACAATAAAGTACTCGAGCCGCTTAACAATTTAAGTATCGCTCATAGCTATGCTACCCTTGAGTCCCAAATCAAACACTGATAAAACTTCAAATGGCCCTAACGGTGCATCCTCCACCTATACGGTGCATCCTACACTATCAAGGTTTGCAACGTTCAAATGTTTGTAACTTTTTACCGGAGCGTCATAAAACCTTGAAATTTTGTGACAATAAAGTACTCGAGCCTGTTATCAATTTAAGCTATCGCTCACAGCTATGCTACCCGTGAATCCCAAATCAAACACTGATAATAACACCTTCAGATGGCCCTAACTTTTATACGGTGCGTCCAACACCTATCAAAGTTTGCAACAATCAAATGCTTGTAACTTTTTACTGGAGCGTCATAAAATCTTGAACTTTTGTGACAAGGAAGTACTCTTGCCTCTTGTCCATTTAAGCTATCGCTCATAGCTATGCTACCCTTGAGTCCCAAATCAAACACTGATAGAACTTCAAATGCACCTAACTTCTATACGGTGCATCCTATACCTATCAAACTTTGCAAAAATCAAATGCTTGTAACTTTTTACTGGAGCGTCATAAAATCTTGAAATTTTGTGACAATGAACTCGAGCCTGTTATCAATTTAAGTTATCGCTCATAGCTATGCTACCCATGAGTCCCAAATCAAACACTGATAAAATTTCAAATGGCTCTAACTTCTATACGGAGCGTCCAACACCTATCAAAATTTGCAACTTTCAACTGCTTGTAACTTTTCACTGGAGGGTCAAAAAACTTTGAAATTTTTTAAAATAAACTACTCAAGCCTCTGGTCAATTTAAGCTATCGCTCATAGCTATGCTACCCTTGAGTCCTAAATCAAACACTGATAAAACTTCAAATGGCCTTAACTTCTATACGTCGGGTCCTATACCCATCAAAGTTTGCAACATTCAAATGCTTGTAACTTTTTACTGGAGCGTCATAAAATCTTGAAATTTTGTGACAATAAAGTACTCGAGCCTGTTATCAATTTAAGCTATCGCTCATAGCTATGCTACCCGTGAATCCCAAATCAAACACTGATAAAACTTCAGATGGCCCTATCTTTTATACGGTGCGTCCAACACCTATCAAAGTTTGCAACATTGAAATGCTTGTAACTTTTTACTGGAGTGCAATAAAATCTTGAAATTTTGTTTCTATGAAGTACTCTTGCCTCTTGTCAATTTGAGCTATCGCTCATTGCTATGCCACCCTTGAGTCCCAAATCAAACACTGATAAAACTTCAAATAGCCCTAACGGTGCATCCTACACATATACGGTGAAAGCCTGTTATCAATTTAAGCTATCGCTCATAGCTATGCTACCCGTGAATCCCAAATCAAACACTGATAAAACTTCAAATGACCCTAAATTTTTGTACGGTGCGTCCTATACCTATCAAAGTTTGCAACAATCAAATGCTTGTAACTTTTTACTGGATCGTCATAAAATCGTGAACTTTTGTGACAATGAAGTACTCTTGCCTCTTGTCAATTTGAGCTATCGCTCATTGCTATGCCACCCTTGAGTCCCAAATCAAACACTGATAAAACTTCAAATAGCCCTAACGGTGCATCCTACACATATACGGTGAAAGCCTGTTATCAATTTAAGCTATCGCTCATAGCTATGCTACCCGTGAATCCCAAATCAAACACTGATAAAACTTCAAATGACCCTAAATTTTTGTACGGTGCGTCCTATACCTATCAAAGTTTGCAACAATCAAATGCTTGTAACTTTTTACTGGAGCGTCATAAAATCTTGAAATTTTGTGACAATAAAGTAATCGAGCCTCTTATCAATTTAAGCTATCGTTCATAGATATGCTACCCTTGAGTCCCAAATAGAACACTGATAAAACTTCAAATGGCCCTAACGGTGCATCCTACACTTATACGGTGCATCCTACACCTATCAAAGTTTGCAACATTCAAATGCTTGTAACTTTTTACTGGAGCGTTATAAAATCTTGAAATTTTGTGACAATGAACTCAGGAATCTTATCAATTTAAGTTATCGCTCATAGCTATGCTACCCACGAGTCCCAAATCAGACACTGATAAAATTTCAAATGGCTCTACGGTGCGTCCTACAACTATCAAAGTATTCAAATGCTTGTAACTTTTTATTGGAGCGTAATAAAACCTTGAAATTTGGTGACAATAAAGTACTCGTGCCTCTTGTCAATTTAAGTTATCGCTCATAGCTATGCTACCCTTGAGTCCCAAATCAAACACTGATAAAACTTCAAATGGCCCTAACGGTGCATCCTCCACCTATACGGTGCATCCTACACTATCAAGGTTTGCAACATTCAAATGTTTGTAACTTTTTACCGGAGCGTCATAAAACCTTGAAATTTTGTGACAATAAAGTACTCGAGCCTGTTATCAATTTAAGCTATCGCTCACAGCTATGCTACCCGTGAATCCCAAATCAAACACTGATAATAACACCTTCAGATGGCCCTAACTTTTATACGGTGCGTCCAACACCTATCAAAGTTTGCAACAATCAAATGCTTGTAACTTTTTACTGGAGCGTCATAAAATCTTGAACTTTTGTGACAATGAAGTACTCTTGCCTCTTGTCCATTTAAGCTATCGCTCATAGCTATGCTACCCTTGAGTCCCAAATCAAACACTGATAGAACTTCAAATGCACCTAACTTCTATACGGTGCATCCTATACCTATCAAACTTTGCAAAAATCAAATGCTTGTAACTTTTTACTGGAGCGTCATAAAATCTTGAAATTTTGTGACAATGAACTCGAGCCTGTTATCAATTTAAGTTATCGCTCATAGCTATGCTACCCATGAGTCCCAAATCAAACACTGATAAAATTTCAAATGGCTCTAACTTCTATACGGAGCGTCCAACACCTATCAAAATTTGCACATTTCAACTGCTTGTAACTTTTCACTGGAGGGTCAAAAAACCTTGAAATTTTTGAAAATAAACTACTCGAGCCTCTGGTCAATTTAAGCTATCGCTCATAGCTATGCTACCCTTGAGTCCTAAATCAAACACTGATAAAACTTCAAATGGCCTTAACTTCTATACGTCGGGTCCTATACCTATCAAAGTTTGCAACATTCAAATGTTTGTAACTTTTTACTGGAGCGTCATAAAATCTTGCAATTTTGTGACAATAAAGTAATCGAGCCTCTTATCAATTTAAGCTATCGTTCATAGATAAGCTACCCTTGAGCCCCAAATAGAACACTGATAAAACTTCAAATGGCCCTAACGGTGCATCCTACACCTATCAAAGTTTGCAACATTCAAATGCTTGTAACTTTTTACTGGAGCGTCATAAAATCTTGAAATTTTGTGACAATGAACTCGAGCCTCTTATCAATTTAAGCTATCGCTCATAGCTATGCTACCCTTGAGTCCCAAATCAAAAATTGATAAAACTTCAAATGGCTCTTAATTCTATACGGTGCGTCCTACACCTATCAAAGTATTCAAATGCTTCTAACTTTTTACTGGAGCGTAATAAAACCTTGAAATTTGGTGACAATAAAGTACTCGTGCCTCTTGTCAATTTAAGCTATCGCTCATAGCATGCTACCCTTGAGTCCCAAATTAAACACTGCTAAAACTTCGAATGGCCCTAACTTCTGTACGGTGCGACCTATACTTACGAAAATTTGCAACATTCTAATGCTTGTAACTTTTTACTGGAGCGCCATAAAACCTTGAAATTTTGTGACAATAAAGTACTCGAGCCGCATAAAAATTTAAGGTATCGCTCATAGCTATGCTACTCTTGAGTCCCAAATCAAACACTGATAAAACTTCGAATGGCCCTAACGGTGCATCCTACACCTATACGGTGCATCCTACACTATCAAGGTTTGCAACACTCAAATGCTTGTAACTTTTTACTGGAGCGTCATAAAACCTTGAAATTTTGTGACAATAAAGTACCCGAGCCTGTTATCAAGTTAAGCTATCGCTCACAGCTATGCTACCCGTGAATCCCAAATCAAACACTGATAAACCTTCAGATGGCCCTAACTTTTATACGGTGCGTCCAACACCTATCAAAGTTTGCATAATTGAAATGCTTCAACCTTTTTACTGGAGCGTCATAAAACCTTGAAATTTTGTGACAATAAAGTACTTGAGCCTGTTATCAATTTAAGCTATCGCTCATAGCTATGCTACCCGTGAATCCCAAATCAAACACTGATAAAACTTCAAATGACCCTAAATTTTTGTACGGTGCGTCCTATACCTATCAAAGTTTGCAACAATCAAATGCTTGTAACTTTTTACTGGAGCGTCATAAAATCTTGAAATTTTGTGACAATAAAGTAATCGAGCCTCTTATCAATTTAAGCTATCGTTCATAGATATGCTACCCTTGAGTCCCAAATAGAACACTGATAAAACTTCAAATGGCCCTAACGGTGCATCCTACACTTATACGGTGCATCCTACACCTATCAAAGTTTGCAACATTCAAATGCTTGTAACTTTTTACTGGAGCGTTATAAAATCTTGAAATTTTGTGACAATGAACTCAGGAATCTTATCAATTTAAGTTATCGCTCATAGCTATGCTACCCACGAGTCCCAAATCAGACACTGATAAAATTTCAAATGGCTCTACGGTGCGTCCTACAACTATCAAAGTATTCAAATGCTTGTAACTTTTTATTGGAGCGTAATAAATCCTTGAAATTTGGTGACAATAAAGTACTCGTGCCTCTTGTCAATTTAAGTTATCGCTCATAGCTATGCTACCCTTGAGTCCCAAATCAAACACTGATAAAACTTCAAATGGCCCTAACGGTGCATCCTACACCTATACGGTGCATCCTACACTATCAAGGTATGCAACATTCAAATGCTTCTAACTTTTTACTGGAGCGTCATAAAACCTTGAAATTTTGTGACAATAAAGTACTCGAGCCTGTTATCAATTGAAGCTATCGCTCACAGCTATGCTACCCGTGAATCCCAAATCAAACACTGATAATAACACCTTCAGATGGCCCTCACTTTTATACGGTGCGTCCAACACCTATCAAAGTTTGCAACAATCAAATGCTTGTAACTTTTTACTGACCCTAAATTTTTGTACGGTGCGTCCTATACCTATCAAAGTTTGCAACAATCAAATGCTTGTAACTTTTTACTGGAGCGTCATAAAATCTGGAACTTTTGTGACAATGAAGTACTCTTGCCTCTTGTCAATTTAAGCTATCGCTCATACTTATGCTACCCTTGGGTCCCAAATGAAACACTGATAAAACTTCAAATGGCCCTAACGGTGCATCCTATACCTATACGGTGAAAGCCTGTTATCAATTTAAGCTGTCGCTCATAGCTATGCTACCCGTGAATCCCAAATCAAGCACTGATAAAACTTCAAATGGCCCTAACGGTGCATCCTACACCTATACGGTGCATCCTACACTATCGAAGTTTGCAACATTCAAATGCTTGTAACTTTTTACTGGAGCGTCATAAAACCTTGAAATTTTGTGACAATAAAGTACTCGAGCCTGTTATCAATTTAAGCTATCGCTCATAGCTATGCTACCAGTGAATCCCAAATCAAACACTGATAAAATTTCAGATGGCCCTAACTTTTATACGGTGCGTCCAACACCTATCAAAGTTTGCAACATTGAAATTCTTGTAACTTTTTCCTGGACTGCAATAAAATCTTGACATTTTGTGGCTATGAAGTACTCTTGCCTCTTGTCAATTTAAGCTATCGCTCATAGCTATCCTACCCTTGAGTCCCAAATCAAACACTGATAAAACTTCAAATAGCCCTAACGGTGCATCCTACACCTATACGGTAAAGCCTGTTATCAATTAAAGCTATCGCTCATAGCTATGGTACCCGTGAATCCCAAATCAAACACTGATAAAACTTCAAATGACCCTAAATTTTTGTACGGTGCGTTCTATACCTATCAAAGTTTGCAACAATCACTTGCTTGTAACTTTTTACTGGAGCGTCATAAAATCTGGAACTTTTGTGACTTTTTTTCTTGCCTCTTGTCAATTTAAGCTATCGCTCATAGCTATGCTACCCTTGAGTCCCAAATCAAACACTGAGAAAACTTCAAATGGACCTAACTTCTATACGGTGCGTCCTATACCTATCAAAGTTTGCAAAAATCAAATGCTTGTAACTTTTTATTGGAGCGTCATAAAATCTTGAAATTTTGTGACAATGAACTCGAGCCTGTTATCAATTTAAGTTATCGCTCATAGCTATGCTACCCATGAGTCCCAAATCAAACACTGATAAAATTTACAATGGCTCTAACTTCTATACGGTGAGTCCAACACCTATCAACATTTGCAAGTTTCATGTGCTTGTAACTTTTCACTGGAGGGTCAAAAAACCTTGAAATTTGTGAAAATAAACTACTCGAGCCTCTGCTCAATTTAAGCTATCGCTCATAGTTATGCTACCCTTGAGTCCTAAATCAAACACTGATAAAACTTCAAATGGCCTTAACTTGTATACGTCGGGTCCTATACCTATCAAAGTTTGCAATATTCAAATGCTTGTAACTTTTTACTGGAGCGTCATAAAATTTTGAAATTTTGTGACAATAAAGTAATCGAGCCTCTTCTCCATTTAAGCTATCGAGTCCCAAATCAAACACTGATAAAACTTCAGATGGCCCTAACTTTTATACGGTGCGCCCAACAGCTATCAAAGTTTGCAACATTGAAATGCTTGTAACTTTTTACTGGAGCGTCATAAAATCTTGAAATTTTGTGACAATGAACTCGAGCCTCTTATCAATTTAAGTTATCGCTCATAGATATGCTAATCAAACACTGATAAAATTTCAAATGGCTCTAACTTCTATACGGTGCGTCCTACACCTATCAAAGTATTCAAATGCTTGTAACTTTTTACTGGAGCGTCATAAAATCTTGAAATTTTGTGAAAATAAAGTACTCGTGCCTCTTGTCAATTTAAGCTATCGCTCATAGCTATGCTTCCCTTGAGTCCCAAATCAAAAATTGATAAAACTTCAAATGGCTAGAAATTCTGTACAGTGCGACCTATACTTACGAAAATTTGCAAAATTCTAATGCTTGTAACTTTTTACCGGTGCGCCATAAAACCTTGAAATTTTGTGACAATAATGTACTCGAGCCGCTTAACAATTTAAGTTATCGCTCATAGCTATGCTACCCTTGAGTCCCAAATCAAACACTGATAGAACTTCAAATGCACCTAACTTCTATACGGTGCGTCCTATACCAACAAAGTTTGCAAAAATCAAATGCTTGTAACTTTTTACTGGAGCGTCATAAAATCTTGAAATTTTGTGACAATGAACTCGAGCCTGTTATCAATTTAAGTTATCGCTCATAGCTATGCTACCCATGAGTCCCAAATCAAACTCTGATAAAATTTCAAATGGCTCTAACTTCGATACGGAGCGTCCAACACCTATCAAAATTTGCAGCTTTCAAATGCTTGTAACTTTTCACTGGAGGGTCAAAAAACCTTGAAATTTGTTAAAATAAACAGCTCGAGCCTCTGGTAAATTTAAGCTATCGCTCATAGCTATGCTACCCATGAATCCCAAATCAAACTCTGATAAAATTTCAAATGGCTCTAACTTCTATACGGAGCGTCCAACACCTATCAAAATTTGCAACTTTCAAATGCTTGTAACTTTTCACTGGAGGGTCAAAAAACCTTGAAATTTGTGAAAATAAACAACTCGAGCCTGTGGTCAATTTAAGCTATCGCTCATAGCTATGCTTCCCTTGAGTCCCAAATCAAAAATTGATAAAACTTCAAATGGCTATAAATTCTGTACAGTGCGACCTATACTTACGAAAATTTGCAAAATTCTAATGCTTGTAACTTTTTACCGGTGCGCCATAAAACCTTGAAATTTTGTGACAATAATGTACTCGAGCCGCTTAACAATTTAAGTTATCGCTCATAGCTATGCTACCCTTGAGTCCCAAATCAAACACTGATAGAACTTCAAATGCACCTAACTTCTATACGGTGCGTCCTATACCAACAAAGTTTGCAAAAATCAAATGCTTGTAACTTTTTACTGGAGCGTCATAAAATCTTGAAATTTTGTGACAATGAACTCGAGCCTGTTATCAATTTAAGTTATCGCTTATAGCTATGCTACCCTTGAGTCCCAAATCAAACACTAATAAAACTTCAAATGGCCCTAACGGTGCATCCTACACCTATACGGTGCATCCTACACCTATACGGTGCATCCTACACCTATACGGTGCATCATACAGCTATCAAAGTTTGCAACATTAAAATGCTTGTAATTTTTTACTGGAGCGTCATAAAATCTTGAAATTTTTTGACAATGAACTCGAGACTCTTATCAATTTAAGTTATCGCTCATAGCTATGCTAACCATGAGTCCCAAATCAAACACTGATAAAATTTCAAATGACTCTAACTTCTATACGGTGCGTCCTACACCTATCAAAGTATTCAAATGCTTGTAACTTTTTACTGGAGCATAATAAAACCTTGAAATTTGGTGACAATAAACTACTCGTGCCTCTTGTCAATTTAAGCTATCGCTCATAGCATGCTACCCTTGAGTCCCAAATTAAACACTGCTAAAACTTCAAATGGCCCTAACTTCTGTACGGTGCGACCTATACTTACGAAAATTTGCAAGATTCTAATGCTTGTAAATTTTTACTGGAGCGCCATAAAACCTTGAAATTTTGTGACAATAAAGTACTCGAGCCGCTTAACAATTTAAGGTATCGCTCATAGCTATGCTACCCTTGAGTCCCAAATCAAACACTGATAAAATTTCGAATGGCCCTAACGGTGCATCCTACACCTATACGGTGCATCCTACGCTATCAAGGTTTGCAACATTCAAATGCTTGTAACTTTTTACTGGAGCGTCATAAAACCTTGAAATTTTGTGACAATAAAGTACTCGAGCCTGTTATCAAATTAAGCTATCGCTCATAGATATGCTACCCGTGAATCCCAAATCAAACACTGATAAAACTTCAAATGACCCTAAATTTTTTTACTGGTGCGTCCTATACGTATCAAAGTTTGCAACAATCAAATGCTTGTAACTTTTTACTGGAGCGTCACTATCAAAATTTGCAACTTTCATGTGCTTGTAACTTTTCACTGGAGGGTCAAAAAACCTTGAAATTTGTGAAAATATACTACTCGAGCCTCTGGTTCCTTGAGTTCTAAATCAAACACTGATAAAACTTCAAATGGCCTTAACTTCTATACGTCGGGTCCTATACCTATCAAAGTTTGCAACATTCAAATGCTTGTAACTTTTTATTGGAGCGTCATAAAATCTTGAAATTTTGTGACAATAAAGTAATCGAGCCTCTTATCAATTTAAGCTATCGCTCATACTTATGCTACCCTTGGGTCCCAAATGAAACACTGATAAAACTTCAAATGGCCCTAACGGTGCATCCTATACCTTACGGTGAAAGCCTGTTATACCATTTAAGCTGTCGCTCATAGCTATGCTACCCGTGAATCCCAAATCAAGCACTGATAAAACTTCAAATGGCCCTAACGGTGCATCCTACACCTATACGGTGCATCCTACACTATCGAAGTTTGCAACATTCAAATGCTTGTAACTTTTTACTGGAGCGTCATAAAACCTTGAAATTTTGTGACAATAAAGTACTCGAGCCTGTTATCAATTTAAGCTATCGCTCATAGCTATGCTATCCGTGAATCCCAAATCAAACACTGATAAAATTTCAGATGGCCCTAACTTTTATACGGTGCGTCCAACACCTATCAAAGTTTGCAACATTGAAATTCTTGTAACTTTTTCCTGGAGTGCAATAAAATCTTGACATTTTGTGGCTATGAAGTACTCTTGCCTCTTGTCAATTTAAGCTATCGCTCATAGCTATGCTACCCTTGAGTCCCAAATCAAACACTGATAAAACTTCAAATAGCCCTAATGGTGCATCCTACACCTATACGGTAAAGCCTGTTATCAATTAAAGCTATCGCTAATAGCTATGGTACCCGTGAATCCCAAATCAAACACTGATAAAACTTCAAATGACCCTAAATTTTTGTACGGTGCGTCCTATACCTATCAAAGTTTGCAACAATCACTTGCTTGTAACTTTTTACTGGAGCGTCATAAAATCTGGAACTTTTGTGACTTTTTTTCTTGCCTCTTGTCAATTTAAGCTATCGCTCATAGCTATGCTACCCTTGAGTCCCAAATCAAACACTGAGAAAAGTTCAAATGGACCTAACTTCTATACGGTGCGTCCTATACCTATCAAAGTTTGCAAAAATCAAATGCTTGTAACTTTTTACTGGAGCGTCATAAAATTTTGAAATTTTGTGGCAATAAAGTAATCGAGCCTCTTATCAATTTAAGCTATCGAGTCCCAAATCAAACACTGATAAAACTTCAGATGGCCCTAACTTTTATACGGTGCGTCCAACAACTATCAAAGTTTGCAACATTGAAATGCTTGAAACTTTTTACTGGAGCTTCATAAAATCTTGAAATTTTGTGACAATGAACTCGAGCCTCTTATCAATTTAAGTTATCGCTCATAGATATGCTAATCAAACACTGATAAAATTTCAAATGGCTCTAACTTCTATACGGTGCGTCCTACACCTATCAAAGTATTCAAATGCTTGTAACTTTTTACTGGAGCGTCATAAAATCTTGAAATTTTGTGAAAATAAAGTACTCGTGCCTCTTGTCAATTTAAGCTATCGCTCATAGCTATGCTTCCCTTGAGTCCCAAATCAAAAATTGATAAAACTTCAAATGGCTATAAATTCTGTACGGTGCGACCTATACTTACGAAAATTTGCAAAAATCAAATGCTTGTAACTTTTTATTGGAGCGTCATAAAATCTTGAAATTTTGTGACAATGAACTCGAGCCTGTTATCAATTTAAGTTATCGCTCATAGCTATGCTACCCATGAGTCCCAAATCAAACTCTGATAAAATTTCAAATGGCTCTAACTTCTATACGGAGCGTCCAACACCTATCAAAATTTGCAACTTTCAAATGCTTGTAACTTTTCACTGGAGGGTCAAAAAACCTTGAAATTTGTGAAAATAAACAACTCGAGCCTCTGGTCAATTTAAGCTATCGCTCATAGCTATGCTACCCTTGAGTCCCAAATCAAACACTAATAAAACTTCAAATGGCCCTAACGGTGCATCCTACACCTATACGGTGCATCCTACACCTATACGGTGCATTATACAGCTATCAAAGTTTGCAACATTCAAATGCTTGTAATTTTTTACTGGAGCGTCATAAAATCTTGAAATTTGTGAAAATAAACAACTCGAGCCTCTGGTCAATTTAAGCTATCGCTCATAGCTATGCTACCCTTGAGTCCTAAATCAAACACTGATAAAGCTTTAAATGGCCTTAACTTCTATACGTCGGGTCCTATACCTATCAAAGTTTGCAACATTCAAATGCTTGTAACTTTTTACTGGAGCGTCATAAAATCTTGAGATTTTGTGACAATAAAGTAATCGAGCCTCTTATCAATTTAAGCTATCGCATATAGATATGCTACCCTTGAGTGCCAAATCAAACACTGATAAAACTTCAAATGGCCCTAACGGTGCATCCTACACCTATCAAAGTTTGCAACATTCAAATGCTTCTAACTTTTTACTGGAGCGTCATAAAACCTTGAAATTTTGTGACAATAAAGCACTCGAGCCTGTTATCAATTTAAGCTATCGCTCATAGCTATGCTACCCGTGAATCCCAAATCAAACACTGATAAAACTTCAAATGGCCCTAACTTTTATACGGTGCGTCCAACACCTATCAAAGTTTGCAACAATCAAATGCTTGTAACTTTTTACTGGAGCGTCATAAAATCTTGAACTTTTGTGAGAATGAAGTACTCTTGCCTCTTGTCCATTTAAGCTATCGTTCATAGCTATGCTACCCTTGACTCCCAAATCAAACACTGATTGAACTTCAAATGCACCTAACTTCTATACGGTGCGTCCTATACATATCAAAGTTTGCAAAAATCAAATGCTTGTAACTTTTTACTGGAGCGTCATAAAATCTTGAAATTTTGTGACAATGAACTCGAGCCTCTTATCAATTTAAGTTAACGCTCATAGCTATGCTACCCATGAGTCCCAAATCAAACACTGATAAAATTTCAAATGGCTCTAACTTCTATACGGTGAGTCCTACACCTATCAAATTATTCAAATGCTTGTAACTTTTTACTGGAGCGTCATAAAATCTTGATATTTTGTGAAAATAAAGTATTCGAGCCTCTTATCAATTTAAGCTATCGCTGCTACCCTTGAGTCCCAAATCAAAAATTGATAAAACTTCAAATGGCTCTAAATTCTATACGGTGCGTCCTACACCTATCAAAGTATTCAAATGCTTGTAACTTTTTACTGGAGCGTCATAAAATCTTGAAATTTTGTCAGAATAAAGTATTCGAGTCTCTTGTCAATTTAAGCTATCGCTTATAGCTACGCTACCCTTGAGTCCCAAATTAAACACTGCTAAAACTTCAAATGGCCCTAACTTATGTACGGTGCGACTTATACTTACGAAAATTTGCAAGATTCTAATGCTTGTAACTTTTTACTGGAGCGCCATAAAACCTTGAAATTTTGTGACAATAAAGTACTCGAGCCGCTTAACAATTTAAGGTATCGCTCATAGCTATGCTACCCTTGAGTCCCAAATCAAACACTGATAAAACTTCAAATGGCCCTAACCTCTATACGGTGCGTCCTACACCTATCAAAGTTTGCAACATTCAAATGCTTGTAACTTTTTACTGGAGCGTCATAAAATCTTGAAATTTTGTGACAATGAACTCGCGCCGCTTATCAATTTAAGTTATCGCTCATAGCTATGCTACCCATGAGTCCCAAATCAAACATTGATAAAATTTCAAATGGCTCTAACTTTTATACGGTGCGTCCTACACCTATCAAAGTATTCAAATGCTTGTAACTTTTTACTGGAGCGTCATAAAATCTTGAAATTTTGTCAAAATAAAGTATTCGAGTCTCTTGTCAATTTAAGCTATCGCTTGTAGCTACGCTACCCTTGAATCCCAAATAAAACATTGATAAAACTTCAAATGGCTCTAACTTCTATACGGTGCATCCTACACCTATCAAAGTATTCAAATGCTTGTAACTTTTTACTGGAGCGTAATAAAATCTTGAAATTTGGTGACAATAAAGTACTCGAGCCGCTTATCAATTTAAGTTATCGCTCATAGCTATCCTACCCTTGAGTCCCAAATCAAACACTGATAAAACTTCAAATGGCCCTAACGGTGCATCCTACACCTATACAGTGCGTCCTACACTATCAAAGTTTGCAACATTCAAATGCTTCTAACTTTTTAATGGAGCGTCATAAAACCTTGAAATTTTGTGACAATAAAGTACTCGAGCCTGTTATCAATTTAAGCTATTGCTCATATGTATGCTACCCGTGCATCCCAAATCAAACACTGATAAAACTTCAGATGGACCTAACTTTTATACGGTGCGTCCAACACCTATCAAAGTTTGCAACATTGAAATGCTTGTAACTTTTTACTGGAGCGTAATAAAATCTTTAAATTTTTTGGCTATAAAGTACTCTTGCCTCTTGTCAATTTAAGCTATCGCTCATAGCTATGCTACCTTTGAGTCCCAAATCAAACACTGATAAAACTTCAAATAGCCCTAAGGGTGCATCCTACACCTATACGGTGAAAGCCTGTTATCAATTTAAGCTATCGCTCATAGCTATGCTACCCGTGAATCCCAAATCAAACACTGATAAAACTTCAAATTACCCTAAATTTTTGTACGGTGCGTCCTATATCTATCAAAGTTTGCAACAATCAAATGCTTGTAACTTTTTACTGGAGCGTAATAAAATCTTGACATTTTTTGGCTATAAAGTACTCTTGCCTCTTGTCAATTTAAGCTATCGCTCATAGCTATGCTACCAATGAGTCCCAAATCAAACACTGATAAAATTTCAAATGGCTCTAACTTCTATACGGTGCGTCCAACACCTATCAAAATTTGCAACTTTCAAATGCTTGTAACTTTTCACTGGAGGGTCAAAAAACCTTGAAATTTTTGAAAATAAACTATTCAAGCCTCTGGTCAATTTAAGCTTTCGCTCATAGCTATGCTACCCTTGAGTCCTAAATCAAACACTGATAAAACTTCAAATGGCCTTAACTTCTATACGTCGGGTAGTATACCTATCAAAGTTTGCAACATTCAAATGCTTGTAACTTTTTACTGGAGCGTCATAAAATCTTGAAATTTTGTGACAATGAACTCGAGCCTTTTATCAATTTAAGTTATCGCTCATAGCTATCCTACCCTTGAGTCCCAAATCAAACACTGATAAAACTTCAAATGGCCCTAACGGTGCATCCTACACCTATACAGTGCATCCTACACTATCAAAGTTTGCAACATTCAAATGCTTCTAACTTTTTACTGGAGCGTCATAAAACCCTGAAATTTTGTGACAATAAAGTACTCGAGCCTGTTATCAATTTAAGCTATCGCTCATAGCTCTGCTACCCGTGCATCTCAAATCAGACACTGATAAAACTTCAGATGGCCCTAACTTTTATACGGTGCGTCCAACACCTATCAAAGTTTGCAACATTGAAATGCATGTAACTTTTTACTGGAGCGTAATACAATCTTGAAATTTTGTGACAATGAACTCGCGCCGCTTATCAATTTAAGTTATCGCTCATAGCTATGCTACCCATGAGTCCCAAATCAAACATTGATAAAATTTCAAATGGCTCTAACTTTTATACGGTGCGTCCTACACCTATCAAAGTATTCAAATGCTTGTAACTTTTTACTGGAGCGTAATAAAATCTTGAAATTTTGTCAAAATAAAGTATTCGAGCCTCTTATCAATTTAAGCTATCGCTTATAGCTACGCTACCCTTGAATCCCAAGTAAAACATTGATAAGACTTCAAATGGCTCTAACTTCTATACGGTGCGTACTACACCTATCAAAGTATTCAAATGCTTGAAACTTTTTACTGGAGCGTAATAAAACCTTGAAATTTGGTGACAATAAAGTACTCGTGCTTCTTGTCAATTTAAGCTATCGCTCATAGCATGCTACCCTTGAGTCCCAAATCAAACACTGCTAAAACTTTAAATGGCCCTAACTTCTGTACGGTGCGGCTCATACTTTCGAAAATTTGCAAGATTGTAATGCTTGTAACTTTTTACTGGAGCGTCATAAAATCTTGAAATTTTGTGACAATGAACTCGAGCCTTTTATCAATTTAAGTTATCGCTCATAGCTATCCTACCCTTGAGTCCCAAATCAAACACTGATAAAACTTCAAATGGCCCTAACGGTGCATCCTACACCTATACAGTGCATCCTACACTATCAAAGTTTGCAACATTCAAATGCTTCTAACTTTTTACTGGAGCGTCATAAAACCTTGAAATTTTGTGACAATAAAGTACTCGAGCCTGTTATCAATTTAAGCTATCGCTCATAGCTCTGCTACCCGTGCATCTCAAATCAGACACTGATAAAACTTCAGATGGCCCTAACTTTTATACGGTGCGTCCAACACCTATCAAAGTTTGCAACATTGAAATGCATGTAACTTTTTACTGGAGCGTAATAAAAACTTGAAATTTTGTGGCTATAAAGTACTCTTGCCGCTTGTCAATTTAAGCTATCGCTCATAGCTATGCTACCCTTGAGTCCCAAATCAAACACTGATAAAACTTCAAATGGACCTAACTTCTATACGGTGCGTCCTATACCTATCAAAGTTTGCAAAAATCAAATGCTTGTAACTTTTTACTGGAGCGTCATAAAATCTTGAAATTTTGTGACAATGAACTCGAGCCGGTTGTCAATTTAAGTTATCGCTCATAGCTATGCTACCAATGAGTCCCAAATCAAACACTGATAAAATTTCAAATGGCTCTAACTTCTATACGGTGCGTCCAACACCTATCAAAATTTGCAACTTTCAAATGCTTGTAACTTTTCACTGGAGGGTCAAAAAATCTTGAAATTTGTGAAAATAAACTACTCAAGCCTCTGGTCAATTTAAGCTATCGCTCATAGCTATGCTACCCTTGAGTCCTAAATCAAACACTGACAAAACTTCAAATGGCCTTAACTTCTATACGTCGGGTAGTATACCTATCAAAGTTTGCAGCATTCAAATGCTTGTAACTTTTTACTGGAGCGTCATAAAATATTGAAATTTTGTGACAATGAACTCGAGCCTTTTATCAATTTAAGTTATCGCTCATACTTATCCTACCCTTGAGTCCCAAATCAAACACTGATAAAACTTCAAATGGCCCTAACGGTGCATCCTACACCTATACAGTGCATCCTACACTATCAAAGTTTGCAACATTCAAATGCTTCTAACTTTTTACTGGAGCGTCATAAAACCTTGAAATTTTGTGACAATAAAGTACTCGAGCCTGTTATCAATTTAAGCTATCGCTCATAGCTCTGCTACCCGTGCATCCCAAATCAGACACTGATAAAGCTTCAGATGGCCCTAACTTTTATACGGTGCGTCCAACACCTATCAAAGTTTGCAACATTGAAATGCTTGTAACTTTTTACTAGAGCGTAATAAAAACTTGAAATTTTGTGGCTATAAAGTACTCTTGCCTCTTGTCAATTTAAGCTATCGCTCATAGCTATGCTACCCTTGAGTCCCAAATCAAACACTGATAAAACTTCAAATAGCCCTAAGGGTGCATCCTACACCTATACGGTGAAAGCCTGTTATCAATTCGCTCATAGCTATGCTACCCGTGAATCCCAAATCAAACACTGATAAAACTTCAAATGACCCTAAATTTTTGTACGGTGCGTCCTATATCTATCAAAGTTTGCAACAATCAAATGCTTGTAACTTTTTACTGGAGCGTCATAAAATCTTGAACTTTTGTGACAATGAAGTACTCTTGCCTCTTGTCAATTTAAGCTATCGCTCATAGCTATGCTACCCTTGAGTCCCAAATCAAACACTGATAAAAGTTCAAATGGACCTAACTTCTATACGGTGCGTCCTATACCTATCAAAGTTTACAAAAATCAAATGCTTGTAACTTTTTACTGGAGCGTGATAAAATCTTGAAATTTTGTGACAATGAACTCGAGCCGGTTGTCAATTTAAGTTATCGCTCATAGCTATGCTACCAATGAGTCCCAAATCAAACACTGATAAAATTTCAAATGGCTCTAACTTCTATACGGTGCGTCCAACACCTATCAAAATTTGCAACTTTCAAATGCTTGTAACTTTTCACTGGAGGGACAAAAAACCTTGAAATTTGTGAAAATAAACTACTCAAGCCTCTGGTCAATTTAAGCTATCGCTCATAGCTATGCTACCCTTGAGTCCTAAATCAAACACTGATAAAACTTCAAATGGCCTTAACTTCTATACGTCGGGTAGTATACCTATCCAAGTTTGCAACATTCAAATGCTTGTAACTTTTTACTGGAGCGTCATAAAATCTTGAAATTTTGTGACAATGAACTCGAGCCTTTTATCAATTTAAGTTATCGCTCATACTTATGCTACCCTTGAATCCCAAACCAAACACTGATAAAACTTCAAATGGCCCTAACGGTGCATCCTACACCTATACAGTGCATCCTACACTATCAAAGTTTGCAACTTTCAAATGCTTCTAACTTTTTACTGGAGCGTCATAAAACCTTCAAATTTTGTGACAATAAAGTACTCGAGCCTGATATCAATTTAAGCTCTCGCTCATAGCTCTGCTACCCGTGCATCCCAAATCAGACACTGATAAAACTTCAGATGGCCCTAACTTTTATACGGTGCGTCCAACACCTATCAAAGTTTGCAACATTGAAATGCTTGTAACTTTTTACTAGAGCGTAATAAAATCTTGAAATTTTGTGGCTATAAAGTACTCTTGCCTCTTGTCAGTTTAAGCTATCGCTCATAGCTATGCTACGCTTGAGTCCCAAATCAAACACTGATAAAACTTCAAATAGCCCTAAGGGTGCATCCTACACCTATACGGTGAAAGCCTGTTATCAATTCGCTCATAGCTATGCTACCCGTGAATCCCAAATCAAACACTGATAAAACTTCAAATGACCCAAAATTTTTGTACGGTGCGTCCTATATCTATCAAAGTTTGCAACAATCAAATGCTGTAACTTTTTACTGGAGCGTCATAAAATCTTGAACTTTTGTGACAATGAAGTACTCTTGCCTCTTGTCAATTTAAACTATCGCTCATAGCTATGCTACCCTTGAGTCCCAAATCAAACACTGATAAAACTTCAAATGGACCTAACTTCTAACAGTGCGTCCTATACCTATCAAAGTTGGCAAAAATCAAATGCTTGTAACTTTTTACTGGAGCGTCATAAAATCTTGAAATTTTGTGACAATAAAGTACTCGTGCCTCTTGCCAATTTAAACTATCGTTCACAGCATGCTACCCTTGAGTCCCAAATGAAATACTGCTAAAGCTTCATATGGCCCTAACTTCTGTACGGTGCGACCTATACTTACGAAAATTTGTAAGATTCTAATGCTTCTAACTTTTTACTGGAGCGCCATAAAACATTGAAATTTTGTGACAATAAAGTACTCGAGCCGCTTATCAATTTAAGTTATCGCTCATAGCTATGCTACCCTTGAGTCCCAAATCAAACACTGATAAAACTTCAAATGGCCCTAACGGTGCATCCTACACCTATACGGTGCATCCTACACTATCAAAGTTTGCAACATTCATATGCTTGTAACTTTTTACTGGAGCGTCATAAAACTTTGAAATTTTGTGACAATAAAGTTCTCGAGCCTGTTATCAATTTAAGCTATCGCTCATAGCTATGCTACCCTTGAGTCCTAAATATAACACTGATAAAACTTCAAATGGCCTTAACTTCTATACGTCGGGTCCTATACCTATCAAAGTTTGCAACATTAAAATGCTTGTAACTTTTTACTGGAGCGTCATAAAATCTTTAAATTTTGTGACAATAAAGTAATCGAGCCTCTTATCAATTTAAGCTATCGCTCATAGCATGCTACCCTTGAGTCCCAAATGAAACACTGCTTAAACTTCAAACGGCCCTAACCTCTATACGGTACGTCCTACACCTATCAAAGTTTGCAACATTCAAATGCTTGTAACTTTTTACTGGAGCGTTATAAAATCTTGAAATTTTGTGACAATGAACTCGCGCCTCTTATCAATTTAAGTTATCGCTCATAGCTATGCTACCCATGAGTCCCAAATCAAACATTGATACAATTTCAAATGGCTCTAACTTTTATACGGTGCGTCCTACACCTATCAAAGTATTCAAATGCTTGTAACTTTTTACTGGAGCGTCATAAAATCTTGAAATTTTGTCAAAATAAAGTATTCGAGCCTCTTATCAATTTAAGCTATCGCTTATAGCTACGCTACCCTTGAATCCCAAATAAAACATTGATAAATCTTCAACTGGCTCTAACTTCTATACGGTGCGTCCTACACCTATCAAAGTATTCAAATGCTTGTAACTTTTTACTAGAGCGTAATAAAACCTTGAAATTTGGTGACAATAAAGTACTCGTACCCCTTGTCAATTTAAGCTATCGCTCATAGCTATGCTACCCTTGAGTTCCAAATCAAACATTGATAAAAATTCAAATGGCCCTAACTTCTATACAATGCGTCCTACACCTATCAAAGTATTCAAATGCTTGTAACTTTTTACTGGAGCGTCATAAAGTCTTAAAATTTTGTGACAATAAAGTAATCGAGCCTCTTATCAATTTAAGCTATCGCTCATAGCATGCTACCCTTGAGTCCCAAATGAAACACTGCTTAAACTTCAAATGGCCCTAACCTCTATACGGTACGTCCTACACCTATCAAGGTTTGCAACATTCAAATGCTTGTAACTTTTTACTGGAGCGTCATAAATTCTTGAAATTTTGTGACAATGAACTCGCGCCTCTTATCAATTTAAGTTATCGCTCATAGCTATGCTACCCATGAGTCCCAAATCAAACATTTATAAAATTTCAAATGGCTCTAACTTTTATACGGTGCGTCCTACACCTATCAAAGTATTCAAATGCTTGTAACTTTTTACTGGAGCGCCCTAAAACCTTGAAATTTTGTGACAATAAAGTACTCGAGCCGCTTATCAATTTAAGCTATCGCTCATAGCTATGCTACCCGTGCATTCCAAATCAAACACTGATAAAACTTCAGATGGCCCTAACTTTTATACGGTGCGTCCAACACCTATCAAAGTTTGCAACATTGAAATGCTTGTAACTTTTTACTGGAGCGTAATAAAATCTTGAAATTTTGTGGCTATAAAGTACTCTTACCTCTTGTCAATTTAAGCTATCGCTCATAGCTATCCTACCCTTGAGTCCCAAATCAAACACTGATAAAACTTCAAATAGCCCTAAGGGTGCATCCTACACCTATACGGTGAAAGCCTGTTATCAATTTAAACTATCGCTCATAGCTATGCTACCCGTGAATCCCAAATCAAACACTGATAAAACTTCAAATGACTCTAAATTTTTGTACGGTGCGTCCTATATCTATCAAAGTTTGCAACAATCAAATGCTTGTAACTTTTTACTGGAGCGTCATAAAATCTTGAACTTTTGTGACAATGAAGTACTCTTGCCTCTTGTCAATTTAAGCTATCGCTCATAGCTATGCTACCCTTGAGTCCCAAATCAAACACTGATAAAACTTCGAATGGACCTAACTTCTATACGGTGCGTCCTATATCTATCAAAGTTTGCAAAAATCAAATGCTTGTAACTTTTTACTGGAGCGTCATAAAATCTTGAAATTTTGTGACAATAAAGTACTCGTGCCTCTTGCCAATTTAAACTATCGCTCATAGCATGCTACCCTTGAGTCCCAAATGAAATACTGCTAAAGCTTCATATGGCCCTAACTTCTGTACGGTGCGACCTATACTTACGAAAATTTGCAAGATTCTAATGCTTGTAACTTTTTACTGGAGCGCCATAAAACAGTGAAATTTTGTGACAATAAAGTACTCGAGCCGCTTATCAGTTTAAGTTATCGCTCATAGCTATGCTACCCTTGAGTCCCAAATCAAACACTGATAAAACTTCAAATGGCCCTAACGGTGCATCCTACACCTATACGGTTCATCCTACACTATCAAAGTTTGCAAAAATCAAATGCTTGTAACTTTTTACTGGAGCGTCATAAAATCTTGAAATTTTGTGACAATAAAGTACTCGAGCCTCTTATCAATTTAAGCTATCGCTCATAGTGATGCTACCCTTCAGTCCCAAATCAAACACTGATAAAACTTCAAATGGCCCTAACGATGCATCCTACACCTATACGGTGCAAGCCTGTTATCAATTTAAGTTATCGCTCATAGCTATGCTACCCATGAGTCCCAAATCAAACACTGATAAAATTTCAAATGGCTCTAAATTCTATACGGTGCGTCCAACACCTATCAAAATTTGCAACTCTCAAATGCTTGTAACTTTTTACTGGTGGGTCAAAAAACCTTGAAATTTGTGAAAATAAACTACTCGAGCCTCTGGTCAATTTAAGCTATCGCTCATAGCTATGCTACCCTTGAGTCCTAAATCAAACACTGATAAAACTTCAAATGGTCTGAACTTCTATACGTCGGGTAGTATACCTATCAAAGTTTGCAACATTCAAATGCTTGTAACTTTTTACTGGAGCGTCATAAAATCTTGAAATTTTGTGACAATAAAGTAATCGAGCCTCTTATCAATTTAAACTATCGCTCATAGATATGGTAGCCTTGAGTCCCAAATCAAACACTGAAAAAACTTCAATTGGCCCTAACGGTGCATCCTACACCTATACGGTGCATCCTACACCTATCAAAGTTTGCAACTTTCAAATGCTTGTAACTTTTCACTGGAGGGTCAAAAAACCTTGAAATTTCTGAAAATAAACTACTCGAGCCTCTGGTCAATTTAAGCTATCGCTCATAGCTATGCTACCCTTGAGTCCTAAATCAAACACTGATAAAACTTCAAATGGTCTTAACTTCTATTCGTCGGGTAGTATACCTATCAAAGTTTGCAACATTGAAATGCTTGTAACTTTTTACTGGAGCGTCATAAAATCTTGAAATTTTGTGGCAATAAAGTAATCGAGCCTCTTATCAATTTAAGCTATCGCTCATAGCATGCTACCCATGAGTCCCAAATCAAACATTGATAAAATTTCAAATGGCTCTAACTTTTATACGGTGCGTCCTACACCTATCAAAGTATTCAAATGCTTGTAACTTTTTACTGGAGCGTAATAAAACCTTGAAATTTGGTGACAATAAAGTACTCGTGGCTCCTGTCAATTTAAGCTATCGCTCATAGCATACTACCCTTGAGTCCCAAGTCAAACACTGCTAAAACTTCAAATGGCCCTAACTTCTGCACGGTGCGACCTATACTTTCGAAAATTTGCAAGATTGTAATGCTTGTAACTTTTTACTGGAGCGCCCTAAAACCTTGAAAAAAAACCTTGAAATTTGTGAAAATAAACTACTCGAGCCTCTGGTCAATTTAAGCTATCGCTCATAGCTATGCTACCCTTGAGTTCTAAATCAAACACTGATAAAACTTCAAATGGACCTAACTTCTATACGGTGCGTCCTATACCTATCAAAGTTTGCAAAAATCAAATGCTTGTAACTTTTTACTGGAGCATCATAAAATCTTGAAATTTTGTGACAATGAACTCGAGCCGGTTATCAATTTAAGTTATCGCTCATAGCTATGCTACCCATGAGTCCCAAAACAAACACTGATAAAATTTCAAATGGCTCTAACTTCTATACGGTGCGTCCAACACCTATCAAAATTTGCAACTTTCAAATGCTTGTAACTTTTCACTGGAGGGTCAAAAAACCTTGAAATTTGTGAAAATAAACTACTCGAGCCTCTGGTCAATTTAAGCTATCGCTCATAGCTATGCTACCCTTGAGTTCTAAATCAAACACTGATAAAACTTCAAATGGCCTTAACTTCTATACGTCGGGTAGTATACCTATCAAAGTTTGCAACATTCAAATGCTTGTAACTTTTTACTGGAGCGTCTTAAAACCTTTAAATTTTGTGACAATGAAGTACTCGAGCCTGTTATCAATTTAAGTTATTGTTCATAGCTATGATACTCTTCAGTCCCAAATCAAACACTGATAAAACTTCAAATGGCCCTAACGGTGCATCCTACACCTATATGGTGCATCCTACACTATCAAAGTTTGCAACATTCAAATGCTTCTAACTTTTTACTGGAGCGTCATAAAACCTTGAAATTTTGTGACAATAAGTACTCGAGCCTGTTATCAATTTAAGCTATCGCTCATAGCTATGCTACCCGTGCATCCCAAATCAAACACTGATAAAACTTCAGATGGCCCTAACTTTTATACGGTGCATCCAACACCTATCAAAGTTTGCAACATTGAAATGCTTGTAACTTTTTACTGGAGCGTAATAAAATCTTGAAATTTTGTGACAATAAAGTAATCGAGCCTCTTATCAATTTAAGCTATCGCTCATAGATATGCTACCCTTGAGTCCCAAATCAAACACTGATAAAACTTCAAATGGCCCTAACGGTGCATGGTACACCTATACGGTGCATCCTACACCTATCAAAGTTTGCAATATTCAAATGCTTGTAACGTTTTACTGGAGCGTCATAAAACCTTGAAATTTAGTGATAATAAGGTACTCGTGCCTCTTTTCAATTTAAACTATCGCTCACAGCATGCTACCCTTGAGTCCCAAATGAAACACTGCTAAAACTTCAAATGGCCCTAACTTCTATACGGTGCGTCCTACACCTATCAAAGTTTGCAACATTCAAATACCTGTAACTTTTTACAGGAGCGTAATAAAATCTTGAAATTTTGTGACAATAAAGTACTCGAGCCTCTTATCAATTTAAGCTATCGCTCATAGTGATGCTAACCTTCAGTCCCAAATCAAACACTGATAAAACTTCAAATGGCCCTAACGGTGCATCCTACACCTACACGGTGCAAGCCTGTTATCAATTTAAGCTATTGCTCATAGCTATGGTACCTGTGAATCCGAAACAAACACTGATAAAACTTCAAATGACCCTAAATTTTTGTACGGTGCGTCCTATACGTTTGCAACAATCAAATGCTTGTAACTTTTTACTGGAGTGTCATAAAATCTTGAACTTTTGTGACAATGAAGTAATCTTGCGTCTTGTCAATTTACGCTATCGCTCATAGCTATGCTACCCTTGAGTCCCAAATCAAACACTGATAAAACTTCAAATATGGTGCGTCCTATACCTATCAAAGTTTACAAAAATCAAATGCTTGTAACTTTTTACTGGAGCGTCATAAAATCTTGAAATTTTGTGACAATGAACTCGAGCCTGTTATCAATTTAAGTTATCGCTCATAGCTATGCTCCCATGAGTCCCAAATCAAACACTGATAAAATTTCAAATGGCTCTAAATTCTATACGGTGCGTCCAACACCTATAAAAATTTGCAACTTTCAAATGCTTGTAACGTTTCACTGGTGGGTCAAAAAACCTTGAAATTTGTGAATATAAACTACTCGAGCCTCTGGTCAATTTAAGCTATCGCTCATAGCTATGCTACCCTTGAGTCCGAAATCAAACACTGATAAAACTTCAAATGGTCTTAACTTCTATACGTCGGGTAGTATACCTATCAAAGTTTGCAACATTCAAATGCTTGTAACTTTTTACTGGAGCGTCATAAAATCTTGAAATTTTGTGACAATAAAGTAATCGAGCCTCTTATCAATTTAAGCTATCGCTCATAGATATGGTAGCCTTGAGTCCCAAATCAAACACTGATAAAACTTCAAATGGCCCTAACGGTGCATCCTACACCTATACGGTGCATCCTACACCTATCAAAGTTTGCAACTTTCAAATGCTTGTAACTTTTCACTGGAGGGTCAAAAAACCTTGAAATTTGTGAAAATAAACTACTCGAGCCTCTGGTCAATTTAAGCTATCGCTCATAGCTATGATACCCTTGAGTCCCAAATCAAACACTGATAAAACTTCAAATAGCCCTAACGGTGCATCCTACACCTATACGGTGAAAGCCTGTTATAAATTTAAGCTATCGCTCATAGCTATGCTACCCGTGAATCCCAAATCAAACACTGATAAAACTTCAAATGACCCTAAATTTTTGTACGGTGCATCCTACACAATCAAAGTTTGCAACATTCAAATGCTTGTAACTTTTTACTGGAGCGTAATAAAATCTTGAAATTTTGTGGCTATGAAGTACTCTTGCGTCTTGTCAATTTAACCCATCGCTCATGCTACCCTTGAGTCCCAAATCAAACACTGATAAAACTACAAATGGCCCTAACGGTGCATCCTACACCTATACGGTGAAAGCCTGTTATCAATTTAAGCTATCGCTCATAGCTATGCTACCCGTGAATCCCAAATCAAACACTGATAAAACTTCAAATGACCCTAACTTTTACACGGTGCATCCTATACCTATCAAAGTTTGCAACAATCAAATGCTTGTAACTTTTTATTGGAGCGTCATAAAATCTTGAACTTTTGTCACAATGAAGTACTCTTGCCTCTTGTCAATTTAAGCTATCGCTCATAGCTATGCTACCCTTGAGTCCCAAATCAGACACTGATAAAACTTCAAATGGAACTAACTTCTATACGGTGCGTCCTATACCTATCAAAGTTTGCAACAATCAAATGCTTGTAACTTTTTACTGGAGCGTCATAAAATCTTGAACTTTTGTGACAATGAACTCGAGCCTCTTATCAATTTAAGTTATCGCTCATAGCTATGCTACCCATGAGTCCCAAATAAAATATTGATAAAATTTCAAATGGCTCTAACTTCTATACGGTGCGTCCAGCACCTATGAAAATTTGCAACTTTCAAATGCTTGTAACTTTTCACTGGAGGGTCAAAAAACCTTGAAATTTGTGAATATAAACTACTCGAGCCTTTGGTCAATTTAAGCTATCGCTCACAGCTATGCTACCCTTGAGTCCTATATAAAACACTGATAAAACTTCAAATGGCCTTAACTTCTATACGTCGGGTCCTATACCTATCAAAGTTTGCAACATTCAAATGCTTGTAACTTTTTACTGGAGCGTCATAAAATCTTGAAATTTTGTGACAATAAAGTAATCGAGCCTCTTATCAATTGAAGCTATCGCTCATAGATATGCTACCCTTGAGTCCCAAATCAAACACTGATAAAACTACAAATGGCCCTAACGGTGCATCCTACACATATACGGTGCATTCTAAACCTATCAAAGTTTGCAACATTGAAATGCTTCTAACTTTTTACTGGAGCGTCATAAAATCTTGAAATTTTGTGGCTATGAAGTACTCTTGCCTCCTGTCAATTTAAGCTATCGCTCATAGCTATGCTACCCTTGAGTCCCAAATCAAACACTGATAAAACTACAAATGGCCCTAACGGTGCATCCTACACCTATACGGTGAAAGCCTGTTATCAATTTAAGCTATCGCTCATAGCTATGCTACCCGTGAATTCCAAATATAACACTGATAAAACTTCAAATGACCCTAACTTTTATACGGTGCGTCGTATACCTATCATAGTTTGCAACAATCAAATGTTTGTAACTTTTTACTGGAGCGTCATAAAATCTTGAACTTTTGTGACAACGAAGTACTCTTGCCTCTTGTCAATTTAAGCTATCGCATATAGCTATGCTACCCTTGAGTCCCAAATCAAACACTGATAAAACTTCAAATGGACCTAACTTCTGTGATCTGTGCAACATTATTCTGTAAGCTTTTAGGGTATTACAGTGCCACAGTCGAGTCGGCGAGGGCAGCGTAATGCACCGTCGCCACTTTTGAAGTGGGTCAGTTGGCTTGACCAACTGACACCAATTAGCAGGTGCAGAACTGGAACACCAGAAAGGTCAGTTCACAGACTGAGATAAATATTTAAAAAATAGTATATAAGTATTAGGTTTCGTAATAATAAATCTCTGTTGTGTTTTGAAACTGAAAAGTTATAGTGTTTGAATTCTACGTTAGGGCTCTTGATTTTTCAGCAACGCGCCCGAAAAACTGCGACAGGACGTCCCCAGCCAAACAAGGACTCGAGATCCCCAACATTTTGGCGCTGCCGGTCTAAAAGACCTAAAAATACGTAGCGTGCAAGCATACCATTGTGCGATAATGAAAATGCGTATGATTCTACGGTGAAATTTCTTTCTTTAGGTATGAGTATTTTTGGAAATAATTTTGCAAAACCAAAAACTTCTTCGGAAGTAGGAGAAATATTTTAAAAAAATTTTTTTTTTTGTTGTTTTTTGGATATTGCTATTATAAGTATAATTTTTATGCTAATGAAAGTATAATTTTTGTACTAGAATAAGTATAATCTCGATATATAGTTTATTTCCGCGGTATTACACAAGGGAAGAATGGAAACAAGATTGTGTTGAGTGAGAATTTAATCACTCACTGATGCATTATTTTTCTCTTTGCTTTTAAAGAAAACAAAAGTTGGGAATGAACCTGGAAGTACTGAACGACAACTGAAGGATATAACGTCGTTACTTAAGGACAGAAAACGGTTTGGAACTAGAAAAAGAGGAGGAGAGCAAACTCGAGAACGGAAGCGACTGGCGTATTTGAGGAAAATACTGGAGGAGCAGCAAACAGTGGATGTCCCTATGCCGTGGGAGCAAGCCAATAGATTGTGGCAAGAGGTATGTCGATTGGAGGAACAACAATGCAGGAGACGTGGAATGCTATAAGAATAATATTTTTGTTATACATAATTTGTTAGTTTAATTAGCTTAACTTGTTTATTTAAAAAAAAAAAAAATTGTTTATTAATAAAATTTATAAATATAAAGAGAAAAAAAGCTAGGTTGTACCATTTATTACGGCGTCATAGATGAGAATTTATTCGGTATATGGAAACGCCAAGAGAAGCGATAAAATTGCTGGAAGCTCAAAAGCTACAGAGCGAGGCAATTCAGAAGAGAATTAGAAATTGTGGGAAGGATAGCAAAACAAGGAAAAACAACGCGTACTACCGCAAGCGCATAACGGAGTTGGAAGCATTGTTGAACGTATTCAATAGCAACAACGAGGAGTTGTTAAAATTCAAGGACTGTTGTGGGGACAAGGATTACTTCACCAAGGATTTCGCGTTACACGTCAACGGTTTGACACGAGACTGGTTGACTAAATTCAAGTTGGATTTAGATAAGCTGGAAGCACAGGAGGATAGCCCTAGTGCGCAGGAGGACAGGGTTCGAGACAAGCTTAGGTCTCTGCAAACTGAGGTGAAATTGTTCGCAGAAATATTGTTTGAACAATTGGAAGCGGCAACCAGCAAGAGTGAAGCCCAGGTACTCTGGAGATTAGCGAGAAACGGTGGAAACCTGTCAACTCTGGAAGCAGCAGACCAAGCGTTAGCTACTATTCAGAGTCGGATGGAAGAAAAATTTTTCCAAGTCTTCAAAGATACTGAAGAATTGAAGATAAATACGGAATTCCTTGAGAACAAAACTAGAATACTTTCTAGGCAACTCCGCGTCGCATCTGGAGAAGGAAAACTTGGAGCTCAAGGGATCCGGGCAACTACTAAGCCAGCAAGAGTGAGATCGGCTTCTACTTCTCAAATTCAAACGCAGACAGTACCAGCTCTGCCACCAGGAGTTCTCTGGCCGGAGTATTTAACTCCGGAGGGGATAGGTCGTGTGGTAAAGCCTAGATTGATATTGACTGGAGAAAGGGAAGCGGAGTCTTTATTTGACGCATCAGAAATCGGTGTCCAGCCATTTTCTCCAGGAAGTTCAATAAATAATAAGAATCAGGTTTATAAGTCCAACGGGCCAGAATCAAAGCTGCAAAGTCCCAATAGAGTGGATGATATTTCGCCTGTACGAGCAAACGGTCGAAGACTAATAAGTTTGAGTCCGTCGCTAGTGAAATATATTTCAGATCCAAGAGGAGTGAATTTGGAAAACACACAAAAGGATAACTCTAAACTTTTACCGGTCATAAATAATACAGGAATACGTAAAATGGGTATCGAGGATATCTCCAAGACCGTGTCCAGGCTAGTACCTGTGTTTACTGGTGCTGCTTTAGCAGATTTAAGGTCAGAGCTCAGTAGCTTCATTTAAGGTTGTGATCTTGCAAAGCGGAGCATAAGCCCTGATGAGTTACAGGATTTCTTCGACTGCATAAAGCAAAGGTTATTTGGAGATGCATACAACCTTGTGCTGCCAAAACAATGCGTTAGTGTGAATGAGCTTTATGGCCTTCTGAAGAAAACTTATCTTAAGGAGAGAACTCTGGAAGATATATCCCAGGAGATTAGAATCGGGAAACAACTGGCAGGGGAAGACATTCGCGCCTTTGCCAGGCGTTTGGAGTCACTTCGGATGTTGGCCCACTAGAGGAGGACCAAGGTTAGCCAACACCCAACAGGGGGTGAAATGCTTTTCATGTGGTCGGATGGGACATCGAGCTGCGGAGTGCAGGGATAGGCAAATCCAACAGAGGAACCAGGGAAACTTCCAGCGGTCCAATCGAGGCCAATAGACTGGAAAGCCAAAAGAAAGGAAGCAACAATTAGGCCGGAGGTGCGTGTGACTGGTAAGGTAGGGAGTACAGTCCAGGAAAAGGAGGAGCAAGAGGCTCTCCAATACCACGTACCAAGTATTGTAAGAACAATGGTTCAATTTACGAGGAGCAAGAGTCTCTCCGGGAGAAAATTTTTGATTGCGCACTGATTTGGGTAACTGTAGTGATTCTAGTACTTAGATTAAGTTTCAATAAGATTAGAGAGTATAGGCCAATCGCCGCGTACGTGGTACGAGGATGTATAGTTAAGGAATTAGCGGTAATTTTGAGGGAGTATAGGATTGTTAGGCATAACTGCGGTGCATGGAGGAGGAAATTGGAAGAGTAAGGAAGTAGATACGCGTCCATTTTGGAGTCAAAAGGGCGTTATTTCGATGTGAGCAGGGTAGGAGATGCTTTCATCGAGATACCCTGCAAGGAGGCAGCTAGTGAAAAGCTAGTGCTTTTGGTAGAATCAGGGGCGGATACTAGCCTCGTAAAATCTAGTGTTTTACGGAAAGGACTAGTTGTTAACCCAAAAGATGTAAGAACGCTTAATGGAGCGTTCGGAGGTTGCATCAGAACATTGGGGTCACTTAAAATAGGGCACAGTAAAGTTCAGGAAATGAGTTCTAGAGTGCACGCAGTTCAATTGGATAGGGAAGGTATCCCGGCCGATGGGATAATTGGCCGCGACAATCTCTGGGGCCGCACCATACTGGATGCGCTAGAAAAACAGTTATCATTTTATGATGATAATAAGAATAGAATCCTTACTCTTCCATTAAAGTCATGACAGGAAGGAACCGTGAATAGGGTTAAGAATTGCATAGAGGTGGTGAACGCAAGGTCAACCAGAGTAGTTTCTATGCGTGTAAACATGAAACTTAGGACTGTTGTTTTGCACAAGCAGCAGCTAGCGGACGGCGTATATATGGGAGAGACCATAACGCACGTTAATAAGGGTAAAGTGTACGCTTGTGTACTAAATGCGTCAGAAGAGGACTACTATATGGATAAGGATTTTATTCCTAAGTTCACTAGTTATGATAGTTTTAAAGAACCGAGTTATGGATCGGTTAATCAAATTAAGCAGGTATATATAAGAAAGAGAATGGAGAGAGTGCTAGAAGGCATCAATAGAAGCCATTTGTATGTCATTCCATGACATATTTTTGCTGGAAGGAGACCAGTTAACATATACACCAGAGGTAGAGCATGAAATACCTACTAGGGTGGATCAAGCACCGATTAACCAGAAGATATACAGGTTGCCACAGGCTCACAAAGATGAGGTAAATAGGCAAGTGGAAGGAATGTTAAAGGATAGCATTATTTCGCCGAATATCTCGCCTTGGAATTCACCAATAAGTTTGGTGCCAAAGAAGGGAGGTGCTCAGGGTCAGAAGAAGTGGAGAATGGTCGTTGATTTTAGGAAATTGAACGACGCCACTATCAAGCAGGTGTTCCCAATACCAAGGATAGAAGAGATACTGGATCAATTTGGACACAGTAGATATTTTTCTACACTTGATTTAGCTAGTGGCTACCACCAAGTTCTGGTGGATACCCAAGATAAGCAGAAAACCGCGTTCAGCACCGGTTTAGGCCATTATGAGTTCAATAGAATGCCGTTTGGATTAACAGGAGCACCGGCTACCTTCCAACGGCTAATGAACCATGTGCTAACATGCTTACAAGGGTTAGATTGTTTTGTGTATCTCGATGATATTGTAATTTATGGGAAGAACTTGCAGCACCATTCGCAACGCTGCAAGGTGCTCCAGAAATTACGAGAACACAAATTGAAATTGAACACGGAGAAGTGTCAATTTTTGCGAAGAGGGGTGGTTTATTTAGGCCATCGTTGCTCAGAGGCGGGAGCACTGCCTGACCCGCAGAAGGTGGAATGCGTTAGAAATTTAGCGGTTCCAAGAAACAGAAAAGAAGTGCAAGCATTCCTAGGACTAGTGAACTATTATAGAAAATTCGTCGAAGGACTAGCCGGAATTGCTTTGCCAATTAATAAGTTGCTACGTAAAGAAGCAAAGTTCGAATGGACAGAGAAATGTCAGCAAGCATTCGAGAGGCTAAAGGAGATAATTAACTCGCCACCAATTTTGGTATACCCCGACTTTGAGCAAACTTTTTGTTGACCACTGATGCCAGCAATGAAGCATTAGGGGCAGTATTGTCACAAGGGGAAGTTGGTAATGACCGACCAATAGCATTCGCAAGCAGAGCGCTTAGCGATACGGAGAAAATATACTCCACAATAGAAAAGGAATTTCTAGCCATAGTGTGGGCTACAAAGAATTTTAGGGCATATCTGCTAGGACGCCCATTTAAGATATACACTATTCACCAGCCGTTGAGAGGCATAGCCAATTTGAAAGACCAAACGTCTAGGCTAGCCAGGTTCAGACACAAATTGTCTGAGTATGATTTTAAAATCATATACAAACCAGGGAAAAAGAATCTGAATGCCGATGCACTCAGCAGAGTACCGCAGGCACAGAGAGTATCAGTAGTGCAAACGACGTCCAAAGCACGGTCAGATAAGGAGAAGGCCGAGAGAATGCAAAAGGATAAAGTTGATGCTACAACAGATGTTAGCAAGACGGGTGAAGATGCCCACGAACAAAGAGCCATCAGTGTGGAATGGCTGGAGGATATAAAGGATATCCAGGCTGTGTTAAAGGGTTTCCATGATTCGCCTCTAGGAGGACACCAGGGATTCTGGAAAACCCATGACAGAATTAGGCGAGTATACGGATGGAAGGGTATGCTCAAGGACATTAAGAAATATATAAAGAGTTGGCCAAAATGTCAGGCCAACAAAAGTTCAAGGCTGACAAAGATACCAATGGTGTTAACTGACACACCAAAACAGCCATTTGATAAACTTCATATGGATATTGTAGGTATTTTATCTGAGACAGTTTCGGGAAATAAATACATTTTGACGTGTCAAGATGATTTCTCAAAGTATATGGCGTGCGTGGTTATACCCGATGCTGAAGCTAGTACGGTAGCCAAAGCATTCTTTGATGAAATTATAGCACGATACAACATACCTAAGGTTTTGATAACCGACAATGGTTCCAATTTTGTATCGAAACTATTCTCAGAAACATGTAAAATGCTGGGAATCAAGAAGTTGCATATAACACCATATCATCCACAGGCGAATGGCTCACTGGAACGTAGTCATCGACCTCTGGCCGAGTACTTGCGCAGTTTTGCCAAGGAAGATGGCTCGAATTGGGATCAATGGTTAACCACTGCAATGCATGTACACAATAATACGGTACATGTATCAACGAAGCAGACTCCGTTCAGGACGCTCTACGGGTTTGATTTTAATATGCCAGCAAATCTGAAGCGCAAATGTGCGCCGGTGTACAATGCTGATGACCCTAATAAAGTACAAAAGTATCAGCTATAGCGAGCCTACGAGTTGGTCAGAGAAAACCAGGATTGTGCTAAACGAGTAGCTAGGGAGGCCTATAACATGGTACTAAACCCAGTCGTTTTGAACGTGGGTGATCAGGTACTCATGAAGAATCAAGCCAGGAGAAACAAATTCTCAGCTGTGTGGATAGGTCCGTATATGGTAGCAGAGATCCGAAGCCCAGTTACAACAGTCGTAACGATTAAGGGCAAGAATAAAAAGCTACATAATAATTTGTTGAAATTATTCCACGTTAGACCACACACCTAATTCATGTGTCAATAGTGTTTTACAAGTGTAAACACAAGAAAAATAACATAAACAAGTACAGGTGTGTATCAAATAACACACACAGCGCCGATTTTCAAAGTCAATGCCAGTAAAAGAGTGCCGCTTAAACTCGGGCAAGTAAAATTGACGTAATGAAAATCTGTTTAGTAAGCACTATTGCCGAATGAAGGCAGTAGAGAAGAATATATTTTGTTGTACGTAGTAAATATTAATAAACGGGTTCATTGCACGTATATTTAAAATAAAATAAAATAATAAGGCATTCGTGGGTAAGTAATATAAAACTTCGAATATGTACGTACATACATACAGCTGTGTATGCTCTGAATTTTGACGCCTGAGCGTTAACGCCAAGCGGCGGAACTGCTGGTGAAGTAGCATATATACGAGTATGTATATATGTGTATAAGATAAAGAATGAATGTACGACTGTATATTTAAAGAAGTAAGTATTCTAGTTAAGAGGAATGGGTATGTATGTACGTATGTATATTTTTGCAGATACTGCAGTAGGCTGTGTGTAAATATACAAATCTTTTTTCTGTTCTTTAATTAGGAATTTAGTGTATGGGTAAATGAAAAAAGGCATATTAAAGGAACATGGGTATAGGTTAATTGATAAAATAGTGCCTTAAATGTATGTATGTAGCCATGTACGATCTAGGAAGAGACGATCGGTAATGGATATATACATATCAGGCTAGAAGTAAATTTAAATAAAAAGTAATTGTATGCGTTGAAAGACATAGGCATGCAGTGGACAAAGTTTATACACAAATGGGATAATTTTTTTTATAATCTGATTTATGTCGATAATTTGAAACTAGAATGAGTGATAACTCACGTATTGAAAAGAGCATGAAAAAGTAGTCAAAGTGGAACTAATGCACTATATGGCAATAAACATAGTCCAGTCCTCTTTTCCTCTGGGATGCGGTAGCAAATCCGAGAATATAAGGGGAGAAGACGAGTGGACGGAGAATTGCATGATATAGCATTCAATTGTAGGTTTAGCAATTTATGAAGATAATGTTGTATTTTTAGTCTGAGGTATGGTATATTTAGTGCAAAATAGTGATAATGATAATGTAGCAGTAATATAACCATAATGATTATTTAAATATTTAGAGAAATAGAAATATTTATTAGATAAGTTATTATAGCGATTACTACGGTATATGTGTAAGGCAGCTGTGTTCTTGGTAACCTATTTGAGAATTCCAGCGAAATGCAGCGAAACCGCGGAAGTGCGGGTGGAACCCTTGGCATAAACGGACCTGATTTTGGAATCACTGGATAATGTCTGGTTCTCGAAAGACGAGTGGGTGGTGATATCGGAGTTTCGCGATGCTGATGCCAGTACTGAAGAAACTTGAAGACTTGCAAGAGAAAACAACGGAGCTTTGCGAGTTAAGAGCAAATACGGCAGGATCTGACGGAAGTAAGAGACGGTGTGAGATAACGGAAGCGGAATCAATAATAGCGGTGCTAAGACGAAACGAGCAAGCTATGTCATTTCGGGGTAGCAAACAACGCGCAGCAAGTTGACTCTGATCTTGTGGGTTGTGGTTCAGTTCTTTAATCTAATTATTTGTCAATTAAGTGCTGTACGAGTTCCAAAATCTAACATTTTTGTAAATAGTCCGGGACTCCGCGATACGCACAATACTCCTGGGTATATCAGACGAAAATTACCTCCACAAACGTGCTATTAAACATGATTTCTGCTATGGCATTATTATTGGGCAGAACGCCGAGCTGGATAAATACATAGTATTGCATTTGGCTAAGAACGGGGAGGAGGATAATGACCTGCTATTTGCAACCAACGAGTTGGATAGTAACTCTCAAGGATCTGTAAATCAATTGGATATTGACACACAAGCCCTGACGAGTCAATGGGTCGGCGCATGCAGAATGACACCAGGCTCCCTTGTAGTTTTAGACATATTTAAAGGAAATTGCACGAGGCAGTAAATTGTCATTGAACACACATTCAAAGAAGGCAAACGGTTTTTCAGCGAATTGCACAATTTACTTATACATGGCAATCATTTCTGCAACTCCGGTTAAGACATCACTAATGCTGATTACGTATTTTTGGTCTACTCTACATTCACACAGACAGCCACCTGCGAACCGTATACTCAGACTTTGAACGGCGGCACATTCTCGCCAATGGAGTGTCGTTTTGTCCGGAAACCGTTCGAGTGGTAAATTTGTTGATCGCACTCCTCGTTGGAAAAGGGAGGGATCGCCGCGATCATAACGCTGGCAATGATCGTTGCAGTAATCTCATATATATTCTGCCAGTTAAGGAAACGAGTCGAATGCCCACAACGAGAACCACAACTTACGGCGCAGCACAACAACCATACCGACAACGGCAGCCGACAACCGGATCATCAGTTAGCGGAGGTTGTAGCATAAGATTTTAGATGTAATATCATAGCGGAATATAATATTTTAAGTATAAGAGTAAATTGTATTATACGCCAGCGAGAAAAGAGTCGATGAACGACCAAGCATAAAAAGGGGAATAGATTAAAAAAAAGAAAGAAAAGAAAAGGATAAAAATAAAACAAAAGAGAAAAGAAAAAAAACTATAAAAAAGAAGTAATAAGAAAGCAAAAAAAAAAAAACAACAAAAAAAAATCATCACAAAGAACCCAAAACATAAAAATTAGGCGAATTTGAAAAAAAGAAAAAAAATTATACATATGTATTGTAGGTTTAAGAAAATGCATAGAGTGTTTAAAGTGCAGAAATAATTGTAAAATCTCATTAGAAGTTAGTTGCACTAACTTCTTTTAGAAAGAGGGGAGGAATGTTGTGGGTTAGAACCAAGCTACCTACGTGTAGTTGACTCACAGCATCGACTCCTAATAGATGCCACACTCTGTTGAATTAGCATGTACTAAAATTGTTTAACAATACGACGTACTTTTAGGGTCTAAGTATTTTAAGTTAATATTACCTATGTAATATTTATTATGTAAACTTTTAGGGTGCTACAGTTTTGCAGTCGAGGCACTAAAGGGCATTGAAAGTTAGAATGCACCATCAACATTTCAGAATGGCGTAGGTCAGTTGGCTTGACCAACTGACACCAATTAACAGGTGCGAAACTCTAACACCGGAAAGGTTAGTATTTGTATTGTAATTGTGAATTGCAAATTGTATATAAGAGTTAGTATGCTAAGAAATAAAGGCTTGTGATTTTAAAACTAAAAGTGTAATGTAGTGATTTTTGCAAAGAGTGATTAAGGCTTTTCAGATACACGCGCGCAGCAGAACGACGTCCCCCGTCAAACAAGGACACAAGACACCAACAGCGGTAATCCACCAACAGGAAACCATCATGATAACAATCCCAAAGGAGTTCAATGGAGGGAACAAAAATGGTGAGTATGTTTATAGTAGGACATTCTAGTATCTAAGTGAATTTTGTCGACGATTCTTCGGTGGCCGTGTGGGCGCTTTTGCGACGGTCATGCAGAAGAAGCAGCATCGGAGCTGATTAGCCGCTGCGGTTAGGTGACAATAGGTCGATCCAAAAGAAAACTTTTTACTTACGGTCAGGTTGTATAGGGTTGTTCCACTGAGGTTACGCTCATACTTTTAAATACATTTTGTTTCAGCTTTCTCGGGGGATGTGGAACGTGTCTGTTTATTCACGGATTTTCCGTTATTGAATTGTGAACTTGTGGTTGGTTTGGTTCGGAAAGAACGTGCCACAGTATAGGGTTCGTACGGTTTTAATAGGGGATTTGTGTTTGTTTGTCGGTAGGGACATTTATACGATTCAATTTATATTGTTTTGAAATCAAAATAAAGATTGATTTAAATATTGGGCATTATGAGTTTAGGGTATTAGGTGAAGAGGTGCAGACAACACGTGTTGTTGCATCAAAGTCTTTGAAGTTCGGAAACTACGATTTGCGTAGCAATGTTGAAGAAAACATTTAAATGCTATTATTATGTGGCGCATACGTTACGGGTTTATTTTTAAATATGGATTCAAATTTCCGGGAATGAATCAAGACACTTTTGCCGGTAAATCAAATTTCGGTTTTTACAAAAATATGGCCTTTTCTATGGATTTTTGGGAGTATTAAAGATGGTGAGAGGAAAACAAGAAGTATTTGTGAGGAAGTCAAGGACCACTTTGCATTGATGGAAGGACTTAATGGACGCCGGTAGACAGCGGAACTTTGTGATGGAAAACAAGTATAGCAGAATATGTATATAAAGATAGAATTTACGGTGGAATGTTTTTTTAATAACTCTGTTTTGAATCATTAAGTAAGATAGAATAAAATATTGCAACAAGTTGTAACAATTATTGGATTTTTATTTGTAATTGGGATACGCCATTTTTTCTGGCATTTGGGATATGAAGCGCAAGGATTACTGCTGAGGCAGGAGCAAATTGGCGAAATGATTGAAAAGCTGGTCCGTAACTTTAAGAAAGACGGCAAGTTACGTAAGGACAACGTGTATTACCGCAAGCGAATAACACAGCTGTAAAATCTGGGGAGAGAGTTCAACAATAATCACGGACACTTGTTGCCTCACGCAGTTGAGTACGGCAAGGGAAAATATTTTGCGGAAAATTACGCAGACTACATAAATAGCCTGGTCAACGAATGGGCAGATACATTTAGTTCTGAATTAGAGGGACTAGGACAAGAAATTGTGAGTTTGGTTTCGCCAGACGAGGAAATAAGGAAGAGATTGAAATCAGTACAGTCAGAGGTGAAACTGTTTACTGGGAAAATAATTGACTAGTTCGAAGCGAGTACGAGCAGGGAAGAAGCTCAGGAATTGTGGAGGCAGGCGAACGCCGGAGGAGCTGTGTCACCATTAGAAGTAGCGGATCAAGCCTTAACGGCAATCCAAAAAAGGACAGAAGAAAAGTTGTTCAAATTTCATGAGAAAACAGAAGATTTGAGAGCACAAAAAGTGTATCTCGAGAATAGGGTAAAGGAACTTTCTCGGAGATTGACGGAGACAGAGGAAGCAGCATCGCTGTTGGAAAAGGAGTGTGCGGAATTAAAAAGAGGACGGGCGACCAATAGGACCTCACTGAATAGGGAGAGATCAAAATCAGCATCGGCTGGATTTACACAGACGGTATTGACATTGCCACGGAAGTGCGCTGGCCGGAATATCTAACACCAGAAGGGATACACCGCGTGGTAATGCCCAGATTAGTATTGAGCGGCGCATCTGAAATCGGTGTCGAGCCTTTTTCTCCAGGAAGTCGGATAACTAATAAAAATAACGGATGTCCACCAAAAGAACCAGAAGCAGTAACGGTACAGGAAAGTCCCAATACTGTGGACAGTATTTCGCCTGTACGAACAAACGATCGAAGACTAATTAGTTTGAGTCCGTCATTGGTCAATTACCTCTCAGATCCGGGGGAAGCGAATCAAGGAACCACCCATAAAGGTAGCGCTCAAGTTTTACCGGTCATAAGTAAAACAAAAATACGCAAAATGGGTATAGAGGAGATTTCAAAGACAGTGGCCAGGCTAGTACCTGTGTTTACTGGTGCAGCTTCAGAAGATTTACGGTCAGAAGTTAACAGATTCATTCAAGGTTGTGAGCTTGCAAAGCGAAGCATAAGCCCTGATGAGTTGCGGGACTTCTTCGAGTGTGTTAAGCAAAGGTTATTTGGAGACGCGTACAGCCTTGTGTTGCCAAAGCAATTCGCCAGTGTGGACGAGCTTTACAGTCTTTTAAGGAGAACATATCTGAAGGAGAGAACTTTGGAGGACATAACCCAAGAAATAAGAATCGGGAAGCAGCTGGCAAGTGAAGACATACGTGCCTTTGCCAGACGTTTAGAGTCACTTCAGATGATGGCCCAGGAAATAATCAGGAATAAGTACAATGGCATTGGAGATACAGCGTTATTACACGAAGTTGACGAGTCGGTGTTGACAACTTTCGTGGTGGGGCTCCGCAACTCCGTTCTAAAAATTCATATCCTGAATAGCAGAACAGGATCTCTGGAGGAATTAGTAGAAGAAGCGATTAGAGCACAAGTTCTCGTGGAACGGAGTACGGCTGGGTTAGGCGAGGTACACATGTTGGAAAATAGACAGGACATGATCACCGCCGCGTGAACAGAGATGGAAGCAATTCCGTCCCCAATATATACAGAGGAGCGTATAATCCCCGGGTTCTCCGACAACAGAGCCGTGAATCCTAGAAATATGTACAGGGGGTTTGTACAGAGGGCACCCACATGTTCGTTCTGCCGTAAGCAAGGTCATACAAGGGATGAGTGCATTACACGCAAAAACACGCCCTACTGTATGGAGTGCCAAACATATGGCCATGAGGCAAGTAGACAGTGCCATGGAGACACAGAATGGAATCAGAGTAAAAGGCAGCCAGCTACGAGGCGCCCGGTTCCACCTTTGAGGGATAGCAGGGGTAACTTCAGTAGTCCCAGAGTTAATTCAACAGAAGGAATTAACCAACGAAGAAATCCTTTCAAAGCTGGGAGTGGTCAGCAGCAACCAAATTGGCATTCCAGAAGTGAACCAAGGATACGCAACCCCAACAGGGGTTGAGATGTTTCTCATGTGGACAAATGGGACATCGGGCAGCGGAATGCAGGGATAGACAATCCCAACAAAGGAACCAGGGAAACCTCCAGCGGCCCAGTCGAGGCCAATAGACCAAAAGAAAGGAAGTAATAATAAGGCCGGTAGTACGTGGGACTAGTAATGTAGTAACTACAGTCCAGGAGAAGGAGGGGCAAGAGGCTCTCCAATACCACGTACCAAAGACCAAACATCTAGGCTAGCCAGGTTCAGACACAAGTTGTCTGAGTATGATTTTGAAATCATATACAAACCTGGGAAGAAGAATCTGAATGCGGACACACTCAGCAGAGTACCGTAGGCACAGAAGGTATCAGTAGTACAAACGAGGGCCAAAGCACGGTCAGAAGAGGAGAATGCCGAGAGAATTCAAGGGGATAAAACGGATGCTACAAGAGATGTTAGCAATGCGGGTTTCGATGCCAATGAGCAAACAGCCAGTAGTGTCTAATGGCTGGATGATAAAAAAGATATCCAGGGTTTCCATGATTCACCTCTAGGTGGACACCAGTGATTCTGGAAAACCCATGACAGAATTAGGCGAGTATACGGATGGAAAGGTATGCTCAAGGACATTAAAAATATATAAAGAGTTGTCCAAAATGTCAGGCCAATAAGCGTTCAAGGCTAACAAAGATGCCAATGGTGTAAACTGACATACCAAAACAGCCATTTGATCAAGTTCATATGGATATGGTAGGTATTCTTCCTGAGACAGTTTCAGGAAACAAGTACATCCTGACGTTCCAAGACGATTTCTCAAAGTATATGGCGTGCGTGGCTATAAATGATGCGGAAGCAGGTACGGTAGCCAAAGAATTATTTGATGAAATTATAGCACGATACAACATACCTAAGGTTTTGATAACCGACAATGGTTCCAATTCCGTATCGAAAGTATTCTCAGAAACTTGTAAAATGCTGGGAATGAAGAAGTTGCACATAACACCATATTATCCACAGGCGAATGTCTTATTGGAACGTAGTCATCGACCTCTGGCCGAGCACTTGCGCAGTTTTGCCAAGGAAGAGTGCTCGAATTGGGATCAATGGTTGACCACTGCAATGCAGGTACACAACAATACTGTGCATGTATCAACGAAGCAAACTCTGTTTAGGACGCTCTACGGGTTTGATTTTAACATGCCAGCAAATCTGAAGCGCAAATGTGCATCAGTGTACAGTGCTGATGACCCGAATAAAGTGCAAAAGTATCAGCTACAGCGACCGCACGACTTGGTGAGAGAAAACCAGGATTGTGCTAAACGAGTAACCAGGGAGGCCTATAACAAGGTACTAAACCCAGTCGTTTTGAACGTGGATGATCAAGTACTAACGAAGAATTGGGCTAGGAGAAACAAATTCTCACCTGTGTGGAGAGGTCCGTATGTAGTAACAGAGATCCGAAGCCCAGTTACAACAGTCGTAACGATTAAGGGCAAAAATAAAAAGCTACATAATAGTTTGTTGAAATTATTCCACATTAGACCACGCGACTAAAGACATGTGTTAATAGTGTTTTACAAATGCTAACACAAGAGTAACAAGTAAACATGTACGTGTGTGTATCAAATAACACACGAAGCGCCGATTTTCAGAGACAATGTCAGTAAAAGTGTGCCACTTAAACTCAGGCAAGTAAAGTTGACGTAATGAAAATCTGCTTATTAAGCACTGCTGAATGAAGACAGTAGAGAAAAATATTTTTTTTTTACATATTAAATAATAATAAACGGGTTCATTGCACGTATTTAAAAAATAAAATAAAATAGTAAGACAGTCGTGGGTAAGTAATATAAAACTTAACTTCCAATATGTACATACATACATACGGCGGTTAATGAAATTAAAGAAGTAGCGCCGGCAAAATCGGTGAAGTAAATATATATGGATGTAACTGTATAATGTACAGAATGAATGTACGAGTGAATATTTAAAGAAGTAAGTATTCTAGTTATAGGAATGGCTATGGCCATATAAGTAAGTATGTAGGGACATATGATTAGGAATTGGGAATTTGCAGATACTGCAGTAGGCTATATGTAGATATACTCGTACATAGGTTTTAACTGTTTATTGATTAGGAAATTAGCGTATGGAAATTTGAATAAATGTATATATTGGGATATAAAAAAAAATGTATAGGTTGATTGGGAAAATAAGCAATTAATTCTAGGTAATTTGAAGCGTCCAGGAGAAGGAGGGGCAAGAGGCTCTCCAGTATCACGAAGAGTTAGGGAGTGGATACACATATTGGGCACAGTGGAGCTAAGGGTATGAGTTTTAGAGTGCACACAGTGGAAGTGGATAGTAAAGGTATCCCGGCTGATGGGATAATTGGCCGCGATAAACTTTGGGGCCGTACCATACTGGATGCGCCCGACAAGCAGTTATCATTCTATGATAATAATAAGAATAGAATCCTTACTCTTCCATTAATGTCATGGCAGGAAGGAACAGTGACTAGGGTTAACAAGTGTGGTATGGAGGTAGTAAACGGAAGGTCAACCAGTGTAGTTGCTATGCATGTAAATACGAAACTTAGGACTGTTGTTTTGCACAAGCAGCAGCTAGCGGAGGGCGTATATATTGGAGAAACCATAACGCACGTTGACAAGGGTAAGGTGTACGCTTGCGTACTCAACGCATCGGAAAGGGACTACCTGATGGATGAGGATTTTCGCCTAAGTTCACTAGTTTCGATCATTTTAAGGAACCGAGTTGTTTCTACGTCATTCCATGACATATTTTTGCTGGAAGGAGACCAGTTGACAAATACACCAGAGGTAGAGCATGAAATACCTACTAGAGTCGATCAACCACCGATTATCCAGAAACAATACAGATTGCCACAAGCTCACAAAGATAAGGTAAATCGGCAAGTGGAAGGAATGTTAAAAGATAACATAATTTCAACGAGTATCTCGCCTTGGAATTCACCAATAATTTTGGTACCAAAGAAGGGAGGTGCTCACGGTCAGAAGAAGTGGAGAATGGTCGTCGATTTTAGGAAATTGAACGACGCCACTATCAAGCAGGTGCTCCCGATACCAAGGATAGAAGAGATTCTGGATCAATTGGTTCATAGTAGATATTTTTCTACGCTTGATATAGCGAGTGGCTACCACCAAGTTCTGGAGGATACCCAAGATAAGCAGAAAACCGCGTTCAGCACCGGTTTAGGCCATTATGAGTTTAATAGAATGCCGTTTGGATTAACAGCAGCACCGGCTACCTTCCAACGGCTAATGAACCATGTGCTAACATGCTTACAAGGGTTAGATTGTTTTGTGTATCTCGATGATATTGTAATTTATGGGAAGAACTTGCAGCACCATTCGCAACGCTGCAAGGTGCTCCAGAAATTACGAGAACACAATTTGAAATTGAACACGGAGAAGTGTCAATTTTTGCGAAGAGAGGTGGTTTATTTAGGCCATCGTTGCTCAGAGGCAGGAGCACTGCCTGACCCGCAGAAGGTGGAATGCGTTAAAAATCTAGCGATTCCGAGAAACAGAACGGAAGTGCAAGCATTCCTAGGACTAGTGAAATATTATAGAACGTTCGTGGAAGGACTAGCCGGAATTGCGTTGCCAATTAACAAGTTGCTACGAAAAGAGGCAAAGTTCGAATGGACAGAGAGATGTCAGCAAGCATTCGAGAGGCTAAAAGAAATAATTAGCTCGCCACCGATTTTGGCGTACTCGGACTTTGAGCAAACATTTTTGTTGACCACTGATGCTAGCAATGAAGCATTAAGTGCAGTATTGTCACAAGGGGAAGTCGGTAATGACCGACCAATAGCATTCGCAAGCAGGGCGCTCAGCGATACGGAGAAAAGATACTCCACAATAGAAACGGAATTCATAGCCATAGTGTGGGCTAAGAAGAATTTTAGGGCATATCTGTTAGGACGCCCATTTAAGATATACACTGATCACCAGCCGTTGAGAGGCATAGCCAACTTGAAAGACCAAACATCTAGGCTAGCCAGGTTCAGACACAAGTTGTCTGAGTATGATTTTGAAATCATATACAAACCTGGGAAGAAGAATCTGAATGCGGACACACTCAGCAGAGTACCGTAGGCACAGAAGGTATCAGTAGTACAAACGAGGGCCAAAGCACGGTCAGAAGAGGAGAATGCCGAGAGAATTCAAGGGGATAAAACGAATGCTACAAGAGATGTTAGCAATGCGGGTTTCGATGCCAATGAGCAAACAGCCAGTAGTGTCTAATGGCTGGAGGATAAAAAAGATATCCAGGCTGTGTTAAAGGGTTTCCATGATTCACCTCTAGGTGGACACCAGTGATTCTGGAAAACCCATGACAGAATTAGGCGAGTATACGGATGGAAAGGTATGCTCAAGGACATTAAAAATATATAAAGAGTTGTCCAAAATGTCAGGCCAATAAGCGTTCAAGGCTAACAAAGATGCCAATGGTGTAAACTGACATACCAAAACAGCCATTTGATCAAGTTCATATGGATATGGTAGGTATTCTTCCTGAGACAGTTTCAGGAAACAAGTACATCCTGACGTTCCAAGACGATTTCTCAAAGTATATGGCGTGCGTGGCTATAAATGATGCGGAAGCAGGTACGGTAGCCAAAGAATTATTTGATGAAATTATAGCACGATACAACATACCTAAGGTTTTGATAACCGACAATGGTTCCAATTCCGTATCGAAAGTATTCTCAGAAACTTGTAAAATGCTGGGAATGAAGAAGTTGCACATAACACCATATTATCCACAGGCGAATGGCTTATTGGAACGTAGTCATCGACCTCTGGCCGAGCACTTGCGCAGTTTTGCCAAGGAAGAGTGCTCGAATTGGGATCAATGGTTGACCACTGCAATGCAGGTACACAACAATACTGTGCATGTATCAACGAAGCAAACTCTGTTTAGGACGCTCTACGGGTTTGATTTTAACATGCCAGCAAATCTGAAGCGCAAATGTGCATCAGTGTACAGTGCTGATGACCCGAATAAAGTGCAAAAGTATCAGCTACAGCGACCGCACGACTTGGTGAGAGAAAACCAGGATTGTGCTAAACGAGTAACCAGGGAGGCCTATAACAAGGTACTAAACCCAGTCGTTTTGAACGTGGATGATCAAGTACTAACGAAGAATTGGGCTAGGAGAAACAAATTCTCACCTGTGTGGATAGGTCCGTATGTAGTAACAGAGATCCGAAGCCCAGTTGCAACAGTCGTAACGATTAAGGGCAAAAATAAAAAGCTACATAATAATTTGTTGAAATTATTCCACATTAGACCACGCGACTAAAGACATGTGTTAATAGTGTTTTACAAATGCTAACACAAGAGTAACAAGTAAACATGTACGTGTGTGTATCAAATAACACACGTAGCGCCGATTTTCAGAGACAATGTCAGTAAAAGTGTGCCACTTAAACTCAGGCAAGTAAAATTGACGTAATGAAAATCTGCTTATTAAGCACTGCTGAATGAAGACAGTAGAGAAAAATATTTTTTTTTTACATATTAAATAATAATAAACGGGTTCATTGCACGTATTTAAAAAATAAAATAAAATAGTAAGACAGTCGTGGGTAAGTAATATAAAACTTAACTTCCAATATGTACATACATACATACGGCGGTTAATGAAATGAAAGAAGTAGCGCCGGCAAAATCGGTGAAGTAAATATATATGGATGTAACTGTATAATGTACAGAATGAATGTACGAGTGAATATTTAAAGAAGTAAGTATTCTAGTTATAGGAATGGCTATGGCCATATAAGTAAGTATGTAGGGACATATGATTAGGAATTGGGAATTTGCAGATACTGCAGTAGGCTATATGTAGATATACTCGTACATAGGTTTTAACTGTTTATTGATTAGGAAATTAGCGTATGGAAATTTGAATAAATGTATATATTGGGATATAAAAAAAAATGTATAGGTTGATTGGGAAAATAAGCAATTAATTCTAGGTAATTTGAAGCGTTCAGGAGAAGGAGGGGCAAGAGGCTCTCCAGTATCACGAAGAGTTAGGGAGTGGATACACATATTGGGCACAGTGGAGCTAAGGGTATGAGTTTTAGAGTGCACACAGTGGAAGTGGATAGTAAAGGTATCCCGGCTGATGGGATAATTGGCCGCGATAAACTTTGGGGCCGTACCATACTGGATGCGCCCGACAAGCAGTTATCATTCTATGATAATAATAAGAATAGAATCCTTACTCTTCCATTAATGTCATGGCAGGAAGGAACAGTGACTAGGGTTAACAAGTGTGGTATGGAGGTAGTAAACGGAAGGTCAACCAGTGTAGTTGCTATGCATGTAAATACGAAACTTAGGACTGTTGTTTTGCACAAGCAGCAGCTAGCGGAGGGCGTATATATTGGAGAAACCATAACGCACGTTGACAAGGGTAAGGTGTACGCTAGCGTACTCAACGCATCGGAAAGGGACTACCTGATGGATGAGGATTTTCGCCTAAGTTCACTAGTTTCGATAATTTTAAGGAACCGAGTTGTTTCTACGTCATTCCATGACATATTTTTGCTGGAAGGAGACCAGTTGACAAATACACCAGAGGTAGAGCATGAAATACCTACTAGAGTCGATCAACCACCGATTATCCAGAAACAATACAGATTGCCACAAGCTCACAAAGATAAGGTAAATCGGCAAGTGGAAGGAATGTTAAAAGATAACATAATTTCAACGAGTATCTCGCCTTGGAATTCACCAATAATTTTGGTACCAAAGAAGGGAGGTGCTCACGGTCAGAAGAAGTGGAGAATGGTCGTCGATTTTAGGAAATTGAACGACGCCACTATCAAGCAGGTGCTCCCGATACCAAGGATAGAAGAGATTCTGGATCAATTGGTTCATAGTAGATATTTTTCTACGCTTGATATAGCGAGTGGCTACCACCAAGTTCTGGAGGATACCCAAGATAAGCAGAAAACCGCGTTCAGCACCGGTTTAGGCCATTATGAGTTTAATAGAATGCCGTTTGGATTAACAGCAGCACCGGCTACCTTCCAACGGCTAATGAACCATGTGCTAACATGCTTACAAGGGTTAGATTGTTTTGTGTATCTCGATGATATTGTAATTTATGGGAAGAACTTGCAGCACCATTCGCAACGCTGCAAGGTGCTCCAGAAATTACGAGAACACAATTTGAAATTGAACACGGAGAAGTGTCAATTTTTGCGAAGAGAGGTGGTTTATTTAGGCCATCGTTGCTCAGAGGCAGGAGCACTGCCTGACCCGCAGAAGGTGGAATGCGTTAAAAATCTAGCGATTCCGAGAAACAGAACGGAAGTGCAAGCATTCCTAGGACTAGTGAAATATTATAGAACGTTCGTGGAAGGACTAGCCGGAATTGCGTTGCCAATTAACAAGTTGCTACGAAAAGAGGCAAAGTTCGAATGGACAGAGAGATGTCAGCAAGCATTCGAGAGGCTAAAAGAAATAATTAGCTCGCCACCGATTTTGGCGTACCCGGACTTTGAGCAAACATTTTTGTTGACCACTGATGCTAGCAATGAAGCATTAAGTGCAGTATTGTCACAAGGGGAAGTCGGTAATGACCGACCAATAGCATTCGCAAGCAGGGCGCTCAGCGATACGGAAAAAAAATACTCCACAATAGAAACGGAATTCCTAGCCATAGTGTGGTCTACGAAGAATTTTAGGGCATATCTGTTAGGACGCCCATTTAAGATATACACTGATCACCAGCCGTTGAGAGGCATAGCCAACTTGAAAGACCAAACGTCTAGGCTAGCCAGGTTCAGACACAAGTTGTCTGAGTATGATTTTGAAATCATATACAAACCTGGGAAGAAGAATCTGAATGCGGACACACTCAGCAGAGTACCGTAGGCACAGAAGGTATCAGTAGTACAAACGAGGGCCAAAGCACGGTCAGAAGAGGAGAATGCCGAGAGAATTCAAGGGGATAAAACGGATGCTACAAGAGATGTTAGCAATGCGGGTTTCGATGCCAATGAGCAAACAGCCAGTAGTGTCTAATGGCTGGAGGATAAAAAAGATATCCAGGCTGTGTTAAAGGGTTTCCATGATTCACCTCTAGGTGGACACCAGTGATTCTGGAAAACCCATGACAGAATTAGGCGACTATACGGATGGAAAGGTATGCTCAAGGACATTTAAAATATATAAAGAGTTGTCCAAAATATCAGGCCAATAAGCGTTCAAGGCTAACAAAGATGCCAATGGTGTAAACTGACATACCAAAACAGCCATTTGATCAAGTTCATATGGATATGGTAGGTATTCTTCCTGAGACAGTTTCAGGAAACAAGTACATCCTGACGTTCCAAGACAATTTCTCAAAGTATATGGCGTGCGTGGCTATAAATGATGCGGAAGCAGGTACGGTAGCCAAAGAATTATTTGATGAAATTATAGCACGATACAACATACCTAAGGTTTTGATAACCGACAATGGTTCCAATTCCGTATCGAAAGTATTCTCAGAAACTTGTAAAATGCTGGGAATGAAGAAGTTGCACATAACACCATATTATCCACAGGCGAATGGCTTATTGGAACGTAGTCATCGACCTCTGGCCGAGCACTTGCGCAGTTTTGCCAAGGAAGAGTGCTCGAATTGGGATCAATGGTTGACCACTGCAATGCAGGTACACAACAATACTGTGCATGTATCAACGAAGCAAACTCCGTTTAGGACGCTCTACGGGTTTGATTTTAACATGCCAGCAAATCTGAAGCGCAAATGTGCATCAGTGTACAATGCTGATGATCCGAATAAAGTGCAAAAGTATCAGCTACAGCGACCGCACGACTTGGTGAGAGAAAACCAGGATTGTGCTAAACGAGTAACCAGGGAGACCTATAACAAGGTACTAAACCCAGTCGTTTTGAACGTGGATGATCAAATACTAACGAAGAATTGGGCTAGGAGAAACAAATTCTCACCTGTGTGGATAGGTCCGTATGTAGTAACAGAGATCCGAAGCCCAGTTACAACAGTCGTAACGATTAAGGGCAAAAATAAAAAGCTACATAATAATTTGTTGAAATTATTCCACATTAGACCACGCGACTAAAGACATGTGTTAATAGTGTTTTACAAATGCTAACACAAGAGTAACAAGTAAACATGTACGTGTGTGTATCAAATAACACACGTAGCGCCGATTTCCAGAGTCAATGTCAGTAAAAGTGTGCCACTTAAACTCGGGCAAGTAAAATTGACGTAATGAAAATCTGCTTATTAAGCACTGCTGAATGAAGACAGTAGAGAAAAATATTTTTTTTTTACATATTAAATAATGATAAACGGGTTCATTGCACGTATTTAAAAAATAAAATAAAATAGTAAGACAGTCGTGGGTAAGTAATATAAAACTTAACTTCCAATGTGTACATACATACATACGGCGGTTAATGAAATGAAAGAAGTAGCGCCGGCACCATCGGTGAAGTAAATATATATGGATGTAACTGTATAATGTACAGAATGAATGTACGAGTGAATATTTAAAGAAGTAAGTATTCTAGTTATAGGAATGGCTATGGCCATATAAGTAAGTATGTAGGGACATATGATTAGGAATTGGGAATTTGCAGATACTGCAGTAGGCTATATGTAGATATACTCGTACATAGGTTTTAACTGTTTATTGATTAGGAAATTAGCGTATGGAAATTTGAATAAATGTATATATTGGGATATAAAAAAAAATGTATAGGTTGATTGGGAAAATAAGCAATTAATTCTAGGTAATTTAAAGCGCCTTGAATGTATGTATGTATTCATATACGAGCTAATTACAGAATGGAAAATAGGATCGTTAATGGATATATACATATCAGGCTAGAAGTAAATTTAAATAGAAAGTAATTGTATGCGATGAAATATATAGTCATGCAGTGGTCAAAGTTTTGACACAAACGGGATATTTTTATATAATCTGGTTTTTGTCGGAGAACAAATGAATTTGTTCGAAACTGAAATGGGTGGTAGCTCACGTGTTAAAAAAGAGCACGAAAAATTAATCGAAGCAAAACTGATGCCCTATATGGCTATGAAAACACATAGTCCGGTCCTCTTTTCCTCTAGGATGCAGTAGCGAATGTAGGGGGAAAAGACGAGTGGACGCAAATTCAATGATATAGCATTCAATTATAGAATAAGCATATTGTAGAAACATTGTTTTTTGTTTATATGTTCAGGAATAGCGTATGTTTAAGAAAACTTAAAATTAAAAAAATTATAATCTGTGCAAAGTTCACATTAGAAACAAAAGTAGTTTAGAAAATAATTAGAGTTACAAAAATTAATTAATTAAAATTTAAATTTGTAATGAAATAAGTGTTATAATAAAAAAACAAAAATCATACTAAATTGGAAAATTATACCCAAGAGTATATATAGTACATATAGTGTATTTATTTAATTATTATAAAATTTTGAAATTCATTTATTAAATTGACTTATGAAATGTTTGACAAAAATTGAACATAGAAGAAATACCAAACTAAAATGTATACTAGAAAATTAATAAAATTATTATAGATGTTCTCTAAATAGCTCTGATGATGTGAAGCGAAGCAGGAAGTTCCGGGAACAGCGGATATCGGAAGACGGTGCGGACTGGAAGACCAAAGTAGTATTCGGAAAGATGCGTTTTTGAAAAACAGAGATTTTTGGCAGTTATCTAAGGTTTGTGACCCCAAGGATGCCAACATATTATATTGGGGATGAATGGCGACGGAAGTAATTTTAATTTTGCGAAACGGGATATGGTCGAAGCATTTGAACGGGTTGTGGATGAGTTATTGACAAGCAACGAAAAATAAACAAGATTCCTTGCGGGGTCATATTTTGCATTGGACAGTTTTATATTACAATCTCCACCCAGTGTATCACAAACTCAACAGAATCGATTTTGAATAAGTTGAAGATGGGTAAAAGCTTAAGGAGGGTGACTGAAACCACCACCAAATATAATAAGCAGAGGAAATTTGGCTCACGGAAGTTAATTGCTTCATTGAAGTATATGTCCAATCTAGAGTATGAACATATGAAATGTGATTTACATATGAAATTTGATTTAATACAAGAGGACACAGAGACTGGTAACCGACCAGAGTACAAAAATTACATCATTAAACGTGTATCTCAGAAAAATACCGATTGTCTCCATATCAAAGCCAAACGATGTCAAATACCATTATGAGGAAGCTCAAGAGAAACACTTCCACCATAAAACGCATTGCTGCAAAGTAAGAAGGTGTATTGTAATCTCTCATGTATTCCAAATGTTTTTTACAAATTGAATACTATAAACAGAGGCAGTACCACCTACAGCCGTGGGGCAGTTTTAATGGCAAACCAGATCGCCAACCTATAACATCTTTGTACGTACCGATCCAGAAAGAAGGGAGGGGTATGCAGAGTTCATCGATGGACTTCACTCTCGCAGGGCGGACGTTCCAGGACCAACAATTGCATAAAGAGTCGATGAAAGACCGAATATAAAAAGGGGTATATAAAAAAAAAAAAAATTTTAAGAAAATAACAAAATAAAACAAAAGAGAAAAAACTATAAAAGAAGAAGTAATAAGAGAAAAGAAAAAAAAAACATACACAAGTAAAAAGAAAAGAATAGAATAATAGAACCCAAATAAGGCGAATTTAAAAAAAAAAGATGAAAAATTATACATATGTACTATAGGTTTAAGAAAAAGCACAGATTGTTTAAAGTGCAGAAAAGAGAAAAATCCTGTAAAGATTCATTAGAAATTAGTTGCACTAACTTCTTTTAGAAAGAGGGGAGGGATGTTGTGAGTTAGATTAAGCTGCCTGCGCGTAGTGTCTTACATCATCAACTCCTAACAGATGCCACACATTCTGTGTGATTAGCATGTGTTAAAGTTACTTAAGAAAGCACATATTTTTAGGGTGCGAGTATTTTGAATTAATATTACCTATGTAATATTTATTATGTAAACTTTTAGAGTGCTTCCGCTAATATAAGGGTGGCAGACAGATCGATAGCAGCAGGAGGCAGAAGGGTAAGGTAAGAAGGACAAATTCTTATGAAGCTGATCCAAATCAACCTCCACCATTGTAAACTCGCCTCTGCGAACTTGATGGTCCGCCTTCGTTCCGGTGGTTTTGACGTGGCCCTCATCCAAGAGCCGTGGATATGCGGCAACAAAATCTGCGGTTTGAAGATGAGAGGCTTCAAGATGATAGCCGCTCAGAGCACAGGTAAGCCTCGTGCTTGTATAGTTGCAAAGGATAACATTAACATCTTTTTGCTCCCACAGTTAAGTAATGGCGATACGGTGGCGGCAAGCATTGAGCTGCAAAATAGCAGTCTCTGGGTAGCCTCCGCATATATGCCTCACGACAAGGTCGCTCCACCAGAGGAGGTTCGGACATTGGTCATGGAGGCAGCCGCAGCCAAAAGGAACTTGGTTGTCTCCAGTGACGTAAACGCACACAACACTTTGTGGGGAAGTTCAAACACTAACGCAAGAGGTGAGTCAGTTATAGACTTCATTATAGAGAATAAGCTTAGTGTGGTAAATTTGGGCTCAGAGCCGACGTTTATAACACAAAATATAAGGGAAGTTTTAGATATTACCCTGACCTTCGATAACTTCGCTAACAATATAAAAATATGGAGAGTGTCGAATGAAAATTCCTACTCTGACCATCGAAATATAGAATACGAAGTGAAAGAGCTCCAGTTAAGACCTTTAGAAATATAAGGAGAACGGACTGGGGGAAGTATAGGAAAACTCTCAGGGCCTCGCTGCCAATAAATCCCCCGTCTGATCCCACAGACCCTGTGGAATTAGACGGGCTGATCAATCAAGTAACCACGGCCCTGAATAGTTCACTGACAGCCGGGTGCCCGGTTGTAAAACTGAGAGGCAAGGACAAACCTCCTTGGTGGTCAATGGATCTACGCCTTCTCCGGAAGTCCAACAGGCGGCTATTTAACAGGGCTAAAACTTCGGGTCTGCCCGCGGACTGGGAAGCCTACAAGGCTGAGCTAAAAATATACAAGAAAGCAATCAGAATTGCGCAGCGACAGTCTTAGCAAAACTATTGTAGGGATGTGGAAGAAACATCGGAAGCAGCTAGACTAAGAAGAATCCTAGCGAGGACACCACACTACCTGGGCTACCTTAAAGGTCCGGGTGATGTGTGGAGTGAATCGAACGAGGAATCTTTGGCTCTGCTCTTAGATACGCATTTTCCAGGCAGTAGCACAGTGGAGGGTGATAACCCGACACCTAGGGGCAGGCAGTCGGAGATAGGGAATGCGATAGTTACAGTCGAGAAAATTCAGTGGGCCATTAACACCTTTGGTCCATATAAATCTCCGGGTCCGGATGGAATCTATCCAGCTGAACTGCAACAATCACGGGACATAATTACGCCCTGGGTTGTGACTGCAATTAGAAGCTGTCTAAATATGGGCTATATTCCGCTGAGATGGAGAGAAACGAAGGTTTCCTTCATACCCAAGGCAGGCAGGTCCTCTCATGTAAATCCTAAAGACTTCAGACCAATCAGTATCACGTCTTTCCTCCTAAAAACACTGGAGAGAGTGATGGATGCACACTTACGGGAAGCTATAACTGGTAGAATCTCCTCGGCACAACATGCATACACGAAGGGCAAATCGACAGAGACGGCGTTACACGTACTTATTGGTAGAGTGGAAAAAGCCATCCAGCAGAAAGATTTCGCACTAGCGGCGTTCATTGACATAGAAGGCGCTTTCAACAACATAAATGCGAACGCCATTACTGGAACTTTAGAAGCTCTCAGCGTATACCCTAATATGGTAGCGATGGTAGAAATGATACTCGTCAGTAGAAGGGTAACTGCCAGCTTAGGTTCCGCACCTTAAGCAGACAGGTCTGCAGAGGCACTCCTCAGGGAGGAGTCCTCTTCCCCCTGCTCTGGAATTTGGCGGTAAATTCATTACTGCTAGCCTTAGAGAGGGAGGGTTGCATTGTTGTCGCCTACGCTGATGACTTGGAAATTGTGATCAGAGGGAAATATCCAAACACTCTTATGGATATTTTGCGCTCTAGCATGGCCACGCTTACTGGTTGGACGGAAAGAAGGGGATTAGGGTTAAAACCTGAGAAAAGGGAATAAATCCTCTTTTCTAAGAAAAATAGATCTCCTGAGGTCTCCCCGCTAACATACAAAGGTGTGGAAATTCCGATGAAGGAGACAGTTAGATATTTGGGACTAGTACTAGATAGAAAACTTACCTGGAAACCCAATATTGAAGAAAGAGTCAGGAAGGCCAATATTGCTTTGTACACATGTAACAAAGCGGTCGGAATCAGCTGGGGGCTATCCCCGCGAATTATGCACTGGCTATACATTTCGGTGGTCAGACTCATATTGCTATATGGAATACTGGTATGGTGGCCAGCCACTCAGAAACAAAGCTATTTGAAGCTTCTGAGCAAGGTCCAAAGAACGGCTTTTTTATGTATCTCTGGTGCCTTAAGGACCACGCCTACCGAAGCTTTAGAAGTAATACTCAACCTACCTACATTAGAGCTGGTAGGGAAACAAGTGGCCGCCACAGCAGCACTAAGGCTGAAATGTGCGGCGTTATGGCATGACCGGCAGATTGGTCACTCGACTATTGCGCATACCTGGAGTAGTTCTATCCAACACATTGACCACTCTATACCTAATCTCAACTTCGAAAGGCACTGCCAGACATATATTCCGTCTAGAAGAGAGTGGCAAACACCAATGCCATGGAGAAGGGGGGAACTTAATTTCTACACTGACGGATCCAAACTTGACAGTAGAGTCGGTTTTGGAGTTTTCTCACAAGAATTGGGACTGGAACTTTCTTTTCGTCTCCCCGACCACTGCAGTGTCTATCAAGCAGAGGTCCTAGCCATAAAACAGGTAGCCGTTTACTTAAATAGACATGCCGTAACAAGAAATATTATAAATATCTACTCGGATAGCCAGGCGGCCATCTTGTCAATGAATTCGGTGGCACTGAAATCAAAGGTTGCTCAGGACTGCCGGCGAGCCCTAAATGATATCAATACCGCTTTCAAGGTACGCCTTATATGGGTTCCGGGGCATAGAGCTACTGCGGGAAACTGTAGGGCTGATAACTTAGCCAGACGGGGTACCAACCTTCCTTTAGGCATGGACAGATGTGAAATTGGAATACCTCTTGCCACCTATAAACTGATGCTGTAGGAGAGGGTCGTGCGTGAGACCAATGGGTCTTGGGCACAAGAGGGCACTTGCTTAACGACTAGGCTAATATGGCCGGAACTTAATAGTAGGAAAACTAGAGACTTGCTTGCCTTGCCGAGAGAGAATATCTCTAACGTCGTGGCATGTATAACTGGTCACTGGCTTTTCGGCAGACATGCTGTCAGGCTGGGAGTATTCTCTCATGAATACTGCAGAAGCTGTAGGGATGAGGAGGAGGAGGAGACTGTGGAACATCTCTTTTGTAGTTGCCCCGCTCTGGCCAGAAGCAGAGCGAGTTCTTTAGGCAAATACGCTTTTAGCTCTCTTTCAGAGGTGTCTAGCGCGAAGATCAAACAAATCCTGCGCTTTATTAGGGCTTCAAAATGGTTCAACGAGTGAATCGGAGGTGCGTTGTGGCGCGGTGGTATCACAATGGACCCATAGTGGTCTGAATGAGCTGGTCCTTGAACTGGCTGCCACATTAACCTAACCTAACCTAGGGTGCTACAGTTTTGCAGTCGAGCCACCGAAGGGCATTGAAGAGTGCACCATCAGCATTTCAGAATGGCGTAGGTCAGAAGGCTTGACCAACTGGCACCAATTAACAGGTGCGAAACTGGAACACCAGAAAGGTCAGTTTTTGTATTGTAATTGTGAATTGTAAATTTTATATAATAGTTAGTATTCTAAGAAATAAAGGCTTGTGATTTTAAAACTAAAAGTGTAATGTAGTGATTTTTCCAAAGAGTGATTTAGGCTTTTCAGATACACGCGCACAGCAGAAGGACGTATCCCGTCAAACAAGGACAATACCCAACATTTTGGCGCAGCCGGTAGGATCCAATATCGAGTGCCAGGAAAAGAGCACTCCTACGCGGTGTTGTGGGTTAGAACCAAGCTACCTACGTGTAGTTGACTAACAGCATCGACTCCTAATAGATGCCACACTCTGTTGAATTAGCATGTGCTAAAATTGTTTAACAATATGACATACTTTTAGGGTCTAAGTATTTTAAGTTAATATTACCTATGTAATATTTATTATGTAAACTTTTAGGGTGCTACAGTTTTGCAGTCGAGCCACCGAAGGGCATTGAAAGTTAGAATGCACCATCGGCATTTCAGAATGGCGTAGGTCAGTTGGCTTGACCAACTGACACCAATTAACAGGTGCGAAACTGGAACAATTAAATGCTATTATTACGATGCTCATACGTTACGGATTTATTTTTAAATATGGATTTCGGTTTTTTCGAATTGGGAGGATTTTATTTTTTTTGAACAGATGCATGGAGATTTTTCTTTGAGATTGGGTTGTTCAACGGGATATTTATTGTATTAGGCATAGTACATGGGACTATCGAAGGAAGTGAAGGAGTTGCTGAAATCCTAGGAAGTGGTGGGCAAAGAGGTACAGAGGTTGATTTCCAACTTCAGGAAGGACCGGAAAAGGATGTAAAAACGGTGAAGTATTATCACAGACGAATCACCGAGGTGCAAGGTTTGGTGGAAAAATTTCAAAACAACCACGTAAAATTACTGCCGCACAAGGAGGTCTGTAGGGACGACTAATACTTTGCGACGAATTTTCCTGGATATGTGGAAAATTTAGTGTCTGGGTGGCTCAAGGTATTCGAGACGGATTTAGCAACAATTGTGGCACCGAGTGGGTCTCCGTTAAAGAGCAAAGAAGACGCACAGGACGAATTAAAAGCAGTAAAAACAGAGGTGAATATTTTCACCGAGAGGATGTTCGAACATTTCGAAACCAGCGCGGGTAAGACTGAAGCCCAGACGTTATGGGAGGAGGCAGAGTAAGGGGTAGAATATCGCCTTTGGAAGCAGCGCAGATTTTGCGCTGACTGCTATCTTGAGCAAGAGGAAAAAGAATTAGAGGAAGTACGTAAGGAAAAGGAAGATCTTAAAGCTGATAGAGGATTCCTTCAAAATAAAACTAAGGAACTCTCAAGGCGGCTCGAGGAAACAGAGGTGGAAGCTTCTTTGTTAGAGCAAGAGAATTTCAAGTTTAGGGAAGTGACGGTAGAAGTGAAGCCATCCCAAGTGAGACCAAGGTCGGTGTCGACGTCGGAAATACAAACGCAGACGGTTCAAGCTTCGATACTGGGAGTAGGAGGATCAGGATACTTGACACCCCAGTGTACCCGAGGACATCTCGTTCCGAAAATAGTAGTGAGGGATTGCAATTTAGGAGGGCTACCGATTAGTTTCAGTGAAGACCAGGCACAGCGCGAATCGCAGGTGAATAAGAAAGCAGCGACTCAACCGACGAGCGCAGGATAAAGCGTCTCAGTCAGAAGAGCCTATATACGACACGCCAACTAGGTTGGAAGCACGGCGGCCACTAAGTTTGCGCCAGGATCTGGTTAAGTATCTATTGGAAGAGGGGGTTAATAGTCAATTAGCTACACAAGAGGTGAGCGATACAGTTATTCCTGTGGTGGTCAACTCGACAGTCAGAATGAGCATTCTGGAGGTGGCCAAAGCTGTGGAGAAGCTTGTGCCTATGTTTTCTGGCGTTGAGATTTACGATCTCAGGACGGAAATCAGGAGGTTCAAGGAAGGATACGAGCTTGCCCAACAAAGTCTTCCGGGAGCGGAGGTTGAACACTTGATAAGATGCATAAGACAGAGAACAACAGGAGACGTGTTTGATTTGTTGGCGCATAGCCCAGTAGACAACCTGACTGATTTATATGCTCTCCTGGACAGAACATACTTGAAACAAAAATCGTACGACGTACCCGTAAGAGAGATCCAGGAGTCTACTCAGAAGCCTGGAGAAGAATTGAGAGCCTGTGGCCGCAGGCTCCAGTCACTAGGGAGTGCAGCGAGTGCAGAAGCAAACAGGCAATTTCCTGAAAGTGCGTCGGTATACAAATCGCAAATAGAGAGGGCCATGGTGACGGTGTTCAAGGCCGGTTTAGTAAATAGGAACTTGGCCAATTACACGCTAGGTCTGACAAAACGATCAATGGCAGATTTGATAGAGGCAGTTATGTCTGCAGAGGTGGCCATTCAGCAAAGAGCCACGACGGGGGCATATGCTGGACGAGTGCACCCGCTGGTTCGAGTGTCCCGCGACAAGAATTGGGGGATAACGGGAAACGGGGAATGGACCATAGAGATCGACGACCGGCTGTAGAGGTCGTATGCTCATTTTATAATAGGCACGGGCATTTATGGGATGAGTGCCGGACGAGGAGGAATACTCCGTTTTGTGAGGATTGCGGTAATTGTGGACACCAAAGAGGGATGAATTGTCCAAGGAATGCATCAGCAAGACAACAGGGTAGACAGTACTACTCCAGAGAAAGTTTCGGAAATCAGCAGCAAAGTACCATTGCCAGTCAGCAGAGACCCGTGTTGCCTCGTGGAAACCCAGGGGACCGCACATGGCAGCGGAACACGGGCGGCACTAGTAATAACCGTCATACCTATGCTTCGCAGCATAACCAATCATACGATGCTAGGATCGAACGGAAAGGAAGTCGCCAACCGACATGTGCATGGTGTGGGCGCATTGGCCATATGTCAGAGAACTGTTTCGCAAGGAATAGCAACAGGCAGAATCAGGGAAACCGGTAGGGGGCCAACCTCAGTCAGGTTCAAGAAGATTTCTCTCCTGTTCCGAGGAGATAGACACCCCAGCCGATTCCTGGCTAAGTGGGATGTCCATCTCCTCCGGCCTGTCGGTTAAGGGACCGGGTGCCCCCCCCCAACAGGTCGTGCTCCATGCTTTCATTGTCGATGGGACCAGATGCCCCCTCGGCCAATGATGGCTGTTGGCTCATTGTAGCCACAATATGCACATTTGAAGGTGTGCAGTCCATTTTTTTTCATATAGGCTTAAGTTTTCCATATATTTTTCTTTAGTTTTCTTTTGCATTTTGGTCACCCACGGGCGCCCCCGTGGTAAGGCTAATTAAAACCGTAGGTTCGCCGGACCTCGTACGGAGTTCGCTATTAAGCATGACTCTACCCCGTCAAGCAAGCTCACTGGCATAGCTGTTCCACCGTGAATTTAGGGTGTTTTTTTTATGGGCCAATATGTCTGGTGAACCCTGCCCCAGGGAGTTTTCTCTCTCCCCCGCCCGGCAATCGGCGACCCAAGTCCAGCAGAGACATGACCGTACTGAAAGTGGGCCATTGGTCTGTAAAGTAATTGCCGCACTTCCCCGAAGGGCTGACCAATTGTTAGTGTCTAGGCGATCCGGCGGTCTCAGTGAGACGTTCGATGTTGGCCAGTACGGCTACTAACTAGCCTTAACGACTGAGCAGGAATCGTAGAAAACTACTTTCAACCTGTGCGTTGAAGGTAGTTCTTAGTTTGCGTAACTGGACCATGTCACCGTCTTTCATGTCCCATGTTCCAGCACACAGTAAGCCCCTACACCGCAACAAGGTGACTACCCAGCGTAGGGGCTGGGTAGTCACCTTCCCATAAATCAAAGGCAATATAGAACTCCAGAGGCTCATCGTGAAGAAATGAATCGACAGGTGGACAAGTTGTTGGAGGAGGGCATAATAATGCCGAGCAATTCTCCATGGAATTCACCTTTATTATTGTTTCCGAAAAAGTCCCAGGATAACACAAAGAAATGGAGATTGGTGGTCGATTTCAGGTAATTAAATGACGTCACGCTGAAGCAAGTTTTTCCGATCCCAAGTATGGACGAAATTCTGGATCAGTTGGGTCATTGTAGGTATTGCTCTACGCTAGATTTGGCTAGTGGATACCATCAAGTTTTGATGGGTGCGGGAGACAGAGAGAAAACAGCATTCAGTACGTCTTTGGGTCATTTTGAGTTCAAACAAATGCCATTCGGAATTACTGGTGCTCCAGCAACTTTTCAGAGGCTTATGAATAGCATTTTAACTGATCTGCAAGGTATTGACTGTTTTGTATACCTAGATGATATAGTGGTATATGGAAGGAATCTGTCAGACCACAGTAGTAAGTTGAGTAAAGTACTGGATCGACTGAGGGAGCATGGTCTCAAGCTCAACACGAAGAAGTGTAACTTCCTGCGACGCGAGGTGATCTATCTAGGACACAAGTGTACTGAGAAAGGTGCGCTTCCTGATCCTGCGAAGATAAAATGCGACAAGAATATTGCTCAGCCAAGTAACAGGAAAGACGTACAAGCTTTTCTTGGTTTAGCAAATTATTATAGGAAATTCGTGAAGAATATGGCACAGTTGTCGCTGCCAATCACGAACTTGCTACATAAGGACATAAAATTCGAATGGACGGAGTCATGCCAACAGGCGTTCGAAGGTTTGAAATTGGCTATTACGACATCGCCCATCCTGATTTACCCGGACTTTAAAAAGCATTTCATTTTAACGACAGACGCCAGTGGTGAAGCTCTGGGAGCGGTTCCTTCGCAGGAACAAGAGTGCGCGATCATCCCATAGCTTTCGCGAGTAGAGCGCTGAGTGAGACCGAGAAGCGGTACTCTACGATAGAGAGGGAGATGCTCGGTATAGTTTGGGCCACTCGTAACTTCAGATCATACCTTTTGGGGAGGCAGTTCACGGTTTACACCGACCACCAACCGCTAAGGGGAATCGTAAATTTGAAGGATCAAACGTCTAGACTGGCACGATTCAGGCATAAGCTGTCCGAGTACACATTTGATATTGTATAAGTTAATGAAATGCACGTTTTGAAGTGTGAATTATTAATGATCCTCTTTATTGGTTATTACGCTTTTTTATAGTATTTTTGTCATTACATAAATTTGCTTAATACTAAAATTATTTGGAAACAAGTGCAAAAAAGGAAAAGTTAAAATTAAAGGTAAATGGCATAGACATAGCGTCAGCACCTTTGGGGTATGAGAATAAATGTTCTAAATGGTAAAGCTTGGCTTGTGTGGGCATTTCCTGGTTTCGTGGAAATACACCAAAAGTAAATGAAATAACACACTTGCATGTGCACTGAGTTGGGGCATAGCTACTGTGGGAAATGCAATGTAAGCTTTGCGAAGATATTTCGAAATGTTAAAATAACATTTCCTGAATTCTGAGAAATATTCAGTAGCTGTAGAAAAATAAATTTAAATATTTGGAATGTTAACTCCTCCCCCTTTAAATTCCAACGTCCACGTTGGATGAGTCATGATTTTGGTAATCAATGGAATGGACATGTACTGTTTCTATTTTTAAGGTTTGCTTTCTGTCCAAAATTTTCTTTGCCAAAAGGAAAATTAATCCCAGTATAATGACAGTAGGAAAGGTAAGGCTAGTAACGAGGGCTGCCTTATTCTTATGGGTCAAATCACGTATCTCTTCTAGATTTTTGACGTGTAAGTCTTTTAAAGCTTTTAAGGAAAGTACTTCTTCGTATGAAGATACGTTGTTCATAGATTGTACTATGGCAGGCATTGGGCGAGCCATTGTTTTTTCTTTGCTGAAGTAAGTTTTATCACCTATAGTTAAGGTAGTATTATGAAACTTTACCAAGAATGTTCCGTTAAGGGAAACTTCCTTTTTATCTAGTGAAATTATGCCCCTATATCCGTTTAATAGCATTAGACCAGGCATAACCTCTTCAATTGTTGGTAAATGATGATGGTTTGTTGTCGGACAGACGGACGGCGTTCCGGACAGAAGATTAGGTAAGCATTCGGTATCTGTAATGTTGTCAACGTTTTCTCTGTTGCACAAGGATATTTCGTTAATTAATTTACAATTAGTTTTTATTTCTAATATTGAATCTTTGCATAGAATAAAATTTACCTTTTTTATATTAATTACAAAATTGCCTTTTTTTACAGGTCTTATAAATAGGTTTTTACAAATAATATTCTCGGTCTTAGGCAAGTTTACAATAAAAATTAATGTGTTTTTGCTAGAACTTATTTTAACCTCTGCAAACTCGAGGGCTTCGATAAGATTAATATAAGGCAAACTTTGATTTGTAAAAAAATCCCTTATGGTTGTCAGTTCTGAGTTCGATAATATAAATGAATTTACGATGCCGCTTTTGGCCCATTGTATCGCGTAATTAATGTTTATAAGTTCCTCGGTTAAGATTTTTAATTTACGTTCGACGTCTTTAACTATTAAAGTCCTTAGTGAGTCCGAAGTTTTATTGGAATTAAGTACAGTGTTCGTCATGTTCGTAATGATTTGCAGCCTTTCTTCAATGGCTTTATTGATTACTATTTGATTTTGGTTATTTTTTAGCAGATTTTTAGTTTGGTCTGAAATAATTTGGAAATCTTCGTGGTCGGGTGTTCCAGCAATCCATTTCCAGGCAGTGCCTAGTGCGTCTATGGATCTTGCAGAGCGTTTAGGTCTCAATTCGTCAAGGATTTTTAGTGATGAGTTAAGTTCATGTAGTAGGAAGGTATAGCTAGCGTCTTTTCTCGTGATGTCCTTTTTAATTGTTTCTTCAATAGTGGTCAGTATTTTGTTGTATTGTTCCAAGTCGATAACGTGTAAAATTTTGAAAGTTCCGATGACTAATTTTGATTGTCCTGTCTCAGTAGCTATTACTTGTGAATTTGAATAGTCCAGGATTTGAGTTTCTGGTCTGATTGACGCAATCAGGGTCCTGCAAATAGCGTAAATTAATTTCTTATTAAATTCTTGTGAACAATTTTTTTGGATTCTGTTATAATAATTCCTCCCTTGTCTTCTTTAACTATTTCTTGTTTGTACCTCGGGGTCAATTTATTTCCTAATCGTTTATTGCCTTTTACAAAAACAATATCTCCTGGAAGATACGTCCTAATTTCTGTTCTCTTTCTGTTGTGCGTCTTAAGGTCCTTATCTTGTTTTTCTGATATTTTTTGAGTGGTCAAAAGTCTGTCCTTTTTTAGTTGAGAGGGGTCTGTATAGTCTCTTCCAAAAAATGCTTCTATTGGTTTTTTATTTATGGTAGAATGTATGGAATAGTTATATTTATTAAGGGAGTTATTTAAAAGGTCCTTGAAAGAATCGTAAATTTTTTCGGCGTTAAGGCACCTCATTATTTCTGTGAGTGTAGAATGAAAACGCTCTACCTGACCGTTTACTGTACTAGTATACGGAGGAGTGCGGTAAATTTTTATTCCCAGTTGATCTTCTAACATAAATGTGATCACTGAGGAATTTAGAGATTTCTCATTATCTATTACGATATTTTCGGGAGTGCCGAAAGAAATCAATAATTCCTGTAAGGGTGCTTTAATGTCCTCAGTTGCCCTGGATTTAATTATTTTGGCTTGGGCGTATTTTGAAAATTTATCTATTGCCGTTAGGATGACTCTATTGTTTGTGTGGTATATGTCAAGGTGAATAAAATGTCCTGGATATTCTGGTAATGGGGTGTGTTTTAATATTGATTTACTTGGGTGTCGTTCGTACTTATTTTCTCTGCAAATTTTACATTGTTTGACTATTTTAGATATTTTCGCTTGCATTTGCGGAAAATAGTATTTTTGGAGAAGTTGGACCTTGTTCTCTTGCGTATGTCTGTGAGCTCTCTTATGTTCGTTAACAATTTCTGTCTGTTGTTCTGTGTCCGATGTCAAGTCAGTTACCATTGTCCTGGTGTACCTGATTCTATATTTTCCGAAATGGCTTGAGTAGATGTCTTGAATTTTCCCTAAGATACTGTCCTCTGTTTTGATAGCGTTTGTCACAGATGGGTTTAAATATTTTGTTAATAGCAATTTTAATTTGTCCTTTGTAAAGTGTATGTCCGTAATGGTGTGTCTGTGGTAGGTTGGGAAAATTACTTCAAATTTGTAAGAAGGGTCTCCAGTTGAAACTATTATTTGGTTCTTAAAAACATTAATTGGTACGTCTGTAAAAGGTATTAAATTTTGATATGAGCTTTCGTCACTGTGCCGGGTCGGAGTCATTGAGTTTACTTCGGTTTCTTTTAGTGTAGGTCTAGAAAGTGCATCGGCTACAATATTTGTACTACCGGGTTTGTACTTCATTTCGTAATTGTACTCCTCTAAGATAGCCTTCCAGCGTTTAAGTTTGCTATTCGTGTTTTTGTTACTGAGGGCATAAGTTAAGGGCTGGTGATCCGTAAAAATCTTTACTGCAGATGCTCCGTAAAGATAGTTTCTTAGCGATTTTAAGGCCCAAATTATGGCAAGCATTTCTTTTTCGTTAGTGGCGTAATGCTCTTCACTCTGATTAAGTGTTCTCGATATAAACGTGATGGGTTTACCATCTTGCTCCAGAACGGCACCAATCGCAAAATTGGAGCTATCGGTTGTCAGATGGAATGGTCTATCAAATGATGGAAACGAAAGCATAACGTCTTCTGATGAAAGCGTGTTTTTTATTTTTTTAAAAGCTTCTACTGCTTCACTGTTTAAAGTTATGGAAATTTTCGCTGACATTTTTTTGGACATGCGTCCCTCTTCCCCTCTTAAAAGTAAGGTAAGGGGTTTTGCGATTTTTGCATAATCTTTAATAAATCGTCTATAAAATCCTGATATCCCTAGAAATGATCGTAACTCTTTTATTGTAGTTGGTGGTTTTAATTCTTGTATGGCCGCTACCTTGGCAGGATTAGTTTTTATACCCTTTGTTGATATAATGAAGCCCAAATACTCTACTTCCTTTTTAAGAAATTCGCACTTATTGAGTTGAACTTTCATGTTGGCTTTTTGGAGAGTGTCAAAAATGGTTTCTATATTTTTAAGATGAGTCTGTTCATCTGGACCAAAAATTATGATATCATCTATGTAAACATAGCAGATTCTGCCAATGTGTTCCCTAAGGATATCGTCTAAGGCTCTTTGAAAAATGGCAGGCCCATTCTTTATCCCGAACGGGACCCTCGTAAATTCGTATTTTGCGTTATTGATCGAGAAAGATGTTTTCTCCATGTCCTTTTCTCTTAAAGGAATTTGGTGAAAACCACTTTTTAAATCAATTACAGAAAAATATTCATTTTTGCCAAGTTGTGCCAAAACTTCATTTATTTCAGGTATTGGATACCTGTCAGGGATGGTGATTTCGTTTAGTTTTCTAAAGTCTATGACCATTCTGTCTTCTCTAATGCCTGAGGCATTTAATTTTTTTGGGACTGCCCACACTGGAGCGTTATAAGGTGATTTAGATCGTCTGATAATGCCATGATCGAGTAATTTGAAAATTTCTTTTTCTATTGAGTCTTTCATTGCCATCGGATATGGGTAGTATCTTGAATATACTGGGGCGTCCGTGGTTGTTCTTATTTCCGCTACTACGGTTGTAGTAAATGTTAGTTTTTCGTCCGGATCCAAAAAAAGTTTTGGATATTTATGGCACAGAAGGTATAGTTTGTTTGCTTGTTCGTTTGTCATGTGGTCTGTCCTAATGTCTATATTGTTCACTGACTGTGACAATTGTTGTTTTATAGGAATTTTTATTACGTTGTCGATAAGCATAAAATTTTTGGATGTAAAAATTATGGCTTTAAGTTGTTTAAGGCTGTCGTTGCCCAGAATTCCACTAAACGATTTTAGTTTAGGCAAAAGGAAAAATTTTAGGTTTTTGGATTTTATACCAAATAGGTTGATAAACGTATGGTGAGTAATTGGCACTTGGCCTCCTACAGAATTGGCTTTAAATATAGTTTTAGTTTGTATTGGGTTTTTGACTAATGACGACTGTATGTAGTTTTTGTTGGAACCGGTGTCTATTAGAAATTTTAGGATCTGTCCGTTGCCTGTCTTACATTGAAAATATGGCAACGTGGAGTTTGTTATTCTAAAAAATGAACATCCGAAAATTCATTTTCTTGTGAGCTATCTTCCTGTCCAAAATATTGCTCGAGGTATGCTGTCAAGTCTTCGTCAGGTTCATTTTCCTGTTGGGGTTCTGTACTATTGTCCGTTACTTCGTCGGGAAAATTTTCATTTTCGTTATTAGTTTCAATATGGTTTACTCTTTGAAATTTAGCTGGCTGGTGTATTTGTGACGACTGTGGTGGAGGTCTTGCTCCTGAAAACCTATTGTTGTTTGGAGCTGGTCTATTCATATAGTTGACCATTTTTGATCTTATGGATGGGTCTATCTCCATTGGAACTGGAGGTTTCTGTTGGGTTGGTCTAGGTGGTGGCTGAAAATTATGTCTTGTCGGGTATGAAAACTGATTTTGAGGCATTTGGTGACTATAGTACCTAGTGGCGTTCATATTGTTTGATTGTGGATTGAATCTTTGAACGAATTGTGGTATTTGTGGGCGCATATTGTTTTGTGTGGTATAGTTGGGTCTCGGAAAGTTTGGCATTTGAGGATAGTATGCTAATTGTGGAAAAAAATGTTGGTTGTGGTTTTGGTTATTTTGTTTGCGTTGAGGAATAGAGGGTATTTTACTATTGTTATTTGCATATTGCGTCCTAAATTGCTGATTGTCTAATTTAAGGCATAAATGTAAGGCTTCGTTCAAATCTGATGGTTCTCTTATTCCTAAAAGTCTTGGCAAGTCGCCTCTGAGGCCCCTTACAAAGGTGTCCAAGGCCTTGTTGCGGTAATTTTTTGTTAATAAATGTATGGCTTCCTCGGTTTCTTCCATACATGCAATTTTATTTAAGATCAAAGAAAGGTGGGCGTAGACTTCTTTGTAGAAGTCCTGTACCGAACTATTACCCTGTGTCATAGATGACATTTGATATTCTAATGTTCCTAGATCCCTTTTGTCCGCATAGTGTGTTGTGAGACATTTAATTATACAATCCCAATTTAGTGGGGTATTGTAGGATTCTAATGCAATGTCTGCATTTCCGGTAATTTTATTACGAACCACATTGAGAATTCCGAAGTACTTAGGAGTTCCCCTAAGGGTTTCATAAATTTTAAGGACTCTCTCAACACTTTTTTTCCATGATCCAAATTCTGTTGGATTTCCGGAAAAATCTCTAAGACATTTGACTATATCTGGAATTTTGTCAAGACCGGTTAAGTCTTCATGTTCCGCGTCTATTCCCTGATCGACTAAAATTTGTTCCCTGTGCCTGGTTTGTTGTTCCTGCACATAAGCTCTACGGACTATATTAGCGATCTGTGCTTCAATTTCTGGGGTTATGACTAAAGGCATTGGTGGAACAGGCTGTTGTTGTCCAGCATTTTGATTTGCTAACGCTTGTGCTGCTGCAGCTTGGGCGTTAAGAACTGGGGGTCTTAATAGATTGTTTGGATTAGACATTTTGATTATTTAGGCGTTGTCGTAAATTATATAAAAAATGTCTCCGTTCTCTGGTCAAAAGTATTTTTCGTCTAGCTATGGTCCTGTTTTTGTCGTATTCTACTCCCGAATCACCTGAAGAAGTTATCCAGTCCAAAAATTCTGTACTCGAACCGTATGTCTCGTAGTCACCATTTTCTTCGTCAGTCATTAATGTCAGAATTTTGAAATTTGTTTAACACTTAAGTTTGCCTTTTACAAAAAAATTTTTTAATTTATTTGGAGAAATTCCACAATTTTAAAAAAATTACGAAAAACGAATTTAATTTATAAAAAAACGAAAAATGTTTTATAAACTTTTAATGCTTTTAAAGCATTTACAAAATGTTGCTTTGCTGTAAAAAAATTTAAAAAAAATTTAATTTTGTGCAAAAAGTTTAATTTTTTTCAAAAAACTAATTTTTAAATTTTTTGTTTCAAGAAGTTAATTTTACTTTAATTTTTTATTTTTTGTATGAAATTTTTTGTAAAAATATTTAATATTTTGCAATTTAATTTTTTGCTTTAATTTATTTAATGCATTTTTGGGATAAAAAAAAAAATAGAATTTTTTCAAATAAATAATTAAATTTTTGCCAAAACAATTTTTTCTGATAAATTTTTTGTTAAAAACTAACAGTTAAAAATTATAAAATTTTTAAAAAATTTATTTTTATAGTATGTTTTCTAATTTAAGTTGTTCAAATAAATTGTTTATAATATTTGTTTCTTTAAACTAAAATACTACGGTATTTAACTTACATAACTATTAAAGTTTTCTGCATCTTGCGGAAAAAAATCTGCTTGCTGTTGATGAAAAGTTTTACTGATGGAAAGCGTGTTGAGTTGTTGTTGGTTCTGCTGTCTTCACAATATATTTCCTCTTGTGCGTGGCAATCACAAAAAGGTAAGGTTCGCACAATGATGTTGTTATTATTTGGCAAATTTTTTTTTTATTCAATTAAATGTTTAAATTTGTAAAAAAATAGTTTTTCTCAGTTTTAAAAATTTTTATTTTATTTTTTTTCTTTAAATATTTAAATTTGTAAAAAAAAAAAAAAATTTTAAATTTATAATTATGTCCTTAAATATTGTATAACCCGCGCCGACGTCCCGGAATTTGTCCTTTTTAATAGAGTCTATTTACTAAGGTTCCGCACTACGTTCCAATTACGCGTGTACCTTGTTCCTACAGGATTTCAGTACTTGTTCTATGCTCCACTTTAGGGCATTTATTTTATTTAATGCTTTTTTAGGGCGTTTAATTTTTTTTTCACTACTTTAGGGCGTTTAATTTAATGTTCTTGCACTACTTTAGGGCACTTTTATTTTGCACTACTTTAGGGCACTTTTTATTTTGCACTACTTTAGGGCACTTTTGTAGATTCGATCGATGGTACTGTGGCACTACTTAAGGGCCAGACCATTTACACGTTGGGCGCCAGTTATTGAAATGCACGTTTTGAAGTGTGAATTATTAATGATCCTCTTTATTGGTTATTACGCTTTTTTATAGTATTTTTGTCATTACATAAATTTGCTTAATACTAAAATTATTTGGAAACAAGTGCAAAAAAGGAAAGTTAAAATTAAAGGTAAATGGCATAGACATAGCGTCAGCACCTTTGGGGTATGAGAATAAATGTTCTAAATGGTAAAGCTTGGCTTGTGTGGGCATTTCCTGGTTTCGTGGAAATACACCAAAAGTAAATGAAATAACACACTTGCATGTGCACTGAGTTGGGGCATAGCTACTGTGGGAAATGCAATGTAAGCTTTGCGAAGATATTTCGAAATGTTAAAATAACATTTCCTGAATTCTGAGAAATATTCAGTAGCTGTAGAAAAATAAATTTAAATATTTGGAATGTTAACTTATACAAGCCAGGGAAAACGAATTTGAATGCGGATGCGCTGAGTAGGGCGCCGCAAAATACGAGTGTTCTGAGAATCACTGAGAATATCGCGGGATATGCTATCAATGATGGGCAAACGGAAAGATCAAAAGGGGACCGAATAATAATGAGGGCATGGATTGAGTTAGACAGGGTAAAAGTGGAAGTGGGGTTTTTGGAAGCGAGGGCAGTTGCCTTTGACATCACGAAAGACTGTTTAGCATACAGGTTCATCAGTGAGGGGTTGAGACAGTGTCTCGCTAGATTGGATGATATAGACGTACAAGAACAGGACAATTTGTGGAAAGCGCTTGAGGATACAACAGCGAGAGTCCAACAGGTAATAAATGGGTTAAGGGAGAAAGCGAGATTTTCACCAGCTGAAAGGTGGGACACAGCACCGAGGATAGCAGCTGTCCTAACAAGAGCGCAAGTAAGGGAGCAAAGGAGTACTGTGGATGACACCGCGAAGCAGGGGACGCCATGGGTGACGCTACGATTCCAGAATTACCTTTTGTTACGGACGCTGTAATTGAACTGTCGGACCGAAAGGAGATTGAAACGGTGTTAAAAGATTACCATAATTCTCCTTTGGGGGTCACCAGGGTTTCATGAAGACGTATAGGCGTATACGCAAGAACTATAAGTGGCCTAAAATGATGTTGAATACACGGAAACTCATCGCTGGGTGTGAAAGTAGCCAGAAGAACAAGGTATCAAGGCTAACAAGGATGCCTATGCAACTAACTGATACTGCTAACAGACCATTCGAAAAGGTGTTCATGGATATGGTGGGACCATTGCCCGAGGGCTCGTCTGGGAATAAATACATCCTAACATTCCAGGAACGACCTATCTAAATACTTTATAGCGGTTGCCATGCCGGATGCGGAGGCAACCACGGTAGCTAGGATTTTCGTTTGGGAAAGTTGTAGCAAAATTAGGTGTCCAAAGGATACTTGTGACAGATAACGGCACTAATTTCATTTCGAGAATTTTTTCTGAAACGTGTAAACTGCTAAAGGTGAAGAAACTTCACATGACCCCGTATCACCCTCAGGCTAACGGTTCGTTAGAACGTAGCCACCGACGGCTAGCTGAATACTTGAGGCATTTTGTGACGGAGGATGGATCGAACTGGGACCAGTGGTTGGCGTCAGCAATGCATGTGCACAACAACACTGTACACGCATCCACTAACCAGACGCCATTTTTCACGTTGTATGGTTTTCAGCCATCGAATTTGAAGCGAAAGCCAGCGCCTTTATATAATACAGACGACTACCCACATCTGTTACGTTATCAAGTGCAAAAAGGGCACGAGTTGGCTAGGAAGGCGCAGGAAAGGACAAAAGAGGTTTCCAAGAAGCAATATGATGCTTCCACTAATCCCGTGCAGTTCGTTGCTGGAGACAATGTTTTACTGCGTAACAGTAACAAAAAGAACAAATTTTCCCATATTTGGCTTGGTCCATATAAAGTAGAAAAGATTTTGGGGCCATTAACAACAGAGGTTAGGATAGGAAACAAATTGAGACGTTTCCATAACAATCTGTTGAAGCCGTACAGATCGAATTAAGAATTTTAGTGTGAAACTGGTTGCAATGATGAGTGAATTGAAGCAGAGGTTTTCTTTGCTTGACCTATCCCAAATTCAGTTCATGCGGAAAGTGACGACTGAAATGAGTGAAATTTTTATTAAATAATATCTTTAACCTTGAAAACGAAGAAAATTAAACGTAAGCAAGACAGCGGTATGAAAGAATGAAACCATATATTATGATTCAAGGGCGAGACAGTGTACGAATGCCCGCGTGAAGTAGTAAAAGAAATAATTTTTGCGAGCTGAAAATATGACTTCAATAAAGAATGAAGAAAAAAAATGGGAAGCAATAAATGCATATATATTTTTTTGTTTGTTTGTGCGGTTTAGGTAGTCGCATGAGCAGCAGAGTCAATAACTGGGGCGTTTATGCAATACGTTATTAAGTTTGTAGTTACTCATAACGTACACGGGTAATATGATGCGTTGACATATTTGGCATGCGCTATAATGACAAGCGCATGTGCCATGTACATATGTATGTATGTCAATAAGTAATGTTGTGAGTTAGAACCAAACTACCTACGTGTAGTTTACTCACAGCACCGACTCCTAATAGTTGCCACACTTTGTTGAATTAGCATGTGCTAAAACGGTGTTATGATAGGGCATACTTCTAGGGTCTAAGTATTTTAAGTTAATGTGATCTGTGCAACATTATTCTGTAAGCTTTTAGGGTATTACAGTTCCGCAGTCGAGTCGGCGAGGGCAGCGTAATGCACCGTCGCCACTTTTGAAGTGGGTCAGTTGGCTTGACCAACTGACACCACATAGCATGTGCAGAACTGGAACACCAGAAAGGTCAGTTCACAGACTGAGATAAATGTTTAAAAAATAGTATATAAGTATTAGGTTTCGTAATAATAAATCTCTCTCGTGTTCTGAAACTGAAAAGTTATAGTGTTTGAATTCTACGTTAGGGTTCTTGATTTTCCAGCCACGCGCCCGAACTGCGACAGGACGTCCCCAGCCAAGCAAGGACGCGAGATCCCCAACATTTTGGCGCAGCCGATAGGATTGGACATCTTACTGCAATATTCGAGGGACCTCATCTAAGGACACTGTGGAAAAAAAGTTAGGTTAACTTTTTGGGGCATCGCGTGTATTTTGTTTGGCAGCGTGTTTCGTGGCTGCGGTTAGGGTAATTCAAATCTCAAGTCATTTGGTAAAACTGGGTATTTATTTTCTTTGAATATCAGGAAACAAATGACCGGGTACCAAAGACGTAACGGGTGCGGAAGGTTGGAGGATTGAGCTGAGGCCAATTGCAGAAGTGCCGCGCTCGCATCCCTATTGGCATAGACGTGGTGGAAAAGTAGCACGGGAGAGAAAGCGGCTGGCTGGAAGTGCCTCTGCCTTGGAGCGAAGCTAACAGATTATGGCAGGAAAGATTCAGACTGGAAGAAGCGAACACTGGATTTTATAATTAGCTGTAAGAATTTTTGTAAATAAAATCGAAGTGTTATTTATATTTCTGTTTAGCAAGAACTCGCCTATTTAAGTATGAATTAAGTCAATAAATAAATTGTGAAACAATTTAAATGGTTGTTTTAGATTTTTGGCATTTGGATTAGGGTAAGTAACAATATTTGGTGCCATCTACATATGTTGTCACATCAAAGTTTTTGTAGTTTCGAAACTACAATTTGCGCAGCGAAAATGCACCAATGTTACGCACGGAAAAGCGACACAGCTGAACAGAGCGATGTTCAGAAATGAATATGAGTATAGTTCTGCGGTAAAATGCTTCTTTGAATACGAAGATTTTCTGGTAGTACTTTTGTGAAATAAAGTAAAAGCGATTCCGAATAAATTAAAATTTGGTATACTAATATGCTTATATTTGGGGTAGTCATGTTGGATTTTCTAATGGAATTTGCAAGTGAGGTTTAAAAATTAGGTACGGTAAAACTTGGTTTTTGGAGTTTGGGTTAGAAGTAGAGATTAATTCGGTCTATGGAAGCACCAGCAGAGGCGAAAAGAAGCAGAGTAAGGCCATTCCAAAGGGTATCTGTGAGGAAGTCAAGGACCAATTTGCACTGAAGGAAGGACTTAACACTGGAGACAGCGAACATAGAACTTATGATGGAAGTTAAAAGAATATTCAGATAGAATTTACGGTGGAATGTTTTTTTAAAATAAATTTGTATTTATAATTAAGTAAGACAGAATAAAATATTGTAACAAGTTTTAACAATTATTGGATTTTCATTTGTAATTGGGATACGCCATCTGTTCTGGCATTTGAGATATGACGAAGGAAGCGCAAGAATTACTGCTGATGCAGGAGCAAATTGGAGAAGCGATTGAAAAATTAGTCCGTAATTTTAAGAAAGACGGCAGGTTACGTAAGGACGACGTGTATTACCGCAAGCGAATAAGACAGTTGCAAAATCTGGGGAGAGAGTTCAACAATAATCACGGACTGCTGTTGCCTCACGCAGTTGAGTACGGCAAGGGAAAATATTTTGCGGAAAATTACGCAGACTACATAAATAGTCTGGTAAACGAATGGGCAGATACATTTAGTTCTGAATTAGAGGAATTAGGACAACAAACTGTGAGTTTGGTTTCACCAGACGAGGAAGTAAGGAACAGATTGAAATCAATGCAGTCAGAGGTGGAACTGTTTACTGGGAAAATAATTGACCAGTTCGAAGCGAGTACGAGCAGGGAAGAAGCTCAGGAATTGTGGAAGCAGGCGAATGCCGGAGGAGCTGTGTAACCATTAGAAGTAGCAGATCAAGCCTTAACGGCAATCCAAAAAAGAACAGAAGAAAAGTTGTTCAGTTTTCATAAGAAAACAGAAGATTGGAGAGCACAAAAAAAGCATCTCGAGAATAAGGTAAAGGAACTTTCTCAGAGATTGACGGAAACAGAGGAAGCAGCAGCACTGTTGGAAAAGGAGTGTGCGGAATTGAAAAGAGGACGGGCGACCAATAGGACCTCACTGAATAGGGAGAGATCAAAATCAGCAGCAGCTGGATTTACGCAGACAGTATTGACATTGCCTCCGGAAGTAAGTTGGCCGGAATATTTAACACCAGAAGGGATAAGCCGCATGGTAAAGCCAAAATTAGTACTTAATGAAGAAATTTTTGGAATTTTTGTTTGGCGTATCTGAAATCGGTGTCCAGCCTTTTTCTCCGGGAAGCCCGAGAAATAACGAAAATCAGGGATATCCGCCAAAGGAGCCAGAAGCAGTAACAGTGCAGCAAAGTCCCGTTGTGGACAGTATTTCGCCTGTACGAACAAACGATCGAAGACTAATTAGTTTGAATCCGTCACTGGCCAATTACCTCTCAGATCTGGGAGAAGAGAAATTGGAAACTACCAAAGAGATTAATAAAGCTAAGGTTTTACCAGCAATTGAGAAAACACAAAGCTATAAAATGGGCATTCTGCAAGTTGCTCATGCGGTGTAGAAGTTGGTGCCCATGTTCTCATGAGTCGAGTTGTATGACCTGAGAACTGAGATCCGGCGCTTCAAAGAAGGTTGTGAGGTAGCGCAACAGAGTGTTCCGGAAGCGGACGGGGAACACTTAATAAAGTGTATTAGGCAAAGAACCACAGGTGATGCGTTTGATTTACTGGTGCATAGCTCAGTAAGCACCCTGGCAGAATTATATGCACTTTTGGATAGGACGTATTTAAAAAAAAAGTAATACGACTGTCTCGTTCGGGAAATTCAGGAATCAACTCAGACACCGTGGGAGGAATTGAGAGCCTGGGGACGAAGGCTCCAGTCTCTGGGGAGTGCTGCTGAGACGGAAGCCAACAGGCAGTTTGCAGCAAATGTTGCATCATACAAGGCTCAAGTAGAACGGACTATGATTTCTGTGTTCAAGGCAGGCCTGATAAATAGGGATTTAGCTAATTATACTCTTACTCTCACGCCGAGGAGTATGGCAGAGTTAGTGGAAGCGGTCTCTTTAGCTGAAGCAGCAATACAACAGCAAACGACAACAGGTGGAATCTGCTGGACTGATGCTCCTGCAGAGGTAGGAACAGTACAGCAGCAAAACAGATGTGGAGTAGGTAGATTGATGGGCCAATTTCCGCAACAAAGAGACCACGAATTCCTGGTTGGGAGGTTCCAGCCAAGGAAACCCATTTGTTCATTCTGTAATAAGCCAGGGCACACAAGGGATGAATGCATTACACGGAAAAACACGCCCTACTGTATGGAGTGCCAAACTTACAATCATGAGGCAAGTAGACAGTGCCAAGTAGACACTAAATGGGTGCAAAGTAGAAGGCAGCCAGCTACGAGGCGCCCGGTTCCACCCTTGAGGGACAGCAGGGCTAACTTCAGTAGTCCCCGAGTTAAGTCAACGGAAGGAATTAACCAAGGAAGAAATCCTTTCAAAACTGGGAGTGGTCAGCAGCGACCAAGTTGGGATTCTAGAAGTGAACCAATGATATGCAATAACATACAGGGATTGAGACGTTTCTCATGTGGACGAATGGGACATCGGGCAGAGGAATGCAGGGATAGACAATCCCAACAAAGGAACCAGGGAAACTTCCAGCGGCCCAGTCGAGGCCAATAGACTGGAAAGCCAAAAGAAAGGAAGTAATAATCAGGCCGGAAGTACGTGGGACTAGTAATGTAGGAACTACAGTCCAGGAGAAGGAGGAGCAGGAGGCTCTCCAGTATCACGAAGAGTTAGGGAATGGATACACGTCCATATTGGGAACAAAATGAGGTTGCTTCGCTATGAGCAGGATAGGTGATGCATTCATCGAGATGCCCTGTGAGGAGGCGGTGAGTGGAAAGTTAGTGCTATTAGTAGATTCAGGGGCGGACACTAGCCTCGTAAAATCTAGTGTTTTACGGAAGGGGCTAGACATTAATCAAATGGACTTAAGAACGCTTAACGGAGCGTTTGGAGGGTGCATTAGGACATTGGGGTCGCTCAGAATAGGGCACAGTGGACATAAGGGTATGAGTTTTAGAGTGCATGCAGTGGAAGTGGATAGGAAAGGTATCCCGGCTGATGGAATAATTGGCCGCGATAATCTTTGGGGCCGCACCATACTGGATGCGCTCGACAAGCAGCTATCGTTTTACGATAATAATAAGAATAGAATCCTCACTCTTCCATTAATGTCATGGCAGGAAGGAACCGTGACTAGGTTTAAGAAGTGTGGTATGGAGGTAGTAAACGGAAGGTCAACCAGAGAGATGTAAATGTAAATACCAAATAATGTAAATACCAAATATATATGGGAGAAATGTAAATACCAAATATATATGGGAGAAACCATAACGCACGTTGACAAGGGTAGGGTGTACGCTTGCGTACTCAACGCATCGGAAAAGGACTACCTGATGGAGGAGAATTTTAGGCCCAAGTTCACTAGTTATGATAATTTTAAGGAACCGAATTATAGATCGGTAAATCAGATTAAACAAGTTGATATAAGAAAAAGAATGGAGAAAGTGCTAGAATCCTTGAAGTTAGACCCAAGCGTGAATTCAGAAGAGAAGGCATCAATAGAAGCCATTTGTGCGTCATTCCATGACATATTTTTGCTGGAAGGAGACCAGTTAACATATACACCAGAGGTAGAGCATGAAATACCTACTAGGGTGGATCAAGCACCAATTAACCAGAAGCAATACAGATTGCCACAAGCTCACAAAGATGAGGTAAATAGGCAAGTGGAAGGAATGTTAAAGGATAACATAATTTCACCGAGTATCTCGCCTTGGAACTCACCAATAATTTTGGTGCCAAAGAAGGGAGGTGCTCAGGGTCAGAAGAAGTGGAGAATGGTCGTTGATTTTAGGAAATTGAACGACGCAGGTGTTCCCGATACCAAGGATAGAAGAGATACTGGATCAATTGGGACACAGTAGATATTTCTCTACTTTTGATTTAGCGAGTGGCTACCACCAAGTTCTGGTGGCTACCCAAGATAAGCAGAAAACCGCGTTCAGCACCGGTTTGGGGCAATATGAGTTTAATAGAATGCCGTTTGGATTAACAGGAGCACCGGCTACCTTCCAAAGGCTAATGAACCATGTGTTAACAGGCTTGCAAGGGTTTGATTGTTTTGTGTATCTCGATGATAGTGTGATTTATGGGAAGAACTTGCAGCAGCATTCGCAACGCTTGTGCAAGGTGCTCCAGAAATTACCAGAACACAATTTGAAATTGAACACGGAGAAGTGTCAATTTTTTCGAAGAGAGGTGGTTTATTTAGGCCATCGTTGCTCAGAGGCAGGAGCACTGCCTGACCCGCAGAAGGTGGAATGCGTTAAAAATCTAGCGATTCCGAGAAACAGAAAGGAATGGACAGAGAGATGTCAGCAAGCATTCGAGAGGCTAAAAGAAATAATTAGCCCGCCACCGATTTTGGCGTACCCCGACTTTGAGCAAACTTTTTTGTTGACCACTGATGCTAACAATGAAGCATTAGGGGCGGTATTGTCACAAGGGGAAGTCGGTAATGACCGACCAATAGCATTCGCAAGCAGAGCGCTTAGCGACACGGAGAAGAGATACTCCACAATAGAAATGGAATTTCTAGCCATAGTGTGGGCTACAAAGAATTTTAGGGCATATCTGCTAGGACGCCCATTTAAGATATATACTGATCACCAACCGTTGAGAGGCATAGCCAATTTGAAAGACCAAACGTCTAGGCTAGCCAGGTTCAGACACAAATTGTCTGAGTATGAATTTGAAATCATATACAAACCTGGGAAAAAGAATCTGAATGCCGATGCACTCAGCAGAGTACCGCAGGCGCAGAAAGTATCAGTAGTGCAAACGAGGGCCAAAACACGGTCAGATAAGGAGAAGGCCGAGAGAATTCAAGGAGATAAAGTGGATGCAACAAGTAATGTTAGCAATGCTGGTGGCGCTGCTAATGAACAAAGAGCCAGTAGTGTGGAATGGCGGAAGGATATAAAGGATATCCAGGCTGTGTTAAAGGGTTTCCATGATTCACCTCTAGGTGGACACCAGTGATTCTGGAAAACCCATGACAGAATTAGGCGAGTATACGGATGGAAGGGTATGCTCAAGGACATCAAGAAATATATAAAGAGTTGTCCAAAATGTCAGGCCAACAAAAGTTCTAGGCTGACAAAGAAGCCAATGGTGTTAACTGACACACCAAAACAGCCATTTGATAAAGTTCATATGGATATTGTATATTCCAAGATGATTTCTCAAAGTATATGGCGTGTGTGGCTATACCTGATGCTGAAGCAGGTACGGTGGCCAAGGCATTCCTTGATGAAATAATAGCACGATACAACATACCTAAGGTTTTGGCAACCGACAATGGTTCTAATTTTGTATCGAAAGTGTTCTCGGAAACATGTAAAATGCTGGGAATCAAGAAGTTGTATATAACACCATATCATCCACAGGCGAATGGTAGTCATCGACCTCTGGCCGAGTACTTGCGCAGTTTTGCCAAAGAAGTCGGCTCGAATTGGGATCAATGGTTAACCACTGCAATGCATGTACACAATAATACGGTACATGTATCAACGAAGCAAACTCCGTTCAGGACGCTCTACGGGTTTGATTTTAACATGCCAGCAAATCTGAAGCGCAAATGTGCGCCAGTGTACAATGCTGATGACCCGAATAACGTAATGAATGACGTAATAAAAATCTGCTTATTAAACAATATTGCCGAATGAATGCAGTAGAGAATTTTGTTCATAAGCATGAAGTTAAATGTAAGTATGTTTGTAGGGGCAAATGTGTATTTAAAAAGAGTGAGTATATTGTTTATGAGCAATGGGTATGTATGTATGTTGGATACATACACGCGTACGGTAGTTTAAGGTATAGAGATTGTGACCAGGCGATGGAGCATAAGGGCATCGGGGGAGAGAAGGCATACTTACGGTGAATGGAAATTGCAAAATAAGTAGTCAAGTATTAATTTTTTTTTTATATATAATTTTTATTTTTATTAATTCAGTTTATTTTGGTTAAGGGAAAAATTTGGTGATTAAAATTGGATTCCCGGGTGGGAATCCGGGCACGGTCATCTCATGGGCCCGGTGCACCACGACTAGAATCTGTCCGAGCACATTCTCAACTCCTGGCTGGTCCGGGTTGATTCGGGACGTGAGGAGGAGCCTCCAACATGCGTCCACTGCCTCCAGGTAGTCCCATTGGGTGTCGATTTCCCTGAGGTGATTGTTTAGTATAACGTAGGTCGGCCTATATGATCCCCGGGGGAGATCTGTTAGGCGTCTGTGCTCCTCGATGCTGAGGGCGGCGCAAGCAGGATGCACCAGGGCTGCCGATTCCTCCAGCAGAGTTCTGGTCACCTGTTTGAAATTCAGCATCAGTTGTCCAAAGGTGGTATCCATTTTGATTGTTAAAACTTAACTGTGTTGCAATTTGGTGCAAAACATGGTTTTATAGTAGACCGATAAGCGGTCAATTCTCGAAATATAAAAATGCTAGTATGGCATATTTCAGCGGAAATAATTTCAGAAAGTTAACCGAAAATAACTGAGCTAAAGTGCTGAGACATATTCTCAAGTCGGCCAGCGATAATTGGGTCATAGTGTAGTGAGCAGGTTCAGTTAATAAGAGGATGAGAACCCTACGACCAGATTTAAGGTATGAAGTACTAGGTATTGTTTATTAGTTAAGAATTTAGTGTATAGGGGCAGTTTAGGATAATAACGTAGTGCCTTGATTGTATGTATGTATCCATGTTCGATCTGGGACAGACGTTAATGGATATATACATATCAGGGTAAGTGTAAATTAAAATGAAGAATAGTTATGTGCAATGAAAGATATAGTCATGCAATGGACAAAGTTTTGATACAAATGGGATTATTTTTATAATCTGATTTTGTCAGAGGATCAATAAATAGGTTCGAAACTATAGTGAGTGTTAACTCACGTATTGAAAAGAGCATTGGTCAAAACGGAACTAATGCACTATATGGCAATAATGTAAAATAGTCCAGTCCTCTTTTCCTCTGAGATGCGGTAGCAAATCCGAGAATGTAAGGGGAGAAGACGCGTGGACGGAGAATTGAATGATGTAGCATTCAATAGTAGGTTAAGCAATTTATGAAGAGAATTTTGTATTTTTAGTCTGAGATATGGTATATTTAGTGTAAAATTTTATCATTTTATAGATTATGTTAGTACTGTTGATGGCGGTTACCGACAGGATCCATGCGGAGGTGCGGTTGGATAAACTACCGGAGACAGATGTATCAATGGAGAAAACAGGAGATGTATGGTTCGCCAAGGATTTTTGGGTGGTTGTAACAGAGTTTCCGGGAACGGAGTTGAAAATTATTGTTGAACAATTCAAAGGAATACAGGAGACAACTAGAAGGTTGTGTGAGAGGCATGCAGCGGCCAGCGGGACCGAGCTGAAACAAAGATGCGATTCTTCGATTTTGGAGATAGAAGCTATAACGAGTAGATTCTTGGAGAAGGAAAAGACATTGTCTCTGAAAGGAAGGAAACGCCGGTCGCTACTAGATGTTGGCGGTGAAGTGCTCAAATGGGCAATCGGTACGATGGACCACAAAGATTCAGATCGGATTTATGGTCACTTACAGGACCTTGAGAGGAAGCAGTCAAAGACGTTGTCATTGCTGGGAAAAGAGGTCACTGTGATAAGAGCAGGTTACCAGGGCCTTCACGAAGCAGTGAATAAGACTTTCCAAGAGCTGGAAGAGATGCACTTGGCGTTGGAAAGCATTGGAAAGAGACAAGAGGAAGCAGAGGTGAACTTGGCAGAATCTTGCATGTTGGGAAAAGTTGTTTCTGAAGAAATGATGAAGTTCCAGGACCAACAGCAAACGGAGATAGTGGTGCTCGACGATTTATTACATGGCAAGCTACACCCATTGTTCCTGACGTAAAGTAAATACGCGAGCAAGCGATTACTGCGAGATAGAAGTATTGAAACATGAGCAAGACTAATGCGATCACGTAGCCATTCCAGCCACGGGAGGAATTCTGGTAGCTACCAGGACTGTAAACAGATGGCTCTACCATTTTGACGACCAGGTGATTTTCACGGCGGTGTGCTCAGACGAAACCACACGGCTGGAGTTGGTGAACACCGGGTTAATGACCATCGAAGCTGGTTGCAGGGTGATTGGCAAAGGGATAATGCTGGTCCATAAAAGCCAAGAAGAGTCACGATATAAGTTTTCAACGTCCGTCATGGGAACAAACCGTTTAAAGACGAAACTGCAGGAGCTGCTGGAAAATTATAAACGGGGTGATTCTAACCACACGCGCACAACACCGAACACGGTCTCACTCATGCATTTCAAGGATCTACGGAAAACTCTTAAAACAAACAGCAGAGCAATCAACGAGTTGGTAAAGGAGGCAGAAGATGTGGAAAGGGTGTCACACCTCACCACTTCCTGTGAGGTAGTGCACACCTGGATGAAGGGGGGTGTAGTCAATATAGCTGGCCTCATCCTGGTGGTAGTGATGGTGCCGACGCTCATTTCGAAGAAGTGGTGCAAGATAGTAGCGGCCCTTCAAAGACTCGAATCAACCACACCAACGGCGCAACACAACAACCATACCGACAACGGCAGCCGACAACCGGATCATCAGTTAGCGGAGGTTATAACATAAGATTTTAGATTTAAATATCATAGCGAAATATGAGAATAAACTGTATTGTACGCCAGTGAGGAAAGAGTCGATGAAAGACCAAAAATAAATAGGGGAAAATATAAAAGAACAAAATAGAACAAAAGTAAAGAAAGAAAAGAAAAGAAAAAACAAAATAAAAAGAAAAAGAAAAGAAAACATGATTCAAAAAACAAAAAGAAAAGAAAAAAAGAAAGAAAAGAATATAAAAAAGAAATGAAACGAACCCAAAGTATAAAATAAGGCGGATGGAAAAAAAAGAAACATCATACACGTGTATTGATTTAAGAAAATGCACTGACTGTTTGGAGTGCAGAAATAAATGTAAACTTTCATTAGAAGTTAGTTGCACTAACTTATTTTAGAAAGAGGGGAGGGATGTTGTGAGTTAGAACCAAACTACCTACATGTAGTTTACTCACACCACCGACTCCTAATAGATGCCACACTTTGTTGAATTAGCGTGTGCTAAAACGGTGTTATGATAGGGCATACTTCTAGGGTCTAAGTATTTTAAGTTAATGTGATCTGTGCAACATTATTATGTAAGCTTTTAGGGTATTACAGTTCCGCAGTCGAGTCGACGAGGGCAGCGTAATGCACCTTCGCCACATTTGAAGTGGGTCAGTTGGCTTGACCAACTGACACCAAGTGCAGAACTGGAACACCAGAAAGGTCAGTTCACAGACTGAGATAAATGTTTAAAAAATAGTATATAAGTATTAGGTTTCGTAATAATAAATCTCTCTCGTGTTCTGAAACTGAAAAGTTATAGTGTTTGAATTCTACCTTAGGGTTCTTGATTTTCCAGCCACGCGCCCGAACTGCGACAGGACGTCCCCAGCCAAGCAAGGACGCGAGATCCCAAACAGTAAGTATGAGCGCGTGTAGCGTGTAAGTTTAATATGAGACATGGTGGTTTGCATGCATATGTTTAGCAGTAATATTTTAATTGTTTTATCAGTACGATATACATGAAGTCGTAGGGGTAGGGGCATGAAGGTAAACGTAAGTATGTTTGGAAGAGCAATAGGGAAGTAAGTAAAGTAAATAAATACGGAAGCAGTGTAATTAAGCAATTTAATATTTAGTATAAGTAATGATAATAGGAAAAGAGGAAACTCAAGGAAATAGAAAAAGACACAAATTTCTAAATATCTTTTTTATTGATATGAATAATGTAATAAAGAGGATAAGTATGGAATACAATTGATTTCAATTAGTTTGAATACAACTTCCGGGTGTACGACCCTGGAAGTATCGAACGTTGGCAGCATCGGTAGTTGGTCGCATAGCATTTGGTACAATCGGTGCAGTAAGTTGGTAAGCCAACCAAGGCAAGTTTTGACTCGTTTAACAATTACGTAGTACAATTATGAATGGGGTTGTTTTGAAGTAAGAGGTTAGAAAGGGTCCTGTTAGTATATTTAGTTAATATGGCAGGATGGTCTAAGCTAAAATAAGTTAGGGAGAATAATTAGTAGGTAACAAGCTAAGAGGGCTAGTTGAGAATGGATAGTAGTAAAATCGAAATTAGGTTAGATAGACTAAAGTTTGCTTGTATTGTGTGTATTAAGTTAAGTGTTAATTGCGAGAAAATCTGGAGCTATAGGCTAGCTGACTGCGGTTAGAAAGCTAGCGTAAAATTGGTAGAGCTTCAGCGCAATAGCAAGTAGGGTAGTGTTAATTCCGAGGGGGTGCCTGTATCTTTCGTATGCATTCATAGAGGGGTTTTCCACACTAGAGGTGTTATGAATATACACGAAATCAGGAGATTTTTTTAAAGAGAAGAATTGAATTGGGTCATGCTATTGACAACGGAAATACATGGTCAAGGATATTTAGATATTCTCGATTATGGTAAGAAAAAAAAGAAGATAAAAGGTCGGTCGATGGTGGATGTTAGTGTAAAATAGTGATAATGATAATGTAGCAATAATATAACCATAATGATTATTTAAATATTTAGAGAAATAGAAATATTTATTAGATAAGTTATTATACCAATTACTACAGTATATGTGTAAGGCAGCTGTGTTCTTGGTAGCCTATTTGCGAATTCCAGCGAAATGCAGCGAAACCGCGGAAGTGCGGATGGAAGCCTTGGCGGAAACGGACCTGATTTTGGAATCACTGGATAATGTTTGGTTCTCGAAAGACGAGTGGGTGGTGATATCGGAGTTTCGCGATGCTGATCTGGAGCCAGTACTGAAAAAACTAGAAGAATTGCAAGAGAAAACAACGGAGCTTTGCGAGTTAAGAGCAAATACGGCAGGATCTGACGGAAGTAAGAGAGGGTGTGAGATAACGGAAGCGGAATCGATAATAGCGAGGCTCAAACGAAACGAGCAAGCTATGTCATTTCGGGGTAGCAAACTACGTGCAACAAGTTGACTCTGATCTTGTGGGTTGTGGTTCAGTGCTTTAATCTAATTATTTGTCACTTAAGTGCTGAACGAGTTCCAAAATCTAACATTTTTGTAAATAGTCCGGGACTCCGCGATACGCACAATACTCCTGAGTATATCAGACGAAAATTACCTCCACAAACGTGCTATTGAACATGATTTCTGCTATGGAATTATTATTGGGCAGAACGCCGAGCTGGATAAATACATAGTATTGCATTTGGCTAAGAACGGGGAGGAGGATAATGACCTGATATTTGCAACCAACGAGTTGGATAGTAACTCTCAAGGATCTGTAAATCAATTGGATATTGACACACAAGCCCTGACGCGTCAATTCGGCGCATGCAGAATGACACCAGGTTCCCTTGTAGTTATTGCACGAGACAGGAAACTGCCAATGAACACACATTCTAAGAAAGCAAACGGCTTTTCAGCGAATTGAACAATTTACTTATACAGGGCAATCATTTCTGCAACTCTGTTGAAGACGTCGCTAATGCTGGTTACGTATTTTTGGTCTACTCTAGGTTCACCCAGCAGCCACGTGCGAACCGTACACTCAGACTTTGAACGGCGGCACATTCTCGCCAATGGAGGGTCGTTTTGTCCGGAAACCGTTCCGAGTGGTACATTTTTGATCGCACTCCTCGTTGGAAAAGGGGAGGGATCGCCGCGATCATAACGCTGGCAGTGATCGTTTATATTCTGCCAATTAAGGATACCCACAACGAGAACCACAACCAACGGCGCAGCACAACAACCATACCGACAACGGCAACCGACAGCCGGATCATCAGTTAGCAGAAGTATAACGTAAGATTTTAGGTATAAATATCATAGCGGAATATAAGATTTAAGTATGAGAATAAAATGTATTGTACGCCAGTGAGAAAAGAGTCGATGAAAGACCAAATATAAAAAGGGGAAAAATATAAAAGAACAAAATAGAACAAAAGAGAAAAAAAACTATAAAAAAAGTCATAGCAAAGAAAAAAAGAAAAGAAAAAACGAAAAAAAAGAAATTGATTCAAAAACAAAAAACAAAAAAAATAAAGAAAAGAATAAAAAAAAAGGAAATAAAAAGAACCCAAAGTATAAAATAAGGCGGATTGAAAAAAAAGAAACATTATACACATGTATTGATTTAAGAAAATGCACTGACTGTTTGGAGTGCAGAAATAAATGTAAACTTTCATTAGAAGTTAGTTGCACTAACTTCTTTTAGAATGAGGGGAGGGATGTTGTGAGTTAGAACCAAACTACCTACGTGTAGTCTACTCACAGCACCGACTCTAAATAGATGCCACACTTTGTTGAATTAGCATGTGCTAAAACGGTGTTATGATAAGGCATACTTCTAGGGTCTAAGTATTTCAAGTTAATGTGATCTGTGCAACATTATTATGTAAGCTTTTAGGGTATTACAGTTCCGCAGTCGAGTCGACGAGGGCAGCGTAATGCACCGTCGCCACTTTTGAAGTGGGTCAGTTGGCTTGACCAACTGACACCAATTAGCAGGTGCAGAACTGGAACACCAGACAGGTCAGTTCACAGACTGAGATAAATGTTTAAAAAATAGTATATAAGTATTAGGTTTCGTAATAATAAATCTCTCTTGTGTTTTGAAACTGAAAAGTTATAGTGTTTGAATTCTACGTTAGGGCTCTTGATTTTTCAGCCACGCGCCCGAAAAACTGCGACAAGACGTCCCCAGCCAAACAAGGACTCGAGATCCCCAACACTATGCTACCCTTGAGTCCAAATCTGCTAAAACTTCAAATGGCCCTAACTTCTGTACGGTACGACCCATACTTACGAAAATTTGCAAGATTCTAATGCTTGTAACTTTTTACTGGAGCGCCATAAAACCTTGAAATTTTGTGACAATAAAGTACTCGAGCCGCTTATCAATTTAAGTTATCGCTCATAGCTATGCTACCCTTGAGTCCCAAATCAAACACTGATAAAACTTCAAATGGCCCTAACGGTGCATCCTACACCTATACGGTGCATCCTGCACTATCAAAGTTTGCAACACTCAAATGCTTCTAACTTTTTACTGGACCGTCATAAAACCTTGAAATTTTGTGACAATAAAGTACTCGAGCCTGTTATCAATTTAAGCTATCGCTCATAGCTATGCTACCCGTGAATCCCAAATCAAACACTGATAAAATTACAGATGGCCCTAACTTTTCTACAGTGCGTCCAACACCTATCAAAGTTTGCAACATTGAAATGCTTGTAACTTTTTACTGGAGCGTAATAAAATCTTGAAATTTTGTGGCAAAGAAGTACTCTTGCCTCTTGTCAATTTAAGCTATCGCTCGTAGCTATGCTACCTTTGAGTCCCAAATCAAACACTGATAAAACTTCAAATGGACCTAACTTCTATACGGTGCGTCCTATACCTATCAAAGTTTGCAAAAATCAAATGCTTGTAACTTTTTACTGGAGGGTCATAAAATCTTGAAATTTTGTGACAATGAACTCGAGCCTCTTATCAATTTAAGTTATCGCTCATAGCTATGCTACCCATGAGTCCCAAATCAAACACTGATAAAATTTCAAATGGCAGTAACTTTTATACGGTGCGTCCAGCACCTATCAAAATTTCCAACTTTCAAATGCTTGTAACTTTTCATTGGAGGGTCAAAAAACCTTGAAATTTGTGAAAATAAACTACTCGAGCCTTTGGTCAATTTAAGCTATCGCTCATAGCTATGCTACCCGTGAATCCCAAATCAAACACTGATAAAACTTCAAATGAGCCTAACTTTTATACGGTGCGTCCAACACCTATCAAAGTTTGCAACATTGGAGTGTTTGTAACTTTTTACTGGAGCGTAGTAAAATCTTGAAATTGTGTGGCTATGAAGTACTCTTGCCTCTTGTCAATTTAAGCTATCGCTCATAGCTATGCTACCCTTGAGTCACAAATCAAACACTGATAAAACTTCAAATGGCCCTAACTTTTATACGGTGCGTCCTACACCTATCAAAGTATTCAAATGCCTGTAACTTTTTACTGGAGCATCATAAAATCTTGAAATTTTGTGACAATAAAGTACTCGAGCCGCTTATCAATTTAAGTTATCGCTCATAGCTATGCTACCCTTGAGTCCCAAATCAAACACTGATAAAACTTCAAATGGCCCTAACGGTGCATCCTACACCTATACGGGAAAGCCTGTTATCAATTTAAGCTATCGCTCATAGCTATGCTAGCCGTGAATCCCAAATCAAACACTGATAAAACTTCTAATGACCCTAACTTTTATACGGTGCGTCCTATACCTATCAAAGTTTGCAACAATCAAATGCTTGTAACATTTTACTTTACGTCATAAAATCTTGCACTTTTGTGACAATGAAGCACTCTTGCCTCTTGTCAATTTAAGCTATCGCTCATAGCTATGCTACCCTTAAGTCCCAAATCAAACACTGACAAAACTTGAAATGCCTCTAACTTCTATACGGTGCGTCCTACACCTATCAAAGTTTGTAAAAATTAAATGCTTGTAACTTTTTACTGGAGCGTCATAAAACCTTGAAATTTTGTGACAATGAACTCGAGCTTCTTATCAATTTAAGTTATCGCTCATAGCTACCCATGAGTCCCAAATCAAACACTGATAAAATTTCTAATGGCTCTAACTTCTATTCGGTGCGTCCAGCACCTATCAAAATTTACAACTTTCATATGCTTGTAACTTTTCACTGGAGGGTCAAAAAACCTTGAAATTTGTGAAAATAAACTACTCGAGCCTTTGGTCAATTTAAGCTATCGCTCATAGCTATGCTACCCTTGAGTCCCATATCAAACACTGATAAAACTTCAAATGGCGTTAACTTCTATACGTCGGGTCCTACACCTATCAAAGTTTGCAACATTCAAATGCTTGTAACTTTTTACTGGAGCGTCATAAAACCTTGAAATTTTGTGACAATAAAGTACTCGAGCCTGTTATCAATTTAAGCTATCGCTCACAGCTATGCTACCCGTGAATCCCAAATCAAACACTGATAAAACTTCAGATGGCCCTAACTTTTATACGGTGCGTCCAACACCTATCAAAGTTTGAAACTTTGAAGTTCTTGTAACTTTTTACTGGAGCGTAAAAAAATCTTGAAATTTTGCGGCTATGAAGGACTCTTGACTCTTGTCAATTTAAGCTATCGCTCATAGCTATGCTACCCTTGAGTCCCAAATCAAACACTGATAAAACTTCAAATAGCCCTAACGGTGCATCCTACACCTATACGGTGAAAGCCTGTTATCAATTTAAGCTATCGCTCATAGCTATGCTACCCGTGAATCCCAAATCAAACACTGATAAAACTTCAAATGACCCTAACTGTTATACGGTGCGTCCTATACCTATCAAAGTTTGCAACAATCAAGTGCTTGTAACTTTTTACTGGAGCGTCATAAAATCTTGAAATTTTGTGACAATGAACTCGAACCTCTTATCAATTTAAGTTATCGGTCATAGCTATGCTAACCATGAGTCCCAAATCAAACACTGATAAAATTTCAAATGGCTCTAACTTCTATACGGTGCGTCCTATACCTATCAAAGTATTCAAATGCTTGTAACATTTTACTGGAGCGTCATAAAATCTTGAAATTTTGTGAAAATAAAGTATTCGAGCCTCTTATCAATTTAAGCTATCGCTCATAGCTATGCTACCCTTGAGTCCCAAATCAAACATTGATAAAACTTCAAATGGCCCTAACTTCTGTACGGTGCGACCTATACTTACGAAAATTTGCAAGATTGTAATGCTTGTAACTTTTTACTGGAGCGTAATAAAATCTTGAAATTTTGTGGCAATGAAGTACTCTTGCTTCTTGTCAATTTAAGCTATCTCTCATAGCTATTGCTCATAGCTATGCTACCCTTGAGTCCCGAATGAAACACTGATAAAACGTCAAATTGACCTAACTTCTATACGGTGCGGCCTATACCTATCAAAGTTTGCAACAATAAAATGCTTGTAACTTTTTACTGGAGCGTCATAAAATCTTGAAATTTTGTGACAATAAAGTACTCGAGCCTCTTGTCAATTTAAGCTATCGCTCATAGCTATGCTACCCTTGAGTCCCAAATCAAACACTGATAAAACTTCAAATGGATCTAACTTCTATACGGTGCGTCCTACACCTATCAAAGTTGGCAGCATTCAAATGCTTGTTTTATTTTTACTGGAGCGTCATAAAATCTTGAAATTTTGTGAAAATAAAGTACTCGAGCCTCGTATAAATTTAAGGTATCGCTCAGAGCTATACTACCCTTGAGTCCCAAATCAAACACTGAAAAAACTTTAAATGGCCCTAACTTCTATATGGTGAGTCCTATAAATACCACAGTTTGCAACATTCAAATGCTTGTAACTTTTTACTGGAGCGTCTTAAAACCTTTACATTTTGTGACAATGAGGTACTCGAGTCTCTTATCAATTTAACTTATCGTTCACGGCTATGCTACCCTTGAGTCCCAAATCAAACACTGATAAAACTTCACATGGCTTTAACTTCTCTAAGGTGCGTCCTACACCTATCAAAGTTTGCAACATTTAAATGCTTGTAACTTTTCACTGGAGCGTTGTCAAATCTTGAAATTTTGTGACAATAAAGTACTCGAGCCTCTTGTCAATTTAAGCTATCGCTCATAGCTATGCTACCCTTGAGTCCCAAATGAAACACTGATAAAACTTCAAATTGACCTAACGTCTATACGGTGCGTCCTATACCTATCAAAGTTTACAACAATCAAATGCTTGTAACTTTTTACTGGAGCGTCATAAAATCTTGAAATTTTGTGATAATAAAGTACTCGAGCCTCTTGTCAATTTAAGCTATCGCTCATAGCTATGCTACCCTTCAGGCCCAAATCAAACACTGATAAAACTTCAAATGGCTCTAACTTCTATACGGTGCGTCCTACACCTATCAAAGTTTGCAGCATTCAAATGCTTGTTTTTTTTACTGGAGCGTCATAAAATCTTGAAATTTTGTGAAAATAAAGCACTCGAGCCTCCTATAAATTTAAGGTATCGCTCATAGCTATACTACCCTTGAGTCCCAAATCTAACACTGAAAAAACTTCAAATGGCCCTAACTTCTATATGGTGAGTCCTATAAATACCACAGTTTGCAACATTCAAATGCTTGTAACTTTTTACTGGAGCGTCTTAAAACCTTTACATTTTGTGACATTTTTATCAATTTAAGCTATCGCTCATAGTTATGCTACCCTTGAGTCCAAAATCAAACACTGATAAAACTTCAAATGGTCCTAACGGCGCATCCTACACCTATACAATGAAAGCCTGTTATCAATTTAAGCTATCGCTCATAGCTATGCTACCCTTGAGTCCCAAATGAAACACTGCTAAAACTTCAAATGGCCCTAACTTCTATACGGTGCGTCCTACATCTATCAAAATTTGCATTTTTCAAATGCTTGTAACTTTTTACTGAAGCGTTATAAAATTTTGAAATTTTGTGAGAATAAAGTACTCCAGCCTGTTGTCAATTTAAGCTATCGTTCATGTTACCCATGAGTCCCAAATCAAACACTGATAAAACTTCAAATGGCTCTAACTTCTATACGGTGCATCCTACACCTATCAATATTTGCAACATTCAAATGCTTGTAACTTTTCACTGGAGCGTTATAAAATCTTGAAGTTTTGTGAAAATAAAGTACTCGAGCCTCTTGTCAATTTAAGCTATCGCTCATAGCTATGCCACCCTTGAGTCCCAAATCAAACACTGATAAAACTTCAAATGGCCCTAACTTCTATACGGTGCGTCCTACGTCTATCAAAATTTGCAACTTTCAAATGCTTGTAACTTTTTACTGGAGCGTAATAAAATTTAGAAATTTTGTGAGAATAAAGTACTCCAGCCTCTTGTCAATTTAAGCTATCGTTCATAGCTATATTACCCATGAGTCCCAAATCAAACACTGATAAAACTTCAAATGGCTCTAACTTCTATATGGTGCATCCTACACCTATCAATATTTGCAACATTCAAATGCTTGTAACTTTTCACTGGAGCGTTATAAAATCTTGGAGTTTTGTGAAAATAAAGTACTCGAGCCTCTTGTCAATTTAAGCTATCGCTCATAGCTATGCTACCCTTGCGTCCCAAATCAAACACTAATAAAACTTCAAATGGCTCTAACTTCTATATGGTGCATCCTACACCTATCAATATTTGCAACATTCAAATGCTTGTATCTTTTCACTGGAGCGTTATAAAATCTTGAAGTTTTGTGAAAATAAAGTACTCGAGCCTCTTGTCAATTTAAGCTATCGCTCATAGCTATGCTACCCTTGCGTTCCAAATCAAACACTGATAAAACTTCAAATGGCCTTAACGTCTATACGGTGCGTCCTACATCTATCAAAATTTGCAACTTTCAAATGCTTGTAACTTTTTACTGGAGCGTTATAAAATTTTGAAATTTTGTGACAATGAAGTACTCGAGCCTCTTATCAATTTAAGCTATCGCTCATAGTTATGCTACCTGTGAGTCCCAAATCAAACACTGATAAAACTTCAAATGGCCCCAACGGTGTATCCTACACCTATCAAAGTTTGAAACATTGAAATGCTTGTACCTTCTTACTGTTGCGTCTTAAAATCTTGAAATTTTGTGACAATGAACTCGATCCTCTTATCAATTTAAGTTATCGCGCATAGCTAAGCTAGCCATGAGTACCAAATCAAACACTTATAAAACTTCAAATGGCTCTAACTTCTATACGGTGCGTCCTAAACCTATCAAAGTATTCAAATGCTTGTAACTTTTTACTGGAGCGTCATAAAATCTTGAAATTTTGTGAAAATAAAGTATTCGAGCCTCTTATCAATTTAAGCTATCGCTCACAGCTATGCTACCCTTGAGTCCCAAATCAAACAATGATAAAACTTCAAATGTCTCTAACTTCTATACGGTGCGTCCTACACCTTTCAAAGTATTCAAATGCTTGTAACTTTTTTACTGGAGCTTAATAAAACCTTGAAATTTGGAGACAATAAAGTACTCGTGCCTCTTGTCAATTTAAGCTATCGCTCATAGCATGCTACCCTTGAGTCCCAAATCAAACACTGCTAAATCTTTAAATAGCCCTAACTTCTGTACGGTGCGACCTCTACTTACGAAAATTTGCAACATTCTAATGCTTGTAACTTTTTACTGGAACGTCATAAAACCTTGAAATTTTGTGACAATAATGTACTCGAGCCGCTTATCAATTTAAGTTATCGCTCATAGCTATGCTACCCTTGAGTCCCAAATCAAACACTGATAAAACTTCAAATGGCCCTAACGGTGCATTCTATACCTATACGGCGCATCCTACAAATATCAAAGTTTGCAATATTAAAATGCTTGTGACTTTTTACTGGAGCGTCATAAAACCTTGAAATTTTGTGACAATAAAGTACTCGAGCCTGTTATCAATTTAAGCTATCCACCATAGCCATGCTACCCGTGAATCCCAAATCACACACTGATAAATCTTCAGAAGGCCCTAACTTTTATACGGTGCGTCCTACACCGATCAAAGTTTGCAACATTGAAATGCTTGTAACTTTTTACTGGAGCGTCATAAAATCTTGAAATTTTGTGACAATAAAGTACTCGAGCCTCTTGTCAATTTAAGCTATCGCTCATAGATATGCTATCCTTGAGTCCCAAATCAAACACTGAAAAAACTTCAAATGGCCCTAACTTCTACATGGTGAGTACTATAAACACAAAAATTTGCAACATTCAAATGCTTGTAACTTTTTACTGGAGCGTCTTAAAACCTTTATATTTTGTGACAATAAAGTACTCGTGCCTCTTGTCAATTTAAGCTATCGCTCATAGCATGCTACCCTTGAGTCCCAAATCAAACACTGCTAAAGCTTCAAGTGGCCCTAACTTCTGTACGGTGCGACCTATACTTACGAAAATTTGCAAGATTGTAATGCTTGTAACTTTTTACTGGAGCGTCATAAAACTTTGAAATTTTGTGACAATAAAGTACTGGAGCCTGTTATCAATTTAAGCTATCGCTGATAGCTATGCTACCCGTGAATCCCAAATCAAACACTGATAAAACTTCAGATGGCCCTAACTTTTATGCGGTGCGTCCAACACCTATCAAAGTTTGCAACATTGGAGTGCTTGTAACTTTTTACTGGAGCGTAGTAAAATCTCGAAATTTTGTGGCTATGAAGTACTCTTGCCTCTTGTCAATGTAAGCTAACGCTCATAGCTATGCTACGCTTGAGTCACAAATCAAACACTGATAAAACTTCAAATGGCTCTAACTTTTATACGGTGCGTCCTACACCTATCAAATTATTCAAATGCCTGTAACTTTTTACTGGAGCGTCATAAAATCTTGAAATTTTGTGACAATAAAGTACTCGAGCCGCTTATCAATTTAAGTTATCGCTCATAGCTATGCTACCCTTGAGTCCCAAATCAAACATTGATAAAACTTCAGATGGCCCTTACTTTTATACGGTGCGTCCAACACCTATCAAAGTTTGAAACATTGAAATGCTTGTAACTTTTTACTGGAGCGTTATAAAATTTTGAAATTTTGTGACAATAAAGTACTCGAGCCTCTTGCCAATTTAAGCTATCGTTCATAGTTATACTACCCTTGAGTCCCAAATCAAACACTGATAAAACTTCAAACGGCCCTAACGGTGCATCCTACACCTATACGGTGCATCCTACACTATCAAACTTTGCAAGATTCAAATGCTTGTAACTTTTTACTGGAGTGTCATAAGACCTTGAAATTTTGTGACAATAAAGTACTCGAGCCTGTTATCACTTTAAGCTATCGCTCATAGCTATGCTACCCGTGAATCCCAAATCAAACACTGATAAAACTTCAGATGGCCCTTACTTTTATACGGTGCGTCCAACACCTATCAAAGTTTGAAACATTGAAATGCTTGTAACTTTTTACTGGAGCGTAATAAAATCTTGAAATTTTGTGGCTATGAAGGACTCTTGCCCCTTGTCAATTTAAGCTATCGCTCATAGCTATGCTACCCGTGAATCCCAAATCAAACACTGATAAAACTTCAGATGGCCCTTACTTTTATACGGTGCGTCCAACACCTATCAAAGTTGGAAACATTGAAATGCTTGTAACTTTTTACTGGAGCGTTATAAAATTTTGAAATTTTGTGACAATAAAGTACTCGAGCCTCTTGCCAATTTAAGCTATCGTTCATAGCTATACTACCCTTGAGTCCCAAATCAAACACTGATAAAACTTCAAATGGCCCTAAATTCTGTATGGTGCGTCCTATACCTATCAAGGTTTGCAACATTCAAATGCTTGTAACTTTTTACTGGAGTGTCATAAAATCTTGAAATTTTGTGACAATGAAGTACCCGAGCCTCTTATCAATTTAAGCTATCGCTCATAGTTATGCTACCTGTGAGTCCCAAATCAAACACTGCTAAATCTTTAAATAGCCCTAACTTCTGTACGGTGCGACCTATACTTACGAAAATTTGCAACATTCTAATGCTTGTAACTTTTTACTGGAACGTCATAAAACCTTGAAATTTTGTGACAATAATGTACTCGAGCCGCTTATCAATTTAAGTTATCGCTCATAGCTATGCTACCCTTGAGTCCCAAATCAAACACTGATAAAACTTCAAATGGCCCTAACGGTGCATTCTATACCTATACGGTGCATCCTACAAATATCAAAGTTTGCAATATTAAAATGCTTGTGACTTTTTACTGGAGCGTCATAAAACCTTGAAATTTTGTGACAATAAAGTACTCGAGCCTGTTATCAATTTAAGCTATCCACCATAGCCATGCTACCCGTGAATCCCAAATCACACACTGATAAAACTTCAGAAGGCCCTAACTTTTATACGGTGCGTCCTACACCGATCAAAGTTTGCAACATTGAAATGCTTGTAACTTTTTACTGGAGCGTCATAAAATCTTGAAATTTTGTGACAATAAAGTACTCGAGCCTCTTGTCAATTTAAGCTATCGCTCATAGATATGCTATCCTTGAGTCCCAAATCAAACACTGAAAAAACTTCAAATGGCCCTAACTTCTACATGGTGAGTACTATAAACACAAAAATTTGCAACATTCAAATGCTTGTAACTTTTTACTGGAGCGTCTTAAAACCTTTATATTTTGTGACAATAAAGTACTCGTGCCTCTTGTCAATTTAAGCTATCGCTCATAGCATGCTACCCTTGAGTCCCAAATCAAACACTGCTAAAGCTTCAAGTGGCCCTAACTTCTGTACGGTGCGACCTATACTTACGCAAATTTGCAAGATTGTAATGCTTGTAACTTTTTACTGGAGCGTCATAAAACCTTGAAATTTTGTGACAATAAAGTACTGGAGCCTGTTATCAATTTAAGCTATCGCTGATAGCTATGCTACCCGTGAATCCCAAATCAAACACTGATAAAACTTCAGATGGCCCTAACTTTTATGCGGTGCGTCCAACACCTATCAAAGTTTGCAACATTGGAGTGCTTGTAACTTTTTACTGGAGCGTAGTAAAATCTTGAAATTTTGTGGCTATGAAGTACTCTTGCCTCTTGTCAATGTAAGCGAACGCTCATAGCTATGCTACGCTTGAGTCACAAATCAAACACTGATAAAACTTCAAATGGCTCTAACTTTTATACGGTGCGTCCTACACCTATCAAATTATTCAAATGCCTGTAACTTTTTACTGGAGCGTCATAAAATCTTGAAATTTTGTGACAATAAAGTACTCGAGCCGCTTATCAATTTAAGTTATCGCTCATAGCTATGCTACCCTTGAGTCCCAACAATAAAGTATTCGAGCCTCTTGTCAATTTAAGCTATCGCTCATAGATATGCTATCCTTGAGTCCCAAATCAAACACTGAAAAAACTTCAAATGGCCCTAACTTCTACATGGTGAGTACTATAAACACAAAAATTTGCAACATTCAAATGCTTGTAACTTTTTACTGGAGCGTCTTAAAACCTTTATATTTTGTGACAATAAAGTACTCGTGCCTCTTGTCAATTTAAGCTATCGCTCATAGCATGCTACCCTTGAGTCCCAAATCAAACACTGCTAAAGCTTCAAGTGGCCCTAACTTCTGTACGGTGCGACCTATACTTACGCAAATTTGCAAGATTGTAATGCTTGTAACTTTTTACTGGAGCGTCATAAAACCTTGAAATTTTGTGACAATAAAGTACTGGAGCCTGTTATCAATTTAAGCTATCGCTGATAGCTATGCTACCCGTGAATCCCAAATCAAACACTGATAAAACTTCAGATGGCCCTAACTTTTATGCGGTGCGTCCAACACCTATCAAAGTTTGCAACATTGGAGTGCTTGTAACTTTTTACTGGAGCGTAGTAAAATCTTGAAATTTTGTGGCTATGAAGTACTCTTGCTTCTTGTCAATGTAAGCGAACGCTCATAGCTATGCTACGCTTGAGTCACAAATCAAACACTGATAAAACTTCAAATGGCTCTAACTTTTATACGGTGCGTCCTACACCTATCAAATTATTCAAATGCCTGTAACTTTTTACTGGAGCGTCATAAAATCTTGAAATTTTGTGACAATAAAGTACTCGAGCCGCTTATCAATTTAAGTTATCGCTCATAGCTATGCTACCCTTGAGTCCCAAATCAAACATTGATAAAACTTCAGATGGCCCTTACTTTTATACGGTGCGTCCAACACCTATCAAAGTTTGAAACATTGAAATGCTTGTAACTTTTGACTGGAGCGTAATAAAATCTTGAAATTTTGTGGCTATGAAGGACTCTTGCCCCTTGTCAATTTAAGCTATCGCTCATAGCTATGCTACCCGTGAATCCCAAATCAAACACTGATAAAACTTCAGATGGCCCTTACTTTTATACGGTGCGTCCAACACCTATCAAAGTTTGAAACATTGAAATGCTTGTAACTTTTTACTGGAGCGTTATAAAATTTTGAAATTTTGTGACAATAAAGTACTCGAGCCTCTTGCCAATTTAAGCTATCGTTCATAGCTATACTACCCTTGAGTCCCAAATCAAACACTGATAAAACTTCAAATGGCCCTAAATTCTGTATGGTGCGTCCTATACCTATCAAGGTTTGCAACATTCAAATGCTTGTAACTTTTTACTGGAGTGTCATAAAATCTTGAAATTTTGTGACAATGAAGTACCCGAGCCTCTTATCAATTTAAGCTATCGCTCATAGTTATGCTACCTGTGAGTCCCAAATCAAACACTGATAAAACTTCAAATGGCCCCAACGGTGTATCCTACACCTATCAAAGTTTGAAACATTGAAATGCTTGTACCTTCTTACTGTTGCGTCTTAAAATCTTGAAATTTTGTGACAATGAACTCGATCCTCTTATCAATTTAAGGTATCGCGCATGAGTACCAAATCAAACACTTATAAAACTTCAAATGGCTCTAACTTCTATACGGTGCGTCCTAAACCTATCAAAGTATTCAAATGCTTGTAACTTTTTACTGGAGCGTCATAAAATCTTGAAATTTTGTGAAAATAAAGTATTCGAGCCTCTTATCAATTTAAGCTATCGCTCATAGTTCTGCTACCCTTGAGTCCCAAATCAAACAATGATAAAACTTCAAATGGCTCTAACTTCTATACGGTGCGTCCTATACCTTTCAAAGTATTGAAATGCTTATAACTTTTTTACTGGAGCTTAATAAAACCTTGAAATTTGGAGACAATAAAGTACTCGTGCCTCTTGTCAATTTAAGCTATAGCTCATAGCATGCTACCCTTGAGTCCCAAATCAAACACTGCTAAATCTTTAAATGGCCCTAGCTTCTGTACGGTGCGACCTATACTTACGAAAATTTGCAACATTCTAATGCTTGTAACTTTTTACTGGAACGTCATAAAACCTTGAAATTTTGTGACAATAATGTACTCGAGCCGCTTATCAATTTAAGTTATCGCTCATAGCCATGCTACCCGTGAATCCCAAATCACACACTGATAAAACTTCAAAAGGCCCTAACTTTTATACGGTGCGTCCTACACCGATCAAAGTTTGCAACATTGAAATGCTTGTAACTTTTTACTGGAGCGTCATAAAATCTTGAAATTTTGTGACAATAAAGTACTCGAGCCTCTTGTCAATTTAAGCTATCGCTCATAGCTATGTTACCCATGAGTCCCAAATCAAACACTGATAAAACTTCAAATGGCTCTAACTTCTATACGGTGCATCCTACACCTATCAATATTTGCAACATTCAAATGCTTGTAACTTTTAACTGGAGCGTCATAAAATCTTGAAATTTTGTGACAATAAAGTAATCGAGCCTCTTATCAATTTAAGCTATCGCTCATAGATATGCTATCCTTGAGTCCCAAATCAAACACTGAAGAAACTTCAAATGGCCCTAACTTCTATATGGTGAGTACTATAAACACAAAAATTTGCAACATTCAAATGCTTGTAACTTTTTACTGGAGCGTCTTAAAACCTTTATATTTTGTGACAATAAAGAAGTCGTGCCTCTTGTCAATTTAAGGTATCGCTCATAGCTATGCTACCCTTGAGTCACAAATCAAACACTGATAAAACTTCAAATGGCCCTAACTTTTATACGGTGCGTCCTACACCTATCAAATTATTCAAATGCCTGTAACTTTTTACTGGAGCGTCATAAAATCTTGAAATTTTGTGACAATAAAGTACTCGAGCCGCTTATCAATTTAAGTTATCGCTCATAGCTATGCTACCCTTGAGTCCCAAATCAAACATTGATAAAACTTCAAACGGCCCTAACGGTGCATCCTACACCTATACGGTGCATCCTACACTATCAAACTTTGCAAGATTCAAATGCTTGTAACTTTTTACTGGAGCGTCATAAGACCTTGAAATTTTGTGACAATAAAGTACTCGAGCCTGTTATCACTTTAAGCTATCGCTCATAGCTATGCTACCCGTGAATCCCAAATCAAACACTGATAAAACTTCAGATGGCCCTTACTTTTATACGGTGCGTCCAACACCTATCAAAGTTTGAAACATTGAAATGCTTGTAACTTTTTACTGGAGCGTAATAAAATCTTGAAATTTTGTGGCTATGAAGGACTCTTGCCCCTTGTCAATATAAGCTATCGCTCATAGCTATGCTACCCTTGAGTCCCAAATCAAACACTGATAAAATTTCAAATAGCCCTAACGGTGCATCCTACACCTATACGGGGAAGCCTGTTATCAATTTAAGCTATCGCTCATAGATCTGCTACCCGTGAATCCCAAATCAAACACTGATAAAACTTCTAATATATATATATATATATATATATATATATATATATATATATATATATATATATATATATATATATATATATATATTTATATATATATATATATATATATATATATATATATATATATATATATATATATATATATAACTTTTATATATATAACTTTTTTATATATAACTGTTATATATATATAACTTTTTACTGGAGCGTCATAAAATCTTGAACTTTTGTGACAATGAACCCCTCTTGCCTCTTGTCAATTTAAGCTATCGCTCATAGCTATGCTACCCTTGAGTCCCAAATCAAACACTGATAAAACTTCAAATGCCTCTAACTCCTATACGGTGCGTCCTACACCTATCAAAGTTTGCAAAAATTAAATGCTTGTAACTTTTTACTGGAGCGTCATAAAATCTTGAAATTTTGTGACAATGAACTCGAGCCTCTTATCAATTTAAGTTATCGCTCATAGCTACCCATGAGTCCGAAATCAAACACTGATAAAATTTCAAATGGCTTTAACTTCTATACGGTGCGTCCAGCACCTATCAAAATTTACAACTTTCAAATGCTTGTAACTTGTCACTGGAGGGTCAAAAAACCTTGAAATTTGTGAAAATAAACTACTCGAGCCTTTGGTCAATTTAAGCTATCGCTCATAGCTATGCTACCCTTGTGTTCTATATCAAACACTGAACTTCAAATGGCCTTAACTTCTATGCGTCGGGTCCTACACCTATCAAAGTTTGCAACATTCAAATGCTTGTAACTTTTTTCTGGAGCGTCATAAAATCTTGAAATTTTGTGACAATAAAGTAATCGAGCCTCTTGTCAATATAAGCTATCGCTCATAGCATGCTACCCTTGAGTCCCAAATGAAACACTGCTAAAACTTCAAATGGCCCTAACTCCTTAACGGTGCATCCAACACCTATCAGAGTTTGCAACATTCAAATGTTTGTAACTTTTTAGTGGAGCGTAATAAAATCTTGAAATTTTGTGACAATAAAGTACTCAAGCCTCTTATCAATTTAAGCTATCGCTTATAGTTATGCTACCCTTGAGTCCAAAATCAAACACTGATAAAACTTCAAATGGTCCTAACGGCGCATCCTACACCTATACGGTGAAAGCCTGTTATCAATTTAAGCTATCGCTCATAGCTATGCTACCCTTGAGTCCCAAATCAAACACTGATAAAACTTCAAATGGCCCTAACTTCTATACGGTGCGTCCTACATCAATCAAAATTTGCAACTTTCAAATGCTTGTAACTTTTTATTGTAGCGTTATAAAATTTTGAAATTTTGTGAGAATAAAGTACTCCAGCCTCTTGTCAATTTAAGCTATCGTTCATGTTACCCATGAGTGCCAAATCAAACACTGATAAAACTTCAAATGGCTCTAACTTCTATACGGTGCATCCTACACCTATCAATCTTTGCAACATTCAAATGCTAGTAACTTTTCACTGGAGGGTTATAAAATCTTGAAGTTTTGTGACAATAAAGTACTCGAGCCTCTTGTCAATTTAACCTATCGTTCATAGCTATACTACCCTTGAGTCCCAAATCAAACATTGATAAAACTTCAAATGGCACTAAATTCTGTACGGTGCGTCCTATACCTATCAAGGTTTGCAACATTCAAATGCTTGTAACTTTTTACTGGAGCGTCAAAAAATCTTGAAATTTCGTGACAATGAAGTACTCGAGCCTCTTATAATTTAAGCTATCGCTCATAGTTATGCTACCTTTGACTTCCAAATCAAACACTGATAAAACTTCAAACGGCCCTAACGGTGCATCCTACACCTATCAAAGTTTGCAACATTGAAAGGCTTGTACCTTCTTACTGTTGCGTCTTAAAATCTTGAAATTTTGTGACAATGAACTCGATCCTCTTATCAATTTAAGTTATCGCGCATAGCTATTCTAGCCATGAGTCCCAAATCAAACACTTATAAAACTTCAAATGGCTCTAACTTCTATAAGGTGCGTCCTAAACCTATCAATGTATTCAAATGCTTGTAACTTTTTACTGGAGCGTCATAAAATCTTGAAATTTTGTGAAAATAAAGTATGCGAGCCTCTTATCAATTTAAGCTATCGCTCATAGCTATGCTACCCTTGAGTCCCAAATCAAACAATGATAAAACTTCAAATGGCTCTAACTTCTATACGGTGCGTCCTACACCTATCAAAGTATTCAAATGCTTGTAACTTTTTTACTGGAGCTTAATAAAACCTTGAAATTTGGTGACAATAAAGTACTCGTGCCTCTTGTCAATTTAAGCTATCGCTCATAGCATGCTACCCCTGAGTCCCAAATCAAACACTGATAAAACTTCAAATGGCCCTAACGGTGCATCCTACACCTATACGGTGCATCCTACAAATATCAAAGTTTGCAATATTCAAATGCTTGTAATTTTTTACTGGAGCGTCAGAAAACCTTGAGATTTTGTGACAATAAAGTACTCGAGCCTGTTATCAATTTAATCTATCCATCATAGCCATGCTACCCGTGAATCCCAAATCACACACTGATAAAACTTCAGAAGGCCCTAACTTTTATACGGTGCGTCCTACACCGATCAAAGTTTGCAACATTGAAATGCTTGTAACTTTTTACTGGAGCGTAATAAAACCTTGAAATTTTGTGACAATAAAATACTCGAGCCTCTCATCAATTTAAGCTATCGCTCATAGTTATGCTACCTTTGAGTATCAAATCAAACACTGATAAAACTTCAAATGGCCCTAACTGTGCATCCTACGGTGAAAGCCTGTTATCAATTTAAGCTATCGCTCATAGCTATGCTACCCGTGAATCCCAAATCAAACACTGATAAAACTTCTAATGACTCTAACTTTTATACGGTGCGTCCTATACCTATCAAAGTTTGCAACAATCAAATGCTTGTAAATTTTTACTGGAGCGTCATAAAATCTTGAAATTTTGTGACAATAAAGTAATCCAGCCTCTTGTCAATTTAAGCTATCGCTCATAGCTATGCTACTCTTGAGTCCCAAATCAAACACTGATAAAACTCCAAATGGCCCTAACTTCTATACGGTGCGTCCTACATCTATCAAAATTTGCAACTTTCAAATGCTTGTAACTTTTTACTGTAGCGTTATAAAATTTTGAAATTTTGTGAGAATAAAGTACTCCAGCCTCTTGTCAATTTAAGCTATCGTTCATGTTACCCATGAGTCCCAAATCAAACACTGATAAAACTTCAAATGGCTCTAACTTCTATACGGTGCATCCTACACCTATCAATATTTGCAACATTCAAATGCTTGTAACTTTTTACTGGAGCGTTATAAAATCTTGAAATTTTGTGAAAATAAAGTACTCGAGCCTCTTGTCAATTTAAGCTATCGCTCATAGCTATGCTACCCTTGCGTCCCAAATCAAACACTGATAAAACTTCAAATGGCCCTAACTTCTATACGGTGCGTCCTACATCTATCAAAATTTGCAACTTTCAAATGCTTGTAACTTTTTACTGGAGCGTTATAAAATTTTGAAATTTTGTGACAATAAAGTACTCGAGCCTCTTGTCAATTTAACCTATCGTTCATAGCTATACTACCCTTGAGTCCCAAATCAAACATTGATAAAACTTCAAATGGCACTAAATTCTGTACGGTGCGTCCTATACCTATCAAGGTTTGCAACATTCAAATGCTTGTAACTTTTTACTGGAGCGTCAAAAAATCTTGAAATTTCGTGACAATGAAGTACTCGAGCCTCTTATAATTTAAGCTATCGCTCATAGTTATGCTACCTTTGACTTCCAAATCAAACACTGATAAAACTTTAAACGGCCCTAACGGTGCATCCTACACCTATCAAAGTTTGCAACATTGAAAGGCTTGTACCTTCTTACTGTTGCGTCTTAAAATCTTGAAATTTTGTGACAATGAACTCGATCCTCTTATAAATTTAAGTTATCGCGCATAGCTATTCTAGCCATGAGTCCCAAATCAAACACTTATAAAACTTCAAATGGCTCTAACTTCTATAAGGTGCGTCCTAAACCTATCAATGTATTCAAATGCTTGTAACTTTTTACTGGAGCGTCATAAAATCTTGAAATTTTGTGAAAATAAAGTATGCGAGCCTCTTATCAATTTAAGCTATCGCTCATAGCTATGCTACCCTTGAGTCCCAAATCAAACAATGATAAAACTTCAAATGGCTCTAACTTCTATACGGTGCGTCCTACACCTATCAAAGTATTCAAATGCTTGTAACTTTTTTACTGGAGCTTAATAAAACCTTGAAATTTGGTGACAATAAAGTACTCGTGCCTCTTGTCAATTTAAGCTATCGCTCATAGCATGCTACCCCTGAGTCCCAAATCAAACACTGCTAAATCTTTAAATGGCCCTAACTTCTGTACGGTGCGACCTATACTTACGAAAATTTGCAACATTCTAATGCTTGTAACTTTTTACTGGAACGTCATAAAACCTTGAAATTTTGTGACAATAATGTACTCGAGCCGCTTATCAATTTAAGTTATCGCTCATAGCTACGCTACCCTTGAGTCCCAAATCAAACACTGATAAAACTTCAAATGGCCCTAACGGTGCATCCTACACCTATACGGTGCATCCTACAAATATCAAAGTTTGCAATATTCAAATGCTTGTAATTTTTTACTGGAGCGTCAGAAAACCTTGAGATTTTGTGACAATAAAGTACTCGAGCCTGTTATCAATTTAATCTATCCATCATAGCCATGCTACCCGTGAATCCCAAATCACACACTGATAAAACTTCAGAAGGCCCTAACTTTTATACGGTGCGTCCTACACCGATCAAAGTTTGCAACATTGAAATGCTTGTAACTTTTTACTGGAGCGTAATAAAACCTTGAAATTTTGTGACAATAAAATACTCGAGCCTCTCATCAATTTAAGCTATCGCTCATAGTTATGCTACCTTTGAGTATCAAATCAAACACTGATAAAACTTCAAATGGCCCTAACTGTGCATCCTACGGTGAAAGCCTGTTATCAATTTAAGCTATCGCTCATAGCTATGCTACCCGTGAATCCCAAATCAAACACTGATAAAACTTCTAATGACTCTAACTTTTATACGGTGCGTCCTATACCTATCAAAGTTTGCAACAATCAAATGCTTGTAAATTTTTACTGGAGCGTTATAAAATCTTGAAATTTTGTGAAAATAAAGTACTCGAGCCTCTTGTCAATTTAAGCAATCGCTCATAGCTATGCTACCCTTGCGTCCCAAATCAAACACTGATAAAACTTCAAATGGCCCTAACTTCTATACGGTGCGTCCTACATCTATCAAAATTTGCAACTTTCAAATGCTTGTAACTTTTTACTGGAGCTTTATAAAATTTTGAAATTTTGTGACAATAAAGTACTCGAGCCTCTTGTCAATTTAACCTATCGTTCATAGCTATACTACCCTTGAGTCCCAAATCAAACATTTATAAAACTTCAAATGGCCCTAACGGTGCATCCTACACCTATCAAAGTTTGCAACATTGAAAGGCTTGTACCTTCTTACTGTTGCGTCTTAAAATCTTGAAATTTTGTGACAATGAACTCGATCCTCTTATCAATTTTAGTTATCGCGCATAGCTATTCTAGCCATGAGTCCCAAATCAAACACTTATCAAACTTCAAATGGCTCTAACTTCTATACGGTGCGTCCTAAACCTATCAATGTATTCAAATGCTTGTAACTTTTTACTGGAGCGTCATAAAATCTTGAAATTTTGTGACAATAAAGTAATCCAGCCTCTTGTCAATTTAAGCTATCGCTCATAGCTATGCTACCCTTGAGTCACAAATCAAACAATGATAAAACTTCAAATGGCTCTAACTTCTATACGGTGCGTCCTACACCTATCAAAGTATTCAAATGCTTGTAACTTTTTTACTGGAGCTTAATAAAACCTTGAAATTTGGTGACAATAAAGTACTCGTGCCTCTTGTCAATTTAAGCTATCGCTCATAGCATGCTACCCTTGAGTCCCAAATCAAACACTGCTAAATCTTTAAATGGCCCTAACTTCTGTACGGTGCGACCTATACTTACGAAAATTTGCAACATTCTAATGCTTGTAACTTTTTACTGGAACGTCATAAAACCTTGAAATTTTGTGACAATAATGTACTCGAGCCGCTTATCAATTTAAGTTATCGCTCATAGCTACGCTACCCTTGAGTCCCAAATCAAACACTGATAAAACTTCAAATGGCCCTAACTTCTATACGGTGCGTCCTACATCTATCAAAATTTGCAACTTTCAAATGCTTGTTACTTTTTATTGTAGCCTTATAAAATTTTGAAATTTTGTGAGAATAAAGTACTCCAGCCTCTTGTCAATTTAAGCTATCGTTCATAGCTATGTTACCCATGAGTCCCAAATCAAACACTGATAAAACTTCAAATGGCTCTAACTTCTATACGGTGCATCCTACACCTATCAATATTTGCAAAATTCAAATGCTTGTAACTTTTCACTGGAGCGTTATAAAATCTTGAAATTTTGTGAAAATAAAGTACTCGAGCCTCTTGTCAATTTAAGCTATCGCTCATAGCTATGCTACCCTTGCGTCCCAAATCAAACACTGATAAAACTTCAAATGACCCTAACTTCTATACGGTGCGTCCTACATCTATCAAAATTTGCAACTTTCAAATGTTTGTAACTTTTTACTGGAGCGTTATAAAATTTTGAAATTTTGTGACAATAAAGTACTCGAGCCTCTTGTCAATTTAACCTATCGTTCATAGCTATACTACCCTTGAGTCCCAAATCAAACATTGATAAAACTTCAAATGGCCCTAAATTCTGTACGGTGCGTCCTATACCTATCAAGGTTTGCAACATTCAAATGCTTGTAACTTTTTACTGGAGCGTCAAAAAATCTTGAAATTTTGTGACAATGAAGTACTCGAGCCTCTTATAATTTAAGCTATCGCTCATAGTTATGCTACCTTTGAGTTCCAAATCAAACACTGATAAAACTTCAAACGGCCCTAACGGTGCATCCTACACCTATCAAAGTTTGCAACATTGAAAGGCTTGTACCTTCTTACTGTTGCGTCTTAAAATCTTGAAATTTTGTGACAATGAACTCGATCCTCTTATCAATTTAAGTTATCGCGCATAGCTATTCTAGCCATGAGTCCCAAATCAAACACTTATAAAACTTCAAATGGCTCTAACTTCTATACGGTGCGTCCTAGCCCTATCAATGTATTCAAATGCTTGTAACTTTTTACTGGAGCGTCATAAAATCTTGAAATTTTGTGAAAATAAAGTATGCGAGCCTCTTATCAATTTAAGCTATCGCTCATAGCTATGCTACCCTTGAGTCCCAAATCAAACAATGATAAAACTTCAAATGGCTCTAACTTCTATACGGTGCGTCCTACACCTATCAAAGTATTCAAATGCTTGTAACTTTTTTACTGGAGCTTAATAAAACCTTGAAATTTGGTGACAATAAAGTACTCGTGCCTCTTGTCAATTTAAGCTATCGCTCATAGCATGCTACCCTTGCGTCCCAAATCAAACACTAATAAAACTTCAAATGGCCCTAACTTCTATACGGTGCGCCATATACCTATCAAGGTTTGCAACATTCAAATGCTTGTAACTTTTTACTGGAGCGTCATAAAATCTTGAAATTTTGTGACAATGAAGTACTAGAGCCTCATCAATTTAAGCTATCGTTCATAGCTATACTACCCTTGAGTCCCAAATCAAACACTGATAAAACTTCAAATGGCCCTAAATTCTGTACGGTGCGTCCTATACCTATCAAGGTTTGCAACATTCAAATGCTTGTAACTTTTTACTGGAACGTCATAAAACCTTGAAATTTTCTGACAATGATGTACTCGAGCCGCTAATCAATTTAAGTTATCGCTCATAGCTACGCTACCCTTGAGTCCCAAATCAAACAATGATAAAACTTCAAATGGCCCTAACGGTGCATCCTACACCTATACGGTGCATCCTACAAATATCCAAGTTTGCAATATTTAAATGCTTGTAACTTTTTACTGGAGCGTCATAAAACCTTGAGATTTTGTGGCAATAAAGTACTCCAGCCTGTTATCAATTTAAGCTATCCATCATAGCCATGCTACCCGTGAATCCCAAATCACACACTGATAAAACTTCAGAAGGCCCTAACTTTTATACGGTGCGTCCTACACCGATCAAAGTTTGCAACATTGAAATGCTTGTAACTTTTTACTGGAGCGTAATAAAATCTTGAAATTTTGTGACAATAAAGTACTCGAGCCTCTTATCAATTTAAGCTATCGCTCGTAGTTATGCTACCCTTGAGTCCCAAATCAAACACTGATAAAACTTCAAATGGCCCTAACGGTGCATCCTACGGTGAAAGCCTGTTATCAATTTAAGCTATCGCTCATAGCTATGCTACCCGTGAATCCCAAGTCAAACACTGATAAAACTTCTAATGACCCTAACTTTTATACGGTGCGTCCTATACCTATCAAAGTTTGCAACTATTCTTGTCAATTTAAGCTATCGCTCATAGCTATGCTACCCTTGAGTCCCAAATCAAACACTGATAAAACTTCAAATAGCCCTAACTTCTATACGGTGCGTCCTACATCTATCAAAATGTGCAACTTTCAAATGCTTGTAACATTTTACTGGAGCGTTATAAAATTTTGAAATTTTGTGAGAATAAAGTACTCCAGCCTCTTGTCAATTTAAGCTATCGCTCATAGCTATGCTACCCGTGAATCCCAAATCAAACACTGATAAAACTTCTAATGACCCTAACTTTTATACGGTGCGTCCTATGCCTATCAAAGTTTGCAACAATCAAATGCTTGTAAATTTTTACTGGAGCGTCATAAAAGCTTGAAATTTTGTGACAATAAAGTAATCGAGCCTCTTGTCAATTTAAGCTATCGCTCATAACTATGCTACCCTTGAGTCCCAAATCAAACACTGATAAAACTTCAAATGGCCCTAACTTCTATACGGTGCGTCCTACATCTATCAAAATTTGCAACTTTCAAATGCTTGTAACTTTTTACTGGAGCGTTATAAAATTTTGAAATTTTGTGACAATAAAGTACTCGAGCCTCTTATCAATTTAAGCTATCGCTCATAGTTATGCTACCTTTGAGTCCCAAATCAAACACTGATAAAACTTCAAATGGCCCTAAATTCTGTACGGTGCGTCCTATACCTATCAAAGTTTGCAACATTCAAATGCTTGTAACTTTTTACTGGAGCGTCATAAATCTTGAAATTTTGTGACAATGAAGTACTCGAGCCACTTATCAGTTTAAGCTATCGCTCATAGTTATGCTACCTTTGAGTCCCAAATCAAACAATGATAAACCTTCAAATGGCTCTAACTTCTATACGGTGCATCCTACACCTATCAAAGTATTCAAATGCTTGTAACTTTTTTACTGGAGCTTAATAAAACCTTGAAATTTGGTGACAATAAAGTACTCGTGCCTCTTGCCAATTTAAGCTATCGCTCATAGCATGCTACCCTTGAGTCCCAAATCAAACACTGCTAATTCTTTAAATGGCCCTAACTTCTGTACGGTGCGACCTATATTTACGAAAATTTGCAACATTCTAATGCTTGTAACTTTTTACTGGAACGTCATAAAAGCTTGAAATTTTGTGACAATAAAGTACTCGAGCCTCTTATCAATTTAAGCTATCGCTCATAGTTATGCTATCCTTGACTCCCAAATCAAACACTGATAAAACTTCAAATGGCTCTAACGGTGCATCCTACGGTGAAAGCCTGTTATCAATTTAAGCTATCGCACATAGCTATGCTACCCGTGAATCCCAAATCAAACACTGATAAAACTTCTAATGACCCTAACTTTTATACGGTGCGTCCTATACCTATCAAAGTTTGCAACAATTCTTGTCAATTTAAGCTATCGCTCATAGCTATGCTACCCTTGAGTCCCAAATCAAACACTGATAAAACTTCAAATAGCCGTAACTTCTATACGGTGCGTCCTACATCTATCAACATTTACAACTTTCAAATGCTTGTAACTTTTTACTGGAGCGTTATAAAATTTTGAAATTTTGTGAGAATAAAGTACTCCAGCCTCTTGTCAATTTAAGCTATCTTTCATAGCTATGTTACCCATGAGTCCCAAATCAAACACTGATAAAACTTCTAATGGCTCTAACTTCTATACGGTGCATCCTACACCTATCAATATTTGCAACATTCAAATGCTTGTAACTTTTAACTGGAGCGTCATAAAATCTTGAAATTTTGTGAAAATAAAGTATTCGAGCCTCTTATCAATTTAAGCTATCGCTCATAGCTATGCTACCCTTGAGTCCCAAATCAAACACTGATAAAACTTCAAATGGCCCTAAATTCTGTACGGTGCGTCCTATACCTATCAAGGTTTGCAACATTCAAATGCTTGTAACTTTTTACTGGAGCGTCATAAAATCTTGAAATTTTGTGACAATGAAGTACTTGAGCCTCTTATCAATTTAAGCTATCGTTCATAGCTATACTACCCTTGAGTCACAAATCAAACACTGATAAAACTTCAAATGGCCCTAAATTCTGTACGGTGCGTCCTCTACCTATCAAGGTTTGCAACATTCAAATGCTTGTAACTTTTTACTGGAGCGTCATAAAATCTTGAAATTTTGTGACAATGAAGTACTCGAGCCTCTTATCAGTTTAAGCTATCGCTCATAGTTATGCTACCTTTGAGTCCCAAATCAAACAATGATAAACCTTCAAATGGCTCTAACTTCTGTACGGTGCATCCTACACCTATCAAAGTATTCAAATGCTTGTAACTTTTTTACTGGAGCTTAATAAAACCTTGAAATTTGGTGACAATAAAGTACTCGTGCCTCTTGTCAATTTAAGCTATCGCTCATAGCATGCTACCCTTGAGTCCCAAATCAAACACTGCTAATTCTTTAAATGGCTCTAACTTCTGTACGGTGCGACCTATACTTACGAAAATTTGCAACATTCTAATGCTTGTAACTTTTTACTGGAACGTCATAAAAGCTTGAAATTTTGTGACAATAAAGTACTCGAGCCTCTTATCAATTTAAGCTATCGCTCATAGTTATGCTATCCTTGAGTCCCAAATCAAACACTGATAAAACTTCAAATGGCTCTAACGGTGCATCCTACGGTGAAAGCCTGTTATCAATTTAAGCTATCGCTCATAGCTATGCTACCCGTGAATCCCAAATCAAACACTGATAAAACTTCTAATGACCCTAACTTTTATACGGTGCGTCCTATACCTATCAAAGTTTGCAACAATCAAATGCTTGTAAATTTTTACTGGAGCGTCATAAAAGCTTGAAATTTTGTGACAATAAAGTAATCGAGCCTCTTGTCAATTTAAGCTATCGCTCATAACTATGCTACCCTTGAGTCCCAAATCAAACACTGATAAAACTTCAAATGGCCCTAACTTCTATACGGTGCGTCCTACATCTATCAAAATTTGCAACTTTCAAATGCTTGTAACTTTTTACTGGAGCGTTATAAAATTTTGAAATTTTGTGAGAATAAAGTACTCCAGCCTCTTGTCAATTTAAGCTATCGTGCATAGCTATGTTTCCCATGAGTCCCAAATCAAACACTGATAAAACTTCAAATGGCTCTAACTTCTATACGGTGCATCCTACACCTATCAATCTTTGCAACATTCAAATGCTAGTAACTTTTCACTGGAGGGTTATAAAATCTTGAAATTTTGTGACAATGAAGTACTAGAGCCTCTTATCAATTTAAGCTATCGTTCATAGCTATACTACCCTTGAGTCACAAATCAAACACTGATAAAACTTCAAATGGCCCTAAATTCTGTACGGTGCGTCCTCTACCTATCAAGGTTTGCAACATTTAAATGCTTGTAACTTTTTACTGGAGCGACATAAAATCTTGAAATTTTGTGACAACGAAGTACTCGAGCCTCTTATCAGTTTAAGCTATCGCTCATAGTTATGCTACCTTTGAGTCCCAAATCAAACAATGATAAACCTTCAAATGGCTCTAACTTCTATACGGTGCATCCTACACCTATCAAAGTATTCAAATGCTTGTAACTTTTTTACTGGAGCTTAATAAAACCTTGAAATTTGGTGACAATAAAGTACTCGTGCCTCTTGTCAATTTAAGCTATCGCTCATAGCATGCTACCCTTGAGTCCCAAATCAAACACTGCTAATTCTTTAAATGGCTCTAACTTCTGTACGGTGCGACCTATACTTACGAAAATTTGCAACATTCTAATGCTTGTAACTTTTTACTGGAACGTCATAAAAGCTTGAAATTTTGTGACAATAAAGTACTCGAGCCTCTTATCAATTTAAGCTATCGCTCATGGTTATGCTATCCTTGAGTCCCAAATCAAACACTGATAAAACTTCAAATGGCTCTAACGGTGCATCCTACGGTGAAAGCCTGTTATCAATTTAAGCTATCGCTCATAGCTATGCTACCCGTGAATCCCAAATCAAACACTGATAAAACTTCTAATGACCCTAACTTTTATACGGTGCGTCCTATACCTATCAAAGTTTGCAACAATCAAATGCTTGTAAATTTTTACTGGAGCGTCATAAAAGCTTGAAATTTTGTGACAATAAAGTAATCGAGCCTCTTGTCAATTTAAGCTATCGCTCATAACTATGCTACCCTTGAGTCCCAAATCAAACACTGATAAAACTTCAAATGGCCCTAACTTCTATACGGTGCGTCCTACATCTATCAAAATTTGCAACTTTCAAATGCTTGTAACTTTTTACTGGAGCGTTATAAAATTTTGAAATTTTGTGAGAATAAAGTACTCCAGCCTCTTGTCAATTTAAGCTATCGTGCATAGCTATGTTACCCATGAGTCCCAAATCAAACACTGATAAAACTTCAAATGGCTCTAACTTCTATACGGTGCATCCTACACCTATCAATCTTTGCAACATTCAAATGCTAGTAACTTTTCACTGGAGGGTTATAAAATCTTGAAGTTTTGTGAAAATAAAGTACTCGAGCCTCTTGTCAGTTTAAGCTATCGCTCATAGCTATGCTACCCTTGCGTCCCAAATCAAACACTGATAAAACTTCAAATGGCCCTATCTTCTATACGTGCGTCCTACATCTATCAAAATTTGCAACTTTCAAATGCTTGTAACTTTTTACTGGAGCGTTATAAAATTTTGAAATTTTGTGACAATAAAGTACTCGAGCCTCTTGTCAATTTAAGCTATCGTTCATAGCTATACCACCCTTGAGTCCCAAATCAAACACTGATAAAACTTCAAATGGCCCTAAATTCTGTACGGTGCGTCCTATACCTATCAAGGTTTGCAACATTCAAATGCTTGTAACTTTTAACTGGAGCGTCATAAAATCTTGAAATTTTGTGAAAATAAAGTATTCGAGCCTCTTATCAATTTAAGCTATCGCTCATAGCTATGCTACCCTTGAGTCCCAAATCAAACACTGATAAAACTTCAAATGGCCCTAAATTCTGTACGGTGCGTCCTATACCTATCAAGGTTTGCAACATTCAAATGCTTGTAACTTTTTACTGGAGCGTCATAAAATCTTGAAATTTTGTGACAATGAAGTACTCGAGCCTCTTATCAGTTTAAGCTATCGCTCATAGTTATGCTACCTTTGAGTCCCAAATCAAACAATGATAAACCTTCAAATGGCTCTAACTTCTGTACGGTGCATCCTACACCTATCAAAGTATTCAAATGCTTGTAACTTTTTTACTGGAGCTTAATAAAACCTTGAAATTTGGTGACAATAAAGTACTCGTGCCTCTTGTCAATTTAAGCTATCGCTCATAGCATGCTACCCTTGAGTCCCAAATCAAACACTGCTAATTCTTTAAATGGCTCTAACTTCTGTACGGTGCGACCTATACTTACGAAAATTTGCAACATTCTAATGCTTGTAACTTTTTACTGGAACGTCATAAAAGCTTGAAATTTTGTGACAATAAAGTACTCGAGCCTCTTATTAATTTAAGCTATCGCTCATAGTTATGCTATCCTTGAGTCCCAAATCAAACACTGATAAAACTTCAAATGGCTCTAACGGTGCATCCTACGGTGAAAGCCTGTTATCAATTTAAGCTATCGCTCATAGCTATGCTACCCGTGAATCCCAAATCAAACACTGATAAAACTTCTAATGACCCTAACTTTTATACGGTGCGTCCTATACCTATCAAAGTTTGCAACAATCAAATGCTTGTAAATTTTTACTGGAGCGTCATAAAAGCTTGAAATTTTGTGACAATAAAGTAATCGAGCCTCTTGTCAATTTAAGCTATCGCTCATAACTATGCTACCCTTGAGTCCCAAATCAAACACTGATAAAACTTCAAATGGCCCTAACTTCTATACGGTGCGTCCTACATCTATCAAAATTTGCAACTTTCAAATGCTTGTAACTTTTTACTGGAGCGTTATAAAATTTTGAAATTTTGTGAGAATAAAGTACTCCAGCCTCTTGTCAATTTAAGCTATCGTGCATAGCTATGTTACCCATGAGTCCCAAATCAAACACTGATAAAACTTCAAATGGCTCTAACTTCTGTACGGTGCGTCCTCTACCTATCAAGGTTTGCAACATTCAAATGCTTGTAACTTTTTACTGGAGCGTCATAAAATCTTGAAATTTTGTGACAATGAAGTACTCGAGCCTCTTATCAGTTTAAGCTATCGCTCATAGTTATGCTACCTTTGAGTCCCAAATCAAACAATGATAAACCTTCAAATGGCTCTAACTTCTATACGGTGCATCCTACACCTATCAAAGTATTCAAATGCTTGTAACTTTTTTACTGGAGCTTAATAAAACCTTGAAATTTGGTGACAATAAAGTACTCGTGCCTCTTGTCAATTTAAGCTATCGCTCATAGCATGCTACCCTTGAGTCCCAAATCAAACACTGCTAATTCTTTAAATGGCTCTAACTTCTGTACGGTGCGACCTATACTTACGAAAATTTGCAACATTCTAATGCTTGTAACTTTTTACTGGAACGTCATAAAAGCTTGAAATTTTGTGACAATAAAGTACTCGAGCCTCTTATCAATTTAAGCTATCGCTCATAGTTATGCTATCCTTGAGTCCCAAATCAAACACTGATAAAACTTCAAATGGCTCTAACGGTGCATCCTACGGTGAAAGCCTGTTATCAATGTAAGCTATCGCTCATAGCTATGCTACCCGTGAATCCCAAATCAAACACTGATAAAACTTCTAATGACCCTAACTTTTATACGGTGCGTCCTATACCTATCAAAGTTTGCAACAATCAAATGCTTGTAAATTTTTACTGGAGCGTCATAAAAGCTTGAAATTTTGTGACAATAAAGTAATCGAGCCTCTTGTCAATTTAAGCTATCGCTCATAACTATGCTACCCTTGAGTCCCAAATCAAACACTGATAAAACTTCAAATGGCCCTAACTTCTATACGGTGCGTCCTACATCTATCAAAATTTGCAACTTTCAAATGCTTGTAACTTTTTACTGGAGCGTTATAAAATTTTGAAATTTTGTGAGAATAAAGTACTCCAGCCTCTTGTCAATTTAAGCTATCGTGCATAGCTATGTTACCCATGAGTCCCAAATCAAAGACTGATAAAACTTCAAATGGCTCTAACTTCTATACGGTGCATCCTACACCTATCAATCTTTGCAACATTCAAATGCTAGTAACTTTTCACTGGAGGGTTATAAAATCTTGAAGTTTTGTGAAAATAAAGTACTCGAGCCTCTTGTCAGTTTAAGCTATCGCTCATAGCTATGCTACCCTTGCGTCCCAAATCAAACACTGATAAAACTTCAAATGGCCCTAACTTCTATACGTGCGTCCTACATCTATCAAAATTTGCAACTTTCAAATGCTTGTAACTTTTTACTGGAGCGTTATAAAATTTTGAAATTTTGTGACAATAAAGTACTCGAGCCTCTTGTCAATTTAAGCTATCGTTCATAGCTATACCACCCTTGAGTCCCAAATCAAACACTGATAAAACTTCAAATGGCCCTAAATTCTGTACGGTACGTCCTATACCTATCAAGGTTTGCAACATTCAAATGCTTGTAACTTTTTACTGGAACGTCATAAAACCCTGAAATTTTGTGACAATAATGTACTCGAGCCGCTTATCAATTTAAGTTACCGCTCATAGCTACGCTACCCTTGAGTCCCAAATCAAACACTGATAAAACTTCAAATGGCCCTAACGGTGCATCCTACACCTATACGGTGCATCCTACAAATATCAAAGTTTGCAATATTCAAATGCTTGTAACTTTTTACTGGAGCGTCATAAAACCTTGAGATTTTGTGACAATAAAGTCCTCGAGCCTGTTATCAATTTAAGCTATCCATCATAGACATGCTACCCGTGAATCCCAAATCACACACTGATAAAACTTCAGAAGGCCCTAACTTTTATACGGTGCGTCCTACACCGATCAAAGTTTGCAACATTGAAATGCTTGTAACTTTTTACTGGTGCGTAATAAAATCTTGAAATTTTGTGACAATAAAGTACTCGAGCCTCTTATCAATTTAAGCTATCGCTGATAGTTATGCTACCCTTGAGTCCCAAATCAAACACTGATAAAACTTCAAATGGCCCTAACGGTGCATCCTACGGTGAAAGCCTGTTATCAATTTAAGCTATCGCTCATAGCTATGCTACCCGTGAATCCCAAATAAAAACACTGATAAAGCTTCTAATGACCCTAACTTTTATACGGTGCGTCCTATACCTATCAAAGTTTGCAACAATCAAATGCTTGTAAATTTTTACTGGAGCGTCATAAAATCTTGAAATTTTGTGACAATAAAGTAATCGAGCCTCTTGTCAATTTAAGCTATCGCTCATAGCTATGCTACCCTTGAGTCCCAAATCTAACACTGATAAAACTTCAAATGGCCCTAACTTCTATACGGTGCGTCCTACATCTATCAAAATTTGCAACTTTCAAATGCTTGTAACTTTTTACTGGAGCGTTATAAAATTTTGAAATTTTGTGACAATAAACTACTCGAGTCTCTTGTCAATTTAAGCTATCGTTCATAGCTATACCACCCTTGAGTCCCAAATCCAACACTGATAAAACTTCAAATGGCCCTAAATTCTGTACGGTGCGTCCTATACCTATCAAGGTTTGCAACATTCAAATGCTTGTAACTCTTTACTGGAGCGTCATAAAATCTTGAAATTTTGTGACAATGAAGTACTAGAGCATCCTACGGTGAAAGCCTGTTATCAATTTAAGCTATCGCTCATAGCTATGCTACCCTTGAATCCCAAATCAAACACTGATAAAACTTCTAATGACCCTAACTTTTATACGGTGCGTCCTATACCTATCAAAGTTTGCAACAATCAAATGCTTGTAAATTTTTACTGGAGCGTCATAAAATCTTGAAATTTTGTGACAATAAAGTAATCGAGCCTCTTGTCAATTTAAGCTATCGCTCATAGCTATGCTACCCTTGAGTCCCAAATCAAACACTGATAAAACTTCAAATGGCCCTAAATTCTGTACGGTGCGTCCTATACCTATCAAGGTTTGCAACATTCAAATGCTTGTAACTTTTTACTGAAGCGTCATAAAATCTTGAAATTTTGTGACAATGAAGTACTCGAGCCTCTTATCAGTTTAAGCTATCGCTCATAGTTACGCTACCTTTGAGTCCCAAATCAAACAATGATAAACCTTCAAATGGCTCTAACTTCTATACGGTGCATCCTACACCTATAAAAGTATTCAAAAGCTTGTAACTTTTTTACTGGAGCTTAATAAAACCTTGAAATTTGGTGACAATAAAGTACTCGTGCCTCTTGTCAATTTAAGCTATCGCTCATAGCATGCTACCCTTGAGTCCCAAATCAAACACTGCTAATTCTTTAAATGGCCCTAACTTCTGTACGGTGCGACCTATACTTACGAAAATTTGCAACATTCTAATGCTTGTAACTTTTTACTGGAGCGTTATAAAATTTTGAAATTTTGTGACAATAAAGTACTCGAGTCTCTTGTCAATTTAAGCTATCGTTCATAGCTATACCTCCCTTGAGTCCCAAATCCAACACTGATAAAACTTCAAATGGCCCTAAATTCTGTACGGTGCCTCCTATACCTATCAAGGTTTGCAACATTCAAATGCTTGTAACTTTTTACTGGAGCGTCATAAAATCTTGAAATTTTGTGACAATGAAGTACTAGAGCCTCTTATCAATTTAAGCTATCGTTCATAGCTATACTACCCTTGAGTCCCAAATCAAACACTGATAAAACTTCAAATGGCCCTAAATTCTGTACGGTGCGTCCTATACCTATCAAAGTGTGCAACATTCAAATGCTTGTAACTTTTTACTGGAACGTCATAAAAGCTTGAAATTTTGTGACAATAAAGTACTCGAGCCTCTTATCAATTTAAGTTACCGCTCATAGCTACGCTACCCTTGAGTCCCAAATCAAACACTGATAAAACTTCAAATGGCTCTATTTTGTGAGAATAAAGTACTCCAGCCTCTTGTCAATTTAAGCTATCGTGCATAGCTATGTTACCCATGAGTCCCAAATCAAACACTGATAAAACTTCAAATGGCTCTAACTTCTATACGGTGCATCCTACACCTATCAATCTTTGCAACATTCAAATGCTAGTAACTTTTCACTGGAGGGTTATAAAATCTTGAAGTTTTGTGACAATAAAGTACTCGAGCCTCTTATCAATTTAAGCTATCGTTCATAGCTATACCACCCTTGAGTCCCAAATCAAACACTGATAAAACTTCAAATGGCCCTAAATTCTGTACGGTGCGTCCTATACCTATCAAGGTTTGCAACATTCAAATGCTTGTAACTTTTTACTGGAGCGTCATAAAATCTTGAAATTTTGTGACAATGAAGTACTAGAGCTTCTTATCAATTTAAGCTATCGTTCATAGCTATACTACCCTTGAGTCCCAAATCAAACACTGATAAAACTTCAAATGGCTCTAACGGTGCATCCTACGGTGAAAGCCTGTTATCAATTTAAGCTATCGCTCATAGCTATGCTACCCGTGAATCCCAAAGCAAACACTGATAAAACTTCTAATGACCCTAACTTTTATACGGTGCGTCCTATACCTATCAAAGTTTGCAACAATCAAATGCTTGTAAATTTTTACTGGAGCGTCATAAAAGCTTGAAATTTTGTGAGAATAAAGTACTCCAGCCTCTTGTCAATTTAAGCTATCGTTCATAGCTATACCACCATTGAGTCCCAAATCAAACACTGATAAAACTTCAAATGGCTCTAAATTCTGTACGGTGCGTCCTATACCTATCAAGGTTTGCAACATTCAAATGCTTGTAACTTTTTACTGGAGCGTCATAAAATCTTGAAATTTTGTGACAATGAAGTACTAGACCTTCTTATCAATTTAAGCTATCGTTCATAGCTATACTACCCTTGAGTCCCAAATCAAACACTGATAAAACTTCAATTGGCCCTAAATTCTGTACGGTGCGTCCTATACCTATCAAGGTTTGCAACATTCAAATGCTTGTAACTTTTTACTGGAAACGCTCATAAAACCCTGAAATTTTGTGACAATAATGTACTCGAGCCGTTTATCAATTTAAGTTACCGCTCATAGCTACGCTACCCTTGAGTCCCAAATCAAACACTGATAAAACTTCAAATGGCCCTAACGGTGCATCCTACACCTATACGGTGCATCCTACAAATATCAAAGTTTGCAATATTCAAATGCTTGTAACTTTTTACTGGAGCGTCATAAAACCTTGAGATTTTGTGACAATAAAGTTCTCGAGCCTGTTATCAATTTAAGCTATCCATCATAGACATGCTACCCGTGAATCCCAAATCATACACTGATAAAACTTCAGAAGGCCCTAACTTTTATACGGTGCGTCCTACACCGATCAAAGTTTGCAACATTGAAATGCTTGTAACTTTTTACTGGTGCGTAATAAAATCTTGAAATTTTGTGACAATAAAGTACTCGAGCCTCTTATCAATTTAAGCTATCGCTCATAGCTATGCTACCCGTGAATCCCAAATAAAAACACTGATAAAGCTTCTAATGACCCTAACTTTTATACGGTGCGTCCTATACCTATCAAAGTTTGCAACAATCAAATGCTTGTAAATTTTTACTGGAGCGTCATAAAATCTTGAAATTTTGTGACAATAAAGTAATCGAGCCTCTTGTCAATTTAAGCTATCGCTCACAGCTACGCTACCCTTGAGTCCCAAATCTAACACTGATAAAACTTCAAATGGCCCTAACTTCTATACGGTGCGTCCTACATCTATCAAAATTTGCAACTTTCAAATGCTTGTAACTTTTTACTGGAGCGTTATAAAATTTTGAAATTTTGTGACAATAAAGTACTCGAGTCTCTTGTCAATTTAAGCTATCGTTCATAGCTATACCTCCCTTGAGTCCCAAATCCAACACTGATAAAACTTCAAATGGCCCTAAATTCTGTACGGTGCCTCCTATACCTATCAAGGTTTGCAACATTCAAATGCTTGTAACTTTTTACTGGAGCGTCATAAAATCTTGAAATTTTGTGACAATGAAGTACTAGAGCCTCTTATCAATTTAAGCTATCGTTCATAGCTATACTACCCTTGAGTCCCAAATCAAACACTGATAAAACTTCAAATGGCCCTAAATTCTGTACGGTGCGTCCTATACCTATCAAAGTGTGCAACATTCAAATGCTTGTAACTTTTTACTGGAACGTCATAAAATCTTGAAATTTTGTGACAATGAAGTACTCGAGCCTCTTATCAGTTTAAGCTATCGCTCATAGTTATGCTACCTTTGAGTCCCAAATCAAACACTGATAAAAATTCAAATGGCCCTAACGGTGCATCCTACACATATACGGTGCATCCTACAAATATCAAAGTTTGCAATATTCAAATGCTTGTAACTTTTTACTGGAGTGTCATAAAACCTTGAGATTTTGTGACAATAAAGTCCTCGAGCCTGTTATCAATTTAAGCTATCCATCATAGACATGCTACCCGTGAATCCCAAATCACACACTGATAAGACTTCAGAAGGCCCTAACTTTTATACGGTGCGTCCTACACCGATCAAAGTTTGCAACATTGAAATGCTTGTAACTTTTTACTGGTGCGTAATAAAATATGGAAATTTTGTGGCAATAAAGTACTCGAGCCTCTTATCAATTTAAGCTATCGCTGATAGTTATGCTACGCTTGAGTCCCAAATCAAGCACTGATAAAACTTCAAATGGCCCTAACGGTGCATCCTACGGTGAAAGCCTGTTATCAATTTAAGCTATCGCTCATAGCTATGCTACCCTTGAATCCCAAATCAAACACTGATAAAACTTCTAATGACCCTAACTTTTATACGGTGCGTCCTACACCTATCAATCTTTGCAACATTCAAATGCTAGTAACTTTTCACTGGAGGGTTATAAAATCTTGAAGTTTTGTGACAATAAAGTACTCGAGCCTCTTGTCAATTTAAGCTATCGTTCATAGCTATACCACCCTTGAGTCCCAAATCAAACACTGATAAAACTTCAAATGGCCCTAAATTCTGTACGGTGCGTCCTATACCTATCAAGGTTTGCAACATTCAAATGCTTGTAACTTTTTACTGGAGCGTCATAAAATCTTGAAATTTTGTGACAATGAAGTACTAGAGCTTCTTATCAATTTAAGCTATCGTTCATAGCTATACTACCCTTGAGTCCCAAATCAAACACTGATAAAACTTCAAATGGCCCTAAATTCTGTACGGTGCGTCGTATACCTATCAAGGTTTGCAACATTCAAATGCTTGTAACTTTTTACTGGAGCGTCATAAAATCTTGAAATTTTGTGACAATAATGTACTCGAGCCGCTTATCAATTTAAGTTACCGCTCATAGCTACGCTACCCTTGAGTCCCAAATCAAGCACTGATAAAACTTCAAATGGCCCTAACGGTGCATCCTACACCTATACGGTGCATCCTACAAATATCAAAGTTTGCAATATTCAAATGCTTGTAACTTTTTACTGGAGCGTCATAAAACCTTGAGATTTTGTGACAATAAAGTCCTCGAGCCTGTTATCAATTTAAGCTATCCATCATAGACATGCTACCCGTGAATCCCAAATCACACACTGATAAGACTTCAGAAGGCCCTAACTTTTATACGGTGTGTCCTACACCGATCAAAGTTTGCAACATTGAAATGCTTGTAACTATTTACTGGTGAGTAATAAAATCTTGAAATTTTGTGACAATAAAGTACTCGAGCCTCTTATCAATTTAAGCTATCGCTGATAGTTATGCTACCCTTGAGTCCCAAATCAAACACTGATAAAACTTCAAATGGCCCTAACGGTGCATCCTACGGTGAAAGCCTGTTATCAATTTAAGCTATCGCTCATAGCTATGCTACCCTTGAATCCCAAATCAAACACTGATAAAACTTCTAATGACCCTAACTTTTATACGGTGCGTCCTATACCTATCAAAGTTTGCAACAATCAAATGCTTGTAAATTTTTACTGGAGCGTCATAAAATCTTGAAATTTTGTGACAATAAAGTAATCGAGCCTCTTGTCAATTTAAGCTATCGCTCATAGCTATGCTACCCTTGAGTCCCAAATCAAACACTGATAAAACTTCAAATGGCCCTAGCTTCTATACGGTGCGTCCTACATCTATCATTATTTGCAACTTTCAAATGCTTGTAACTTTTTACTGGAGCGTTATAAAATTTTGAAATTTTGTGACAATAAAGTACTCGAGCCTCTTGTCAATTTAAGCTATCGTTCATAGCTATACCACCCTTGAGTCCCAAATCAAACACTGATAAAACTTCAAATGGCCCTAAATTCTGTACGGTGCGTCCTATACCTATCAAGGTTTGCAACATTCAAATGCTTGTAACTTTTTACTGGAGCGTCATAAAATCTTGAAATTTTGTGACAATGAAGTACTAGAGCTTCTTATCAATTTAAGCTATCGTTCATAGCTATACTACCCTTGAGTCCCAAATCAAACACTGATAAAACTTCAAATGGCCCTAAATTCTGTACGGTGCGTCCTATACCTATCAAGGTTTGCAACATTCAAATGCTTGTAACTTTTTACTGGAGCGTCATAAAATCTTCAAATTTTGTGACAATAATGTACTCGAGCCGCTTATCAATTTAAGTTACCGCTCATAGCTACGCTACCCTTGAGTCCCAAATCAAGCACTGATAAAACTTCAAATGGCCCTAACGGTGCATCCTACACCTATACGGTGCATCCTACAAATATCAAAGTTTGCAATATTCAAATGCTTGTAACTTTTTACTGGAGCGTCATAAAACCTTGAGATTTTGTGACAATAAAGTCCTCGAGCCTGTTATCAATTTAAGCTATCCATCATAGACATGCTACCCGTGAATCCCAAATCACACACTGATAAGACTTCAGAAGGCCCTAACTTTTATATGGTGCGTCCTACACCGATCAAAGTTTGCAACATTGAAATGCTTGTAACTATTTACTGGGGCGTAATAAAATCTTGAAATTTTGTGACAATAAAGTACTCGAACCTCTTATCAATTTAAGCTATCGCTGATAGTTATGCTACCCTTGAGTCCCAAATCAAACACTGATAAAACTTCAAATGGCCCTAACGGTGCATCCTACGGTGAAAGCCTGTTATCAATTTAAGCTATCGCTCATAGCTATGCTACCCTTGAATCCCAAATCAAACACTGATAAAACTTCTAATGACCCTAACTTTTATACGGTGCGTCCTATACCTATCAAAGTTTGCAACAATCATATGCTTGTAAATTTTTACTGGAGCGTCATAAAATCTTGAAGTTTTGTGACAATAAAGTAATCGAGCCTCTTGTCAATTTAAGCTATCGCTCATAGCTATGCTACCCTTGAGTCCCAAATCAAACACTGATAAAACTTCAAATGGCCCTAACTTCTATACGGTGCGTCCTACATCTATCAAAATTTGCAACTTTCAAATGCTTGTAACTTTTTACTGGAGCGTTATAAAATTTTGAAATTTTGTGACAATAAAGTACTCGAGTCTCTTGTCAATTTAAGCTATCGTTCATAGCTATACCACCCTTGACTCCCAAATCAAACACTGATAAAACTTCAAATGGCCCTAAATTCTGTACGGTGCGTCCTATACCTATCAAAGTATTCAAATGCTTGTAACTTTTTACTGGAGCTTAATAAAACCTTGAAATTTGGTGACAATAAAGTATTCGTGCCTCTTGTCAATTTAAGCTATCGCTCATAGCATGCTACCCTTGAGTCCCAAATCAAACACTGCTAATTCTTTAAATGGCCCTAACTTCTGTACGGTGCGACCTATACTTACGAATATTTGCAACATTCTAATGCTTGTAACTTTTTACTGGAACGTCATAAAAGCTTGAAATTTTGTGACAATAAAGTACTCGAGCCTCTTATCAATTTAAGCTATCGCTCATAGTTATGCTATCCTTGACTCCCAAATCAAACACTGATAAAACTTCAAATGGCTCTAACGGTGCATCCTACGGTGAAAGCCTGTTATCAATTTAAGCTATCGCTCATAGCTATGCTACCCGTGAATCCCAAATCAAACACTGATAAAACTTCTAATGACCCTAACTTTTATACGGTGCGTCCTATACCTATCAAAGTTTGCAACAATCAAATGCTTGTAAATTTTTACTGGAGCGTCATAAAATCTTGAAATTTTGTGACAATAAAGTAATCGAGCCTCTTGTCAATTTAAGCTATCGCTCATAACTATGCTACCCTTGAGTCCCAAATCAAACACTGATAAAACTTCAAATGGCCCTAACTTCTATACGGTGCGTCCTACATCTATCAAAATTTGCAACTTTCAAATGCTTGTAACTTTTTACTGGAGCGTTATAAAATTTTGAAATTTTGTGAGAATAAAGTACTCCAGCCTCTTGTCAATTTAAGCTATCGTGCATAGCTATGTTACCCATGAGTCCCAAATCAAACACTGATAAAACTTCAAATGGCTCTAACTTCTATACGGTGCATCCTACACCTATCAATCGTTGCAACATTCAAATGCTAGTAACTTTTCACTGGAGGGTTATAAAATCTTGAAGTTTTGTGAAAATAAAGTACTCGAGCCTCTTGTCAGTTTAAGCTATCGCTCATAGCTATGCTACCCTTGCGTCCCAAATCAAACACTGATCAAACTTCAAATGGCCCTAACTTCTATACGGTGCGTCCTACATCTATCAAAATTTGTAACTTTCAAATGCTTGTAACTTTTTACTGGAGCGTTATAAAATTTTGAAATTTTGTGACAATAAAGTACTCGAGCCTCTTGTCAATTTAAGCTATCGTTCATAGCTATACCACCCTTGAGTACCAAATCAAACACTGATAAAACTTCAAATGGCCCTAAATTCTGTACGGTGCGTCCTATACCTATCAAGGTTTGCAACATTCAAATGCTTGTAACTTTTTACTGGAGCGTCATAAAATCTTGAAATTTTGTGACAATGAAGTACTAGAGCTTCTTATCAATTTAAGCTATCGTTCATAGCTATACTACCCTTGAGTCCCAAATCAAACACTGATAAAACTTTAAATGGCCCTAAATTCTGTACGGTGCGTCCTATACCTATCAAGGTTTGCAACATTCAAATGCTTGTAACTTTTTACTGGAGCGTTATAAAATTTTGAAATTTTGTGACAATAAAGTACTCGAGCCTCTTATCAATTTAAGCTATCGCTCATAGTTATGCTACCCTTGAGTCCCAAATCAAACACGGATAAAACTTCAAATGGCCCTAACGGTGCATCCTACGGTGAAAGCCTGTTATCAATTTAAGCTATCGCTCATAGCTATGCTACCCGTGAATCCCAAATCAAACACTGATAAAGCTTCTAATGACCCTAACTTTTATACGGTGCGTCCTATACCTATCAAAGTTTGCAACAATCAAATGCTTGTAAATTTTTACTGGAGCGTCATAAAATCTTGAAATTTTGTGACAATAAAGTACTCGAGTCTCTTGTCAATTTAAGCTATCGTTCATAGCTATACTACCCTTGAGTCCCAAATCAAACACTGATAAAACTTCAAATGGCCCTAAATTCTGTACGGTGCGTCCTATACCTATCAAAGTTTGCAACATTCAAATGCTTGTAACTTTTTACTGGAACGTCATAAAACCTTGAAATTTTGTGACAATAATGTACTCGAGCCGCTTATCAATTTAAGTTACCGCTCATAGCTACGCTACCCTTGAGTCCCAAATCAAACACTGATAAAACTTCAAATGGCCCTAACGGTGCATCCTACACCTATACGGTGCATCCTACAAATATCAGAGTTTGCAATATTCAAATGCTTGTAACTTTTTACTGGAGCGTCATAAAACCTTGAGATTTTGTGACAATAAAGTCCTCGAGCCTGTTATCAATTTAAGCTATCCATCATAGACATGCTACCCGTGAATCCCAAATCACACACTGATAAAACTTCAGAAGGCCCTAACTTTTATACGGTGCGTCCTACACCGATCAAAGTTTGCAACATTGAAATGCTTGTAACTTTTTACTGGTGCGTAATAAAATCTTGAAATTTTGTGACAATAAAGTACTCGAGCCTCTTATCAATTTAAGCTATCGCTGATAGTTATGCTACCCTTGATTCCCAAATCAAACACTGATAAAACTTCAAATGGCCCTAACGGTGCATCCTACGGTGAAAGCCTGTTATCAATTTAAGCTATCGCTCATAGCTATGATACCCTTGAATCCCAAATCAAACACTGATAAAACTTCTAATGACCCTAACTTTTATACGGTGCGTCCTATACCTATCAAAGTTTGCAACAATCAAATGCTTGTAAATTTTTACTGGAGCGTTATAAAATCTTGAAATTTTGTGACAATAAAGTAATCGAGCCTCTTGTCAATTTAAGCTATCGCTCATAGCTATGCTACCCTTGAGTCCCAAATCAAACACTGATAAAACTTCAAATGGCCCTAACTTCTATACGGTGCGTCCTACATCTATCAAAATTTGCAACTTTCAAATGCTTGTAACTTTTTACTGGAGCGTTATAAAATTTTGAAATTTTGTGAGAATAAAGTACTCCAGCCTCTTGTCAATTTAAGCTATCGTTCATAGCTATGTTACCCATGAGTCCCAAATCAAACACTGATAAAACTTCAAATGGCTCTAACTTCTATACGGTGCATCCTACACCTATCAATATTTGGAACTTTCAAATGCTAGTAACTTTTCACTGGAGGGTTATAAAATCTTGAAGTTTTGTGAAAATAAAGTACTCGAGCCGCTTGTCAATTTAAGCTATCGCTCATAGCTATGCTACCCTTGCGTCCCAAATGAAACACTGATAAAACTTCAAATGGCCCTAACTTCTATACGGTGCGTCCTATATCTATCAAGGTTTGCAACATTCAAATGCTTGTAACTTTTTACTGGAGCGTCATAAAATCTTGAAATTTTGTGACAATGAAGTACTAGAGCCTCTTATCAATTTAAGCTATCGTTCATAGCTATAATACCCTTGAGTCCCAAATCAAACACTGATAAAACTTCAAATGGCCCTAAATTCTGTACGGTGCGTCCTATACCTATCAAGGTTTGCAACATTCAAATGCTTGTAACTTTTTACTGGAGCGTCATAAAATCTTGAAATTTTGTGACAATGAAGGACTCGAGCCTCTTATCAATTTAAACTATCGCTCATAGTTATGCTACCTTCGAGTCCCAAATCAAACATTGATAAAACTTCAAATGGCCCTAACGGTGCATCCTACACCTATCAAAGTTTGCAACATTGAAAGTCTTGTACCTTCTTACTGTTGCGTCTTAAAATCTTGAAATTTTCTGACAATGAACTCGATCCTCTTATCAATTTAAGTTATCGCGCATAGCTATGCTAGCCATGAATCCCAAAACAAACACTTATAAAACTGCAAATGGCTCTAACTTCTATACGGTGCGTCCTAAACCTATCAAAGTATTCAAATGCTTGTAACTTTTTTACTGGAGCTTAATAAAACCTTGAAATTTGGTGACAATAAAGTACTCGTGCCTCTTGTCAATTTAAGCTATCGCTCATAGCATGCTACCCTTGAGTCCCAAATCAAACACTGCTAAATCTTTAAATGGCCCTAACTTCTGTACGGTGCGACCTATACTTACGAAAATTTGCAACATTCTAATGCTTGTAACTTTTTACTGGAACGTCACAAAAGCTTGAAATTTTGTGACAATAATGTACTCGAGCCGCTTATCAATTTAAGTTATCGCTCATAGCTATGCTACCCTTGAGTCCCAAATCAAACACTGATAAAAGTTCAAATGGCCCTAACGGTGCATCCTACACCTATACGGTGCATCCTACAAATATCAAAGTTTGCAATATTCAAATGTTTGTAACTTTTTACTGGAGCGTAATAAAATCTTGAAATTTTGTGACAATAAAGTACTCAAGCCTCTTATCAATTTAAGCTATCGCTCATAGTTATGCTATCCTTGAGTCCCAAATCAAACACTGATAAAACTTCAAATGGCCCTAACGGTGCATCCTACGGTGAAAGCCTGTTATCAATTTAAGCTATCGCTCATAGCTATGCTACCCGTGAATCCCAAATCAAACACTGATAAAACTTCTAATGACCCTAACTTTTATACTGTGCGTCCTATACCTATCAAAGTTTGCAACAATCAAATGCTTCTAAATTTTTACTGGAGTGTCCTAAAATCTTGAAATTTTGTGACAATAAAGTAATCGAGCCTCTTGTCAATTTAAGGTATCGCTCATAGCTATGCTACCCTTGAGTCCCAAATCAAACACTGATAAAACTTCAAATGGCTCTAACTTCTATACGGTGCATCCTACACCTATCAATATTTGCAACATTCAAATGCTTGTAACTTTTCATTGGAGCGTTATAAAATCTTGAAGTTTTGTGAAAATAAAGTACTCGAGCCTCTTGTCAATTTAAGCTATCGCTCATAGCTATGCTACCCTTGCGTCCCAAATGAAACACTGATAAAACTTCAAATGGCCCTAACTTCTGTACGGTGCGTCCTACATCTATCAAAATTTGCATTTTTCAAATGCTTGTAACTTTTTACTGGAGCGTTATAAAATTTTGAAATTTTGTGACAATAAAGTACTCGAGCCTCTTGTCAATTTAAGCTATCGTTCATAGCTATACTACCCTTGAGTCCCAAATCAAACACTGATAAAACTTCAAATGGCCCTAAATTCTGTACGGTGCGTCCTATACATATCAAGGTTTGCAACATTCAAATGCTTGTAACTTTTTACTGGAGCGTCATAAAATCTTGAAATTTTGTGACAATGAAGTACTAGAGCCTCTTATCAATTTAAGCTATCGTTCATAGCTATACTACCCTTGAGTCCCAAATCAAACACTGATAAAACTTCAAATGGCCCTAAATTCTGTACGGTGCGTCCTATACCTATCAAGGTTTGCAACATTCAAATGCTTGTAACTTTTTACTGGAGCGTCATAAAATCTTGAAATTTTGTGACAATGAAGTACTCGAGCCTCTTATCAATTTAAGCTATCGCTCATAGTTATGCTACCTTTGAGTCCCAAATCAAACACTGATAAAACTTCAAATGGCCCTAACGGTACATCCTACATCTATCAAAGTTTGCAACATTGAAATGCTTGTAACTTTTTACTGGAGCGTCATAAAATCTTGAAATTTTGTGACAATGAACTCGATCCTCTTATCAATTTAAGTTATCGCGCATAGCTATGCTAGCCATGAGTCCCAAATCAAACACTTATAAAACTTCAAAAGGCTCTAACTTCTATACGGTGCGTCCTAAACCTATCAAAGTATTCAAATGCTTGTAACTTTTCACTGGAGCGTTATAAACTCTTGAAGTTTTGTGAAAATAAAGTACTCGAGCCTCTTGTCAATTTAAGCTATCGCTCATAGCTATGCTACCCTTGCGTCCCAAATCAAACACTGATAAAACTTCAAATGGCCCTAACTTCTATACGGTGCGTCCTACATCTATCAAAATTTGCATTTTTCAAATGCTTGTAACTTTTTACTGGAGCGTTATAAAATTTTGAAATTTTGTGACAATAAAGTACTCGAGCCTCTTGTCAATTTAAGCTATCGTTCATAGCTATACTACCCTTGAGTCCCAAATCAAACACTGATAAACCTTCAAATGGCCCTAAATTCTGTACGGTGCGTCCTATACCTATCAAAGTTTGCAACATTCAAATGCTTGTAACTTTTTACTGGAGCGTCATAAAATCTTGAAATTTTGTGACAATGAAGTACTCGAGCCTCTTATCAATTTAAGCTATCGCTCACAGTTATGCTACCTTTGAGTCCCAAATCAAACACTGATAAAACTTCAAATGGCCCTAACGGTGCATCCTACACCTATCAAAGTTTGCAACATTGAAATGCTTGTACCTTCTTACTGTTACGTCTTAAAATCTGGAAATTTTGTGACAATGAACTCGATCCTCTTATCAATTTAAGTTATCGCGCATAGCTATGCTAGCCATGAGTCCCAAATCAAACACTTATAAAACTTCAAAAGGCTCTAACTTCTATACGGTGCGACCTAAACCTATCAAAGTATTCAAATGCTTGTAACTTTTTACTGGAGCGTCATAAAATCTTGAAATTTTGTGAAAATAAAATATTCGAGCCTCTTATTAATTTAAGCTATCGCTCATAGTTATGCTACCTTTGAGTCCCAAATCAAACACTGATAAAACTTCAAATGGCCCTAACGGTGCATCCTACACCTACCAAAGTTTGCAACATTGAAATGCTTGTACCTTCTTACTGTTGCGTCTTAAAATCTTGAAATTTTGTGACAATGAACTCGATCCTCTTATCAATTTAAGTTATCGCGCATAGCTATGCTAGCCATGAGTCCCAAATCAAACACTTATAAAACTTCAAAAGGCTCTAACTTCTATACGGTGCGTCCTAAACCTATCAAAGTATTCAAATGCTTGTAACTTTTCACTGGAGCGTTATAAAATCTTGAAGTTTTGTGAAAATAAAGTACTCGAGCCTCTTGTCAATTTAAGCTATCGCTCATAGCTATGCTACCCTTGAGTCCCAAATCAAACACTGATAAAACTTCAAATGGCCCTAACTTCTATACGGTGCGTCCTACATCTATCAAAATTTGCATTTTTCAAATGCTTGTAACTGGAGCGTCATAAAATCTTGAAATTTTGTGACAATGAAGTACTAGAGCCTCTTATCAATTTAAGCTATCGTTCATAGCTATACTACCCTTGAGTCCCAAATCAAACACTGATAAACCTTCACATGGCCCTAAATTCCTTACGGTGCGTCCTATACCTATCAAGGTTCGCAACATTCAAATGCTTGTAACTTTTTACTGGAGCGTCATAAAATCTTGAAATTTTGTGACAATGAAGTACTCGAGCCTCTTATCAATTTGAGCTATCGCTCACAGTTATGCTACCTTTGAGTCCCAAATCAAACACTGATAAAACTTCAAATGGCCCTAACGGTGAATCCTACACCTATCAAAGTTTGCAACATTGAAATGCTTGTACCTTCTTACTGTTGCGTCTTAAAATCTTGAAATTTTGTGACAATGAACTCGATCCTCTTATCAATTTAAGTTATCGCGCATAGCTATGCTAGCCATGAGTCCCAAATCAAACACTTATAAAACTTCAAAAGGCTCTAACTTCTATACGGTGCGTCCTAAACCTATCAAAGTATTCAAATGCTTGTAACTTTTTACTGGAGCGTCATAAAATCTTGAAATTTTGTGACAATGAAGTACTAGAGCCTCTTATCAATTTAAGCTATCGTTCATAGCTATACTACCCTTGAGTCCCAAATCAAACACTGATAAACCTTCACATGGCCCTAAATTCCTTACGGTGCGTCCTATACCTATCAAGGTTCGCAACATTCAAATGCTTGTAACTTTTTACTGGAGCGTCATAAAATCTTGAAATTTTGTGACAATGAAGTACTCGAGCCTCTTATCAATTTGAGCTATCGCTCACAGTTATGCTACCTTTGAGTCCCAAATCAAACACTGATAAAATTTCAAATGGCCCTAACGGTGAATCCTACACCTATCAAAGTTTGCAACATTGAAATGCTTGTACCTTCTTACTGTTGCGTCTTAAAATCTTGAAATTTTGTGACAATGAACTCGATCCTCTTATCAATTTAAGTTATCGCGCATAGCTATGCTAGCCATGAGTCCCAAATCAAACACTTATAAAACTTTAAAAGGCTCTAACTTCTGTACGGTGCGTCCTAAACCTATCAAAGTATTGAAATGCTTGTAACTTTTTACTGGAGCGTCATAAAATCTTGAAATTTTGTGAAAATAAAATATTCGAGCCTCTTATCAATTTAAGCTATCGCTCATAGTTATGCTACCTTTGAGTCCCAAATCAAACACTGATAAAACTTCAAATGGCCCTAACGGTGCATCCTACACCTATCAAAGTTTGCAACATTGAAATGCTTGTACCTTCTTACTGTTGCGTCTTAAAATCTTGAAATTTTGTGACAATGAACTCGATCCTCTTATCAATTTTAGTTCTCGCGCATAGCTATGCTAGCCATGAGTCCCAAATCAAACACTTATAAAACTTCAAAAGGCTCTAACTTCTATACGGTGCGTCCTAAACCTATCAAAGTATTCAAATGCTTGTAACTTTTCACTGGAACGTTATAAAATCTTGAAGTTTTGTGAAAATAAAGTACTCGAGCCTCTTCTCAATTTAAGCTATCGCTCATAGCTATGCTACCCTTGCGTCCCAAATCAAACACTGATAAAACTTCAAATGGCCCTAACTTCTATACGGTGCGTCCTACATCTATCAAAATTTGCATTTTTCAAATGCTTGTAACTTTTTACTGGAGCGTTATAAAATTTTGAAATTTTGTGACAATAAAGTACTCGAGCCTCTTGTCAATTTAAGCTATCGTTCATAGCTATACTACCCTTGAGTCCCAAATCAAACACTGATAAAACTTCAAATGGCCCTAAATTCTGTACGGTGCGTCCTATACCTATCAAGGTTTGCAACATTCAAATGCTTGTAACTTTTTACTGGAGCGTCATAAAATCTTGAAATTTTGTGACAATGAAGTACTAGAGCCTCTTATCAATTTAAGCTATCGTTCATAGCTATACTACCCTTGAGTCCCAAATCAAACACTGGTAAAACTTCAAATGGCCCTAAATTCTGTACGGTGCGTCCTATACCTATCAAGGTTTGCAACATTCAAATGCTTGTAACTTTTTACTGGAGCGTCATAAAATCTTGAAATTTTGTGACAATGAAGTACTCGAGCCTCTTATCAATTTAAGCTATCGCTCATAGTTATGCTACCTTTGAGTCCCAAATCAAACACTGATAAAACTTCAAATGGCCCTAACGGTGCATCCTACATCTATCAAAGTTTGCAACATTGAAATGCTTGTACCTTCTTTCTGTTGCGTCTTAAAATCTTGAAATTTTGTGACAATGAACTCGATCCTCTTATCAATTTAAGTTATCGCGCATAGCTATGCTAGCCATGAGTCCCAAATCAAACACTTATAAAACTTCAAAAGGCTCTAACTTCTATACGGTGCGTCCTAAACCTATCAAAGTATTCAAATGCTTGTAACTTTTCACTGGAGCGTTATAAACTCTTGAAGTTTTGTGAAAATAAAGTACCCGAGCCTCTTCTCAATTTAAGCTATCGCTCATAGCTATGCTACCCTTGCGTCCCAAATCAAACACTGAGAAAACTTCAAATGGCCCTAAATTCTGTACGGTGCGTGCTATACCTATCAAGGTTTGCAATATTCAAATGCTTGTAACTTTTTACTGGAGCGTCATAAAATCTTGAAATTTTGTGACAATGAAGTACTCGAGCCACTTATCAATTTAAGCTATCGCTCATAGTTATGCTACCTTTGAGTCCCAAATCAAACACTGATAAAACTTCAAGTGGCCCTAACGGTGCATCCTACACCTATCAAAGTTTGCAACATTGAAATGCTTGTACCTTCTTACTGTTGCGTCTTAAAATCTTGAAATTTTGTGACAATGAACTCGATCCTCTTATCAATTTAAGTTATCGCGCATAGCTATGCTAGCCATGAGTCCCAAATCAAACACTTATAAAACTTCAAAAGGCTCTAACTTCTGTACGGTACGTCCTAAACCTATCAAAGTATTCAAATGCTTGTAACTTTTTACTGGAGCGTCATAAAAACTTGAAATTTTGTGAAAATAAAATATTCGAGCCTCTTATCAATTTAAGCTATCGCTCATAGTTATGCTACCTTTGAGTCCCAAATCAAACACTGATAAAACTTCAAATGGCCCTAACGGTGCATCCTACACCTACCAAAGTTTGCAACATTGAAATGCTTGTACCTTCTTACTGTTGCGTCTTAAAATCTTGAAATTTTGTGACAATGAACTCGATCCTCTTATCAATTTAAGTTATCGCGCATAGCTATGCTAGCCATGAGTCCCAAATCAAACACTTATAAAACTTCAAAAGGCTCTAACTTCTATACGGTGCGTCCTAAACCTATCAAAGTATTCAAATGCTTGTAACTTTTCACTGGAGCGTTATAAAATCTTGAAGTTTTGTGAAAATAAAGTACTCGAGCCTCTTGTCAATTTAAGCTATCGCTCATAGCTATGCTACCCTTGCGTCCCAAATCAAACACTGATAAAACTTCAAATGGCCCTAACTTCTATACGGTGCGTCCTACATCTATCAAAATTTGCATTTTTCAAATGCTTGTAACTTTTTACTGGAGCGTCATAAAATCTTGAAATTTTGTGACAATGAAGTACTAGAGCCTCTTATCAATTTAAGCTATCGTTCATAGCTATACTACCCTTGAGTCCCAAATAAAACACTGATAAAACTTCAAATGGCCCTAAATTCTGTACGGTGTGTCCTATATCTATCAAGGTTTGCAACATTCAAATGCTTGTAACTTTTTACTGGAGCGTCATAAAATCTTGAAATTTTGTGACAATGAATACTCGAGCCTCTTATCAATTTAAGCTATCGCTCAGAGTTATGCTACCTTTGAGTCCCAAATCAAACACTGATAAAACTTCAAGTGGCCCTAACGGTGCATCCTACACCTGTCAAAGTTTGCAACATTGAAATGCTTGTACCTTCTTACTGTTGCGTCTTAAAATCTTGAAATTTTGTGACAATGAACTCGATCCTCTTATCAATTTAAGTTATCGCGCATAGCTATGCTAGCCATGAGTCCCAAATCAAACACTTATAAAACTTCAAAAGGCTCTAACTTCTGTACGGTGCGTCCTAACCCTATCAAAGTATTCAAATGCTTGTAACTTTTTACTGGAGCGTCATAAAATCTTGAAATTTTGTGAAAATAAAATATTCGAGCCTCTTATCAATTTAAGCTATCGCTCATAGTTATGCTACCTTTGAGTCCCAAATCAAACACTGATAAAACTTCAAATGGCCCTAACGGTGCATCCTACACCTACCAAAGTTTGCAACATTGAAATGCTTGTACCTTCTTACTGTTGCGTCTTAAAATCTTGAAATTTTGTGACAATGAACTCGATCCTCTTATCAATTTAAGTTATCGCGCATAGCTATGCTAGCCATGAGTCCCAAATCAAACACTTATAAAACTTCAAAAGGCTCTAACTTCTATACGGTGCGTCCTAAACCTATCAAAGTATTCAAATGCTTGTAACTTTTCACTGGAGCGTTATAAAATCTTGAAGTTTTGTGAAAATAAAGTACTCGAGCCTCTTGTCAATTTAAGCTATCGCTCATAGCTATGCTACCCTTGCGTCCCAAATCAAACACTGATAAAACTTCAAATGGCCCTAACTTCTATACGGTGCGTCCTACATCTATCAAAATTTGCATTTTTCAAATGCTTGTAACTTTTTACTGGAGCGTCATAAAACCTTGAAATTTTGTGACAATGAAGTACTAGAGCCTCTTATCAATTTAAGCTATCGTTCATAACTATACTACCCTTGAGTCCCAAATCAAACACTGATAAACCTTCAAATGGCCCTAAATTCCTTACGGTGCGTCCTATACCTATCAAGGTTCGCAACATTCAAATGCTTGGAACTTTTTACTGGAGCGTCATAAAATCTTGAAATTTTGTGACAATGAAGTACTAGAGCCTCTTATCAATTTAAGCTATCGTTGATAGCTATACTACCCTTGAGTCCCAAATCAAACACTGATAAAACTTCAAATGGCCCTAAATTCTGTACGGTGCGTCCTATACCTATCAAGGTTTGCAACATTCAAATGCTTGTAACTTTTTACTGGAGCGTCATAAAATCTTGAAATTTTGTGACAATGAAGTACTCGAGCCTCTTATCAATTTAAGCTATCGCTCAGAGTTATGCTACCTTTGAGTCCCAAATCAAACACTGATAAAACTTCAAATGGCCCTAACGGTGCATCCTACACCTATGAAAGTTTGCAACATTGAAATGCTTGTACCTTCTTACTGTTGCGTCTTAAAATCTTGAAATTTTGTGACAATGAAATCGATCCTCTTATCAATTTAAGTTATCGCGCATAGCTATGCTAGCCATGAGTCCCAAATCAAACACTTATAAAACTTCAAAAGGCTCTAACTTCTGTACGGTGCGTCCCAAACCTATCAAAGTATTCAAATGCTTGTAACTTTTTACTGGAGCGTCATAAAATCTTGAAATTTTGTGAAAATAAAATATTCGAGCCTCTTATCAATTTAAGCTATCGCTCATAGCTATGCTACCCTTGAGTCCCAAATCAAACAATGATAAAACTTCAAATGGCTCTAACTTCTATACGGTGCGTCCTACACCTATCAAAGTATTCAAATGCTTGTAACTTTTTTACTGGAGCTTAATAAAACCTTGAAATTTGGTGACAATAAAGTACTCTTGCCTCTTGTCAATTTAAGCTGTCGCTCATAGCATGCTACCCTTGAGTCCCAAATCAAACACTGCTAAATCTTTAAATGGCCCTAACTTCTGTACGGTGCGACCTATACTTACGAAAATTTGCAACATTCTTATGTTTGTAACTTTTTACTGGAACGTCATAAAACCTTGAAATTTTGTGACAATAAAGTAATCGAGCCTCTTATCAATTTAAGCTATCGCTCATAGATATGCTATCCTTGAGTCCCAAATCAAACACTGAAAAAACTTCAAATGGCCCTAACTTCTAAATGGTGAGTCCTATAAACACAAAAATTTGCAACATTCAAATGCTTGTAACTTTTTACTGGAGCGTCTTAAAACCTTTATATTTTGTGACAATAAAGTACTCGTGCCTCTTGTCAATTTAAGCTATCGCTCATAGCTATGCTACCCTTGAGTCACAAATCAAACACTGATAAAACTTCAAATGGCCCTACCTTTTATGCGGTGCGTCCTACACATATCAAAGTATTCAAATGCCTGTAACTTTTTACTGGAGCGTCATAAAATTTTGAAATTTTGTGACAATAAAGTACTCGAGCCGCTTATCAATTTAAGTTATCGCTCATAGCTATGCTACCCTTGAGTCCCAAATCAAACACTGATAAAACTTCAAATGGCCCTAACGGTGCATCCTACACATATACGGTGCATCCTACACTATCAAACTTTGCAAGATTCAAATGCTTGTAACTTTTTACTGGAGCGTCATAAGACCTTGAAATTTTGTGACAATAAAGTACTCGAGCCTGTTATCAATTTAAGCTATCGCTCATAGCTATGCTACCCGTGAATCCCAAATCAAACACTGATAAAACTTCAGATGGCCCTAACTTTTATACGGTGCGTCCAACACCTATCAAAGTTTGAAACAATGAATTGCTTGTAACTTTTTACTGGAGCGTAATAAAATCTTGAAATTTTGTGACAATGAACCACTCTTGCCTCTTGTCAATTTAAGCTATCGCTCATAGCTATGCTACCCTTGAGTCCCAAATCAAACACTGATAAAACTTCAAATGCCTCTCACTCCTATAAGATGCGTCCTACACCTATCAAAGTTTGCAAAAATTAAATGCTTGTAACTTTTTACTGGAGCGTCATAAAATCTTGAAATTTTGTGACAATGAACTCGAGCCTCTTATCAATTTAAGTTATCGCTCATAGCTACCCATGAGGCCCAAATCAAACACTGATAAAATTTCAAATGGCTCTAACTTCTGTACGGTGCGTCCAGCACCTATTTAAAATTTACAACTTTCAAATGCTTGTAACTTTTCACTGGAGGGTCAAAAAACCTTGAAATTTGTGAAAATAAACTACTCGAGCCTTTGGTCAATTTAAGCTATCGCTCATAGCTATGCTACCCTTGAGTCCTATATCAAACACTGATAAAACTTCAAATGGCCTTAACTTCTATACGTCGGGCCCTACACCTATCAAAGTTTGCAACACTCAAATGCTTGTAACTTTTTTCTGGAGTGTCATAAAACCTTGAAATTTTCTGACAATAAAGTACTCGTGCCTCTTGTCAATTTAAGCTATCGCTCATAGTTATGCTACCCTTGAGTCCCAAATCAAACACTGATAAAACTTCAAATGGCCCTAACGGTGCATCCTACAACTATACGGTGAAAGCCTGTTATCAATTTAAGCTATCGCTCATAGCTATGCTACCCGTGAATCCCAAATCAAACACTGATAAAACTTCTAATGACCCTAACTTTTATACGGTGCGTCCTATACCTATCAAAGTTTGCAACAATCAAATGCTTGTAAATTTTTACTGGAATTTTCTTGAAATTTTGTGACAATAAAGTAATCGAGTCTCTTGTCAATTTAAGCTATCGCTCATTGCTATGCTACCCTTGAGTCCCAAATCAAACACTGATAAAACTTCAAATGCCTCTAACTTCTATACGGTGCGACCTACACCTATCAAAGTATTCAAATGCTTGTAACTTTTTACTGGAGCTTCATAAAATCTTGATATTTTGTGACAATAAAGTACTCGAGCCGCTTATCAATTTAAGTTATCGCTCAAAGCTATGCTACCCTTGAGTCCCAAATCAATCACTGATAAAGCTTCAAATGGCCCTAACGGTGCATCCTACACCTATACGGTGCATCCTACACTATCAAAGTTTGCAACATTCAAATGCTTGTAACTTTTTACTGGAGCGTCATAAAACCTTGAAATTTTGTGACAATAAAGTACTCGACCCTGTTATCAATTTAAGCTATCGGTCACAGCTATGCTACCCGTGAATCCCAAATCAAACACTGATAAAACTTCAGATGGCCCTAACTTTTATACGGTGCGTCCAACACCTATCAAAGTTTGAAACATTGAAGTTCTTGTAACTTTTTACTGGAGCGTAATAAAATCTTGAAATTTTGCGGCTATGAAGGACTCTTGACTCTTGTCAATTTAAGCTATCGCTCATAGCTATGCTATCCTTGAGTCCCAAATCAAACACTGATAAAACTTCAAATCGACCTAACTTCTATACGGTGCGTCCTATACCTATCAAAGTTTGCAAAAATCAAATGCTTGTAACTTTTTACTGGAGCGTCATAAAATCTTGAAATTTTGTGACAATGAACTCGAACCTCTTATCAATTTAAGTTATCGGTCATAGCTATGCTACCCATTAGTCCCAAATCAAACACTGATAAAATTTCAAATGGCTCTAACTTCCATACGGTGCGTCCTACACCTATCAAAGTATTCAATTGCTTGTAACTTTTTACTGGAGCGTCATAAAATCTTGAAATTTTGTGAAAATAAAGTATTCGAGCCTCTTATCAATTTAAGCTATCGCTCATAGCTATGCTACCCTCGAGTCCCAAATCAAACATTGATAAAATTTCAAATGGCTCTAACTTCTATACGGTGCGTCCTACACCTATCAAAGTATTCAATTGCTTGTAACTTTTTACTGGAGCGTAATAAAATCTTGAAATTTTGTGGCAATGAAGTACTCTTGCTTCTTGTCAATTTAAGCTATCGCTAATAGCTATGCCACCCTTGAGTCCCGAATGAAACACTGATAAAACTTCAAATTGACCTAACTTCTATCCGGTGCGTCCTATACCTATCAAAGTTTGCAACATTCAAATGCTTGTAACTTTTCACTGGAGCGTTATAAAATCTTGAAATTTTGTGACAATAAAGTACTCGAGCCTCTTGTCAATTTAAGCTATCGCTCATAGCTATGCTACCCTTGAGTCCCAAATCAAACATTGATAAAAATTCAAATGGCCCTAACTTCTATACGGTGCGTTCTACACCTATCAAGATTTGCAACTTTCAAATGCTTGTCACTTTTTACTGGAGGGTCAAAAAATCTTGAAATTTGTGAAAATAAACTACTCGAGCCTCTTATGAATTTAAGCTATCGCTCATAGATATGCTACCCTTGAGTCACAAATCAATCACTGAAAAACCTTCAAATGGCCCTAACTTCTATATGGTGAGTCCTATAAATACCAAAGTTTGCAACATTCAAATGCTTGTAACTTTTTACTGGAGCGCCTTAAAACCTTTAAATTTTGTGACAATAAAGTACTCGACCTCTTGTCAATTTAAGTTATCGCTCATAGCTATGCTACCCGTGAATCCCAAATCAAACACTGATAAAACTTCAAATGGCCCTACCTTTTATACGGTGCGTCCTAAACCTATCAAAGTTTGCAACATTGAAATGCTTGTAACTTTTTACTGGAGCGTAATAAAATCTTGAAATTTTGTGGCAATGAAGTACTCTAGCTTCTTGTCAATTTAAGCTATCGCTCATAGCTCCGCTCATAGCTATGCCACCCTTGAGTCCCAAATCAAACACTGATAAAACTTCAAATGGATCTAACTTCTATACGGTGCGTCCTACACCTATCAAAGTTTGCAGCATTCAAATGCTTGTTTTTTTTTACTGGAGCGTCATAAAATCTTGAAATTTTGTGAAAATAAAGTACTCGAGCCTCCTATAAATATAAGGTATCGCTCATAGCTATACTACCCTTGAGTCCCAAATCAAACACTCAAAAAACTTCAAATGGCCCTAACTTCTATATGGTGAGTCCTATGAATACCACAGTTTGCAACATTCAAATGCTTGTAACTTTTTACTGGAGCGTTTTAAAACCTTTACATTTTGTGAAAATGAGGTACTCGAGCTTCTTATCAATTTAAGTTATCGTTCATAGCTATGCTACCCTTGAGTCCCAAATCAAACACTGATAAAACTTCAAATGGCCCTAACGGTGCATCCTACACCTATCAAAGTTTGCAATATTGAAATGCTTTAAACTTTTTACTGGAGCGTCTTAAAACCTTTAAATTTTGTGACAATGAAGTACTCGAGACTCTTATTAATTTAAGTTCACGCTCATAGCTATACTACCCTTGAGTCTGTAATCAAACACTGATAAAACATCAAATGGCTCTAACTTCTATACGGTGCGTCCTACATCTATCAAAGTTTGCAACATTCAAATGCTTGTAACTTTTTACTGGAGCGTTATAAAATTTTGAAATTTTGTGAGAATAAAGTACTCCAGCCTCTTGTCAATTTAAGATATCGTTCATAGCTATGTTACCCATGAGTCCCAAATCAAACACTGATAAAACTTCAAATGGCTCTAACTTCTATACGGTGCATCCTACATCCATCAATATTTGCAACATTCAAATGCTTGTAACTTTTCACTGGAGCGTTATAAAATCTTGAAATTTTGTGACAATAAAGTACTCGAGCCTCTTGTCAATTTAAGCTATCGTTCATAGCTATACTACCCTTGAGTCCCAAATCAAACACTGATAAAACTTCAAATGGCCCTAAATTCTGTAAGGTGCGTCCTATACCTATCAAAATTTGCAACATTCAAATGCTTGAACCTCTTTACTACAGCGTCAGAAAATCTTGAAATTTTGTGACAATAAAGTACTCGAGCCTCTTTTCAATTTAAGCTATCGCTCATAGTTATGCTACCCTTGAGTCGCAAATCAAACACTGATCAAAATTCAAATGGCCCTAACGGTGCATCCTACACCTATACGGTGCATCTTACACCTATCGAAGTTTTCAATATTCAAATGCTTGTAATATTTTACTGAAGCGTCATAAAACCTTGAAATTTTGTGAGAATAAAGTACTCGAGCCTGTTATCAATTTAAGCTATCGCTCATAGCTATGCTACCCGTGAATCCCAAATCAAACACTGATAAAACTTCAAATGGCCCTAACGGTGCATCCTACACCTATCAAAGTTTGCAACATTCAAATGCTTCTTACTTTTTACTGGAGTGTCATAAAATCTTGAAATTTTGTGACAATAAAGTACTCGAGCCTCTTGTCAATTTAAGCTATCGTTCATAGCTATACTACCCTTGAGTCCCAAATCAAACACTGATAAAACTTCAAATGGCCCTAACTTCTATACGGTGCGTTCTACACCTATCAAGATTTGCAACTTTCAAATGCTTGTCACTTTTTACTGGAGGGTCAAAAAATCTTGAAATTTGTGAAAATAAACTACTCGAGCCTCTTATGAATTTAAGCTATCGCTCATAGATATGCTACCCTTGAGTCACAAATCAATCACTGAAAAACCTTCAAATGGCCCTAACTTCTATATGGTGAGTCCTATAAATACCAAAGTTTGCAACATTCAAATGTTTGTAACTTTTTACTGGAGCGCCTTAAAACCTTTAAATTTTGTGACAATAAAGTACTCGAGCTCTTGTCAATTTAAGTTATCGCTCATAGCTATGCTACCCGTGAATCCCAAATCAAACACTGATAAAACTTCAAATGGCCCTACCTTTTATACGGTGCGTCCTAAACCTATCAAAGTTTGCAACATTGAAATGCTTGTAACTTTTTACTGGAGCGTAATAAAATCTTGCAATTTTTTGGCAATGAAGTACTCTTGCCTCTTGTCAATTTAAGCTATCGCTCATAGCTATGCTACCCTTGAGTCCCAAATGAAACAACGCTAAAACTTCAAATGGCCCTAAGTTCTATACGGTACGTCCTATACCTATCAAAATTTGCAACATTCAAATGCTTGAACCTCTTTACTACAGCGTCAGAAAATCTTGAAATTTTGTGACAATAAAGTACTCGAGCCTCTTTTCAATTTAAGCTATCGCTCATAGTTATGCTACCCTTGAGTCGCAAATCAAACACTGATCAAAATTCAAATGGCCCTAACGGTGCATCCTACACCTATACGGTGCATCTTACACCTATCGAAGTTTGCAATATTCAAATGCTTGTAATATTTTACTGAAGCGTCATAAAACCTTGAAATTTTGTGAGAATAAAGTACTCGAGCCTGTTATCAATTTAAGCTATCGCTCATAGCTATGCTACCCATGAATCCCAAATCAAACACTGATAAAACTTCAAATGGCCCTAACGGTGCATCCTACACCTATCAAAGTTTGCAACATTCAAATGCTTCTTACTTTTTACTGGAGTGTCATAAAATCTTGAAATTTTGTGACAATGAAGTACTCTTGCCTCTTGTCAATTTAAGCTATCGCTCATAGCTATGCTACCCTTGCGTCCCAAATCAAACATTGATAAAACTTCAAATGGACCTAACTTCAATATGGTGCGTCCTATTCCTATCAAAGTTTGCAACAATCAAATGCTTGTAACTTTTTACTGGAGCGTCATAAAATCTTGAAATTTTGTGACAATGAACTCGAGCATCTTATCAATTTAAGTTATCGCTCATAGCTATGCTACCCATGAGTCCCAAATCAAACACTGATAAAATTTCAAATGGCCCTAACTTCTATACGGTGCGTCCTATACTTACGAAAATTTGCAAGATTCTAATGCTTGTAACTTTTTACTGGAGCGCCATAAAACCTTGAAATTTTGTGACAATAAAGTACTCGAGCCGCTTATCAATTTAAGTTATCGCTCATAGCTATGCTACCCTTGAGTCCCAAATCAAACACTGATAAAACTTCAAATGGCCCTAACGATGCATCCTACACCTATACGGTGGATCCTACACTATCAAAGTTTGCAACATTGAAATGCTTGTAACTTTTTACTGGAGCGTAATAAAATCTTGAAATTTTGTGGCTATGAAGTACTCTTGCCTCTTGTCAATTTAAGCTATCGCTCATAGCTATGCTACCCTTGAGTCCCAAATCAAATACTGATAAAACTTCAAATGGCCCTAACGGTGCATCCTACACCTATACGGTGGATCCTACACTATCAAAGTTTGCAACATTGAAATGCTTGTAACTTTTTACTGGAGCGTAATAAAATCTTGAAATTTTGTGGCTATGAAGTACTCTTGCCTCTTGTCAATTTAAGCTATCGCTCATAGCTATGCTACCCTTGAGTCCCAAATCAAACACTGATAAAACTTCAAATGGCCCTAACGGTGCATCCTACACCTATACGGTGGATCCTACACTATCAAAGTTTGCAACATTCAAATGCTTGTAACTTTTTATTGGAGCGTCATAAAACCTTGAAATTTTGTGACAATAAAGTACTCGAGCCTGTTATCAATTTAAGCTATCGCTCATAGCTATGCTACCCGTGAATCCCAAATCAAACATTGATAAAACTTCAAATGGCTCTAACTTCTATACGGTGCATCCTACACCTATCAAAGTATTCAAATGCTTGTAACTTTTTACTGGAGCATAATAAAACCTTGAAATTTGGTGATAATAAAGTACTCGTGCCTCTTGTCAATTTAAAATATCGCTCATAGCATGCTACCCTTGACTTGAATCAAACACTGCTAAAACTTCAAATGGCCCTAACTTCTGTACGCTGCGACCTATACTTACGAAAATTTGCAAGATTCTAATGCTTGTAACTTTTTACTGGAGCGCCATAAAACCTTGAAATTTGGTGATAATAAAGTACTCGTGCCTCTTGTCAACTTAAAATATCGCTCATAGCATGCTACCCTTGACTTGAATCAAACACTGAAAAAACTTCAAATCGCCCTAACTTCTATATGGTGAGTCCTATAAATACCAAAGTTTACAACATTCAAATGCTTGTAACTTTTTACTGGAGCGCCTTAAAACCTTTAAATTTTGTGACAATAAAGTACTCGAGCTCTTGTCAATTGAAGTTATCGCTCATAGCTATGCTACCCGTGAATCCCAAATCAAACACTGATAAAATTTCAAATGGCCCTAACTTTTATACGGTGCGTCCTAAACCTATCAAAGTTTGCAACATTGAAATGCTTGTAACTTTTTACTGGAGCGTAATAAAATCTTGCAATTTTGTGGCAATGAAGTACTCTTGCCTCTTGTCAATTTAAGCTATCGCTCATAGCTATGCTACCCTTGAGTCCCAAATGAAACACTGCTAAAACTTCAAATGGCCCTAAGTTCTATACGGTACTTCCTATACCTATCAAAATTTGCAACATTCAAATGCTTGTAACTCTTTACTACAGCGTCAGAAAATCTTGAAATTTTGTGACAATGAACTCGTGTCTCTTATCAATTTAAGCTATCGCTGATAGATATGCTACCCTTGAGTCACAAATCAAACACTGAAAAAACTTCAAATGGCCCTAACTTCTATATGGTGAGTCCTATAAATACCAAAGTTTGCAACATTCAAATGTTTGTAACTTTTTACTGGAGCGTCATAAAATCTTGAAATTTTGTGAAAATAAACTATTCGAGCCTCTTATCAATTTAAGCTATCGCTCATAGCTATGCCACCCTTGAGTCCCAAATCAAACACTGATAAAACTTCAAATGGACCTAACTTTTATACGGGCCTCCAATACCAATCAAAGTTTGCAACCATGAAATGCTTGTAACTTTTTACTGGAGCGGCATAAAATCTTGAAATTTTGTGACAATGAAGTACTCTTACCTCTTGTCAATTTAAGCTATCGCTCATATCTATGCTACCCTTGAGTCCCAAATCAAACACTGATAAAACCTCAAATGGACCTAGCTTCTATACGGTGCGTCCTATACCTATCAAAGTTTGCAACAATAAAACGCTTGTAACTTTTTACTGGAGCGTTATAAAACCTTGAAATTTTGTAACAATAAACTACTCGTGCCTCTTGTCACTTTAAACTATCGCTCATAGCATGCTACCCTTGAGTCCCAAATGAAACACTGCTAAAACTTCGAATGGCCCTAACTTCTATACGGTGCGTCCTACACCTATCAAAGTTTGCAACATTCAAATGCTTGTAACTTTTTACTGGAGCGTAATAAAATCTTGAAATTTTGTGACAATGAACTCGAGCCTCTTATCAATTTAAGTTATCGCTCATAGCTATGAGTCCCAAATCAAACACTGATAAAATTTCAAATGGTTCTAACTTCAATACGGTGCGTCCTACACCTATCAAATTATTCAAATGCTTGTAACTTTTTACTGCAGCGTCATAAAATCTTGAAATTTTGTGAAAATAAAATATTCGAGCCTCTTATCAATTTAAGCTATCGCTCATAAAACGTGTCCCAACAAGAACGCAATTTTTAAATCTGGCAACATTCGAAGTGTCATTGTTTGATATTTGAACAATTGTTATTGTTTGCTAGTAGAAGGTACGAGGTTAGTAAAAATGGACCATGGACAGCGAAGGGAGTTCGTTAATTGGGTATTGGAGAGACAACATGAAAATGCTGATTTTGCCGCTAAAATCATCTTCAGTGACGAGGCCCATTTCCATCTTGATGGCTTCGTCAATAGGCAGAATTGTCGCATTTGGGGTGAGGAAAATCCTCGAGTGATTCACGAGAAGCAAATGCATCCTCAACGTGTCACTGTGTATTGTGGTTTTTGGGCTGGAGGAATCATTGGAGCTTTTTTTTATGAAAATGAGGCAGGTCAAGCGCAAACAATCAATGGTGTTCGGTATCGTGAAATGATAACCAGTTTTTTCTTGCCTGGAATTGAAGAAATGAATGTGGAGGGCATGTGGTTCCAACAAGACGGCGCCACATGTCATACAGCCAGAGAAACAATTCAATTGCTGTATCAGTCATTTCCCGGTCGTGTTATTTCGCGTTTTGGAGATCAGAATTGGCCGCCTAGATCGTGCGATTTAACACCATTAGATTTTTTTTCTTTGGGGTTTTTTGAAGTCGATGGTTTACGCGAATAAGCCGACGACGACTCAAGCCTTAAAAAAGGAAATTGGACGCTGCATTAATGAAATACAGCAGCATTTATGCAAAACGGTAATTGAAAATTTCAGTAAAAGATCGCGTGCATGCCAGCAAAGCCGCGGCGGCCATCTGCACGATTTTTTTTTAAATAACTGTGTTTTATTTAAAATTTAAAAATTGCGCTCTTGTTGGGACACCCTTCAGCTGTGCTACCCTTGACTCCCAAATCAAACATTGATAAAACTTCAAATGGCTCTAACTTCTATACGGTGCATCCTACACCTATCAAAGTATTCAAATGCTTGTAATTTTTACTGGAGCATAATAAAACCTTGAAATTTGGTGAAAATAAAGTACTCGTGCCTCTTGTCAATTTAAAATATCGCTCATAGCATGCTACCCTTGACTTGAATCAAACACTGCTAAAACTTCAAATGGCCCTAACTTCTGTACGCTGCGACCTATACTTACGAAAAGTTGCAAGATTCTAATGCTTGTAACTTTTTACTGGAGCGCCATAAAACCTTGAAATTTGGTGATAATAAAGTACTCGTGCCTCTTGTCAATTTAAAATATCGCTCATAGCATGCTACCCTTGACTTGAATCAAACACTGAAAAAACTTCAAATCGCCCTAACTTCTATATGGTGAGTCCTATAAATACCAAAGTTTGCAACATTCAAATGCTTGTAACTTTTTACTGGAGCGCCTTAAAACCTTTAAATTTTGTGACAATAAAGTACTCGAGCTCTTGTCAATTGAAGTTATCGCTCATAGCTATGCTACCCGTGAATCCCAAATCAAACACTGATAAAATTTCAAATGGCCCTAACTTTTATACGGTGCGTCCTAAACCTATCAAAGTTTGCAACATTGAAATGCTTGTAACTTTTTACTGGAGCGTAATAAAATCTTGCAATTTTGTGGCAATGAAGTGCTCTTGCCTCTTGTCAATTTAAGCTATCGCTCATAGCTATGCTACCCTTGAGTCCCAAATGAAACACTGCTAAAACTTCAAATGGCCCTAAGTTCTATACGGTACTTCCTATACCTATCAAAATTTGCAACATTCAAATGCTTGTAACTCTTTACTACAGCGTCAGAAAATCTTGAAATTTTGTGACAATGAACTCGTGTCTCTTATCAATTTAAGCTATCGCTGATAGATATGCTACCCTTAAGTCCTAAATCAAACACTGATAAAAATTCAAATGGCCCTAACGGTGCATCCTACACCTATACGGTGCGTCTTACACCTATCAAAGTTTGCAATATTCAAATGCTTGTAATATTTTACTGAAGCGTCATAAAACCTTAAAATTTTTGTGAGAATAAAGTAATCGAGCCTGTTATCAATTTAAGCTATCGCTCATAGCTATGCTACCCGTGAATCCCAAATCAAACACTGATAAAACCTCAAATGGACCTAGCTTCTATACGGTGCGTCCTATTCCTATCAAAGTTTGCAACAATCAAATGCTTGTAACTTTTTAATGGAGCGTCATAAAATCTTGAAATTTTGTGACAATGAACTCGAGCATCTTATCAATTTAAGTTATCGCTCATAGCTATGCTACCCATGAGTCCCAAATCAAACACTGATAAAATTTCAAATGGCCCTAACTTCTATACGGTGCGTCCTACACCTATCAAAGTATTCAAATGCTTGTAACTTTTTACTGGAGCGTAATAAAACCTTGAAATTTGGTGACAATAAAGTACCGGTGCGTCTTGTCAATTTAAGCTATCGCTCATAGCATGCTACCCTTGAGCCCCAAATCAAACACTGCTAAAACTTCAAATGACCCGAACTTCTGTATGGTGCGACCTATACTTATGAAAATTTGCAAGATTCTAATGCTTGTAACTTTTTACTGGAGCGCCATAAAACCTTGAAATTTTGTGACAATAAAGTACTCGAGCCGCTTATCAATTTAAGTTATCGCTCATAGCTATGCTACCCTTGAGTCCCAAATCAAACACTGATAAAACTTCAAATGGCCCTAACGGTGCATCCTACACCTATACGGTGCATCCTACACTATCAAAGTTTGCAACATTCAAATGCTTGTAACTTTTTACTGGAGCGTCATAAAACCTTGAAATTTTGTGACAATAAAGTACTCGAGCCTGTTATCAATTTAAGCTATCGCTCATAGCTATGCTACCCGTGAATCCCAAATCAAACACTGATAAAACTTCAGATGGCCCTAACTTTTATACGGTGCGTCCTACACCTATCAAAGTTTGCAACATTGAAATGCTTGTAACTTTTTACTGGAGCCTAATAAAATCTTGAAATTTTATGGCTATGAAGTACTCTTGCCTCTTGTCAATTTAAGCTATCGCTCATAGCTATGCTACCCTTGAGTCCCAAATCAAACACTGATAAAACTCCAAATGGACCTAACTTCTGTAAGGTGCGTCCTACATCTATCAAAGTTTGCAACAATCGAATGCTTGTAACTTTTTACTGGAGCGTCATAAAATCTTGAAATTTTGTGACAATGAACTCGAGCCTCTTATCAATTTAAGTTATCGCTCATGGCTATGAGTCCCAAATCAAACACTGATAAAATTTCAAATGGTTCTAACTTCTATACGGTGCGTCCTACACCTATCAAATTATTCAAATGCTTGTAACTTTTTACTGCAGCGTCATAAAATCTTGAAATTTTGTGAAAATAAAATATTCGAGCCTCTTATCAATTTAAGCTATCGCTCATAAAACGTGTCCCAACAAGAACGAAATTTTTAAATCTGGCAACATTCGAAGTGTCATTGTTTGATATTTGAACAATTGTTATTGTTTGCTAGTAGAAGGTACGAGGTTAGTAAAAATGGACCATGGACAGCGAAGGGAGTTCGTTAATTGGGTATTGGAGAGACAACATGAAAATGCTGATTTTGCCGCTAAAATCATCTTCAGTGACGAGGCCCATTTCCATCTTGATGGCTTCGTCAATAGGCAGAATTGTCGCATTTGGGGTGAGGAAAATCCTCGAGTGATTCACGAGAAGCAAATGCATCCTCAACGTGTCACTGTGTATTGTGGTTTTTGGGCTGGAGGAATCATTGGAGCTTTTTTTATGAAAATGAGGCAGGTCAAGCGCAAACAATCAATGGTGTTCGGTATCGTGAAATGATAACCAGTTTTTTCTTGCCTGGAATTGAAGAAATGAATGTGGAGGGCATGTGGTTCCAACAAGACGGCGCCACATGTCATACAGCCAGAGAAACAATTCAATTGCTGTATCAGTCATTTCCCGGTCGTGTTATTTCGCGTTTTGGAGATCAGAATTGGCCGCCTAGATCGTGCGATTTAACACCATTAGATTTTTTTTTCTTTGGGGTTTTTTGAAGTCGATAGTTTACGCGAATAAGCCGACGACGACTCAAGCCTTAAAAAAGGAAATTGGACGCTGCATTAATGAAATACAGCAGCATTTATGCAAAACGGTCATTGAAAATTTCAGTAAAAGATCGCGTGCATGCCAGCAAAGCCGCGGCGGCCATCTGCACGATATATTGTTCAATACATAACCTCATTCTGTCTACTTTACGATATAATAAAGTTTCACGATTTTTTTTTAAATATCTGTGTTTTATTTAAAATTTAAAAATTGCGCTCTTGTTGGGACACCCTTCAGCTGTGCTACCCTTGAGTCCCAAATCAAACATTGATAAAACTTCAAATGGCTCTAACTTCTATACGGTGCAACCTACACCTATCAAAGTATTCAAATGCTTGTAACTTTTTACTGGAGCATAATAAAACCTTGAAATTTGGTGATAATAAAGTACTCGTGCCTCTGTCAATTTAAAATATCGCTCATAGCATGCTACCCTTGACTTGAATCAAACACTGCTAAAACTTCAAATGGCCCTAACTTCTGTACGCTGCGACCTATACTTACGAAAATTTGCAAGATTCTAATACTTGTAACTTTTTACTGGAGCGCCATAAAACTTTGAAATTTTGTGACAATAAAGTACTCGAGCCGCTTATCAATTTATGCTATCGCTCATAGCTATGCTACCCTTGAGTCACAAATCAAACACTGATGAAACTTCAAATGGCCCTAACGGTGCATCCTACACCTATACGGTGCATCCTACACCTATCAAAGTTTGCAACATTCAAATGCTTGCAACTTTTTACTGGAGCGTCATAAAACCTTCAAATTTTGTGACAATAAAGTACTCGGACCTCTTGTCAATTCAAACTATCGCTCATAGCATGCTACCCTTGAGTCCCAAATGACACACTGCTAAAACTTCAAATGGCCCTAACTTCTATACGGTGCGTCCTACACCTACCAAAGTTTGCAACTTGTAAATGCTTGTAACTTTTTACTGGAGCGTAATAAAATCTTGAAACTTTGTGACAATAAAGTACTCGAGCCTCTTATCAATTTAAGCTATCGCTCATAGTTATGCTACCCTTCAGTCCCAAATCAAACACTGATAAAACTTCAAATGGCCCTAACGGTGCATCCTACACCTATACGGTGAAAGCCTGTTATCAATTTAAGCTATCGCTCGTAGCTTTGCTACCCGTGAATTCCAAATCAAACACTGATAAAACTTCAAATGACCCTAACTTTTATACGGTGCGTCCTATACCTATCAAAGTTTGCAAAAATCTAATGCTTGTAACTTTTTACTGGAGCGTCATAAAATCTTGAAATTTTGTGACAATGAACTCGAGCCTGTTATCAATTTAAGTTATCTCTCATAGCTATTCTACCCACGAGTCCCAAATCAAACACTGATAAAATTTCAAACGGCTCTAACTTCTATACGGAGCGTCCAACACATATCAAAATTTGCAACTTTCAAATGCTTGTAACTTTTCACTGGAGGGTCAAAAAACCTTGAAATTTTGTGAAAATAAAGTATTCGAGCCTCTTATTAATTTAAGCTATCGCTCGTAGCTATGCTACCCTTGAGTCCCAAATCAAAAAGTGATAAAACTTTAAATGGCTCTAAATTCTATACGGTGCCTCCTACACCTATCAAAGTATTCAAATGCTTGTAACTTTTTACTGGAGCGCCATAAAACCTTGAAATTTTGTGACAATAAAGTACTCGAGCCGCTTAACAATTTAAGTTATCGCTCATAGCTATGCTACCCTTGCGTCCCAAATGAAACACTGATAAAACTTCAAATGGCCCTAACGGTGCATCTTATACCTATACGGTGAATCCTACACTATCAAAGTTTGCAACATTCAAAAGCTTGTAACGTTTTACTGGAGCGTCATAAAATCTTGAAATTTTGTGAAAATAAAGTATTCGAGCCTCTTATCAATTTAAGCTATCGCTCATAGCTATGCTACCCTTGAGTCCCAAATCAAAAATTGATAAAACTTCAAATGGCTCTAAATTCTATACGGTGCGTCCTACACCTATCAAAATATTCAAATGCTTGTAACTTTTTACTGGAGCGCCATAAAACCTTGAAATTTTGTGACAATAAAGTACTCGAGCCGCTTAACAATTTAAGTTATCGCTCATACCTATGCTATCCTTGAGTCCCAAATCAAACACTGATAAAACTTCAATTGGCCCTAACGGTGCATCCTACACCTATACGGTGCATCCTACACTATCAAAGTTTGCAACATTCAAATGCTTGTAACGTTTTACTGGAGCGTAATAAAATCTTGAAATTTTGTGGCTATGAAGTACTCTTGCCTCTTGTCAATTTAAGTTATCGCTCATAGCTATGCTACGCTTGAGTCCCAAATCAAACACTGATAAAACTTCAAATGGCCCCAACGGTGCCTCCTACACCTCCTATACGGTGAAAGCCTGTTATCAATTTAAGCTATCGCTCATAGCTATGCTACTCGTGAATTCCCAATCAAACACTGACAAAACTTCAAATGACCCTAACTTTTATACGGTGCGTCCTATACCTATCAAAGCTTGCAATAATCAAATGCTTGTAACTTTTTACTGGAGCGTCATAAAATCTTGAAATTTTGTGACAATGAACTCAAGCCTCTTATCAATTTAAGTTATCGCTCATAGCTATGCTACCCATGAGTCACAAATCAAACACTTATAAAATTTCAAATGGCTCTAACTTCTATACGGTGCATCCAACAACTATCAAAATTTGCAACTTTCAAATGCTTGTAACTTTTCACTAGTGGGTCAAAAAACCTTGAAATTTGTGAAAATAAACTACTCGAGCCTCTGGTCAATTTAAGCTATCGCTCATAGCTATGCTACCCGTGAATCCCAAGTCAAACACTGATAAAACTTCAAATGACCCTAAGTGCTATACGGTGCGTCCTAAACCTATCAAACTTTGCAACATTGAAATGCTTCTAACTTTTTACTGGAGCGTCATAAAATCTTGAAATTTTGTGAATATAAAGTAACCGAGCTTCTTATCAATTTAAGCTATCGCTCATAGATATGCTATCCTTGAGTCCCAGATTAAACACTGATAAAATTTCAAGTGGCTCTAACTTCTATACGGTCCGTCATACACCTATCAAAGTATTCAAATGCTTGTAACTTTTTACTGGAGCGTCATAAACTCTTGCATTTTGTGAAAATAAAGTATTCGAGCCTCTTATCAATTTAAGCTATCGCTCATAGCTATGCTACCCTTGAGTCCCAAATCAAACATTGATAAAACTTCAAATGGCTCTAACTTCTATACGGTGCATCCTACACTTATCAAAGTATTCAAATGCTTGTTACTTTTTACTGGAGCGTAATATAACCTTGAAATTTGGTGACAATAAAGTACTCGTGCCTCTTGTCAATTTAAGCTATCGCTCATAGCATGCTATCCTTGACTCCCAAATCAAACACTGCTAAAACTTCAAATGGCCCTAGCTTCTGTACGGTGCGAACTATACTTACGAAAATTTGCAAGATTCTAAAGCTTGTAACTTTTTACTGGAGCGCCATAAAACCTTGAAATTTTGTAAAAATAAAGTAGTCGAGCCGCTTATCAATTTATGCTATCGCATATAGATACGCTACCCTTGAGTCCCAAATCAAACACTGATAAAACTTCAAAGTTTGCAACAATCAAATGCTTGTAACTTTTTCCTTGAGCGTCATAAAATCTTGAGCTTTTGTGACAATGAACTACTCTTGCCTCTTGTCAATTTAAGCTATCGCTCATAGCTATGCTACCCTTGAGTCCCAAATCAAACACTGATAAAACTTCAAATGGACCTAACTTCTATACGGTGCGTCCTATAGCTATCAAAATTTGTAAAAATCAAACGCTTGTAACTTTTTACTGGAGCGTCATAAAATCTTGAAATTTTGTGACAATGAACTCGAGCCTCTTATCAATTTAAGTTATCGCTCATAGCTATGCTACCCATGAGTCCCAAATCAAACACTGATAAAATTTCAAATGGCTCCTACTTCTATACGGTGCGTCCTACACATATCAAAGTATTCAAATGTTTGTAACTTTTTACTGGAGCGTCATAAAATCTTGAAATTTTGTGAAAATAAAGTACTCGAGCCGCTTAACAAGTTAAGTTATCGCTCATAGCTATGCTACCCTTGAGTCCCAAATCAAACACTGATAAAACTTCAAATGGCCCTAACGGTGCATCCTACACCTATACGGTGCATCCTACACTATCAAAGTTTGCAACATTCAAATGCTTGTAACTTTTTACTGGAGCGTCATAAAACCTTGAAATTTTGTGACTATGAAGTACTCTTGCCTCTTGTCAATTTATGCTATCGCTCATAGCTATGCTGCCCGTGAATCCCAAATCAAACACTGATAAAACTTCAGATGGCCCTAACTTTTATACAGTGCGTCCAACACCTATCAAAGTTTGCAACATTGAAATGCTTGTAACTTTTTACTGGAGCGTAATAAAATCTTGAAATTTTGTGGCAATGAAGTACTCTAGCCTCTTTTCAATTTAACTTATCGCTCATAGCTATGCTACCCTTGAGTCCCAAATCAAACACTGATAAAACTTCAAATGGCCCTAACGGTGCATCCTACACCTATTCGGTGAAAGCCTGTTATCAATTTAAGCTATCGCTCATAGCTTTGCTACCCGTGAATTCCAAATCAAACACTGATAAAACTTCAAATGACCCTAACTTTTATACGGTGCGTCCTATACCTATCAAAGTTTGCAACAATCAAATGCTTGTAACTTTTTACTGGAGCGTCATAAACTCTTGAACTTTTGTGACAATGAAGTACTCTTGCCTCTTGTCAATTTAAGCTATCGCTCATAGCTATGCTACCCTTGAGTCACAAATCAAACACTGATAAAACTTCAAATGGACCTAACTTCTATACGTCCTATACCTATCAAAGTTTGCAAAAATCAAATGCTTGTAACTTTTAACTGGAGCGCCATAAAACCTTGAAATTTTGTGACAATAAATTACTCGAGCCGCTTAACAATTTAAGTTATCGCTCATAGCTATGCTACCCTTGAGTCCCAAATCAAACACTGATAAAACTTCAAATGGCCCTAACGGTGCATCCTACAACTATACGGTGCATCCTACACTATCAAAGTTTGCAACATTCAAATGCTTGTAACTTTTTACTGGAGCGTAATAAAATCTTGAAATTTAGTGGCTATGAAGTACTCTTGCCTCTTGTCAATTTAAGTTATCGCTCATAGCTATGCTACGCTTGAGTCCCAAATCAAACACTGATAAAACTTCAAATGGCCCTAACGGTGCCTCCTACACCTATACGGTGAAAGCCTGTTATCAATTTAAGCTATCGCTCATAGCTATGCTACCCGTGAATTCCAAATCAAACACTGATAAAATTTCAAATGACCCTAACTTTTATACGGTGCGTCCTATACCTATCAAAGTTTGCAACAATAAAATGCTTGTAACTCTTTACTGGAGCTTCATAAAATCTTGAACTTTTGTGCCAATGAATTACTCTTGCCTCTTGTCCATTTAAGCTATCGCTCATAGCTATACTACCCTTGAGTCCTAAATCAAACACTGATAGAACTTCAAATGGACCTAACTTCTATACGGTGAGTCCTATACCTATCAAAGATTGCAAAAATAAAATGCTTGTAACTTTATACTGGAGCGTCATAAAATCTTGAAATTTTGTGACAATGAACTCGAGCCTCTTATCAATTTTAGTTATCGCTCATAGCTCTGCTACCAATGAGTCCCAAATCAAACACTGATAAAATTTCAAATGGCTCTAACTTTTATACGGTGCGTCCTACACCTATCAAAGTATTACTTGTAACTTTTTACTGGGGCGTCATAAAATCTTGAAATTTTGTGAAAATAAAGTATTCGAGCCTCTTATCAATTTAAGCTATCGCTCATAGCATGCTACCCGTGAATCCCAAATCAAACACTGATAAAACTTCAGATGGCCCTAACTTTTATACGTTGCGTCCAACACCTATCAAAGTTTGCAACATTGAAATGCTTGTAACTTTTTACTGGAGCGGCATAAAATCTTGAAATTTTGTGACAATGAAGTACTCTTACCTCTTGTCAATTTAAGCTATCGCTCATATCTATGCTACCCTTGAGTCCCAAATCAAACACTGATAAAACCTCAAATGGACCTAGCTTCTATACGGTGCGTCCTATACCTATCAAAGTTTGCAACAATAAAACGCTTGTAACTTTTTACTGGAGCGTTATAAAACCTTGAAATTTTGTAACAATAAACTACTCGTGCCTCTTGTCACTTTAAACTATCGCTCATAGCATGCTACCCTTGAGTCCCAAATGAAACACTGCTAAAACTTCGAATGGCCCTAACTTCTATACGGTGCGTCCTACACCTATCAAAGTTTGCAACATTCAAATGCTTGTAACTTTTTACTGGAGCGTAATAAAATCTTGAAATTTTGTGACAATAAAGTACTCGAGCCTCTTATCAATTTAAGCTATCGCTCATAGTTATGCTACCCTTGAGTCCTAAATCAAACACTGATAAAAATTCAAATGGCCCTAACGGTGCATCCTACACCTATACGATGCGTCTTACACCTATCAAAGTTTGCAATATTCAAATGCTTGTAATATTTTACTGAAGCGTCATAAAACCTTAAAATTTTTGTGAGAATAAAGTACTCGAGCCTGTTATCAATTTAAGCTATCGCTCATAGCTATGCTACCCGTGAATCCCAAATCAAACACTGATAAAACTTCAAATGGCCCTAACGGTGCATCCTACACCTATCAAAGTTTGCAACATTCAAATGCTTCTTACTTTTTACTGGAGTGTCATAAAATCTTGAAATTTTGTGACAATGAAGTACTCTTGCGTCTTGTCAATTTAAGCTATCGCTCATAGCTATGCTACCCTTGCGTCCCAAATCAAACATTGATAAAACTTCAAATGGACCTAACTTCTATATGGTGCGTCCTATTCCTATCAAAGTTTGCAACAATCAAATGCTTGTAACTTTTTAATGGAGCGTCATAAAATCTTGAAATTTTGTGACAATGAACTCGAGCATCTTATCAATTTAAGTTATCGCTGATAGCTATGCTACCCATGAGTCCCAAATCAAACACTGATAAAATTTCAAATGGCCCTAACTTCTATACGGTGCGTCCTACACCTATCAAAGTATTCAAATGCTTGTAACTTTTTACTGGAGCGTAATAAAACCTTGAAATTTGGTGACAATAAAGTACCGGTGCGTCTTGTCAATTTAAGCTATCGCTCATAGCATGCTACCCTTGAGCCCCAAATCAAACACTGCTAAAACTTCAAATGACCCGAACTTCTGTATGGTGCGACCTATACTTATGAAAATTTGCAAGATTCTAATGCTTGTAACTTTTTACTGGAGCGCCATAAAACCTTGAAATTTTGTGACAATAAAGTACTCGAGCCGCTTATCAATTTAAGTTATCGCTCATAGCTATGCTACCCTTGAGTCCCAAATCAAACACTGATAAAACTTCAAATGGCCCTAACGGTGCATCCTACACCTATACGGTGGATCCTACACTATCAAAGTTTGCAACATTCAAATGCTTGTAACTTTTTATTGGAGCGTCATAAAACCTTGAAATTTTGTGACAATAAAGTACTCGAGCCTGTTATCAATTTAAGCTATCGCTCATAGCTATGCTACCCGTGAATCCCAAATCAAACACTGATAAAACTTCAGATGGCCCTAACTTTTATACGGTGCGTCCTACACCTATCAAAGTTTGCAACATTGAAATGCTTGTAACTTTTTACTGGAGCCTAATAAAATCTTGAAATTTTATGGCTATGAAGTACTCTTGCCTCTTGTCAATTTAAGCTATCGCTCATAGCTATGCTACCCTTGAGTCCCAAATCAAACACTGATAAAACTCCAAATGGACCTAACTTCTGTAAGGTGCGTCCTACATCTATCAAAGTTTGCAACAATCGAATGCTTGTAACTTTTTACTGGAGCGTCATAAAATCTTGAAATTTTGTGACAATGAACTCGAGCCTCTTATCAATTTAAGTTATCGCTCATGGCTATGAGTCCCAAATCAAACACTGATAAAATTTCAAATGGTTCTAACTTCTATACGGTGCGTTCTACACCTATCAAATTATTTAAATGCTTGTAACTTTTTACTGCAGCGTCATAAAATCTTGAAATTTTGTGAAAATAAAATATTCGAGCCTCTTATCAATTTAAGCTATCGCTCATAAAACGTGTCCCAACAAGAACGACATTTTTAAATCTGGCAAGATTCGAAGTGTCATTGTTTGATATTTGAACAATTGTTATTGTTTGCTAGTAGAAGGTACGAGGTTAGTAAAAATGGACCATGGACAGCGAAGGGAGTTCGTTAATTGGGTATTGGAGAGACAACATGAAAATGCTGATTTTGCCGCTAAAATCATCTTCAGTGACGAGGCCCATTTCCATCTTGATGGCTTCGTCAATAGGCCGAATTGTCGCATTTGGGGTGAGGAAAATCCTCGAGTGATTCACGAGAAGCAAATGCATCCTCAACGTGTCACTGTGTATTGTGGTTTTTGGGCTGGAGGAATCATTGGAGCTTTTTTTTATGAAAATGAGGCAGGTCAAGCGCAAACAATCAATGGTGTTCGGTATCGTGAAATGATAACCAGTTTTTTCTTGCCTGGAATTGAAGAAATGAATGTGGAGGGCATGTGGTTCCAACAAGACGGCGCCACATGTCATACAGCCAGAGAAACAATTCAATTGCTGTATCAGTCATTTCCCGGTCGTGTTATTTCGCGTTTTGGAGATCAGAATTGGCCGCCTAGATCGTGCGATTTAACACCATTAGATTTTTTTTCTTTGGGGTTTTTTGAAGTCGATAGTTTACGCGAATAAGCCGACGACGACTCAAGCCTTAAAAAAGGAAATTGGACGCTGCATTAATGAAATACAGCAGCATTTATGCAAAACGGTCATTGAAAATTTCAGTAAAAGATCGCGTGCATGCCAGCAAAGCCGCGGCGGCCATCTGCACGATATATTGTTCAATACATAACCTCATTCTGTCTACTTTACGATATAATAAAGTTTCACGATTTTTTTTTAAATATCTGTGTTTTATTTAAAATTTAAAAATTGCGCTCTTGTTGGGACACCCTTCAGCTGTGCTACCCTTGAGTCCCAAATCAAACATTGATAAAACTTCAAATGGCTCTAACTTCTATACGGTGCAACCTACACCTATCAAAGTATTCAAATGCTTGTAACTTTTTACTGGAGCATAATAAAACCTTGAAATTTGGTGATAATAAAGTACTCGTGCCTCTGTCAATTTAAAATATCGCTCATAGCATGCTACCCTTGACTTGAATCAAACACTGCTAAAACTTCAAATGGCCCTAACTTCTGTACGCTGCGACCTATACTTACGAAAATTTGCAAGATTCTAATGCTTGTAACTTTTTACTGGAGCGCCATAAAACTTTGAAATTTTGTGACAATAAAGTACTCGAGCCGCTTATCAATTTATGCTATCGCTCATAGCTATGCTACCCTTGAGTCACAAATCAAACACTGATGAAACTTCAAATGGCCCTAACGGTGCATCCTACACCTATACGGTGCATCCTACACCTATCAAAGTTTGCAACATTCAAATGCAACTTTTTACTGGAGCGTCATAAAACCTTCAAATTTTGTGACAATAAAGTACTCGGACCTCTTGTCAATTCAAACTATCGCTCATAGCATGCTACCCTTGAGTCCCAAATGACACACTGCTAAAACTTCAAATGGCCCTAACTTCTATACGGTGCGTCCTACACCTACCAAAGTTTGCAACTTGTAAATGCTTGTAACTTTTTACTGGAGCGTAATAAAATCTTGGAATTTTGTGACAATAAAGTACTCGAGCCTCTTATCAATTTAAGCTATCGCTCATAGTTATGCTACCCTTCAGTCCCAAATCAAACACTGATAAAACTTCAAATGGCCCTAACGGTGCATCCTACACCTATACGGTGAAAGCCTGTTATCAATTTAAGCTATCGCTCGTAGCTTTGCTACCCGTGAATTCCAAATCAAACACTGATAAAACTTCAAATGACCCTAACTTTTATACGGTGCGTCCTATACCTATCAAAGTTTGCAAAAATCTAATGCTTGTAACTTTTTACTGGAGCGTCATAAAATCTTGAAATTTTGTGACAATGAACTCGAGCCTGTTATCAATTTAAGTTATCTCTCATAGCTATTCTACCCACGAGTCCCAAATCAAACACTGATAAAATTTCAAACGGCTCTAACTTCTATACGGAGCGTCCAACACATATCAAAATTTGCAACTTTCAAATGCTTGTAACTTTTCACTGGAGGGTCAAAAAACCTTGAAATTTTGTGAAAATAAAGTATTCGAGCCTCTTATTAATTTAAGCTATCGCTCGTAGCTATGCTACCCTTGAGTCCCAAATCAAAAAGTGATAAAACTTCAAATGGCTCTAAATTCTATACGGTGCCTCCTACACCCATCAAAGTATTCAAATGCTTGTAACTTTTTACTGGAGCGCCATAAAACCTTGAAATTTTGTGACAATAAAGTACTCGAGCCGCTTAACAATTTAAGTTATCGCTCATAGCTATGCTACCCTTGAGTCCCAAATGAAACACTGATAAAACTTCAAATGGCCCTAACGGTGCATCTTATACCTATACGGTGAATCCTACACTATCAAAGTTTGCAACATTCAAAAGCTTGTAACGTTTTACTGGAGCGTCATAAAATCTTGAAATTTTGTGAAAATAAAGTATTCGAGCCTCTTATCAATTTAAGCTATCGCTCATAGCTATGCTACCCTTGAGTCCCAAATCAAAAATTGATAAAACTTCAAATGGCTCTAAATTCTATACGGTGCGTCTTACACCTATCAAAATATTCAAATGCTTGTAACTTTTTACTGGAGCGCCATAAAACCTTGAAATTTTGTGACAATAAAGTACTCGAGCCGCTTAACAATTTAAGTTATCGCTCATACCTATGCTATCCTTGAGTCCCAAATCAAACACTGATAAAACTTCAATTGGCCCTAACGGTGCATCCTACACCTATACGGTGCATCCTACACTATCAAAGTTTGCAACATTCAAATGCTTGTAACGTTTTACTGGAGCGTAATAAAATCTTGAAATTTTGTGGCTATGAAGTACTCTTGCCTCTTGTCAATTTAAGTTATCGCTCATAGCTATGCTACGCTTGAGTCCCAAATCAAACACTGATAAAACTTCAAATGGCCCCAACGGTGCCTCCTACACCTCCTATACGGTGAAAGCCTGTTATCAATTTAAGCTATCGCTCATAGCTATGCTACTCGTGAATTCCCAATCAAACACTGACAAAACTTCAAATGACCCTAACTTTTATACGGTGCGTCCTATACCTATCAAAGCTTGCAATAATCAAATGCTTGTAACTTTTTACTGGAGCGTCATAAAATCTTGAAATTTTGTGACAATGAACTCAAGCCTCTTATCAATTTAAGTTATCGCTCATAGCTATGCTACCCATGAGTCCCAAATCAAACACTTATAAAATTTCAAATGGCTCTAACTTCTATACGGTGCATCCAACAACTATCAAAATTTGCAACTTTCAAATGCTTGTAACTTTTCACTAGTGGGTCAAAAAACCTTGAAATTTGTGAAAATAAACTACTCGAGCCTCTGGTCAATTTAAGCTATCGCTCATAGCTATGCTACCCGTGAATCCCAAGTCAAACACTGATAAAACTTCAAATGACCCTAAGTGTTATACGGTGCGTCCTAAACCTATCAAACTTTGCAACATTGAAATGCTTCTAACTTTTTACTGGAGCGTCATAAAATCTTGAAATTTTGTGACAATAAAGTAACCGAGCTTCTTATCAATTTAAGCTATCGCTCATAGATATGCTATCCTTGAGTCCCAGATTAAACACTGATAAAATTTCAAATGGCTCTAACTTCTATACGGTCCGTCATACACCTATCAAAGTATTCAAATGCTTGTAACTTTTTACTGGAGCGTCATAAACTCTTGCATTTTGTGAAAATAAAGTATTCGAGCCTCTTATCAATTTAAGCTATCGCTCATAGCTATGCTACCCTTGAGTCCCAAATCAAACATTGATAAAACTTCAAATGGCTCTAACTTCTATACGGTGCATCCTACACTTATCAAAGTATTCAAATGCTTGTTACTTTTTACTGGAGCGTAATATAACCTTGAAATTTGGTGACAATAAAGTACTCGTGCCTCTTGTCAATTTAAGCTATCGCTCATAGCATGCTATCCTTGACTCCCAAATCAAACACTGCTAAAACTTCAAATGGCCCTAGCTTCTGTACGGTGCGAACTATACTTACGAAAATTTGCAAGATTCTAAAGCTTGTAACTTTTTACTGGAGCGCCATAAAACCTTGAAATTTTGTAAAAATAAAGTAGTCGAGCCGCTTATCAATTTATGCTATCGCATATAGATACGCTACCCTTGAGTCCCAAATCAAACACTGATAAAACTTCAAAGTTTGCAACAATCAAATGCTTGTAACTTTTTCCTTGAGCGTCATAAAATCTTGAGCTTTTGTGACAATGAACTACTCTTGCCTCTTGTCAATTTAAGCTATCGCTCATAGCTATGCTACCCTTGAGTCCCAAATCAAACACTGATAAAACTTCAAATGGACCTAACTTCTATACGGTGCGTCCTATAGCTATCAAAATTTGTAAAAAACAAACGCTTGTAACTTTTTACTGGAGCGTCATAAAATCTTGAAATTTTGTGACAATGAACTCGAGCCTCTTATCAATTTAAGTTATCGCTCATAGCTATGCTACCCATGAGTCCCAAATCAAACACTGATAAAATTTCAAATGGCTCCTACTTCTATACGGTGCGTCCTACACATATCAAAGTATTCAAATGTTTGTAACTTTTTACTGGAGCGTCATAAAATCTTGAAATTTTGTGAAAATAAAGTACTCGAGCCGCTTAACAAGTTAAGTTATCGCTCATAGCTATGCTACCCTTGAGTCCCAAATCAAACACTGATAAAACTTCAAATGGCCCTAACGGTGCATCCTACACCTATACGGTGCATCCTACACTATCAAAGTTTGCAACATTCAAATGCTTGTAACTTTTTACTGGAGCGTCATAAAACCTTGAAAGTTTGTGACTATGAAGTACTCTTGCCTCTTGTCAATTTATGCTATCGCTCATAGCTATGCTGCCCGTGAATCCCAAATCAAACACTGATAAAACTTCAGATGGCCCTAACTTTTATACAGTGCGTCCAACACCTATCAAAGTTTGCAACATTGAAATGCTTGTAACTTTTTACTGGAGCGTAATAAAATCTTGAAATTTTGTGGCAATGAAGTACTCTTGCCTCTTTTCAATTTAACTTATCGCTCATAGCTATGCTACCCTTGAGTCCCAAATCAAACACTGATAAAACTTCAAATGGCCCTAACGGTGCATCCTACACCTATACGGTGAAAGCCTGTTATCAATTTAAGCTATCGCTCATAGCTTTGCTACCCGTGAATTCCAAATCAAACACTGATAAAACTTCAAATGACCCTAACTTTTATACGGTGCGTCCTATACCTATCAAAGTTTGCAACAATCAAATGCTTGTAACTTTTTACTGGAGCGTCATAAACTCTTGAACTTTTGTGACAATGAAGTACTCTTGCCTCTTGTCAATTTAAGCTATCGCTCATAGCTATGCTACCCTTGAGTCACAAATCAAACACTGATAAAACTTCAAATGGACCTAACTTCTATACGTCCTATACCTATCAAAGTTTGCAAAAATCAAATGCTTGTAACTTTTAACTGGAGCGCCATAAAACCTTGAAATTTTGTGACAATAAATTACTCGAGCCGCTTAACAATTTAAGTTATCGCTCATAGCTATGCTACCCTTGAGTCCCAAATCAAACACTGATAAAACTTCAAATGGCCCTAACGGTGCATGCTACAACTATACGGTGCATCCTACACTATCAAAGTTTGCAACATTCAAATGCTTGTAACTTTTTACTGGAGCGTAATAAAATCTTGAAATTTAGTGGCTATGAAGTACTCTTGCCTCTTGTCAATTTAAGCTATTGCTCATAGCTATGCTACCCTTGAGTCCCAAATCAAACACTGATAGAACTTCAAATGCACCTAACTTCTATACGGTGCGTCCTATACCTATCAAAGTTTGCAACAATCAAATGCTTGTAACTTTTTACTGGAGCGTCATAAAATCTTGAACTTTTGTGCCAATGAATTACTCTTGCCTCTTGTCCATTTAAGCTATCGCTCATAGCTATACTACCCTTGAGTCCTAAATCAAACACTGATAGAACTTCAAATGGACCTAACTTCTATACGGTGAGTCCTATACCTATCAAAGATTGCAAAAATAAAATGCTTGTAACTTTAAACTGGAGCGTCATAAAATCTTGAAATTTTGTGACAATGAACTCGAGCCTCTTATCAATTTTAGTTATCGCTCATAGCTCTGCTACCAATGAGTCCCAAATCAAACACTGATAAAATTTCAATGGCTCTAACTTTTATACGGTGCGTCCTACACCTATCAAAGTATTACTTGTAACTTTTTACTGGAGCGTCATAAAATCTTGAAATTTTGTGAAAATAAAGTATTCGAGCCTCTTATCAATTTAAGCTATCGCTCATAGCATGCTACCCGTGAATCCCAAATCAAACACTGATAAAACTTCAGATGGCCCTAACTTTTATACGTTGCGTCCAACACCTATCAAAGTTTGCAACATTGAAATGCTTGTAACTTTTTACTGGAGCGTAATCAAATCTTGAAATTTTGTGGCTATGAAGTAGTCTTGCCTCTTGTCAATTTAAGCTATTGCTCATAGCTATGCTACCCTTGAGTCCCAAATCAAACACTGATAGAACTTCAAATGCACCTAACTTCTATACGGTGCGTCCTATACCTATCAAAGTTTGCAAAAATCAAATGCTTGTAACTTTTTACTGGAGCGTCATAAAATCTTGAAAATTTGTGACAATAAAGTAATCGAGCCTCTTATCAATTTAAGCTATCGCTCATAGATATGCTACAATTGGGTCCCAAATCAAACACTGATAAAACTTCAAATGTCCCTAACGGTGCATCCTACACCTATACGGTGCATCCTACACCTATCAAAGTTTGCAACATTCAAATGCTTGTAACTTTTTACTGGAGCGTAGTCCCAAATCAAACACTGATAAAATTTCAAATGGCTCTAACTTCTATACGGTGCGTCCTACACATATCAAAGTATTCAAATGTTTGTAACTTTTTACTGGAGCGTCATAAAATCTTGAAATTTTGTGAAAATAAAGTATTCGAGCCTCTTATCAATTTAAGCTATCGCGCATAGCTATGCTACCCTTGAGTCCCAAATCAAAAATTGATAAAACTTCAAATGGCTCTAAATTCTATACGGGCGTCCTACACCTATCAAAGTATTCAAATGCTTGTAACTTTTTACTGGAGAATAATAAAACCTTGAAATTTTGTGACAATAAAGTACTCGAGCCGCTTAACAATTTAAGTTATCGCTCATAGCTATGCTACCCTTGAGTCCCAAATCAAACACTGATAAACCTTCAGATGGCCCTAACTTTTATACGGTGCGTCCAACACCTATCAAAGTTTGCATCATTGAAATGCTTCTAACTTTTTACTGGAGCGTCATAAAACCTTGAAATTTTGTGACAATAAACTACTCGAGCCTGTTATGAATTTAAGCTATCGCTCATAGCTATGCTACCCGTGAATCCCAAATCAAACACTGATAAAACTTCAGATGGCCCTAACTTTTATACGGTGCGTCCAACACCTATCAAAGTTTGCAACATTGAAATGCTTGTAACTTTTTACTGGAGCGTAATAAAATCTTGAAATTTTGTGGCTATGAAGTAATCTTGCCTCTTGTCAATTTAAGCTATCGCTCATTTCTATGCTACCCTTGAGTCCCAAATCAAACACTGATAAAACTTCAAATAGCCCTAACGGTGCATCCTACACGTATACGGTGAATTCCTGTTATCAATTTAAGCTATCGCTCATAGCTATGCTACCCGTGAATCCCAAATCAAACACTAATAAAACTTCAAATGACCCTAAATTTTTGTACGGTGCGTCCTATACCTATCAAAGTTTGCAACAATCAAATGCTTGTAACTTTTTACTGGAGCGTCATAAAATCTGGAATTTTTGTGACAATGAAGTACTCTTACCTTTTGTCAATTTAAGCTACCGCTCATAGCTATGCTACCCTTGCGTCACTTCATAAAACTTCAAATGGCCCTGATAAAACTTCAAATGGCCCTAACGGTGCATCCTACACCTATACGGTGCATCCTACACTATCAAGGTTTGCAACATTCAAATGCTTGTAACTTTTTACTGGAGCGTCATAAAACCTTGAAATTTTGTGACAATAAAGTACCCGAGCCTGTTATCAATTTAAGCTATCGCTCACAGCTATGCTACCCGTGAATCCCAAATCAAACACTGATAATAACACCTTCAGATGGCCCTAACTTTTATACGGTGCGTCGAACACCTATCAAAGTTTGCAACAATCAAATGCTTGTAACTTTTTACTGGAGCGTCATAAAATCTTGAACTTTTGTGACAATGAAGTACTCTTGCCTCTTGTCCATTTAAGCTATCGCTCATAGCTACGCTACCCTTGAGTCCCAAATCAGACACTGATAGAACTTCAAATGCACCTAACTTCTATACGGTGGGTCCTATACCTATCAAAGTTTGCAAAAATCAAATTCTTGTAACTTTTTACTGGAGCGTCATAAAATACTGAAATTTTGTGACAATGAACTCGAGCCTGTTATCAATTTAAGTTATCCCTCATAGCTATGCTACCCATGAGTCCCAAATAAAACTATGATAAAATTTCAAATGGCTGTAACTTCTATACGGAGCGTCCAACACCTATCAAAATTTGCAACTTTCAAATGCTAGTAACTTTTCACTGGAGGGTCAAAAAACCTTGAAATTTGTGAAAATAAACTACTCGAGCCTCTATTCAATTTAAGCTATCGCTCATAGCTATGCTACCCATGAGTCCTAAATCAAACACTGATAAAACTTCAAATGGCCTTAACTTCAATACGTCGGGTCCCATACCTATCAAAGTTTGCAACATTCAAATGCTTGTAACTTTTTACTGGAGCGTCATAAAAACTTGAAATTTTGTGACAATAAAGTAATCGAGCATCTTACCAATTTAATCTATCGCTCATAGATATGCTACCGTTGAGTCCCAAATCAAACACTGATAAAACTTCAAATGGCCCTAACGGTGCATCCTACACCTATACGGTGCATCCTACACCCATCAAAGTTTGCAACATTCAAATGCTTGTAAGTTTTTACTGGAGCGTCATAAAATCTTGAAATTTTATGAAAATAAAGTATTCGAGCCTCTTATCAATTTAAGCTATCGCTCATAGCTATGCTACCCTTGAGTCCCAAATAGAAAATTGATAAAACTTCAAATGGCTCTAAATTCTATACGGTGCGTCCTACACCTATCAAAGTATTCAAATGCTTGTAACTTTTTACTGGAGCGTAATAAAACCTTGAAATTTGGTGACAATAAAGTACTCGTGCCTCTTGTCAATTGAAGCTATCGCTCATAGCATGCTACCCTTGAGTCCCAAATTAAACACTGCTAAAATTTCAAATGGCCCTAACTTCTGTACGGTGCGACCTATGCTTACGAAAATTTGCAAGATTCTAATGCTTGTAACTTTTTACTGGAGCGCCATAAAACCTTGAAATTTTGTGACAATAAAGTACTCGAGCCGCTTAATAATTTAAGTTATCGCTCATAGCTATGCTACCCTTGAGTCCCAAATCAAACACTGATAAACCTTCAGATGGCCCTAACTTTTATACGGTGCGTCCAACACCTATCAAAGTTTGCATCATTGAAATGCTTCTAACTTTTTACTGGAGCGTCATAAAACCTTGAAATATTGTGACAATAAACTACTCGAGCCTGTTATGAATTTAAGCTATCGCTCACAGCTATGCTACCCGTGAATCCCAAATCAAACACTGATAAAACTTTAGATGGCCCTAACTTTTATACGGTGCGTCCAACACCTATCAAAGTTTGCAACATTGAAATGCTTGTAACTTTTTACTGGAGCGTAATAAAATCTTGAAATTTTGTGGCTATGAAGTAATCTTGCCTCTTGTCAATTTAAGCTATCGCTCATAGCTATGCTACCCTTGAGTCCCAAATCAAACACTGATAAAACTTCAAATAGCCCTAACGGTGCATCCTACACCTATACGGTGAATTCCTGTTATCAATTTAAGCTATCGCTCATAGCTATGCTACCCGTGAATCCCAAATCAAACACTAATACAACTTCAAATGACCCTAAATTTTTGTACGGTGCGTCCTATACCTATCAAAGTTTGCAACAATCAAATGCTTGTAACTTTTTACTGGAGCGTCATAAAATCTGGAATTTTTGTGACAATGAAGTACTCTTACCTCTTGTCGATTTAAGCTACCGCTCATAGCTATGCTACCCTTGCGTCACTTCATAAAACTTCAAATGGCCCTGATAAAACTTCAAATGGCCCTAACGGTGCATCCTACACCTATACGGTGCATCCTACACTATCAAGGTTTGCAACATTCAAATGCTTGTAACTTTTTACTGGAGCGTCATAAAACCTTGAAATTTTGTGACAATAAAGTACTCGAGCCTGTTATCAATTTAAGCTATCGCTCACAGCTATGCTACCCGTGAATCCCAAATCAAACACTGATAATAACACCTTCAGATGGCCCTAACTTTTATACGGTGCGTCGAACACCTATCAAAGTTTGCAACAATCAAATGCTTGTAACTTTTTACTGGAGCGTCATAAAATCTTGAACTTTTGTGACAATGAAGTACTCTTGCCTCTTGTCCATTTAAGCTATCGCTCATAGCTACGCTACCCTTGAGTCCCAAATCAGACACTGATAGAACTTCAAATGCACCTAACTTCTGTACGGTGGGTCCTATACCTATCAAAGTTTGCAAAAATCAAATTCTTGTAACTTTTTACTGGAGCGTCATAAAATACTGAAATTTTGTGACAATGAACTCGAGCCTGCTATCAATTTAAGTTATCCCTCATAGCTATGCTACCCATGAGTCCCAAATCAAACTATAATAAAATTTCAAATGGCTGTAACTTCTATACGGAGCGTCCAACACCTATCAAAATTTGCAACTTTTAAATGCTTGTAACTTTTCACTGGAGGGTCAAAAAACCTTGAAATTTGTGAAAATAAACTACTCGAGCCTCTATTCAATTTAAGCTATCGCTCATAGCTATGCTACCCATGAGTCCTAAATCAAACACTGATAAAACTTCAAATGGCCTTAACTTCTATACGTCGGGTCCTATACCTAACAAAGTTTGCAATATTTAAATGCTTGTAACTTTTTACTGGAGCGTCATAAAATCTTGAAATTTTGTGACAATGAACTCGAGCCTCTTTTCAATTTAAGTTATCGCTCATAGCTATGCTACCCATGAGTCCCAAATCAAACACTGATAAAATTTCAAATGGCTCTAACTTCTGTACGGTGCGTTCTACACCTATCAAAGTATTCAAATGTTTGTAACTTTTTACTGGAGCGTCATAAAATCTTGAAATTTTGTGAAAATAAAGTATTCGAGCCTCTTATCAATTTAAGCTATCGCTCATAGCTATGCTACCCTTGAGTCCCAAATCAAAAATTGATAAAACTTCAATTGGCTCTGAATTCTCTACGGGCGTCCTACACCTATCAAAGTATTCAAATGCTTGTAACTTTTTACTGGAGCGTAATAAAACCTTGAAATTTGGTGACAATAAAGTATTCGTGCCTCTTGTCAATTTAAGCTATCGCTCATAGCTACCCTTGAGTTCCAAATTAAACACTGCTAAAACTTCAAATGGGCCTAACTTCTGTACGGTGCGACCTATACTTACGAAAATTTGCAAGATTCTAATGCTTGTAACTTTATACTGGAGCGCCATAAAACCTTGCAATTTTGTGACAATAAAGTACTCGAGCCTGTTATCAATTTAAGCTATCGCTCATAGCTATGCTACCCGTGAATCCCAAATCAAACACTGATAAAACTTCAGATGGCCCTAAATTTTATACGGTGCGTCCAACACCTATCAAAGTTTGCAACATTGCAATGCTTGTAACTTTTTACTGGAGCGTAATAAAATCTTGAAATTTTGTGGCTATGAAGTACTCTTGCCTCTTGTCAATTTAAGCTATCGCTCATAGCTATGCTACCCTTGAGTCCCAAATCAAACACTGATAGAACTTCAAATGCACCTAACTTCTATACGGTGCGTCCTATACCTATCAAAGTTTGCAAAAATGAAATGCTTGTAACTTTTTACTGGAGCGTCATAAAATCTTGAAATTTTGTGGCAATGAACTCGAGCCTGTTATCAATTTAAGTTATCCCTCATAGCTATGCTACCCATGAGTCCCAAATCAAACTATGATAAAATTTCAAATGGCTGTAACTTCTATACGGAGCGTCCAACACCTATCAAAATTTGCAACTTTCAAATGCTAGTAACTTTTCACTGGAGGGGCAAAAAACCTTGAAATTTGTGAAAATAAACTACTCGAGCCTCTATTCAATTTAAGCTATCGCTCATAGCTATGCTACCCATGAGTCCTAAATCAAACACTGATAAAACTTCAAATGGCCTTAACTTCAATACGTCGGGTCCTATACCTATCAAAGTTTGCAACATTCAAATGCTTGTAACTTTTTACTTTAGCGTCATAAAATCTTGAAATTTTGTGACAATAAAGTAATCGAGCATCTTACCAATTTAATCTATCGCTCATAGATATGCTACCGTTGAGTCCCAAATCAAACACTGATAAAACTTCAAATGGCCCTAACGGTGCATCCTACACCTATACGGTGCATCCTACACCCATCAAAGTTTGCAACATTCAAATACTTGTAACTTTTTACTGGAGCGTCATAAAATCTTGAAATTTTGTGACAATGAACTCGAGCCTCTTATCAATTTAAGTTATAGCTCATAGCTATGCTACCCATGAGTCCCAAATCAAACACTGATAAAATTTCAAATGGCTCTAACTTCTATACGGTGCGTCCTACACTTATCAAAGTATTCAAATGCTTGTAAGTTTTTACTGGAGCGTCATAAAATCTTGAAATTTTATGAAAATAAAGTATTCGAGCCTCTTATCAATTTAAGCTATCGCTCATAGCTATGCTACCCTTGAGTCCCAAATAGAAAATTGATAAAACTTCAAATGGCTCTAAATTCTATACGGTGCGTCCTACACCTATCAAAGTATTCAAATGCTTGTAACTTTTTACTGGAGCGTAATAAAACCTTGAAATTTGGTGACAATAAAGTACTCGTGCCTCTTGTCAATTGAAGCTATCGCTCATAGCATTCTACCCTTGAGTCCCAAATTAAACACTGCTAAAATTTCAAATGGCCCTAACTTCTGTACGGTGCGACCTATGCTTACGAAAATTTGCAAGATTCTAATGCTTGTAACTTTTTACTGGAGCGCCATAAAACCTTGAAATTTTGTGACAATAAAGTACTCGAGCCGCTTAATAATTTAAGTTATCGCTCATAGCTATGCTACCCTTGAGTCCCAAATCAAACACTGATAAAACTTCAAATGGCCCTAACGGTGCATCCTACACCTATACGGTGCATCCTACTCTATCAAGGTTTGCAACATTCAAATGCTTGTAACTTTTTACTGGAGCGTCATAAAACCTTGAAATTTTGTGACAATAAATTACTCGAGCCTGTTATCAATTTAAGCTATCGCTCACAGCTATGCTACTCGTGAATCCCAAATCAAACACTGATAATAACACCTTCAGATGGCCCTAACTTTTATACGGTGCGTCCAGCACCTATCAAAGTTTGCAACAATCACATGCTTGTAACTTTTTACTGGAGCGTCATAAAATCTTGAACTTTTGTGACAATGAAGTACTCTTGCCTCTTGTCCATTTAAGCTATCGCTCATAGCTACGCTACCCTTGAGTCCCAAATCAGACACTGATAGAACTTCAAATGCACCTAACTTCTATACGGTGGGTCCTATACCTATCAAAGTTTGCAAAAATCAAATTCTTGTAACTTTTTACTGGAGCGTCATAAAATACTGAAATTTTGTGACAATGAACTCGAGCCTGTTATCAATTTAAGTTATCCCTCATAGCTATGCTACCCATGAGTCCCAAATCAAACTATGATAAAATTTTAAATGGCTGTAACTTCTATACGGAGCGTCCAACACTTATCAAAATTTGCAACTTTCAAATGCTTGTAACTTTTCACTGGAGGGTCAAAAAACCTTGAAATTTGTGAAAATAAACTACTCGAGCCTCTATTCAATTTAAGCTATCGCTCATAGCTATGCTACCCATGAGTCCTAAATCAAACACTGATAAAACTTCAAATGGCCTTAACTTCTATACGTCGGGTCCTATACCTAACAAAGTTTGCAATATTCAAATGCTTGTAACTTTTTACTGGAGCGTCATAAAATCTTGAAATTTTGTGACAATGAACTCGAGCCTCTTATCAATTTAAGTTATCGCTCATAGCTATGCTACCCATGAGTCCCAAATCAAACACTGATAAAATTTCAAATGGCTCTAACTTCTATACGGTGCGTCCTACACCTATCAAAGTATTCAAATGTTTGTAACTTTTTACTGGAGCGTCATAAAATCTTGAAATTTTGTGAAAATAAAGTATTCGAGCCTCTTATCAATTTAAGCTATCGCTCATAGCTATGCTTCCCTTGAGTCCCAAATCAAAAATTGATAAAACTTCAATTGGCTCTAAATTCTCTACGGGCGTCCTACACCTATCAAAGTATTCAAATGCTTGTAACTTTTTACTGGAGCGTAATAAAACCTTGAAATTTGGTTACAATAAAGTCCTCGTGGCTCTTGTCAATTTAAGCTATCGCTCATAGCTATCCTTGAGTCCCAAATTAAACACTGCTAAAACTTCAAATGGGCCTAACTTCTGTACGGTGCGACCTATACTTACGAAAATTTGCAAGATTCTAATGCTTGTAACTTTTTACTGGAGCGCCATAAAACCTTGCAATTTTGTGACAATAAAGTACTCGAGCCGCTTAACAATTTAAGTTATCGCTCATAGCTATGCTACCCTTGAGTCCCAAATCAAACACTGATAAACCTTCAGATGGCCCTAACTTTTATACGGTGCGTCCAACACCTATCAATGTTTGCATAATTGAAATGCTTCTAACTTTTTACTGGAACGTCATAAAACCTTGAAATTTTGTGACAATAAAGTACTCGAGCCTGTTATCAATTTAAGCTATCGCTCATAGCTATGCTACCCGTGAATCCCAAATCAAAAACTGATAAAACTTCAGATGGCCCTAACTTTTATACGGTGCGTCCAACACCTATCAAAGTTTGCAACATTGAAATGCTTGTAACTTTTTACTGGAGCGTCATAAAATCTTGAAATTTTGTGACAATGAATTACTCTTGCCTCTTGCCCATTTAAGCTATCGCTCATAGCTATACTACCCTTGAGTCCTAAATCAAACACTGATAGAACTTCAAATGCACCTAACTTCTATACGGTGCGTCCTATACCTATCAAAGTTTGCAAAAATGAAATGCTTGTAACTTTTTACTGGAGCGTCATAAAATCTTGAAATTTTGTGGCAATGAACTCGAGCCTGTTATCAATTTAAGTTATCCCTCATAGCTATGCTACCCATGAGTCCCAAATCAAACTATGATAAAATTTCAAATGGCTGTAACTTCTATACGGAGCGTCCAACACCTATCAAAATTTGCAACTTTCAAATGCTTGTAACTTTTCACTGGAGGGTCAAAAAAACTTGAAATTTGTGAAAATAAACTACTCGAGCCTCTATTCAATTTAAGCTATCGCTCATAGCTATGCTACCCATGAGTCCTAAATCAAACACTGATAAAACTTCAAATGGCCTTAACTTCTATACGTCGGGTCCTATACCTATCAAAGTTTGCACCATTCAAATGCTTGTAACTTTTTACTTTAGCGTCATAAAATCTTGAAATTTTGTGACAATAAAGTAATCGAGCATCTTATCAATTTAAGCTATCGCTCATAGATATGCTACCGTTGAGTCCCAAATCAAACACTGATAAAACTTCAAATGGCCCTAACGGTGCATCCTATACGGTGCATCCTACACCTATCAAAGTTTGCAACATTCAAATACTTGTAACTTTTTACTGGAGCGTCATAAAATCTTGAAATTTTGTGACAATGAACTCGAGCCTCTTATCAATTTAAGTTATCGCTCATAGCTATGCTACCCATGAGTCCCAAATCAAACACTGATAAAATTTCAAATGGCTCTAACTTCTATACGGTGCGTCCTTCACTTATCAAAGTATTCAAATGCTTGTAACTTTTTACTGGAGCGTCATAAAATCTTGAAATTTTGTGAAAATAAAGTATTCGAGCCTCTTATCAATTTAAGCTATCGCTCATAGATATGCTACCCTTGAGTCCCAAATAGAAAATTGATAAAACTTCAAATGGCTCTAAATTCTATACGGTGCGTCCTACACCTATCAAAGTATTCAAATGCTTGTAACTTTTTACTGGAGCGTAATAAAAGCTTGAAATTTGGTGACAATAAAGTACTCGTGCCTCTTGTCAATTTAAGCTATCGCTCATAGCATGCTACCTTTGAGTCCCAAATTAAACACTGCTAAAATTTCAAATGGCCCTAACTTCTGTACGGTGCGACCTATGCTTAGGAAAATTTGCAAGATTCTAATGCTTGTAACTTTTTACTGGAGCGCCATAAAACCTTGAAATTTTGTGACAATAAATTACTCGAGCCTGTTATCAATTTAAGCTATTTCTCACAGCTATGCTACCCGTGAATCCCAAATCAAACACTGATAATAACACCTTCAGATGGCCCTAACTTTTATACGGTGCGTCCAACACCTATCAAAGTTTGCAACAATCAAAGGCTTGTAACTTTTTACTGGAGCGTCATAAAATCTTGAACTTTGTGACATAGAAGTACTCTTGCCTCTTGTCCATTTAAGCTATCGCTCATAGCTATGCTACCCTTGAGTCCCAAATCAAACACTGATAGAACTTCAAATGCACCTAATTTCTATACGGTGCGTCCTATACCTATCAAAGTTTGCAAAAATCAAATGCTTGTAACTTTTTACTGGAGCGTCATAAAATCTTGAAATTTTGTGGCAATGAACTCGAGCCTGTTATCAATTTAAGTTATGGCTCATAGCTATGCTACCCATGAGTCCCAAATCAAACTCTGATAAAATTTCAAATGGCTCTAACTTCTATACGGAGCGTCCTACACCTATCAAAATTTGCAACTTTCAAATGCTTGTAACTTTTCACCGGAGGGTCAAAAAACCTTAAAATTTGTGAAAATAAACTACTCGAGCCTCTGGTCAATTTAAACTATCGCTCATAGCTATGCTACCCTTGAGTCCTATATCAAACACTGATAAAACTTTAAATGGCCTTAACTTCTATACGTCGGGTCCTATACCTATCAAAGTTTGCAATATTCAAATGCTTGTACCTTTTTACTGGAGCGTCATAAAATCTTGAAATTTTGTGAAAATTGAGAAAATAAAGTATTCGAGCCTCTTATCAATTTAAGCTATCGCTCATAGCGGTGCTACCCTTGAGTCCCAAATCAAAAATTGATAAAACTTCAAATGGCTCTAAATTCTATACGGTGCGTCCTACACCTATCAAAGTATTCAAATGCTTGTAAGTTTTTACTGGAGCGTAATAAAACCTTGAAATTTGGTGACAATAAAGTACTCGTGCCTCTTGTCAATTTAAGCTATCGCTCATAGCTACCCTTGAGTCCCAAATTAAACACTGCTAAAACTTCAAATGGGCCTAACTTCTGTACGGTGCGACCTATACTTACGAAAATTTGCAAGATTCTAATGCTTGTAACTTTTTACTGGAGCGCCATAAAACCTTGAAATTTTGTGACAATAAAGTACTCGAGCCGCTTAACAATTTAAGTAATCGCTCATAGCTATGCTACCCTTGAGTCCCAAATTAAACACTGATAAACCTTCAGATGGCCCTAACTTTTATACGGTGCATCCTACACTATCAAGGTTTGCAACATTCAAATGCTTGTAACTTTTTACTGGAGCGTCATAAAACCTTGAAATTTTGTGACAATAAAGTACTCGAGCCTGTTATCAATTTAAGCTATCGCTCACAGCTATGCTACCCATGAATCCCAAATCAAACACTGATAATAACACCTTCAGATGGCCATAACTTTTATACGGTGCGTCCAACACCTATCAAAGTTTGCAACAATCAAAGGCTTGTAACTTTTTACTGGAGCGTCATAAAATCTTGAACTTTGTGACAATGAAGTACTCTTGCCTCTTGTCCATTTAGCTATCGCTCATAGCTATGCTACCCTTGAGTCCCAAATCAAACATTGATAGAACTTCAAATGCACCTAACTTCTATACGGTGCGTCCTATACCTATCAAAGTTTGCAAAAATCAAATGCTTGTAACTTTTTACTGAAGCGTCATAAAATCTTGAAATTTTGTGACAATGAACTCGAGCCTGTTATCAATTTAAGTTATCGCTCATAGCTATGCTACCCATGAGTCCCAAATCAAACTCTGATAAAATTTCAAATGGCTCTAACTTCTATACGGAGCGTCCAACACCTATCAAAATTTGCAACTTTCAAATGCTTGTAACTTTTCACTGGAGGGTCAAAAAACCTTGAAATTTGTGAAAATAAACTACTCGAGCCTCTGGTCAATTTAAGCTATCGCTCATAGCTATGCTAAACTTGAGTCCTAAATCAAACACTGATAAAACTTCAAATGACCTTAACTTCTATACGTCGGGTCCTATACCTATCAAAGTTTGCAATATTCAAATGCTTGTACCTTTTTACTGGAGCGTCATAAAATCTTGAAATTTTGTGACAATAAAGTAATCGAGCTTCTTATCAATTTAAGCTATCGCTCATAGATATGCTACCCTTGAGTCCCAAATCAAAAATTGATAAAACTTCAAATGGCTCTAAATTCTATACGGTGCGTCCTACACCTATCAAAGTATTCAAATGCTTGTAATTTTTTACTGGAGCGTAATAAAACCTTGAAATTTGGTGACAATAAAGTACTCGTGCCTCTTGTCAATTTAAGCTATCGCTCATAGCTACCCTTGAGTCCCAAATTAAACACTGCTAAAACTTCAAATGGGCCTAACTTCTGTACGGTGCGACCTATACTTACGAAAATTTGCAAGATTCTAATGCTTGTAACTTTTTACTGGAGCGCCATAAAACCTTGAAATTTTGTGACAATAAAGTACTCGAGCCGCTTAACAATTTAATTTATCGCTCATAGCTATGCTACCCTTGAGTCCCAAATCAAACACTGATAAAACTTCAAATGGCCCTAACGGTGCATCCTACATCTATACGGTGCATCCTACACTATCAAGGTTTGCAACATTCAAATGCTTGTAACTTTTTACCGGAGCGTCATAAAACCTTGAAATTTTGTGACAATAAAGTACTCGAGCCTGTTATCAATTTAAGCTATCGCTCACAGCTATGCTACCCGTGAATCCCAAATCAAACACTGATAATAACACCTTCAGATGGCCTTAACTTGTATACGGTGCGTCCAACACCTATCAAAGTTTGCAACAATCAAATGCTTGTAACTTTTTACTGGAGCGTCATAAAATCTTGAACATTTGTGACAATGAAGTTCTCTTGCCTCTTGTCCATTTAAGCTATCGCTCATAGCTATGCTACCCTTGAGTCCCAAATCAAACACTGATAGAACTTCAAATGCACCTAACTTCTATACGGTGCATCCTATACCTATCAAAGTTTGCAAAAATCAAATGCTTGTAACTTTTTACTGGAGCGTCATAAAATATTGAAATTTTGTGACAATGAACTCGAGCCTGTTATCAATTTAATTTATCGCTATGCTACCCATGAGTCCCAAATCAACCACTGATAAAATTTCAAATGGCTCTAACTTCTATACGGAGCGTCCAACACCTATCAAAAGTTGCAACTTTCAAATGCTTGCAACTTTTCACTGGAGGGTCAAAAAACCTTGAAATTTGTGAAAATAAACTACTCGAGCCTCTGGTCAATTCAAGCTATCGCTCATAGCTATGCTACCCTTGAGTCCTAAATCAAACACTGATAAAACTTCAAATGGCCTTAACTTCTATACGTCGAGTCCTATACCTATCAAAGTTTGCAATATTCAAATGCTTGTAACTTTTTACTGGAGCGTCATAAAATCTTGAAATTTTGTGACAATAAAGTAATCGAGCCTCTTATCAATTTAAGCTATCGCTCATAGATATGCTACCCTTGAGTCCCAAATCAAACACTGATAAAACTTCAAATGGCCCTAACGGTGCATCCTACACCTATACGGTGCATCCTACACCTATCAATGTTTGCAACATTCAAATGCTTGTAACTTTTTACTGGAGCGTCATAAAATCTTGAAATTTTGTGACAATAAAGTACTCGAGCCTGTTATCAATTTAAGCTATCGCTCATAGCTATGCTAGCCGTGAATCACAAATCAAACACTGATAAAACTACAGATGGCCCTAACTTTTATACGGTGCGTCCAACACCTATCAAAGTTTGCAACATTGAAATGCTTGTAAATTTTTACTGGAGCGTAATAAAATCTTGAAATTTTGTGGCTATGAAGTACTCTTGCCTCTTGTCAATTTAAGCTATCGCTCATAGCTATGCTACCCTTGAGTCCCAAATCAAACACTGATAAAACTTAAAATAGCCCTAACGTTACATCCTACACATATACGGTGAAAGCCTGTTATCAATTTAAGCTATCGGTCATAGCTATGCTACCAGTGAATCCCAAATCAAACACTGATAAAACTTCAAATGACCCTAAATTTTTGTACGGTGCGTCCTATACCTATCAAAGTTTGCAACAATCAAATGCTTGTAACTTTTAACTGGAGCGTCATAAAATCTGGAACTTTTGTGACAATGAAGTACTCTTGCCTCTTGTCAATTTAAGCTATCGCTCATAGCTATGTTACCCTTGAGTCCCAAATCAAACACTGATAAAACTTCAAATGGACCTAACTTCTATACGGTGCGTCCTATACCTATCAAAGTTTGCAAAAATCAAATGCTTGTAACATTTTATTGGAGAGTCATAAAATCTTGAAATTTTGTGACAATGAACTCGAGCCTGTTATCAATTTAACTTATCGCTCATAGCTATGCTACCCATGATTCCCAATTCAAACACTGATAAAATTTCAAATGGCTCTAACTTATATACGGTGCGTCCAACACCTATCAAAATTTGCAACTTTCAAATGCTTGTAACTTTTCACTGGACGGTCAAAAAACCTTGAAATTTGTGAAAATAAACTACTCGAGCCTCTGGTCAATTTAAGCTATCGCTCATAGATATGCTACCCTTGAGTCCCAAATCAAACACTGATAAAACTTCAAATGGCCCTAACTCCGCATCCTACACCTATACGGTGCATCCTACACATATCAAAGTTTGCAACATTCAAATGCTTGTAAGTTTTTACTACAGCGTCATAAAACCTTGAAATTTTGTGACAATAAAGTACTCGAGCCTCTTATCAATTTAAGCTATCGCTCATGGTTATGCTACCATTGGGTCCCAAATGAAACACTGATAAAACTTCAAATGGCCCTAACGGTGCATCCTACACCTATACGGTGCATCCTACACTATTAAGGTTTGCAACATTCAAATGCTTGTAACTTTTTACCGGAGCGTCATAAAACCTTGAAATTTTGTGACAATAAAGTACTCGAGCCTGTTATCAATTTAAGCTATCAATAACACCTTCAGATGGCCCTAACTTTTATGCGGTGCGTCCAACACCTATCAAAGTTTGCAACAATCAAATGCTTGTAACTTTTTACTGGAGCGTCATAAAATCTTGAACTTTTGTGACAATGAAGTACTCTTGCCTCTTGTACATTTAACCTATCGCTCATAGCTATGCTACCCTTGAGTCCCAAATCAAACACTGATAAAACTTCAAATGACCCTACATTTTTGTACGGTGCGTCCTATACCTATCAAAGTTTGCAACAATCAAATGCTTGTAACTTTTACTGGAGCGTCATAAAATCTGGAACTTTTGTGACAATGAAGTACTCTTGCCTCTTGTCAATTTAAGCTATCGCTCATAGCTATGCTACCCTTGATTCCCAAATCAAACACTGATAGAACTTCAAATGCACCTAACTTCTATACGGTGCGTCCTATACCAATCAAAGTTTGCAAAAATCAAATGCTTGTAACTTTTTACTGGAGCGTCATAAAATATTGAAATTTTGTGACAATGAACTCGAGCCTGTTATCAATTTAATTTATCGCTCATAGCTATGCTACCCATGAGTCCCAAATCAACCACTGATAAAATTTCAAATGGCTCTAACTTCTATACGGAGCGTCCAACACCTATCAAAAGTTGCAACTTTCAAATGCTTGTAACTTTTCACTGGAGGGTCAAAAAACCTTGAAATTTGTGAAAATAAACTACTCGAGCCTCTGGTCAATTCAAGCTATCGCTCATAGCTATGCTACCCTTGAGTCCTAAATCAAACACTGATAAAACTTCAAATGGCCTTAACTTCTATACGTCGGGCCCTATACCTATCAAAGTTTGCAATATTCAAATGCTTGTAACTTTTTACTGGAGCGTCATAAAATCTTGAAATTTTGTGACAATAAAGTAATCGAGCCTCTTATCAATTTAAGCTATCGATCATAGATATGCTACCCTTGAGTCCCAAATCAAACACTGATAAAACTTCAAATGGCCCTAACGGTGCATCCTACACCTATACGGTGCATCCTACACCTATCAATGTTTGCAACATTCAAATGCTTGTAACTTTTTACTGGAGCGTCATAAAATCTTGAAATTTTGTGACAATAAAGTACTCGAGCCTGTTATCTATTTAAGCTATCGCTCATAGCTATGCTACCCGTGAATCACAAATCAAACACTGACAAAACTACAGATGGCCCTAACTTTTATACGGTGCGTCCAACACCTATCAAAGTTTGCAACATTGAAATGCTTGTAAATTTTTACTGGAGCGTAATAAAATCTTGAAATTTTGTGGCTATGAAGTACTCTTGCCTCTTGTCAATTTAAGCTATCGCTCATAGCTATGCTACCCTTGAGTCCCAAATCAAACACTGATAAAACTTAAAATAGCCCTAACGTTACATCCTACACATATACGATGAAAGCCTGTTATCAATTTAAGCTATCGGTCATAGCTATGCTACCCGTGAATCCCAAATCAAACACTGATAAAACTTCAAATGACCCTAAATTTTTGTACGGTGCGTCCTATACCTATCAAAGTTTGCAACAATCAAATGCTTGTAACTTTTAACTGGAGCGTCATAAAATCTGGAACTTTTGTGACAATGAAGTACTCTTGCCTCTTGTCAATTTAGGCTATCGCTCATAGCTATGTTACCCTTGAGTCCCAAATCAAACACTGATAAAACTTCAAATGGACCTAACTTCTATACGGTGCGTCCTATACCTATCAAAGTTTGCAAAAATCAAATGCTTGTAACATTTTATTGGAGAGTCATAAAATCTTGAAATTTTGTGACAATGAACTCGAGCCTGTTATCAATTTAACTTATCGCTCATAGCTATGCTACCCATGATTCCCAAATCAAACACTGATAAAATTTCAAATGGCTCTAACTTCTATAGGGTGCGTCCAACACCTATCAAAATTTGCAACTTTTAAATGCTTGTAACTTTTCACTGGACGGTCAAAAAACCTTGAAATTTGTGAAAATAAACTACTCGAGCCTCTGGTCAATTTAAGCTATCGCTCATAGATATGCTACCCTTGAGTCCCAAATCAAACACTGATAAAACTTCAAATGGCCCTAACTCCGCATCCTACACCTATACGGTGCATCCTACACATATCAAAGTTTGCAACATTCAAATGCTTGTAAGTTTTTACTACAGCGTCATAAAACCTTGAAATTTTGTGACAATAAAGTACTCGAGCCTCTTATCAATTTAAGCTATCGCTCATGGTTATGCTACCCTTGGGTCCCAAATGAAACACTGATAAAACTTCAAATGGCCCTAACGGTGCATCCTACACCTATACGGTGCATCCTACACTATTAAGGTTTGCAACATTCAAATGCTTGTAACTTTTTACCGGAGCGTCATAAAACCTTGAAATTTTGTGACAATAAAGTACTCGAGCCTGTTATCAATTTAAGCTATCAATAACACCTTCAGATGGCCCTAACTTTTATGCGGTGCGTCCAACACCTATCAAAGTTTGCAACAATCAAATGCTCGTAACTTTTTACTGGAGCGTCATAAAATCTTGAACTTTTGTGACAATGAAGTACTCTTGCCTCTTGTACATTTAACCTATCGCTCATAGCTATGCTACCCTTGAGTCCCAAATCAAACACTGATAAAACTTCAAATGACCCTACATTTTTGTACGGTGCGGCCTATACCTATCAAAGTTTGCAACAATCAAATGCTTGTAACTTTTACTGGAGCGTCATAAAATCTGGAACTTTTGTGACAATGAAGTACTCTTGCCTCTTGTCAATTTAAGCTATCGCTCATAGCTATGCTACCCTTGATTCCCAAATCAAACACTGATAGAACTTCAAATGCACCTAACTTCTATACGGTGCTTCCTATACCAATCAAAGTTTGCAAAAATCAAATGCTTGTAACTTTTTACTGGAGCGCCATAAAATATTGAAATTTTGTGACAATGAACTCGAGCCTGTTATCAATTTAATTTATCGCTCATAGCTATGGTACCCATGAGTCCCAAATCAACCACTGATAAAATTTCAAATGGCTCTAACTTCTATACGGAGCGTCCAACACCTATCAAAAGTTGCAACTTTCAAATGCTTGTAACTTTTCACTGGAGGGTCAAAAAACCTTGAAATTTGTGAAAATAAACTACTCGAGCCTCTGGTCAATTCAAGCTATCGCTCATAGCTATGCTACCCTTGAGTCCTAAATCAAACACTGATAAAACTTCAAATGGCCTTAACTTCTATACGTCGGGTCCTATACCTATCAAAGTTTGCAATATTCAAATGCTTGTAACTTTTTACTGGAGCGTCATAAAATCTTGAAATTTTGTGACAATAAAGTAATCGAGCCTCTTATCAATTTAAGCTATCGCTCATAGATATGCTACCCTTGAGTCCCAAATCAAACACTGATAAAACTTCAAATGGCCCTAACGGTGCATCCTACACCTATACGGTGCATCCTACACCTATACGGTGCATCCTACACCTATCAATGTTTGCAACATTCAAATGCTTGTAACTTTTTACTGGAGCGTCAAAAAATCTTGAAATTTTGTGACAATAAAGTACTCGAGCCTGTTATCAATTTAAGCTATCGCTCATAGCTATGCTACCCGTGAATCACAAATCAAACACTGATAAAACTACAGATGGATCTAACTTTTATACGGTGCGTCCAACACCTATCAAAGTTTGCAACATTGAAATGCTTGTAAATTTTTACTGGAGCGTAATAAAATCTTGAAATTTTGTGGCTATGAAGTACTCTAGCCTCTTGTCAATTTAAGCTATCGCTCATAGCTATGCTACCCTTGAGTCCCAAATCAAACACTGATAAAACTTAAAATAGCCCTAACGTTACATCCTACACATATACGGTGAAAGCCTGTTATCAATTTAAGCTATCGGTCATAGCTATGCTACCCGTGAATCCCAAATCAAACACTGATAAAACTTCAAATGACCCTAAATTTTTGTACGGTGCGTCCTATACCTATCAAAGTTTGCAACAATCAAATGCTTGTAACTTTTAACTGGAGCGTCATAAAATCTGGAACTTTTGTGACAATGAAGTACTCTTGCCTCTTGTCAATTTAAGCTATCGCTCATAGCTATGTTACCCTTGAGTCCCAAATCAAACACTGATAAAACTTCAAATGGACCTAACTTCTATACGGTGCGTCCTATACCTATCAAAGTTTGCAAAAATCAAATGCTTGTAACATTTTATTGGAGAGTCATAAAATCTTGAAATTTTGTGACAATGAACTCGAGCCTGTTATCAATTTAACTTATCGCTCATGGCTATGCTACCCATGATTCCCAAATCAAACACTGATAAAATTTCAAATGGCTCTAACTTCTATACGGTGCGTCCAACACCTATCAAAATTTGCAACTTTCAAATGCTTGTAACTTTTCACTGGACGGTCAAAAAACCTTGAAATTTGTGAAAATAAACTACTAGAGCCTCTGGTCAATTTAAGCTATCGCTCATAGATATGCTACCCTTGAGTCCCAAATCAAACACTGATAAAACTTCAAATGGCCCTAACTCCGCATCCTACACCTATACGGTGCATCCTACACATATCAAAGTTTCCAACATTCAAATGCTTGTAAGTTTTTACTACAGCGTCATAAAACCTTGAAATTTTGTGACAATAAAGTACTCGAGCCTCTTATCAATTTAAGCTATCGCTCATGGTTATGCTACCCTTGGGTCCCAAATGAAACACTGATAAAACTACAAATGGCCCTAACGGTGCATCCTACACCTATACGGTGCATCCTACACTATTAAGGTTTGCAACATTCAAATGCTTGTAACTTTTTACCGGAGCGTCATAAAACCTTGAAATTTTGTGACAATAAAGTACTCGAGCCTGTTATCAATTTAAGCTATCAATAACACCTTCAGATGGCCCTAACTTTTATGCGGTGCGTCCAACACCTATCAAAGTTTGCAACAATCAAATGCTTGTAACTTTTTACTGGAGCGTCATAAAATCTTGAACTTTTGTGACAATGAAGTACTCTTGCCTCTTGTACATTTAACCTATCGCTCATAGCTATGCTACCCTTGAGTCCCAAATCAAACACTGATAAAACTTCAAATGACCCTACATTTTTGTACGGTGCGTCCTATACCTATCAAAGTTTGCAACAATCAAATGCTTGTAACTTTTACTGGAGCGTCATAAAATCTGGAACTTTTGTGACAATGAAGTACTCTTGCCTCTTGTCAATTTAAGCTATCGCTAATAGCTATGCTACCCTTGATTCCCAAATCAAACACTGATAGAACTTCAAATGCACCTAACTTCTATACGGTGCGTCCTATACCAATCAAAGTTTGCAAAAATCAAATGCTTGTAACTTTTTACTGGAGCGTCATAAAATATTGAAATTTTGTGACAATGAACTCGAGCCTGTTATCAATTTAATTTATCGCTCATAGCTATGCTACCCATGAGTCCCAAATCAACCACTGATAAAATTTCAAATGGCTCTAACTTCTATACGGAGCGTCCAACACCTATCAAAAGTTGCAACTTTCAAATGCTTGTAACTTTTCACTGGAGGGTCAAAAAACCTTGAAATTTGTGAAAATAAACTACTCGAGCCTCTGGTCAATTCAAGCTATCGCTCATAGCTATGCTACCCTTGAGTCCTAAATCAAACACTGATAAAACTTCAAATGGCCTTAACTTCTATACGTCGGGTCCCATACCTATCAAAGTTTGCAATATTCAAATGCTTGTAACTTTTTCCTGGAGCGTCATAAAATCTTGAAATTTTGTGACAATAAAGTAATCGAGCCTCTTATCAATTTAAGCTATCGCTCATAGATATGCTACCCTTGAGTCCCAAATCAAACACTGATAAAACTTCAAATGGCCCTAACGGTGCATCCTACACCTATACGGTGCATCCTACACCTATCAATGTTTGCAACATTCAAATGCTTGTAACTTTTTACTGGAGCGTCAAAAAATCTTGAAATTTTGTGACAATAAAGTACTCGAGCCTGTTATCAATTTAAGCTATCGCTCATAGCTATGCTACCCGTGAATCACAAATCAAACACTGATAGAACTACAGATGGCCCTAACTTTTATGCGGTGCGTCCAACACCTATCAAAGTTTGCAACAATCAAATGCTTGTAACTTTTTACTGGAGCGTCATAAAATCTTGAACTTTTGTGACAATGAAGTACTCTTGCCTCTTGTACATTTAACCTATCGCTCATAGCTATGCTACCCTTGAGTCCCAAATCAAACACTGATAAAACTTCAAATGACCCTACATTTTTGTACGGTGCGTCCTATACCTATCAAAGTTTGCAACAATCAAATGCTTGTAACTTTTACTGGAGCGTCATAAAATCTGGAACTTTTGTGACAATGAAGTACTCTTGCCTCTTGTCAATTTAAGCTATCGCTCATAGCTATGCTACCCTTCATTCCCAAATCAAACACTGATAGAACTTCAAATGCACCTAACTTCTATTCGGTGCGTCCTATACCAATCAAAGTTTGCAAAAATCAAATGCTTGTAACTTTTTACTGGAGCGTCATAAAATATTGAAATTTTGTGACAATGAACTCGAGCCTGTTATCAATTTAATTTATCGCTCATAGCTATGCTACCCATGAGTCCCAAATCAACCACTGATAAAATTTCAAATGGCTCTAACTTCTATACGGAGCGTCCAACACCTATCAAAAGTTGCAACTTTCAAATGCTTGTAACTTTTCACTGGAGGGTCAAAAAACCTTGAAATTTGTGAAAATAAACTACTCGAGCCTCTGGTCAATTCAAGCTATCGCTCATAGCTATGCTACCCTTGAGTCCTAAATCAAACACTGATAAAACTTCAAATGGCCTTAACTTCTATACGTCGGGTCCTATACCTATCAAAGTTTGCAATATTCAAATGCTTGTAACTTTTTACTGGAGCGTCATAAAATCTTGAAATTTTGTGACAATAAAGTAATCGAGCCTCTTATCAATTTAAGCTATCGCTCATAGATATGCTACCCTTGAGTCCCAAATCAAACACTGATAAAACTTCAAATGGCCCTAACGGTGCATCCTACACCTATACGGTGCATCCTACACCTATCAATGTTTGCAACATTCAAATGCTTGTAACTTTTTACTGGAGCGTCAAAAAATCTTGAAATTTTGTGACAATAAAGTACTCGAGCCTGTTATCAATTTAAGCTATCGCTCATAGCTATGCTACCCGTGAATCACAAATCAAACACTGATAAAACTACAGATGGCCCTAACTTTTATACGGTGCGTCCAACACCTATCAAAGTTTGCAACATTGAAATGCTTGTAAATTTTTACTGGAGCGTAATAAAATCTTGAAATTTTGTGGCTATGATGTACTCTTGCCTCTTGTCAATTTAAGCTATCGCTCATAGCTATGCTACCCTTGAGTCCCAAATCAAACACTGATAAAAATTAAAATAGCCCTAACGTTACATCCTACACATATACGGTGAAAGCCTGTTATCAATTTAAGCTATCGGTCATAGCTATGCTACCCGTGAATCCCAAATCAAACACTGATAAAACTTCAAATGACCCTAAATTTTTGTGCGGTGCGTCCTATACCTATCAAAGTTTGCAACAATCAAATGCTTGTAACTTTTAACTGGAGCGTCATAAAATCTGGAACTTTTGTGACAATGAAGTACTCTTGCCTCTTGTCAATTTAAGCTATCGCTCATAGCTATGTTACCCTTGAGTCCCAAATCAAACACTGATAAAACTTCAAATAGACCTAACTTCTATACGGTGCGTCCTATACCTATCAAAGTTTGCAAAAATCAAATGCTTGTAACATTTTATTGGAGAGTCATAAAATCTTGAAATTTTGTGACAATGAACTCGAGCCTGTTATCAATTTAACTTATCGCTCATAGCTATGCTACCCATGATTCCCAAATCAAACACTGATAAAATTTCAAATGGCTCTAACTTCTATACGGTGCGTCCAACACCTATCAAAATTTGCAACTTTCAAATGCTTGTAACTTTTCACTGGACGGTCAAAAAACCTTGAAATTTGTGAAAATAAACTACTCGAGCCTCTGGTCAATTTAAGCTATCGCTCATAGATATGCTACCCTTGAGTCCCAAATCAAACACTGATAAAACTTCAAATGGCCCTAACTCCGCATCCTACACCTATACGGTGCATCCTACACATATCAAAGTTTCCAACATTCAAATGCTTGTAAGTTTTTACTACAGCGTCATAAAACCTTGAAATTTTGTGACAATAAAGTACTCGAGCCTCTTATCAATTTAAGCTATCGCTCATGGTTATGCTACCCTTGGGTCCCAAATGAAACACTGATAAAACTACAAATGGCCCTAACGGTGCATCCTACACCTATACGGTGCATCCTACACTATTAAGGTTTGCAACATTCAAATGCTTGTAACTTTTTACCGGAGCGTCATAAAACCTTGAAATTTTGTGACAATAAAGTACTCGAGCCTGTTATCAATTTAAGCTATCAATAACACCTTCAGATGGCCCTAACTTTTATGCGGTGCGTCCAACACCTATCAAAGTTTGCAACAATCAAATGCTTCTAACTTTTTACTGGAGCGTCATAAAATCTTGAACTTTTGTGACAATGAAGTACTCTTGCCTCTTGTACATTTAACCTATCGCTCATAGCTATGCTACCCTTGAGTCCCAAATCAAACACTGATAAAACTTCAAATGACCCTACATTTTTGTACGGTGCGTCCTATACCTATCAAAGTTTGCAACAATCAAATGCTTGTAACTTTTCCTGGAGCGTCATAAAATCTGGAACTTTTGTGACAATGAACTCGAGCCTGTTATCAATTTAATTTATCGCTCATAGCTATGCTACCCATGAGTCCCAAATCAAACACTGATAAAATTTCAAATGGCTCTAACTTCTATACGGAGCGTCCAACACCTATCAAAATTTGCAACTTTCAAATGCTTGTAACTTTTCACTGGAGGGTCAAAAAACCTTGAAATTTGTGAAAATAAACTACTCGAGCCTCTGGTCAATTTAAGCTATCGTTCATAGCTATGCTACCCTTGAGTCCTAAATCAAACACTGATAAAACTTCAAATGGCCTTAACTTCTATACGTCGGGTCCTATACCTATCAAAGTTTGCAATATTCAAATGCTTGTAACTTTTTACTGGAGCGTCATAAAATCTTTAAATTTTGTGACAATAAAGTAATCGAGCCTCTTATCAATTTAAGCTATCGCTCATAGATATGCTACCCGTGAATCCCAAATCAAACACTGATAAAACTTCAAATGACCCTAAATTTTTGTACGGTGCGTCCTATACCTATCAAAGTTTGCAACAATCAAATGCTTGTAACTTTTAACTGGAGCGTCATAAAATCTGGAACTTTTGTGACAATGAAGTACTCTTGCCTCTTGTCAATTTAAGCTATCGCTCATAGCTATGTTACCCTTGAGTCCCAAATCAAACACTGATAAAACTTCAAATGGACCTAACTTCTATACGGTGCGTCCTATACCTATCAAAGTTTGCAAAAATCAAATGCTTGTAACTTTTTATTGGAGAGTCATAAAATCTTGAAATTTTGTGAAAATAAACTACTCGAGCCTCTGGTCAATTCAAGCTATCGCTCATAGCTATGCTACCCTTGAGTCCTAAATCAAACACTGATAAAACTTCAAATGGCCTTAACTTCTATACGTCGGGTCCTATACCTATCAAAGTTTGCAATATTCAAATGCTTGTAACTTTTTACTGGAGCGTCATAAAATCTTGAAATTTTGTGACAATAAAGTAATCGAGCCTCTTATCAATTTAAGCTATCGCTCATAGATATGCTACCCTTGAGTCCCAAATCAAACACTGATAAAACTTCAAATGGCCCTAACGGTGCATCCTACACCTATACGGTGCATCCTACACCTATCTATGTTTGCAACATTCAAATGCTTGTAACTTTTTATTGGAGCGTCATAAAATCTTGAAATTTTGTGACAATAAAGTACTCGAGCCTCTTATCAATTTAAGCTATCGCTCATGGTTATGCTACCCTTGGGTCTCAAATGAAACACTGATAAAACTTCAAATGGCCCTAACGGTGCATCCTACACCTATACGGTGCATCCTACACTATTAAGGTTTGCAACATTCAAATGCTTGTAACTTTTTACCGGAGCGTCATAAAATCTTGAAATTTTGTGACAATGAACTCGAGCCTGTTATCAATTTAACTTATCGCTCATAGCTATGCTACCCATGAATCCCAAATCAAACACTGATAAAATTTCAAATGGCTCTAACTTCTATACGGTGCGTCCAACACCTAGCAAAATTTGCAACTTTCAAATGCTTGTAACTTTAACTGGACGGTCAAAAAACCTTGAAATTTGTGAAAATAAACTACTCGAGCCTCTGGTCAATTTAAGCTATCGCTCATAGATATGCTACCCTTGAGTCCCAAATCAAACACTGATAAAACTTCAAATGGCTCTAACGGTGCATCCTATACTTATACGGTGAAAGCCTGTTATCAATTTAAGCTATCGCTCATAGCTATGCTACCCGAGAATCCCAAATCAAACACTGATAAAACTTCAAATGGCCCTAACGGTGCATCCTACACCTATACGGCGCATCCTAAACCTATCAAAGTTTGCAACATTCAAATGCTTGTAACTCTTTACTGGAGCGTCATAAAATCTTGAAATTTTGTGACAATGAACTCGAGCCTGTTATCAATTTAAGTTATCGCTCATAGCTATGCTACCCATGAGTCCCAAATCTAACACTGATAAAATTTCAAATGGTTCTAACTTCTATACGGAGCGTCCAACACCTATGAAAATTTACAACTTTCAAATGCTTGTAACTTTTTACTGGAGCCTCATAAAATCTTGAAATTTTGTGACAATGAACTCGAGCCTCTTATCAATTTAAGTTATCGCTCATAGCTATGCTACCCATGAGTCCCAAATCAGACACTGATAAAATTTCAAATGGCTCTAACTTCTATACGGTGCGTCCTACACCTATCAAAGCATTCAAATGCTTGTAACTTTTTACTAATAAAACCTTGAAATTTGGTAACAATAAAGTACTCGTGCCTCTTGTCAATTTAAGCTATCGCTCATAGCATGCTACCCTTGAGTCCCAAATTAAAAACTAAATTAAACCAAATTAAAAACTAAAACTTCAAATGGCCCTAACTTCTGTACGGTGCGACCTATACTTACGAAAATTTTCAAGATTCTAATGCTTGTAACTTTTTACTGGAGCGCCATAAAACCTTGAAATTTTGTGACAATGAAGTACTCGAGCCGCTTAACAATTTAATTTATCGCTCATAGCTATGCTACCCTTGAGTCCCAAATCAAACACTGATAAAACTTCAAATGGCCCTAACGGTGCATCCTACATCTATACGGTGCATCCTACACTATCAAGGTTTGCAACATTCAAATGCTTGTAACTTTTTACCGGAGCGTCATAAAACCTTGAAATTTTGTGACAATAAAGTACTCGAGCCTGTTATCAATTTAAGCTATCGCTCACAGCTATGCTACCCGTGAATCCCAAATCAAACACTGATAATAACACCTTCAGATGGCCCTAACTTTTATACGTTGCGTGCAACACTTATCAAAGTTTGCAACAATCAAATGCTTGTAACTTTTTACTGGAGCGTCATAAAATCTTGAACTTTTGTGACAATGAAGTACTCTTGCCTCTTGTTCATTTAAGCTATCGCTCATAGCTATGTTACCCTTGAGTCCCAAATCAAACACTGATAAAACTTCAAATGGACCTAACTTCTATACGGTGCGTCCTATACCTATCAAAGTTTGCAAAAATCAAATGCTTGTAACATTTTATTGGAGAGTCATAAAATCTTGAAATTTTGTGACAATGAACTCGAGCCTGTTATCAATTTAACTTATCGCTCATAGCTATGCTACCCATGATTCCCAAATCAAACATTGATAAAATTTCAAATGGCTCTAACTTCTATACGGTGCGTCCAACACCTATCAAAATTTGCAACTTTCAAATGCTTGTAACTTTTCACTGGACGGTCAAAAAACCTTGAAATTTGTGAAAATAAACTACTCGAGCCTCTGGTCAATTTAAGCTATCGCTCATAGATATGCTACCCTTGAGTCCCAAATCAAACACTGATAAAACTTCAAATGGCCCTAACTCCGCATCCTACACCTATACGGTGCATCCTACACATATCAAAGTTTGCAACATTCAAATGCTTGTAAGTTTTTACTACAGCGTCATAAAACCTTGAAATTTTGTGACAATAAAGTACTCGAGCCTCTTATCAATTTAAGCTATCGCTCATGGTTATGCTACCCTTGGGTCCCAAATGAAACACTGATAAAACTTCAAATGGCCCTAACGGTGCATCCTACACCTATACGGTGCATCCTACACTATTAAGGTTTGCAACATTCAAATGCTTGTAACTTTTTACCGGAGCGTCATAAAATCTTGAAATTTTGTGACAATGAACTCGAGCCTGTTATCAATTTAACTTATCGCTCATAGCTATGCTACCCATGAATCCCAAATCAAACACTGATAAAATTTCAAATGGCTCTAACTTCTATACGGTGCGTCCAACACCTAGCAAAATTTGCAACTTTCAAATGCTTGTAACTTTAACTGGACGGTCAAAAAACCTTGAAATTTGTGAAAATAAACTACTCGAGCCTCTGGTCAATTTAAGCTATCGCTCATAGATATGCTACCCTTGAGTCCCAAATCAAACACTGATAAAACTTCAAATGGCTCTAACGGTGCATCCTATACTTATACGGTGAAAGCCTGTTATCAATTTAAGCTATCGCTCATAGCTATGCTACCCGAGAATCCCAAATCAAACACTGATAAAACTTCAAATGGCCCTAACGGTGCATCCTACACCTATACGGCGCATCCTAAACCTATCAAAGTTTGCAACATTCAAATGCTTGTAACTCTTTACTGGAGCGTCATAAAATCTTGAAATTTTGTGACAATGAACTCGAGCCTGTTATCAATTTAAGTTATCGCTCATAGCTATGCTACCCATGAGTCCCAAATCTAACACTGATAAAATTTCAAATGGTTCTAACTTCTATACGGAGCGTCCAACACCTATGAAAATTTACAACTTTCAAATGCTTGTAACTTTTTACTGGAGCCTCATAAAATCTTGAAATTTTGTGACAATGAACTCGAGCCTCTTATCAATTTAAGTTATCGCTCATAGCTATGCTACCCATGAGTCCCAAATCAGACACTGATAAAATTTCAAATGGCTCTAACTTCTATACGGTGCGTCCTACACCTATCAAAGCATTCAAATGCTTGTAACTTTTTACTAATAAAACCTTGAAATTTGGTGACAATAAAGTACTCGTGCCTCTTGTCAATTTAAGCTATCGCTCATAGCATGCTACCCTTGAGTCCCAAATTAAAAACTAAATTAAACCAAAGTAAAAACTAAAACTTCAAATGGCCCTAACTTCTGTACGGTGCGACCTATACTTACGAAAATTTTCAAGATTCTAATGCTTGTAACTTTTTACTGGAGCGCCATAAAACCTTGAAATTTTGTGACAATGAAGTACTCGAGCCGCTTAACAATTTAATTTATCGCTCATAGCTATGCTACCCTTGAGTCCCAAATCAAACACTGATAAAACTTCAAATGGCCCTAACGGTGCATCCTACATCTATACGGTGCATCCTACACTATCAAGGTTTGCAACATTCAAATGCTTGTAACTTTTTACCGGAGCGTCATAAAACCTTGAAATTTTGTGACAATAAAGTACTCGAGCCTGTTATCAATTTAAGCTATCGCTCACAGCTATGCTACCCGTGAATCCCAAATCAAACACTGATAATAATACCTTCAGATGGCCCTAACTTTTATACGTTGCGTGCAACACTTATCAAAGTTTGCAACAATCAAATGCTTGTAACTTTTTACTGGAGCGTCATAAAATCTTGAACTTTTGTGACAATGAAGTACTCTTGCCTCTTGTTCATTTAAGCTATCGCTCATAGCTATGTTACCCTTGAGTCCCAAATCAAACACTGATAAAACTTCAAATGGACCTAACTTCTATACGGTGCGTCCTATACCTATCAAAGTTTGCAAAAATCAAATGCTTGTAACATTTTATTGGAGAGTCATAAAATCTTGAAATTTTGTGACAATGAACTCGAGCCTGTTATCAATTTAACTTATCGCTCATAGCTATGCTACCCATGATTCCCAAATCAAACACTGATAAAATTTCAAATGGCTCTAACTTCTATACGGTGCGTCCAACACCTATCAAAATTTGCAACTTTCAAATGCTTGTAACTTTTCACTGGTCGGTCAAAAAACCTTGAAATTTGTGAAAATAAACTACTCGAGCCTCTGGTCAATTTAAGCTATCGCTCATAGATATGCTACCCTTGAGTCCCAAATCAAACACTGATAAAACTTCAAATGGCCCTAACTCCGCATCCTACACCTATACGGTGCATCCTACACATATCAAAGTTTGCAACATTCAAATGCTTGTAAGTTTTTACTACAGCGTCATAAAACCTTGAAATTTTGTGACAATAAAGTACTCGAGCCTCTTATCAATTTAAGCTATCGCTCATGGTTATGCTACCCTTGGGTCCCAAATGAAACACTGATAAAACTTCAAATGGCCCTAACGGTGCATCCTACACCTATACGGTGCATCCTACACTATTAAGGTTTGCAACATTCAAATGCTTGTAACTTTTTACCGGAGCGTCATAAAACCTTGAAATTTTGTGACAATAAAGTACTCGAGCCTGTTATCAATTTAAGCTATCAATAACACCTTCAGATGGCCCTAACTTTTATACGGTGCGTCCAGCACCTATCAAAGTTTGCAACAATCAAAGTTTGCAACTTTTTACTGGAGCGTCATAAAATCTTGAAATTTTGTGACAATAAAGTAATCGAGCCTCTTATCAATTTAAGCTATCGCTCATAGATATGCTACCCTTGAGTCCCAAATGAAACACTGATAAAACTTCAAATGGCCCTAACGGTGCATCCTACACCTATACGGTGCACCCTACACTATTAAGGTTTGCAACATTCAAATGCTTGTAACTTTTTACCCGAGCGTCATAAAATCTTGAAATTTTGTGACAATGAACTCGAGCCTGTTATCAATTTAACTTATCGCTCATAGCTATGCTACCCATGAGTCCCAAATCAAAAACTGATAAAATTTCAAATGGCTCTAACTTCTATACGGTGCATCCAACACCTATCAAAATTTGCAACTTTCAAATGCTTGTAACTTTTCACTGGACGGTCAAAAAACCTTGAAATTTGTGAAAATAAACTACTCGAGCCTCTGGTCAATTTAAGCTATCGCTCATAGATATGCTACCCTTGAGTCCCAAATCAAACACTGATAAAACTTCAAATGGCCCTAACGCCGCATCCTACACCTATACGGTGCATCCTACACATATCAAAGTTTGCAACATTCAAATGCTTGTAAGTTTTTACTACAGCGTCATAAAACCTTGAAATTTTGTGACAATAAAGTACTCGAGCCTCTTATCAATTTAAGTTATCGCTCATTGTTATGCTACCCATGAGTCCCAAATCTAACACTGATAAAATTTCAAATGGTTCTAACTTCTATACGGAGCGTCTAACACCTATGAAAATTTGCAACTTTCAAATGCTTGTAACTTTTTACTGGAGCCTCATAAAATCTTGAAATTTTGTGACAATGCACTCGAGCCTCTTATCAATTTAAGTTATCGCTCATAGCTATGCTACCCATGAGTCCCAAATCAGACACTGATAAAATTTCAAATGGCTCTAACTTCTATACGGTGCGTCCTACACCTATCAAAGTATTCAAATGCTTGTAACTTTTTACTAATAAAACCTTGAAATTTGGTGACAATAAAGTTCTCGTGCCTCTTGTCAATTTAAGCTATCGCTCATAGCATGCTACCCTTGAGTCCCAAATTAAAAACTAAATTAAACAAAATTAAAAACTAAAACTTCAAATGGCCCTAACTTCTGTACGGTGCGACCTATACTTACGAAAATTTTCAAGATTCTAATGTTTGTAACTTTTTACTGGAGCGCCATAAAACCTTGAAATTTTGTGACAATGAAGTACTCGAGCCGCTTAACAATTTAATTTATCGCTCATAGCTATGCTACCCTTGAGTCCCAAATCAAACACTGATAAAACTACAAATGGCCCAAACGGTGCATCCTACTTCTACACGGTGCATCCTACACTATCAAGGTTTGCAACATTCAAAGGCTTGTAACTTTTTACTGGAGCGTCATAAAAACTTGAAATTTTGTGACAATAAAGTACTCGAGCCTGTTATCAATTTAAGCTAGCGCTCACAGCTATGCTACCCGTGAATCCCAAATCAAACACTGATAATAACACCTTCAGATGGCCCTAACTTTTATACGGTGCGTCCAACAACTATCAAAGTTTGCAACAATCAAATGCTTGTCACTTTTTACTGGAGCGTCATAAAATCTGGAACTTTTGTGACAATGAAGTACTCTTGCCTCTTGTCCATTTAAGCTATCGCTCATAGCTATGCTACCCTTGAGTCCCAAATCAAACACTGATAGAACTTCAAATGCACCTAACTTCTATACGGTGCGTCCTATACTTATCAAAGCATTCAAATGCTTGTAACTTTTTACTGGAGCGTCATAAAATCTTGAAATTTTGTGAAATTAAAGTATTCGAGCCTCTTATCAATTTAAGCTATCGCTCATAGATATGCTACCCTAGAGTCTCAAATCCAAAATTGATAAAACTTCAAATGGCTCTAAATTCTATACGGTGCGTCCTACACCTATCAAAGTATTCAAATGCTTGTAACTTTTTACTGGAGCGTAATAAAACCTTGAAATTTGGTGACAATAAAGTACTCGAGCCTCTTGTCAATTTAAGCTATCGCTCATAGCATGCTACCCTTGAGTCCCAAATGAAACACTGCTAAAACTTCAAATGGCCCTAACTTCTGTACGGTGCGCCCTATACTTACGAAAATTTTCAAGATTCTAATGCTTGTAACTTTTTACTTTACTTTACCTTGAAATTTTGTGACAATGAAGTACTCGAGCCGCTTAACAATTTAATTTATCGCTCATAGCTATGCTACCCTTGAGTCCCAAATCAAACACTGATAAAACTTCGAATGGCCCTAACGGTCCATCCTACACCTATACGGTGCATCATAAACTATCAGGGTTTGCAACATTCAAATGCTTGTAACTTGTTACTGGAGCGTCATAAAACCTTGAAATTTTGTGACAATAAAGTACTCGAGCCTGTTATCAATTTAAGCTATCGCTCAGCGCTATGCTACCCGTGAATCTCAAATAAAACACTGATAAAACTTCAGATGGCCCTAACTTTTATACGGTGCGTCCAACACCTATCAAAGTTTGCAACATTGAAATGCTTGTAACTTTTTACTGGAGCGTAATAAAATCTTGAAATGTTGTGGCTATGAAGTACTCTTGCCTCTTGTCAATTTAAGCTATCGCTCATAGCTATGCTACCCTTGAGTCCCAAATCAAACACTGATAAAACTTAAATTAGCCCTAACGGTGCATCCTACACCTATACGGTGAAAGCCTGTTATCAATTTAAGCTATCGCTCATAGCTATGCTACCCGTGAATCCAAAATCAAACACTGATAAAACTTCAAATGACCCTAAATTTTTCTACGGTGCGTCCTATACCTATCAAAGTTTGCAACAATCAAATGCTTGTAACTTTTTACTGGAGCGTCATAAAATCTGGAACTTTTGTGACACTGAAGTACTCTCGACTATTGTCAATTTAAGCTATCGCTCATAGCTATGCTACCCTTGAGTCCCAAATCAAACACTGATAAAACTTCAAATGGACCTAACTTCTATACGGTGCGTCCTATACCTATCAAAGTTTGCAAAAATCAAATGCTTGTCACTTTTTATTGGAGCGTCATAAAATCTTGAAATTTTGTGACAATAAACTCGAGCTTGTTATCAATTTAAGTTATCGCTCATAGGTATGCTACCCATGAGTCCCAAATCAAACACTGATAAAATTTCAAATGGATCTAACTTCTATACGGTGAGTTCAACACCTATCAAAATTTGCAACTTTCATGTGCTTATAACTTTTCACTGGAGGGTCAAAAAACCTTGAAATTTGTGAAAATAAACTACTCGAGCCTCTGGTAAATTTAAGCTATCGCTCATAGATATGCTACCCTTGAGTCCCAAATCAAACACTGATAAAATTACAAATGGCTCTAACTTCTATACGGTGGTCCTACACCTATCAAAGTATTCAAATGCTTGAAACTTTTTACTGGAGCGTCATAAAATCTTGAAATTTTGTGAAAATAAAGTATTCGAGCCTCTTATCAATTTAAGCTGTCGCTCATAGCTATGCTACTCTTGAGTCCCAAATCAAAAATTGATAAAACTTCAAATGGCTCTAAATTCTATACGGTGCGTCCTACACCTATCAAAGTATTCAAATGCTTGTAACTTTTTACTGGAGCGTAATAAAACCTTGAAATTTGGTGACAATAAAGTACTCGTGCCTCTTGTCAATTTAAGCTATCGCTCATAGCTACCCTTGAGTCCCAAATTAAATACTGCTAAAACTTCGAATGGCCTTAACTTCTGTACGGTGCGACCCATACTTACGAAAATTTGCAAGATTCTAATGCTTGTAACTTTTACTGGAGCGCCATAAAACCTTGAAATTTTGTGACAATAAAGTACTCGAGCCGCTTAACAATTTAAGTTATCGCTCATAGCTATGCTACCCTTGAGTCCCAAATCAAACACTGATAAAACTTGGAATGGCCCTAACGGTGCATCCTACACCTATACGGTGCATCATACACTATCAAGGTTTGCAACATTCAAATGCTTGTAACTTGTTACTGGAGCGTCATAAAACCTTGAAAATTTGTGACAATAAAGTACTCGAGCCTGTTATCAATTTAAGCTATCGATCACAGCTATGCTACCCGTGAATCCCAAATCAAACACTGATAAACCTTCAGATGGCCCTAACTTTTATACGCTGCGTCCAACACCTATCAAAGTTTGCATCATTGAAATGCTTCTAACTTTTTACTGGAGCGTCATAAAACCTTGAAATTTTGTGACAATAAAGTACTCGAGCCTGTTATCAATTTAAGCTATCGCTCAGAGCTATGCTACCCGTGAATCCCAAATCAAACACTGATAAAACTTCAGATGGCCCTAACTTTTATACGGTGCGTCCAACACCTATCAAAGTTTGCAACATTGAAATGCTTGTAACTTTTTACTGGAGCGTAATAAAATTTTGAAATGTTGTGGCTATGAAGTACTCTTGCCTCTTGTCAATTTAAGCTATCGCTCATAGCTATGCTACCCTTGAGTCCCAAATCAAACACTGATAAAACTTCAAATAGCCCTAACGGTGCATCATTCACCTATACGGTGAAAGCCTGTTATCAATTTAAGCTATCGCTCATAGCTATGCTACCCGTGAATCCCAAATCAAACACTGATAAAACTTCAAATGACCCTAAATTTTTGTACGGTGCGTCCTGTACCTATCAAAGTTTGCAACAATCAAATGCTTGTAACTTTTTACTGGAGCGTCATAAAATCTGGAACTTTTGTGACAAGGAAGTACTCTTGCCTCTTGTCAATTTAAGCTATCGCTCATAGCTATGCTACCCTTGAGTCCCAAATCAAACACTGATAAAACTTCAAATGGACCTAACTTCTATACGGTGTGTCCTATACCTATCAAAGTTTGCAAAAATCAAATGCTTGTAACTTTTTATTGGAGCGTCATAAAATCTTGAAATTTTGTGACAATGAACTCGAGCCTCTTATCAATTTAAGTTATCGCTCATAGCTATGCTACCCATGAGTCCCAAATCAAACACTGATAAAATTACAAATGGCTCTAACTTCTATACGGTGGTCCTACACCTATCAAAGTATTCAAATGCTTGTAACTTTTTACTGGAGCGGCATAAAATCTTGAAATTTTGTGAAAATAAAGTATTCGAGCCTCTTATCAATTTAAGCTATCGCTCATAGCTATGCTACTCTTGAGTCCCAAATCAAAAATTGATAAAACTTCAAATGGCTCTAAATTCTATACGGTGCGTCCTACACCTATCAAAGTATTCAAATGCTTGTAACTTTTTACTGGAGCGTAATAAAACCTTGAAATTTGGTGACAATAAAGTACTCGTGCCTCTTGTCAATTTAAGCTATTGCTCATAGCTACCCTTGAGTCCAAAATTAAACACTGCTAAAACTTCAAATGGCCCTAACTTCTGTACGGTGCGACCCATTCTTACGAAAATTTGCAAGATTCTAATGCTTGTAACTTTTACTGGAGCGCCATAAAACCTTGAAATTTTGTGACAATAAAGTACTCGAGCCGCTTAACAATTTAAGTTATCGCTCATAGCTATGCTACCCTTGAGTCCCAAATCAAACACTGATAAAACTTGGAATGGCCCTAACGGTGCATCCTACACCTATACGGTGCATCATACACTATCAAGGTTTGCAACATTCAAATGCTTGTAACTTGTTACTGGAGCGTCATAAAACCTTGAAAATTTGTGACAATAAAGTACTCAAGCCTGTTATCAATTTAAGCTATCGATCACAGCTATGCTACCCATGAATCCCAAATCAAACACTGATAAACCTTCAGATGGCGCTAACTTTTATACGGTGCGTCCAACACCTATCAAAGTTTGCAACATTGAAATGCTTGTAACTTTTTACTGGAGCGTAATAAAATTTTGAAATGTTGTGGCTATGAAGTACTCTTGCCTCTTGTCAATTTAAGCTATCGCTCATAGCTATGCTACCCTTGAGTCCCAAATCAAACACTGATAAAACTTCAAATGGACCTAACTTCTATACGGTGCGTACTATACCTATCAAAGTTTGCAAAAATCAAATGCTTGTAACTTTTTATTGGAGCGTCATAAAATCTTGAAATTTTGTGACAATAAACTCGAGCCTGTTATCAATTTAATTTATCGCTCATAGCTATGCTACCCATGAGTCCCAAATCAAACACTGATAAAATTTCAAATGGCTCTAACTTCTATACGGTGAGTCCAACACCTATCAAAATTTGCAACTTTCATGTGCTTGTAACTTCTCACTGGAGGGTCAAAAAACCTTGAAATTTGTGAAAATAAACTACTCGAGCCTCTTGTCAATTTAAGCTATCGCTCATAGCTATGCTACCCTTGAGTCCTAAATCAAACACTGATAAACTTCAAATGGCCTTAACTTCTACATATACGTCGGGTCCTATACCTATCAAAGTTTGCAACATTCAAATGCTTGTAACTTTTTACTGGAGCGTCATAAAATTTTGAAGTTTTGTGACAATAAAGTAATCAAGCCTCTTATCAATTTAAGCTACCGCTCATAGATATGCTACCCTTGAGTCCCAAATCAAACACTGATAAAACTTCGAATGGCCCTAACGGTGCATCCTACACCTATACGGTGCATCCTACACCTATCAAAGTTTGCAACATTCAAATACTTGTAACTTTTTACTGGAGCGTCATAAAATCTTGAAATTTTGTGACAATGAACTCGAGCCTCTTATCAATTTAAGTTATCGCTTATAGCTATGCTACCCATGAGTCCCAAATCAAACACTGATAAAATTTCAAATGGCTCTAACTGCTATACGGTGCGTCCTACACATATCAAAGTATTCAAATGCTTGTAACTTTTTACTGGAGCGTAATAAAACCTTGAAATTTGGTGACAATAAAGTACTCGTGCCTCTTGTGAATTTAAGCTATCGCTCATAGCATGCTACCCTTGAGTCCCAAATTAAACACTGCTAAAACTTCAAATGGCCCTAACTTCTGTACGGTGCGACCTATACTTACGAAAATTTGCAAGATTCTAATGCTTGTACCTTTTTACTGGAGCGCCATAAAACCTTGAAATTTTGTGACAATAAAATACTCGAGCCGCTTAACAATTTAAGTTATCGCTCATTGCTATGCTACCCTTGAGTCCCAAATCAAACACTGATAAAACTTGGAATGGCCCTAACGGTGCATCCTACACCTATACGGTGCATCATACACTATCAAGGTTTGCAACATTCAAATGCTTGTAACTTGTCACTGGAGCGTCATAAAACCTTGAAAATTTGTGACAATAAAGTACTCGAGCCTGTTATCAATTTAAGCTATCGATCACAGCTATGCTACCCGTGAATCCCAACTCAAACACTGATAAACCTTCAGATGGCCCTAACTTTTATACGCTGAGTCCAACACCTATCAAAGTTTGCATCATTGAAATGCTTCTAACTTTTTACTGGAGCGTCATAAAATCTGGAACTTTTGTGACAATGAAGTACTCTTGCCTCTTGTCAATTTAAGCTATCGCTCATAGCTATGCTACCCTTGAGTCCCAAATCAAACACTGATAAAACTTCAAATTGACCTAACTTCTATACGGTGCGTCCTATACCTATCAAAGTTTGCAAAAATCAAATGCTTGTAACTTTTTATTGGAGCGTCATAAAATCTTGAAATTTTGTGACAATAAACTCGAGCCTGTTATCAATTTAAGTTATCGCTCATAGCTATGCTACCCATGAGTCCCAAATCAAACACTGATAAAATTTCAAATGGCTCTAACTTCTATACGGTGAGTCCAACACATATCAAAATTTGCAACTTTCATGTGCTTGTAACTTTTCACTGGAGGGTCAAAAAACCTTGAAATTTGTGAAAATAAACTACTCGAGCCTCTGGGCAATTTAAGCTATCGCTCATAGCTATGCTACCCTTGAGTCCTAAATCAAAAACTGATGAAACTTCAAATGGCCTTAACTTCTATACGTCGGGTCCTATACCTATCAAAGTTTGCAACATTCAAATGCTTGTAACTTTTTACTGGAGCGTCATAACATTTTGAAATTTTGTGACAATAAAGTAATCGAGGCTCTTATCAATTTAAGCTATCGCTCATAGATATGCTACCCTTGAGTCCCAAATCAAACCCTGATAAAACTTCGAATGGCCCTAACGGTGCATCCTACACCTATACGGTGCATCCTACACCTATCAAAGTTTGCAACATTCAAATACTTGTAACTTTTTACTGGAGCGTCATAAAATCTTGAAATTTTGTGACAATGAACTCGAGCCTCTTATCAATTTAAGTTATCGCCCATAGCTATGCTACCCATGAGTCCCAAATCAAACACTGATAAAATTTCAAATGGCTCTAACTGCTATACGGTGCGTCCTACACATATCAAAGTATTCAAATGCTTGTAACTTTTTACTGGAGCGTCATAAAAACTTGAAATTTTGTGAAAATAAAGTATTCGCGCCTCTTATCAATTTAAGCTATCGCTCATAGCTACCCTTGAGTCCCAAATTAAACACTGCTAAAACTTCAAATGGCCCTAACTTCTGTACGGTGCGACCCATACTTACGAAAATTTGCAAGATTCTAATGCTTGTAACTTTTACTGGAGCGCCATAAAACCTTGAAATTTTGTGACAATAAAGTACTCGAGCCGCTTAACAATTTAAGTTATCGCTCATAGCTATGCTACCCTTGAGTCTCAAATCAAACACTGATAAAACTTGGAATGGCCCTAACGGTGCATCCTACACCTATACGGTGCATCATACACTATCAAGGTTTGCAACATTCAAATGCTTGTAACTTGTCACTGGAGCGTCATAAAACCTTGAAAATTTGTGACAATAAAGTACTCGAGCCTGTTATCAATTTAAGCTATCGATCACAGCTATGCTATCCGTGAATCCCAAATCAAACACTGATAAACCTTCAGATGGCCCTAACTTTTATACGCTGCGTCCAACACCTATCAAAGTTTGCATCATTGAAATGCTTCTAACTTTTTACTGGAGCGTCATAAAACCTTGAAATTTTGTGACAATAAAGTACTCGAGCCTGTTATCAATTTAAGCTATCGCTCAGAGCTATGCTACCCGTGAATCCCAAATCAAACACTGATAAAACTTCAGATGGCCCTAACTTTTATACGGTGCGTCCAACACCTATCAAAGTTTGCAACATTGAAATGCTTGTAACTTTTTACTGGAGCGTAATAAAATTTTGAAATGTTGTGGCTATGAAGTACTCTTGCCTCTTGTCAATTTAAGCTATCGCTCATAGCTATGCTACCCTTGAGTCCCAAATCAAACACTGATAAATCTTCAAATAGCCCTAACGGTGCATCCTACACCTATACGGTGAAAGCCTGTTATCAATTTAAGCTATCGCTCATAGCTATGCTACCCGTGAATCCCTACTCAAACACTGATAAAATTTCAAATGACCCTAAATTTTTGTACGGTGCGTCCTGTACCTATCAAAGTTTGCAACAATCAAATGCTTGTAACTTTTTACTGGAGCGTCATAAAATCTGGAACTTTTGTGACAATGAAGTACTCTTGCCTCTTGTCAATTTAAGCTACCGCTCAAAGCTATGATACCCTTGAGTCCCAAATCAAACACTGATAAAACTTCAAATGGACCTAACTTCTCTACGGTGCGTCCTATACCTATCAAAGTTTGCAAAAATCAAATGCTTGTAACTTTTTATTGGAGCGTCATAAAATCTTGAAATTTTATGACAATAAACTCGAGCCTGTTATCAATTTAAGTTATTGCTCATAGCTATGCTACCCATGAGTCCCAAATCAAACACTGATAAAATTTCAAATGGCTCTAACTTCTATACGGTGAGTCCAACACCTATCAAAATTTGCAACTTTCATGTGCTTGTAACTTTTCACTGGAGGGTCAAAAAACCTTGAAATTTGTGAAAATAAACTACTCGAGCCTCTGGGCAATTTAAGCTATCGCTCATAGCTATGCTACCCTTGAGTCCTAAATCAAACACTGATGAAACTTCAAATGGCCTTAACTTCTATACGTCGGGTCCAATACCTATCAAAGTTTGCAACATTCAAATGCTTGTAACTTTTTACTGGAGCGTCATAAAATTTTGAAATTTTGTGACAATAAAGTAATCGAGGCTCTTATCAATTTAAGCTATCGCTCATAGATATGCTACCCTTGAGTCCCAAATCAAACCCTGATAAAACTTCGAATGGCCCTAACGGTGCATCCTACACCTATACGGTGCATCCTACACCTATCAAAGTTTGCAACATTCAAATACTTGTAACTTTTTACTGGAGCGTCATAAAATCTTGAAATTTTGTGACAATGAACTCGAGCCTCTTATCAATTTAAGTTATCGCCCATAGCTATGCTACCCATGAGTCCCAAATCAAACACTGATAAAATTTCAAATGGCTCTAACTGCTATACGGTGCGTCCTACACATATCAAAGTATTCAAATGCTTGTAACTTTTTACTGGAGCGTCATAAAAACTTGAAATTTTGTGAAAATAAAGTATTCGCGCCTCTTATCAATTTAAGCTATCGCTCATAGCTACCCTTGAGTCCCAAATTAAACACTGCTAAAACTTCAAATGGCCCTAACTTCTGTACGGTGCGACCCATACTTACGAAAATTTGCAAGATTCTAATGCTTGTAACTTTTACTGGAGCGCCATAAAACCTTGAAATTTTTTGACAATAAAGTACTCGAGCCGCTTAACAATTTAAGTTATCGCTCGTAGCTATGCTACCCTTGAGTCCCAAATCAAACACTGATAAAACTTGGAATGGCCCTAACGGTGCATCCTACACCTATACGGTGCATCATACACTATCAAGGTTTGCAACATTCAAATGCTTGTAACTTGTCACTGGAGCGTCATAAAACCTTGAAAATTTGTGACAATAAAGTACTCGAGCCTGTTATCAATTTAAGCTATCGATCACAGCTATGCTATCCGTGAATCCCAAATCAAACACTGATAAACCTTCAGATGGCCCTAACTTTTATACGCTGCGTCCAACACATATCAAAGTTTGCATCATTGAAGTGCTTCTAACTTTTTACTGGAGCGTCATAAAACCTTGAAATTTTGTGACAATAAACTCGAGCCTGTTATCAATTTAAGTTATTGCTCATAGCTATGCTACCCATGAGTCCCAAATCAAACACTGATAAAATTTCAAATGGCTCTAACTTCTATACGGTGAGTCCAACCCCTATCAAAATTTGCAACTTTCATGTGCTTGTAACTTTTCACTGGAGGGTCAAAAAACCTTGAAATTTGTGAAAATAAACTACTCGAGCCTCTGGTCAATTTAAGCTATCGCGCATAGCTATGCTACCCTTGAGTTCTAAATCAAACACTGATAAAACTTCAAATGGCCTTAACTTCTATACGTCGGGTCCTATACCTATCAAAGTTTGCAACATTCAAATGCTTGTAACTTTTTACTGGAGCGTCATAAAATTTTGAAATTTTGTGACAATAAAGTAATCGAGCCTCTTATCAATTTAAGCTATCGCTCATAGATGTGCTACCCTTGAGTCCCAAATCAAACACTGATAAAACTTCGAATGGCCCTAACGGTGCATCCTACACCTATACGGTGCATCCTACACCTATGAAAGTTTGCAACATTCAAATACTTGTAACTTTTTACTGGAGCGTCATAAAATCTTGAAATTTTGTGACAATGAACTCGAGCCTCTTATCGATTTAAGTTATCGCTTATAGCTATGCTACCCATGAGTCCCAAATCAAACATTGATAAAATTTCAAATGGCTCTAACTTCTATACGGTGCGTCCTACACATATCAAAGTATTCAAATGCTTGTAACTTTTTACTGGAGCGTCATAAAAACTTGAAATTTTGTGAAATAAAGTACTCGCGCCTCTTATTAATTTAAGCTATCGCTAATAGCTATGCTACTCTTGAGTCCCAAATCAAAAATTGATAAAACTTCAAATGGCTCTAAATTCTATACGGTGTGTCCTACATCTATCAAAGTATTCAAATGCTTGTAACTTTTTACTGGAGCGTAATAAAACCTTGAAATTTGGTGACAATGAAGTACTCGTGCCTCTTGTGAATTTAAGCTATCGCTCATAGCATGCTACCCTTGAGTCCCAAATTAAACACTGCTAAAACTTCAAATGGCCCTAACTTCTGTACGGTGCGACCTATACTTACGAAAATTTGCAAGATTCTAATGCTTGTACCTTTTTACTGGAGCGCCATAAAACCTTGAAATTTTGTGACAATAAAATACTCGAGCCGCTTAACAATTTAAGTTATCGCTCATTGCTATGCTACCCTTGAGTCCCAAATCAAACACTGATAAAACTTCAAATGGCCCTAACGGTGCAATCTACACCTATACGGTGCATCCTACAGTATCAAGGTTTGCAACATTCAAATGCTTGTAACTTTTTACTGGAGCGTCATAAAACCTTGAAATTTTGTGACAATAAAGTACTCGAGCCTGTTATCAATTTAAGCTATCGCTCACAGCTATGCTGCCCGTGAATCCCAAATCAAACACTGATAATAACACCTTCAGATGGCCGTAACTTTTATACGGTGCGTCCAACACCTATCAAATTTTGCAACAATCAAATGCTTGTAACTTTTTACTGGAGCGTCATAAAATCTTGAACTTTCGTGACAATGAAGTACTCTTGCCTCTTGTCCATTTAAGCTATCGCTCATAGCTATGCTACCCTTGAGTCCCAAATCAAACACTGATAGAACTTCAAATGCACCTAACTTCTATACGGTGTGTCCTATACCTATCAAAGTTTGCAAAAATCAAATGCTTGTAACTTTTTACTGGAGCGTCATAAAATCTTGAAATTTTGTGACCATGAACTCGAGCCTGTTATCAATTTAAGTTATCGCTCATAGCTATGCTACCCATGAGTCCCAAATCAACCTCTGATAAAATTTCAAATGGCTCTAGCTTTTATACGGAGCGTCCAACACCTATCAAAATTTGCAACTTTCAAATGCTTGTAACTTTTCACTGGAGGGTCAAAAAAACTTGAAATTTCTGAAAATAAAATACTCGAGCCTCTGGTCAATTTAAGCTATCGCTCATAGCTATGCTACCCTTGAGTCCTAAACCAAACACTGATAAAACTTCAAATGGACTTAACTTCTATACGTCGGGTCCTATACCTATCAAAGTTTGCAACATTCAAATGCTTGTAACTTTTTACTGTAGCGTCATAAAATCTTGAAATTTTGTGACAATAAAGTAATCGAGCCTCTTATCAATTTAAGCTAACGCTCATAGATATGCTACCCTTGAATCCCAAATAAAACACTGATAAAACTCCAAATGGCCCTAACGGTGCATCCTACACCTATACGGTGCATCATACACCTATCAAAGTTTGCAACATTCAAATACTTGTAACTTTTTACTGGAGCGTCATAAAATCTTGAAATTTTGTGACAATGAACTCGAGCCTCTTATCAATTTAAGTTATCGCCCATAGATATGCTACCCATGAGTCCCAAATCAAACACTGATAAAATTTCAAATGGCTCTAACTGCTATACGGTGCGTCCTACACATATCAAAGTATTCAAATGCTTGTAACTTTTTACTGGAGCGTCATAAAAACTTGAAATTTTGTGAAAATAAAGTATTCGCGCCTCTTTTCAATTTAAGCTATCGCTCATAGCTACCCTTGAGTCCCAAATTAAACACTGCTAAAACTTCAAATGGTCCTAACTTCTGTACGGTGCGACCCATACTTACGAAAATTTGCAAGATTCTAATGCTTGTAACTTTTACTGGAGCGCCATAAAACCTTGAAATTTTTTGACAATAAAGTACTCGAGCCGCTTAACAATTTAAGTTATCGCTCGTAGCTATGCTACCCTTGAGTCCCAAATCAAACACTGATAAAACTTGGAATGGCCCTAACGGTGCATCCTACACCTATACGGTGCATCATACACTATCAAGGTTTGCAACATTCAAATGCTTGTAACTTGTCACTGGAGCGTCATAAAACCTTGAAAATTTGTGACAATAAAGTACTCGAGCCTGTTATCAATTTAAGCTATCGAACACAGCTATGCTATCCGTGAATCCCAAATCAAACACTGATAAACCTTCAGATGGCCCTAACTTTTATACGCTGCGTCCAACACATATCAAAGTTTGCATCATTGAAATGCTTCTAACTTTTTACTGGAGCGTCATAAAACCTTGAAATTTTGTGACAATAAACTCGAGCCTGTTATCAATTTAAGTTATTGCTCATAGCTATGCTACCCATGAGTCCCAAATCAAACACTGATAAAATTTCAAATGGCTCTAACTTCTATACGGTGAGTCCAACCCCTATCAAAATTTGCAACTTTCATGTGCTTGTAACTTTTCACTGGAGGGTCAAAAAACCTTGAAATTTGTGAAAATAAACTACTCGAGCCTCTGGTCAATTTAAGCTATCGCTCATAGCTATGCTACCCTTGAGTTCTAAATCAAACACTGATAAAACTTCAAATGGCCTTAACTTCTATACGTCGGGTCCTATACCTATCAAAGTTTGCAACATTCAAATGCTTGTAACTTTTTACTGGAGCGTCATAAAATTTTGAAATTTTGTGACAATAAAGTAATCGAGCCTCTTATAAATTTAAGCTATCGCTCATAGATGTGCTACCCTTGAGTCCCAAATCAAACACTGATAAAACTTCGAATGGCCCTAACGGTGCATCCTACACCTATGAAAGTTTGCAACATTCAAATACTTGTAACTTTTTACTGGAGCGTCATAAAATCTTGAAATTTTGTGACAATGAACTCGAGCCTCTTATCAATTTAAGTTATCGCTTATAGCTATGCTACCCATGAGTCCCAAATCAAACACTGATAAAATTTCAAATGGCTCTAACTTCTATACGGTGCGTCCTACACATATCAAAGTATTCAAATGCTTGTAACTTTTTACTGGAGCGTCATAAAAACTTGAAATTTTGTGAAAATAAAGTACTCGCGCCTCTTATTAATTTAAGCTATCGCGCATAGCTATGCTACTCTTGAGTCCCAAATCAAAAATTGATAAAACTTCAAATGGCTCTAAATTCTATACGGTGTGTCCTACACCTATCAAAGTATTCAAATGCTTGTAACTTTTTACTGGAGCGTAATAAAACCTTGAAATTTGGTGACAATAAAGTACTCGTGCCTCTTGTGAATTTAAGCTATCACTCATAGCATGCTACCCTTGAGTCCCAAATTAAACACTGCTAAAACTTCAAATGGCCCTAACTTCTGTACGGTGCGACCTATACTTACGAAAATTCGCAAGATTCTAATGCTTGTACCTTTTTACTGGAGCGCCATAAAACCTTGAAATTTTGTGACAATAAAATACTCGAGCCGCTTAACAATTTAAGTTATCGCTCATTGCTATGCTACCCTTGAGTCCCAAATCAAACACTGATAAAACTTCAAATGGCCCTAACGGTGCAATCTACACCTATACGGTGCATCCTACACTATCAAGGTTTGCAACATTCAAATGCTTGTAACTTTTTACTGGAGCGTCATAAAACCTTGAAATTTTGTGACAATAAAGTACTCGAGCCTGTTATCAATTTAAGCTATCGCTCACAGCTATGCTGCCCGTGAATCCCAAATCAAACACTGATAATAACACCTTCAGATGGCCCTAACTTTTATACGGTGCGTCCAACACCTATCAAATTTTGCAACAATCAAATGCTTGTAACTTTTTACTGGAGCGTCATAAAATCTTGAACTTTCGTGACAATTCAATTTCTTGCCTCTTGTCCATTTAAGCTATCGCTCATAGCTATGCTACCCTTGAGTCCCAAATCAAACACTGATAGAACTTCAAATGCACCTAACTTCTATACGGTGTGTCCTATACCTATCAAAGTTTGCAAAAATCAAATGCTTGTAACTTTTTACTGGAGCGTCATAAAATCTTGAAATTTTGTGACAATGAACTCGAGCCTGTTATCAATTTAAGTTATCGCTCATAGCTATGCTACCCATGAGTCCCAAATCAACCTCTGATAAAATTTCAAATGGCTCTAACTTTTATACGGAGCGTCCAACACCTATCAAAATTTGCAACTTTCAAATGCTTGTAACTTTTCACTGGAGGGTCAAAAAAACTTGAAATTTTTGAAAATAAAATACTCGAGCCTCTGGTCAATTTAAGCTATCGCTCATAGCTATGCTACCCTTGAGTCCTAAACCAAACACTGATAAAACTTCAAATGGACTTAACTTCTATACGTCGGGTCCTATACCTATCAAAGTTTGCAACATTCAAATGCTTGTAACTTTTTACTGTAGCGTCATAAAATCTTGAAATTTTGTGACAATAAAGTAATCGAGCCTCTTATCAATTTAAGCTAACGCTCATAGATATGCTACCCTTGAATCCCAAATAAAACACTGATAAAACTCCAAATAGCCCTAACGGTGCATCCTACACCTATACGGTGCATCATACACCTATCAAAGTTTGCAACATTCAAATACTTGTAACTTTTTACTGGAGCGTCATAAAATCTTGAAATTTTGTGACAATGAACTCGAGCCTCTTATCAATTTAAGTTATCGCCCATAGATATGCTACCCATGAGTCCCAAATCAAACACTGATAAAATTTCAAATGGCTCTAACTGCTATACGGTGCGTCCTACACATATCAAAGTATTCAAATGCTTGTAACTTTTTACTGGAGCATCATAAAAACTTGAAATTTTGTGAAAATAAAGTATTCGCGCCTCTTTTCAATTTAAGCTATCGCTCATAGCTACCCTTGAGTCCCAAATTAAACACTGCTAAAACTTCAAATGGTCCTAACTTCTGTACGGTGCGACCCATACTTACGAAAATTTGCAAGATTCTAATGCTTGTAACTTTTACTGGAGCGCCATAAAACCTTGAAATTTTTTGACAATAAAGTACTCGAGCCGCTTAACAATTTAAGTTATCGCTCGTAGCTATGCTACCCTTGAGTCCCAAATCAAACACTGATAAAACTTGGAATGGCCCTAACGGTGCATCCTACACCTATACGGTGCATCATACACTATCAAGGTTTGCAACATTCAAATGCTTGTAACTTGTCACTGGAGCGTCATAAAACCTTGAAATTTTGTGACAATAAACTCGAGCCTGTTATCAATTTAAGTTATTGCTCATAGCTATGCTACCCATGAGTCCCAAATCAAACACTGATAAAATTTCAAATGGCTCTAACTTCTATACGGTGAGTCCAACCCCTATCAAAATTTGCAACTTTCATGTGCTTGTAACTTTTCACTGGAGGGTCAAAAAACCTTGAAATTTGTGAAAATAAACTACTCGAGCCTCTGGTCAATTTAAGCTATCGCTCATAGCTATGCTACCCTTGAGTCCTAAACCAAACACTGATAAAACTTCAAATGGACTTAACTTCTATACGTCGGGTCCTAAACCTATCAAAGTTTGCAACATTCAAATGCTTGTAACTTTTTACTGTAGCGTCATAAAATCTTGAAATTTTGTGACAATAAAGTAATCGAGCCTCTTATCAATTTAAGCTAACGCTCATAGATATGCTACCCTTGAATCCCAAATAAAACACTGATAAAACTTCAAATGGCCCTAACGGTGCATCCTACACCTATACGGTGCATCATACACCTATCAAAGTTTGCAACATTCAAATACTTGTAACTTTTTACTGGAGCGTCATAAAATCTTGAAATTTTGTGACAATGAACTCGAGCCTCTTATCAATTTAAGTTATCGCCCATAGCTATGCTACCCATGAGTCCCAAATCAAACACTCATAAAATTTCAAATGGCTCTAACTGCTATACGGTGCGTCCTACACATATCAAAGTATTCAAATGCTTGTAACTTTTTACTGGAGCGTCATAAAAACTTGAAATTTTGTGAAAATAAAGTATTCGCGCCTCTTATCAATTTAAGCTATCGCTCATAGCTACCCTTGAGTCCCAAATTAAACACTGCTAAAACTTCAAATGGCCCTAACTTCTGTACGGTGCGACCCATACTTCCGAAAATTTGCAAGATTCTAATGCTTGTAACTTTTATTGGAGCGCCATAAAACCTTGAAATTTTTTGACAATAAAGTATTCGAGCCGCTTAACAATTTAAGTTATCGCTCGTAGCTATGCTACCCTTGAGTCCCAAATCAAACACTGATAAAACTTGGAATGGCCCTAACGGTGCATCCTACACCTATACGGTGCATCATACACTATCAAGGTTTGCAACATTCAAATGCTTGTAACTTGTCACTGGAGCGTCATAAAACCTTGAAAATTTGTGACAATAAAGTACTCGAGCCTGTTATCAATTTAAGCTATCGATCACAGCTATGCTATCCGTGAATCCCAAATCAAACACTGATAAACCTTCAGATGGCCCTAACTTTTATACGCTGCGTCCAACACATATCAAAGTTTGCATCATTAAAATGCTTCTAACTTTTTACTGGAGCGTCATAAAACCTTGAAATTTTGTGACAATAAACTCGAGCCTGTTATCAATTTAAGTTATTGCTCATAGCTATGCTACCCTTGAGTCCTAAACCAAACACTGATAAAACTTCAAATGGACTTAACTTCTATACGTCGGGTCCTATACCTATCAAAGTTTGCAACATTCAAATGCTTGTAACTTTTTACTGTAGCGTCATAAAATCTTGAAATTTTGTGACAATAAAGTAATCGAGCCTCTTATCAATTTAAGCTAACGCTCATAGATATGCTACCCTTGAATCCCAAATAAAACACTGATAAAACTTCAAATGGCCCTAACGGTGCATCCTACACCTATACGGTGCATCATACACTTATCAAAGTTTGCAACATTCAAATACTTGTAACTTTTTACTGGAGCGTCATAAAATCTTGAAATTTTGTGACAATGAACTCGAGCCTCTTATCAATTTAAGTTATGGCTCATAGTTATGCTATCCATGAGTCCCAAATCAAACACTGATAAAATTTCAAATGGCTCTAACTTCTATACGGTGCGTCCTACACCTATCAAAGTATTCAAATGCTTGTAACTTTTTACTGGAGCGTAATAAAACCTTGAAATTTGGTGACAATAAAGTACTCGTGCCTCTTGTCAATTTAAGCTATCGCTCATAGCACGCTACCCTTGAGTCCCAAATTAAACACTGTTAAAACTTCAAATGGCCCTAACTTCTGTACAGTGCGACATATACTTACGAAAATTTGCAAGATTCTAATGCTTGTAACTTTTTACTGGAGCGCCATAAAACCTTGAAATTTTGTGACAATAAAGTTCTCGAGCCGCTTAACAATTTAAGGTATCGCTCATAGCTATGCTACCCTTGAGTCCCAAATCAAACACTGATAAAACTTCGAATGGCCCTAACGGTGCATCCTACACCTATACGGTGCATCCTACACTATCAAGGTTTGCAACATTCAATTGCTTGTAACTTTTTACTGGAGCGTCATAAAACCTTGAAATTTTGTGACAATAAAGTAGTCGAGCCTGTTATCAAGTTAAGCTATCGCTCACAGCTATGCTACCCGTGAATCCCAAATCAAACACTGATAAACCTTCAGATGGCCCTAATTTTTATACGGTGCGTCCAACACCTATCAAAGTTTGCATCATTGAACTTTTTACTGGAGCGTCATCAAACCTTGAAATTTTGTGACAATAAAGTACTCGAGCCTGTTATCAATTTAAGCTATCGCTCATAGCTATGCTACCCTTGAGTCCCAAATCAAACACTGATAAAACTTCAAATGGACCTAACTTCTATACGGTGCGTCCTATACCTGTCAAAGTTTGCAAAAATCAAATGCTTGTAACTTTTTATTGGAAATCTTGAAATTTTGTGACAATAAACTCGAGCCTGTTATCAATTTAAGTTATCGCTAATAGCTATGCTACCCATGAGTCCCAAATCAAACACTGATAAAATTTCAAATGGCTCTAACTTCTATACGGTGAGTCCAACACCTATCAAAATTTGCAACTTTCATGTGCTTGTAACTTTTCACTGGAGGGTCAAAAAACCTTGAAATTTGTGAAAATAAACTACTCGAGCCTCTGGTCAATCTAAGCTATCGCTCATAGCTATGCTATCCTTGAGTCCTAAATCAAACACTGATAAAACTTCAAATGGCCTTAACTTCTATACGTCGGGTCCTATACCTATCAAAGTTTGCAACATTCAAATGCTTGTAACTTTTTACTGGAGCGTCATAAAATTTTGAAATTTAGTGACAATAAAGTAATCGAGCCTCTTATCAATTTGAGCTATCGCTCATAGATATGCTACCCTTGAGTCCCAAATCAAACACTGATAAAACTTCAAATGGACCTAACTTCTATACGGTGCGTCCTATACCTGTCAAAGTTTGCAAAAATCAAATGCTTGTAACTTTTTATTGGAAATCTTGAAATTTTGTGACAATAAACTCGAGCCTGTTATCAATTTAAGTTATCGCTCATAGCTATGCTACCCATGAGTCCCAAATCAAACACTGATAAAATTTCAAATGGCTCTAACTGCTATACGGTGCGTCCTACACATATCAAAGTATTCAAATGCTTCTAACTTTTTACTTTAGCGTCATAAAAACTTGAAATTTTGTGAAAATAAAGTATTCGCGCCTCTTATCAATTTAAGCTATCGCTCATAGCTATGCTACTCTTGAGTCCCAAATCAAAAATTGATAAAACTTCAAATGGCGCTAAATTCTATTCGGTGCGTCCTACACCTATCAAAGTATTCAAATGCTTGTAACTTTTTACTGGAGCGTCATAAAATTTTGAAATTTAGTGACAATAAAGTAATCGAGCCTCTTATCAATTTAAGCTATCGCTCATAGCTATGCTACCCTTGAGTCCCAAATCAAACACTGATAAAACTTCAAATGGACCTAACTTCTATACGGTGCGTCCTATACCCATCAAAGTTTGCAAAAATCAAATGCTTGTAACTTTTTATTGGAGCGTCATAAAATCTTGAAATTTTGTGACAATAAACTCGAGCCTGTTATCAATTTAAGTTATCGCTCATAGCTATGCTACCCATGTGTCCCAAATCAAACACTGATAAAATTTCAAATGGCTCTAACTTCTATACGGTGAGTCCAACACCTATCAAAATTTGCAACTTTCATGTGCTTGTAACTTTTCACTGGAGGGTCAAAAAACCTTGAAATTTGTGAAAATAAACTACTCGAGCCTCTGGTCAATTTAAGCTATCGCTCATAGCTATGCTATCCTTGAGTCCTAAATCAAACACTGATAAAACTTCAAATGGCCTTAACTTCTATACGTCGGGTAGTATACCTATTCAAGTTTGCAACATTCAAATGCTTGTAACTTTTTACTGGAGCGTCATAAAATTTTGAAATTTTGTGACAATAAAGTAATCGACCCTCTTATCAATTTAAGCTATCGCTCATAGATATGCTACCCTTGAGTCCCAAATCAAACACTGATAAAACTTCGAATTGCCCTAACGGTGCATCCTACACCTATACGGTGCATCCTACACCTATCAAAGTTTGCAACATTCAAATACTTGTAACTTTTTACTGGAGCGTCATAAAATCTTGAAATTTTGTGACAATGAACTCGAGCCTCTTATCAATTTAAGTTATCGCTTATAGCTATGCTACCCATGAATCCCAAATCAAACACTGATAAAATTTCAAATGGCTCTAACTGCTATACGGTGCGTCCGACACATATCAAAGTATTCAAATGCTTGTAACTTTTTACTGGAGCGTCATAAAAACTTGAAATTTTGTGAAAATAAAGTATTCGCGCCTCTTATCAATTTAAGCTATCGCTCATAGCTATGCTACTCTTGTGTCCTAAATCAAAAATTGATAAAACTTCAAATGGCGCTAAATTCTATTCGGTGCGTCCTACACCTATCAAAGTATTCAAATGCTTGTAACTTTTTACTGGAGCGTAATAAAACCTTGAAATTTGGTGACAATAAAGTACTCGTGCCTCTTGTCAATTTAAGCTATCGCTCATAGCTACCCTTGAGTCCCAAATTAATCACTGCTAAAACTTCAAATGGCCCTAACTTCTGTACGGTGCTACCCATACTTACGAAAATTTGCAAGATTCTAATGCTTGTAACTTTTTACTGGAGCGCCATAAAACCTTGAAATTTTTTGACAATAAAGTACTCGAGCCGTTTAACAATTTAAGTTATCGCTCGTAGCTATGCTACCCTTGAGTCCCAAATCAAACACTGATAAAACTTGGAATGGCCCTAACGGTGCATCCTACACCTATACGGTGCATCATACACTATCAAGGTTTGCAACATTCAAATGCTTGTAACTTGTCACTGGAGCGTCATAAAACCTTGAAAATTTGTGACAATAAAGTACTCGAGCCTGTTATCAATTTAAGCTATCGATCACAGCTATGCTATCCGTGAATCCCAAATCAAACACTGATAAACCTTCAGATGGCCCTAACTTTTATACGCTGCGTCCAACACATATCAAAGTTTGCATCATTGAAATGCTTCTAACTTTTTACTGGAGCGTCATAAAACCTTGAAATTTTGTGACAATAAACTCGAGCCTGTTATCAATTTAAGTTATTGCTCATAGCTATGCTACCCATGAGTCCCAAATCAAACACTGATAAAATTTCAAATGGCTCTAACTTCTATACGGTGAGTCCAACCCCTATCAAAATTTGCAACTTTCATGTGCTTGTAACTTTTCACTGGAGGGTCAAAAAACCTTGAAATTTGTGAAAATAAACTACTCGAGCCTCTGGTCAATTTAAGCTATCGCTCATAGCTATGCTACCCTTGAGTTCTAAATCAAACACTGATAAAACTTCAAATGGCCTTAACTTCTATACGTCGGGTCCTATAACTATCAAAGTTTGCAACATTCAAATGCTTGTAACTTTTTACTGGAGCGTCATAAAATTTTGAAATTTTGTGACAATAAAGTAATCGAGCCTCTTATCAATTTAAGCTATCGCTCATATATGTGCTACCCTTGAGTCCCAAATCAAACACTGATAAAACTTCGAATGGCCCTAACGGTGCATCCTACACCTATACGGTGCATCATACACCTATCAAAGTTTGCAACATTCAAATACTTGTAACTTTTTACTGGAGCGTCATAAAATCTTGAAATTTTGTGACAATGAACTCGAGCCTCTTATCAATTTAAGTTATCGCCCATAGATATGCTACCCATGAGTCCCAAATCAAACACTGATAAAATTTCAAATGGCTCTAACTGCTATACGGTGCGTCCTACACATATCAAAGTATTCAAATGCTTGTAACTTTTTACTGGAGCGTCATAAAAACTTGAAATTTTGTGAAAATAAAGTATTCGCGCCTCTTTTCAATTTAAGCTATCGCTCATAGCTACCCTTGAGTCCCAAATTAAACACTGCTAAAACTTCAAATGGTCCTAACTTCTGTACGGTGCGACCCATACTTACGAAAATTTGCAAGATTCTAATGCTTGTAACTTTTACTGGAGAGCCATAAAACCTTGAAATTTTTTGACAATAAAGTACTCGAGCCGCTTAACAATTTAAGTTATCGCTCGTAGCTATGCTACCCTTGAGTCCCAAATCAAACACTGATAAAACTTGGAATGGCCCTAACGGTGCATCCTACACCTATACGGTGCATCATACACTATCAAGGTTTGCAACATTCAAATGCTTGTAACTTGTCACTGGAGCGTCATAAAACCTTGAAAATTTGTGACAATAAAGTACTCGAGCCTGTTATCAATTTAAGCTATCGATCACAGCTATGCTATCCGTGAATCCCAAATCAAACACTGATAAACCTTCAGATGGCCCTAACTTTTATACGCTGCGTCCAACACATATCAAAGTTTGCATCATTGAAATGCTTCTAACTTTTTACTGGAGCGTCATAAAACCTTGAAATTTTGTGACAATAAACTCGAGCCTGTTATCAATTTAAGTTATTGCTCATAGCTATGCTACCCATGAGTCCCAAATCAAACACTGATAAAATTTCAAATGGCTCTAACTTCTATACGGTGAGTCCAACCCCTATCAAAATTTGCAACTTTCATGTGCTTGTAACTTTTCACTGGAGGGTCAAAAAACCTTGAAATTTGTGAAAATAAACTACTCGAGCCTCTGGTCAATTTAAGCTATCGCTCATAGCTATGCTACCCTTGAGTCCTAAACCAAACACTAATAAAACTTCAAATGGACTTAACTTCTATACGTCGGGTCCTAAACCTATCAAAGTTTGCAACATTCAAATGCTTGTAACTTTTTACTGTAGCGTCATAAAATCTTGAAATTTTGTGACAATAAAGTAATCGAGCCTCTTATCAATTTAAGCTAACGCTCATAGATATGCTACCCTTGAATCCCAAATAAAACACTGATAAAACTTCAAATGGCCCTAACGGTGCATCCTACACCTATACGGTGCATCATACACCTATCAAAGTTTGCAACATTCAAATACTTGTAACTTTTTACTGGAGCGTCATAAAATCTTGAAATTTTTTTGACAATGAACTCGAGCCTCTTATCAATTTAAGTTATCGCCCATAGCTATGCTACCCATGAGTCCCAAATCAAACACTGATAAAATTTCAAATGGCTCTAACTGCTATACGGTGCGTCCTACACATATCAAAGTATTCAAATGCTTGTAACTTTTTACTGGAGCGTCATAAAAACTTGAAATTTTGTGAAAATAAAGTATTCGCGCCTCTTATCAATTTAAGCTATCGCTCATAGCTACCCTTGAGTCCCAAATTAAACACTGCTAAAACTTCAAATGGCCCTAACTTCTGTACGGTGCGACCCATACTTCCGAAAATTTGCAAGATTCTAATGCTTGTAACTTTTATTGGAGCGCCATAAAACCTTGAAATTTTTTGACAATAAAGTACTCGAGCCGCTTAACAATTTAAGTTATCGCTCGTAGCTATGCTACCCTTGAGTCCCAAATCAAACACTGATAAAACTTGGAATGGCCCTAACGGTGCATCCTACACCTATACGGTGCATCATACACTATCAAGGTTTGCAACATTCAAATGCTTGTAACTTGTCACTGGAGCGTCATAAAACCTTGAAAATTTGTGACAATAAAGTACTCGAGCCTGTTATCAATTTAAGCTATCGATCACAGCTATGCTATCCGTGAATCCCAAATCAAACACTGATAAACCTTCAGATGGCCCTAACTTTTATACGCTGCGTCCAACACATATCAAAGTTTGCATCATTAAAATGCTTCTAACTTTTTACTGGAGCGTCATAAAACCTTGAAATTTTGTGACAATAAACTCGAGCCTGTTATCAATTTAAGTTATTGCTCATAGCTATGCTACCCTTGAGTCCTAAACCAAACACTGATAAAACTTCAAATGGACTTAACTTCTATACGTCGGGTCCTATACCTATCAAAGTTTGCAACATTCAAATGCTTGTAACTTTTTACTGTAGCGTCATAAAATCTTGAAATTTTGTGACAATAAAGTAATCGAGCCTCTTATCAATTTAAGCTAACGCTCATAGATATGCTACCCTTGAATCCCAAATAAAACACTGATAAAACTTCAAATGGCCCTAACGGTGCATCCTACACCTATACGGTGCATCATACACCTATCAAAGTTTGCAACATTCAAATACTTGTAACTTTTTACTGGAGCGTCATAAAATCTTGAAATTTTGTGACAATGAACTCGAGCCTCTTATCAATTTAAGTTATGGCTCATAGTTATGCTATCCATGAGTCCCAAATCAAACACTGATAAAATTTCAAATGGCTCTAACTTCTATACGGTGCGTCCTACACCTATCAAAGTATTCAAATGCTTGTAACTTTTTACTGGAGCGTAATAAAACCTTGAAATTTGGTGACAATAAAGTACTCGTGCCTCTTGTCAATTTAAGCTATCGCTCATAGCACGCTACCCTTGAGTCCCAAATTAAACACTGTTAAAACTTCAAATGGCCCTAACTTCTGTACGGTGCGACATATACTTACGAAAATTTGCAAGATTCTAATGCTTGTAACTTTTTACTGGAGCGCCATAAAACCTTGAAATTTTGTGACAATAAAGTACTCGAGCCGCTTAACAATTTAAGGTATCGCTCATAGCTATGCTACCCTTGAGTCCCAAATCAAACACTGATAAAACTTCGAATGGCCCTAACGGTGCATCCTACACCTATACGGTGCATCCTACACTATCAAGGTTTGCAACATTCAATTGCTTGTAACTTTTTACTGGAGCGTCATAAAACCTTGAAATTTTGTGACAATAAAGTAGTCGAGCCTGTTATCAAGTTAAGCTATCGCTCACAGCTATGCTACCCGTGAATCCCAAATGAAACACTGATAAACCTTCAGATGGCCCTAATTTTTATACGGTGCGTCCAACACCTATCAAAGTTTGCATCATTGAACTTTTTACTGGAGCGTCATCAAACCTTGAAATTTTGTGACAATAAAGTACTCGAGCCTGTTATCAATTTAAGCTATCGCTCATAGCTATGCTACCCTTGAGTCCCAAATCAAACACTGATAAAACTTCAAATGGACCTAACTTCTATACGGTGCGTCCTATACCTGTCAAAGTTTGCAAAAATCAAATGCTTGTAACTTTTTATTGGAGCGTCATAAAATCTTGAAATTTTGTGACAATAAACTCGAGCCTGTTATCAATTTAAGTTATCGCTCATAGCTATGCTACCCATGAGTCCCAAATCAAACACTGATAAAATTTCAAATGGCTCTAACTTCTATACGGTGAGTCCAACACCTATCAAAATTTGCAACTTTCATGTGCTTGTAACTTTTCACTGGAGGGTCAAAAAACCTTGAAATTTGTGAAAATAAACTACTCGAGCCTCTGGTCAATCTAAGCTATCGCTCATAGCTATGCTATCCTTGAGTCCTAAATCAAACACTGATAAAACTTCAAATGGCCTTAACTTCTATACGTCGGGTCCTATACCTATCAAAGTTTGCAACATTCAAATGCTTGTAACTTTTTACTGGAGCGTCATAAAATTTTGAAATTTAGTGACAATAAAGTAATCGAGCCTCTTATCAATTTGAGCTATCGCTCATAGATATGCTACCCTTGAGTCCCAAATCAAACACTGATAAAACTTCAAATGGCCCTAACGGTGCATCCTACACCTATACGGTGCATCCTACACCTATCAATGTTTGCAACATTCAAATGCTTGTAACTTTTTACTGGAGCGTCAAAAAATCTTGAAATTTTGTGACAATAAAGTACTCGAGCCTGTTATCAATTTAAGCTATCGCTCATAGCTATGCTACCCATGAGTCCCAAATCAAACACTGATAAAATTTCACATGGCTCTAACTGCTATACGGTGCGTCCTACACATATCAAAGTATTCAAATGCTTCTAACTTTTTACTGGAGCGTCATAAAAACTTGAAATTTTGTGAAAATAAAGTATTCGCGCCTCTTATCAATTTAAGCTATCGCTCATAGCTATGCTACTCTTGAGTCCCAAATCAAAAATTGATAAAACTTCAAATGGCGCTAAATTCTATTCGGTGCGTCCTACACCTATCAAAGTATTCAAATGCTTGTAACTTTTTACTGGAGCGTCATAAAATTTTGAAATTTAGTGACAATAAAGTAATCGAGCCTCTTATCAATTTGAGCTATCGCTCATAGATATGCTACCCTTGAGTCCCAAATCAAACACTGATAAAACTTCGAATGGCCCTAACGGTGCATCCTACACCTATACGGTGCATCCTACACTATCAAGGTTTGCAACATTCAAAGGCTTGTAACTTTTTACTGGAGCGTCATAAAAACTTGAAATTTGTGACAATAAAGTACTCGAGCCTGTTATCAATTTAAGTTATCGCTCATAGCTATGCTACCCATGTGTCCCAAATCAAACACTGATAAAATTTCAAATGGCTCTAACTTCTATACGGTAGGTCCAACACCTATCAAAATTTGCAACTTTCATGTGCTTGTAACTTTTCACTGGAGGGTCAAAAAACCTTGAAATTTGTGAAAATAAACTACTCGAGCCTCTGGTCAATTTAAGCTATCGCTCATAGCTATGCTATCCTTGAGTCCTAAATCAAACACTGATAAAACTTCAAATGGCCTTAACTTCTATACGTCGGGTAGTATACCTATCCAAGTTTGCAACATTCAAATGCTTGTAACTTTTTACTGGAGCGTCATAAAATTTTGAAATTTTGTGACAATAAAGTAATCGACAATCTTATCAATTTAAGCTATCGCTCATAGATATGCTACCCTTGAGTCCCAAATCAAACACTGATAAAACTTCGAATTGCCCTAACGGTGCATCCTACACCTATACGGTGCATCCTACACCTATCAAAGTTTGCAACATTCAAATACTTGTAACTTTTTACTGGAGCGTCATAAAATCTTGAAATTTTGTGACAATGAACTCGAGCCTCTTATCAATTTAAGTTATCGCTTATAGCTATGCTACCCATGAGTCCCAAATCAAACACTGATAAAATTTCAAATGGCTCTAACTGCTATACGGTGCGTCCTACACATATCAAAGTATTCAAATGCTTGTAACTTTTTACTGGAGCGTCATAAAAACTTGAAATTTTGTGAAAATAAAGTATTCGCGCCTCTTATCAATTTAAGCTATCGCTCATAGCTACCCTTGAGTCCCAAATTAAACACTGCTAAAACTTCAAATGGTCCTAACTTCTGTACGGTGCGACCCATACTTACGAAAATTTGCAAGATTCTAATGCTTGTAACTTTTACTGGAGCGCCATAAAACCTTGAAATTTTGTGACAATAAACTCGAGCCTGTTATCAATTTAAGTTATTGCTCATAGCTATGCTACCCATGAGTCCCAAATCAAACACTGATAAAATTTCAAATGGCTCTAACTTCTATACGGTGAGTCCAACCCCTATCAAAATTTGCAACTTTCATGTGCTTGTAACTTTTCACTGGAGGGTCAAAAAACCTTGAAATTTGTGAAAATAAACTACTCGAGCCTCTGGTCAATTTAAGCTATCGCTCATAGCTATGCTACCCTTGAGTCCTAAACCAAACACTGATAAAACTTCAAATGGACTTAACTTCTATACGTCGGGTCCTAAACCTATCAAAGTTTGCAACATTCAAATGCTTGTAACTTTTTACTGTAGCGTCATAAAATCTTGAAATTTTGTGACAATAAAGTAATCGAGCCTCTTATCAATTTAAGCTAACGCTCATAGATATGCTACCCTTGAATCCCAAATAAAACACTGATAAAACTTCAAATGGCCCTAACGGTGCATCCTACACCTATACGGTGCATCATACACCTATCAAAGTTTGCAACATTCAAATACTTGTAACTTTTTACTGGAGCGTCATAAAATCTTGAAATTTTGTGACAATGAACTCGAGCCTCTTATCAATTTAAGTTATCGCCCATAGATATGCTACCCATGAGTCCCAAATCAAACACTGATAAAATTTCAAATGGCTCTAACTGCTATACGGTGCGTCCTACACATATCAAAGTATTCAAATGCTTGTAACTTTTTACTGGAGCGTCATAAAAACTTGAAATTTTGTGAAAATAAAGTATTCGCGCCTGTTTTCAATTTAAGCTATCGCTCATAGCTACCCTTGAGTCCCAAATTAAACACTGCTAAAACTTCAAATGGTCCTAACTTCTGTACGGTGCGACCCATACTTACGAAAATTTGCAAGATTCTAATGCTTGTAACTTTTACTGGAGCGCCATAAAACCTTGAAATTTTTTGACAATAAAGTACTCGAGCCGCTTAACAATTTAAGTTATCGCTCGTAGCTATGCTACCCTTGAGTCCCAAATCAAACACTGATAAAACTTGGAATGGCCCTAACGGTGCATCCTACACCTATACGGTGCATCATACACTATCAATGTTTGCAACATTCAAATGCTTGTAACTTGTCACTGGAGCGTCATAAAACCTTGAAAATTTGTGACAATAAAGTACTCGAGCCTGTTATCAATTTAAGCTATCGATCACAGCTATGCTATCCGTGAATCCCAAATCAAACACTGATAAACCTTCAGATGGCCCTAACTTTTATACGCTGCGTCCAACACATATCAAAGTTTGCATCATTGAAATGCTTCTAACTTTTTACTGGAGCGTCATAAAACCTTGACATTTTGTGACAATAAACTCGAGCCTGTTATCAATTTAAGTTATTGCTCATAGCTATGCTACCCATGAGTCCCAAATCAAACACTGATAAAATTTCAAATGGCTCTAACTTCTATACGGTGAGTCCAACCCCTATCAAAATTTGCAACTTTCATGTGCTTGTAACTTTTCACTGGAGGGTCAAAAAACCTTGAAATTTGTGAAAATAAACTACTCGAGCCTCTGGTCAATTTAAGCTATCGCTCATAGCTATGCTACCCTTGAGTCCTAAACCAAACACTGATAAAACTTCAAATGGACTTAACTTCTATACGTCGGGTCCTAAACCTATCAAAGTTTGCAACATTCAAATGCTTGTAACTTTTTACTGTAGCGTCATAAAATCTTGAAATTTTGTGACAATAAAGTAATCGAGCCTCTTATCAATTTAAGGTAACGCTCATAGATATGCTACCCTTGAATCCCAAATAAAACACTGATAAAACTTCAAATGGCCCTAACGGTGCATCCTACACCTATACGGTGCATCATACACCTATCAAAGTTTGCAACATTCAAATACTTGTAACTTTTTACTGGAGCGTCATAAAATCTTGAAATTTTGTGACAATGAACTCGAGCCTCTTATCAATTTAAGTTATCGCCCATAGCTATGCTACCCATGAGTCCCAAATCAAACACTGATAAAATTTCAAATGGCTCTAACTGCTATACGGTGCGTCCTACACATATCAAAGTATTCAAATGCTTGTAACTTTTTACTGGAGCGTCATAAAAACTTGAAATTTTGTGAAAATAAAGTATTCGCGCCTCTTATCAATTTAAGCTATCGCTCATAGCTACCCTTGAGTCCCAAATTAAACACTGCTAAAACTTCAAATGGCCCTAACTTCTGTATGGTGCGACCCATACTTCCGAAAATTTGCAAGATTCTAATGCTTGTAACTTTTATTGGAGCGCCATAAAACCTTGAAATTTTTTGACAATAAAGTACTCGAGCCGCTTAACAATTTAAGTTATCGCTCGTAGCTATGCTACCCTTGAGTCCCAAATCAAACACTGATAAAACTTGGAATGGCCCTAACGGTGCATCCTACACCTATACGGTGCATCATACACTATCAAGGTTTGCAACATTCAAATGCTTGTAACTTGTCACTGGAGCGTCATAAAACCTTGAAAATTTGTGACAATAAAGTACTCGAGCGTGTTATCAATTTAAGCTATCGATCACAGCTATGCTATCCGTGAATCCCAAATCAAACACTGATAAACCTTCAGATGGCCCTAACTTTTATACGCTGCGTCCAACACATATCAAAGTTTGCATCATTAAAATGCTTCTAACTTTTTACTGGAGCGTCATAAAACCTTGAAATTTTGTGACAATAAACTCGAGCCTGTTATCAATTTACGTTATTGCTCATAGCTATGCTACCCTTGAGTCCTAAACCAAACACTGATAAAACTTCAAATGGACTTAACTTCTATACGTCGGGTCCTATACCTATCAAAGTTTGCAACATTCAAATGCTTGTAACTTTTTACTGTAGCGTCATAAAATCTTGAAATTTTGTGACAATAAAGTAATCGAGCCTCTTATCAATTTAAGCTAACGCTCATAGATATGCTACCCTTGAATCCCAAATAAAACACTGATAAAACTTCAAATGGCCCTAACGGTGCATCCTACACCTATACGGTGCATCATACACCTATCAAAGTTTGCAACATTCAAATACTTGTAACTTTTTACTGGAGCGTCATAAAATCTTGAAATTTTGTGACAATGAACTCGAGCCTCTTATCAATTTAAGTTATGGCTCATAGTTATGCTATCCATGAGTCCCAAATCAAACACTGATAAAATTTCAAATGGCTCTAACTTCTATACGGTGCGTCCTACACCTATCAAAGTATTCAAATGCTTGTAACTTTTTACTGGAGCGTAATAAAACCTTGAAATTTGGTGACAATAAAGTACTCGTGCCTCTTGTCAATTTAAGCTATCGCTCATAGCACGCTACCCTTGAGTCCCAAATTAAACACTGTTAAAACTTCAAATGGCCCTAACTTCTGTACGGTGCGACATATACATACGAAAATTTGCAAGATTCTAATGCTTGTAACTTTTTACTGGAGCGCCATAAAACCTTGAAATTTTGTGACAATAAAGTACTCGGGCCGCTTAACAATTTAAGGTATCGCTCATAGCTATGCTACCCTTGAGTCCCAAATTAAACACTGATAAAACTTCGAATGGCCCTAACGGTGCATCCTACACCTATACGGTGCATCCTACACTATCAAGGTTTGCAACATTCAATTGCTTGTAACTTTTTACTGGAACGTCATAAAACCTTGAAATTTTGTGACAATAAAGTAGTCGAGCCTGTTATCAAGTTAAGCTATCGCTCACAGCTATGCTACCCGTGAATCCCAAATCAAACACTGATAAACCTTCAGATGGCCCTAATTTTTATACGGTGCGTCCAACACCTATCAAAGTTTGCATCATTGAACTTTTTACTGGAGCGTCATCAAACCTTGAAATTTTGTGACAATAAAGTACTCGAGCCTGTTATCAATTTAAGCTATCGCTCATAGCTATGCTACCCTTGAGTCCCAAATCAAACACTGATAAAACTTCAAATGGACCTAACTTCTATACGGTGCGTCCTATACCTGTCAAAGTTTGCAAAAATCAAATGCTTGTAACTTTTTATTGGAGCGTCATAAAATCTTGAAATTTTGTGACAATAAACTCGAGCCTGTTATCAATTTAAGTTATCGCTCATAGCTATGCTACCCATGAGTCCCAAATCAAACACTGATAAAATTTCAAATGGCTCTAACTTCTATACGGTGAGTCCAACACCTATCAAAATTTGCAACTTTCATGTGCTTGTAACTTTTCACTGGAGGGTCAAAAAACCTTGAAATTTGTGAAAATAAACTACTCGAGCCTCTGGTCAATCTAAGCTATCGCTCATAGCTATGCTATCCTTGAGTCCTAAATCAAACACTGATAAAACTTCAAATGGCCTTAACTTCTATACGTCGGGTCCTATACCTATCAAAGTTTGCAACATTCAAATGCTTGTAACTTTTTACTGGAGCGTCATAAAATTTTGAAATTTAGTGACAATAAAGTAATCGAGCCTCTTATCAATTTGAGCTATCGCTCATAGATATGCTACCCTTGAGTCCCAAATCAAACACTGATAAAACTTCGAATGGCCCTAACGGTGCATCCTACACCTATACGGTGCATCCTACACCTATCAAAGTTTGCAACATTCAAATACTTGTAACTTTTTACTGGAGCGTCATAAAATCTTGAAATTTTGTGACAATGAACTCGAGCCTCTTATCAATTTAAGTTATCGCTTATAGCTATGCTACCCATGAGTCCCAAATCAAACACTGATAAAATTTCAAATGGCTCTAACTGCTATACGGTGCGTCCTACACATATCAAAGTATTCAAATGCTTCTAACTTTTTACTGGAGCGTCATAAAAACTTGAAATTTTGTGAAAATAAAGTATTCGCGCCTCTTATCAATTTAAGCTATCGCTCATAGCTATGCTACTCTTGAGTCCCAAATCAAAAATTGATAAAACTTCAAATGGCGCTAAATTCTATTCGGTGCGTCCTACACCTATCAAAGTATTCAAATGCTTGTAACTTTTTACTGGAGCGTCATAAAATTTTGAAATTTAGTGACAATAAAGTAATCGAGCCTCTTATCAATTTGAGCTATCGCTCATAGATATGCTACCCTTGAGTCCCAAATCAAACACTGATAAAACTTCGAATGGCCCTAACGGTGCATCCTACACCTATACGGTGCATCCTACACTATCAAGGTTTGCAACATTCAAAGGCTTGTAACTTTTTACTGGAGCGTCATAAAAACTTGAAATTTTGTGACAATAAAGTACTCGAGCCTGTTATCAATTTAAGCTATCGCTCATAGCTATGCTACCCTTGAGTCCCAAATCAAACACTGATAAAACTTCAAATGGACCTAACTTCTATACGGTGCGTCCTATACCTATCAAAGTTTGCAAAAATCAAATGCTTGTAACTTTTTATTGGAGCGTCATAAAATCTTGAAATTTTGTGACAATAAACTCGAGCCTGTTATCAATTTAAGTTATCGCTCATAGCTATGCTACCCATGTGTCCCAAATCAAACACTGATAAAATTTCAAATGGCTCTAACTTCTATACGGTGAGTCCAACACCTATCAAAATTTGCAACTTTCATGTGCTTGTAACTTTTCACTGGAGGGTCAAAAAACCTTGAAATTTGTGAAAATAAACTACTCGAGCCTCTGGACAATTTAAGCTATCGCTCATAGCTATGCTATCCTTGAGTCCTAAATCAAACACTGATAAAACTTCAAATGGCCTTAACTTCTATACGTCGGGTAGTATACCTATCCAAGTTTGCAACATTCAAATGCTTGTAACTTTTTACTGGAGCGTCATAAAATTTTGAAATTTTGTGACAATAAAGTAATCGACCCTCTTATCAATTTAAGCTATCGCTCATAGATATGCTACCCTTGAGTCCCAAATCAAACACTGATAAAACTTCGAATTGCCCTAACGGTGCATCCTACACCTATACGGTGCATCCTACACCTATCAAAGTTTGCAACATTCAAATACTTGTAACTTTTTACTGGAGCGTCATAAAATCTTGAAATTTTGTGACAATGAACTCGAGCCTCTTATCAATTTAAGTTATCGCTTATAGCTATGCTACCCATGAGTCCCAAATCAAACACTGATAAAATTTCAAATGGCTCTAACTGCTATACGGTGCGTCCTACACATATCAAAGTATTCAAATGCTTGTAACTTTTTACTGGAGCGTCATAAAAACTTGAAATTTTGTGAAAATAAAGTATTCGCGCCTCTTATCAATTTAAGCTATCGCTCATAGCTATGTTACTCTTGTGTCCCAAATCAAAAATTGATAAAACTTCAAATGGCGCTAAATTCTATTCGGTGCGTCCTACACCTATCAAAGTATTCAAATGCTTGTAACTTTTTACTGGAGCGTAATAAAACCTTGAAATTTGGTGACAATAAAGTACTCGTGCCTCTTGTCAATTTAAGCTATCGCTCATAGCTACCCTTGAGTCCCAAATTAATCACTGCTAAAACTTCAAATGGCCCTAACTTCTGTACGGTGCTACCCATACTTACGAAAATTTGCAAGATTCTAATGCTTGTAACTTTTTACTGGAGCGCCATAAAACCTTGAAATTTTGTGACAATAAAGTACTCGAGCCGCTTAACAATTTAAGTTATCGCTCATAGCTATGCTACCATTGAGTCCCAAATCAAATACTGATAAAACTTCAAATGGCCCTAACGGTGTATCCTACACCTATACGGTGCATCCTACACTATCAAGGTTTGCAACATTCAAAGGCTTGTAACTTTTTACTGGAGCGTCATAAAAACTTGAAATTTTGTGACAATAAAGTACTCGAGCCTGTTATCAATTTAAGCTAGCGCTCACAGCTATGCTACCCGTGAATCCCAAATCAAACACTGATAATAACACCTTCAGATGGCCCTAACTTTTATACGGTGCGTCCAACAACTATCAAAGTTTGCAACAATCAAATGCTTGTCACTTTTTACTGGAGCGTCATAAAATCTGGAACTTTTGTGACAATGAAGTACTCTTGCCTCTTGTCCATTTAAGCTATCGCTCATAGCTATGCTACCCTTGAGTCCCAAATCAAACACTGATAGAACTTCAAATGCACCTAACTTCTATACGGTGCGTCCTATACTTATCAAAGCATTCAAATGCTTGTAACTTTTTACTGGAGCGTCATAAAATCTTGAAATTTTGTGAAAATAAAGTATTCGAGCCTCTTATCAATTTAAGCTATCGCTCACAGCTATGCTACCCGTGAATCCCAAATCAAACACTGATAATAACACCTTCAGATGGCCCTAACTTTTATACGGTGGGTCCAACACCTATCAAAGTTTGCAACAATCAAATGCTTGTAACTTTTTACTGGAGCGTCATAAAATCTTGAACTTTTGTGACAATGAAGTACTCTTGCCTCTTGTCCATTTAAGCTATCGCTCATAGCTATGCTACCCTTGAGTCCTAAATCAAACACTGATAGAACTTCAAATGCACCTAACTTCTATACGGTGCGTCCTATACCTATCAAAGTTTGAAAAAATCAAATGCTTGTAACTTTTTACTGGACCGTCATAAAATCTTGAAATTTTGTTACAATGAACTCGAGCCTGTTATCAATTTAAGTTATCGCTCATAGCTATGCTACCCATGAGTGCCAAATCAAACTCTGATAAAATTGCAAATGGCTCTAACTTCTATACGGAGCGTCCAACACCTATCAAAATTTGCAACTTTCAAATGCTTCTAACTTTTCACTGGAGGGTCAAAAAACCTTGAAATTTGTGAAAATAAACTACTCGAGCCTCTGGTCAATTTAAGCTATCGCTCATAGCTATGCTACCCTTGAGTCCTAAAACAAACACTGATAAAACTTCAAATGGCTCTAAATTATATACGGTGCGTCCTACACCTATCAAAGTATTCAAATGCTTCCAACTTTTTACTGGAGCGTAATAAAACCTTGAAATTTGGTGACAATAAAGTACTCGTGCCTCTTGTCAATTTAACCTATCGCTCATAGCTATGCTACCCTTGAGTCCCAAATTAAACACTGCTAAAACTTCAAATGGCCCTAACTTCTGTACGGTGCGACCTATACTTACGAAAATTTGCAAGATTCTAATGCTTGTAACTTTTTACTGGAGCGCCATAAAACCTTGAAATTTTGTGACAATAAAGTACTCGAGCCGCTTAACAATTTAAGGTATCGCTCATACCTATGCTACCCTTGAGTCCCAAATCATACACTGATAAAACTTCGAATGGCCCTAACGGTGCATCCTACACCTATACGATGCATCCTACACTATCAAGGTTTGCAACATTCAATTGCTTGTAACTTTTTACTGGAGCGTCATAAAACCTTGAAATTTTGTGACAATAAAGTAGTCGAGCCTGTTATCAAATTAAGCTATCGCTCACAGCTATGCTACCCGTGAATCCCAAATCAAACACTGATAAACCTTCAGATGGCCCTAATTTTTATACGGTGCGTCCAACACCTATCAAAGTTTGCATCATTGAACTTTTTACTGGAGCGTCATAAAACCTTGAAATTTTGTGACAATAAAGTACTCGAGCCTGTTATCAATTTAAGCTATCGCTCATAGCTATACTACCCTTGAGTCCCAAATCAAACACTGATAAAACTTCAAATGGACCTAACTTCTATACGGTGCGTCCTATACCTATCAAAGTTTGCAAAAATCAAATGCTTGTAACTTTTTATTGGAGCGTCATAAAATCTTGAAATTTTGTGACAATAAACTCGAGCCTGTTATCAATTTAAGTTATCGCTCATAGCTATGCTACCCATGAGTCCCAAATCAAACACTGATAAAATTTCAAATGGCTCTAACTTCTATACGGTGAGTCCAACACCTATCAAAATTTGCAACTTTCATGTGCTTGTAACTTTTCACTGGAGGGTCAAAATCCTTGAAATTTGTGAAAATAAACTACTCGAGCCTCTGGTCAATTTAAGCTATCGCTCATAGCTATGCTATCCTTGAGTCCTAAATCAAACACTGATAAAACTTCAAATGGCCTTAACTTCTATACGTCGGGTCCTATACCTATCAAAGTTTGCAACATTCAAATGCTTTTAACTTTTTACTGGAGCGTCATAAAATTTTGAAATTTTGTGACAATAAAGTAATCGAGCCTCTTATCAATTTAAGCTATCGCTCATAGATATGCTACCCTTGAGTCCCAAATCAAACACTGATAAAACTTCGAATGGCCCTAACGGTGCATCCTACACCTATACGGTGCATGCTACACCTATCAAAGTTTGCAACATTCAAATACTTGTAACTTTTTACTGGAGCGTCATAAAATCTTGAAATTTTGTGACAATGAACTCGAGCCTCTTATCAATTTAAGTTATCGCTTATAGCTATGCTACCCATGAGTCCCAAATCAAACACTGATAAAATTTCAAATGGCTCTAACTGCTATACGGTGCGTCCTACACATATCAAAGTATTCAAATGCTTGTAACTTTTTACTGGAGCGTCATAAAAACTTGAAATTTTGTGAAAATAAAGTATTCGCGCCTCTTATCAATTTAAGCTATCGCTCATAGCTATGCTACTCTTGAGTCCCAAATCAAAAATTGATAAAACTTCAAATGGCGCTAAATTCTATTCGGTGCGTCCTACACCTATCAAAGTATTCAAATGCTTGTAACTTTTTACTGGAGCGTAATAAAACCTTGAAATTTGGTGACAATAAAGTACTCGTGCCTCTTGTCAATTTAAGCTATCGCTCATAGCTACCCTTGAGTCCCAAATTAAACACTGCTAAAACTTCAAATGGCCCTAACTTCTGTACGGTGCGACCCATACTTACGAAAATTTGCAAGATTCTAATGCTTGTAACTTTAACTGGAGCGCCATAAAACCTTGAAATTTTGTGAAAATAAAGTACTCGAGCCGGTTAACAATTTAAGTTATCGCTCATAGCTATGCTACCCTTGAGTCCCAAATCAAACACTGATAAAACTTGGAATGGCCCTAACGGTGCATCCTACACCTATACGGTGCATCATACACTATCAAGGTTTGCAACATTCAAATGCTTGTAACTTGTCACTAGAGCGTCATAAAACCTTGAAAATTTGTGACAATAAAGTACTCGAGCCTGTTATCAATTTAAGCTATCGATCACAGCTATGCTACCCGTGAATCCCAAACCAAACACTGATAAAACTTCAGATGGCCCTAACTTTTATACGGTGCGTCCAACACCCATCAAAGTTTGCAACATTGAAATGCTTGTAACTTTTTACTGGAGCGTAATAAAATTTTGAAATGTTGTGGCTATGAAGTACTCTTGCCTCTTGTCAATTTAAGCTATCGCTCATAGCTATGCTACCCTTGAGTTCCATATCAAACACTGATAAAACTTCAAATAGCCCTAACGGTGCATCCTACACCTATACGGTGCATCCTACACTATCAAGGTTTGCAACATTCAAAGGCTTGTAACTTTTTACTGGAGCGTCATAAAAACTTGAAATTTTGTGACAATAAAGTACTCGAGTCTGTTATCAATTTAAGCTATCGCTCACAGCTATGCTACCCGTGAATCCCAAATCAAACACTGATAATAACACCTTCAGATGGCCCTAACTTTTATACGGTGCGTCCAACAACTATCAAAGTTTGCAACAATCAAATGCTTGTAAATTTTTACTGGAGCGTCATAAAATCTTGAAATTTTGTGACAATAAAGTAATCCAGCCTCTTGTCCATTTAAACTATCGCTCATAGCTATGCTACCCTTGAGTCCCAAATCAAACACTGATAAAACTTCAAATGGCCCTAACTTCTATACGGTGCGTCCTACATCTATCAAAATTTGCAACTTTCAAATGCTTGTAACTTTTTATTGTAGCGTTATAAAATTTTGAAATTTTGTGAGAATAAAGTACTCCAGCCTCTTGTCAATTTAAGCTATCGTTCATAGCTATGTTACCCATGAGTCCCAAATCAAACACTGATAAAACTTCAAATGGCTCTAACTTCTATACGGTGCATCCTACACCTATCAATATTTGCAACATTCAAATGCTTGTAACTTTTCACTGGAGCGTTATAAAATCTTGAAATTTTGTGAAAATAAAGTACTCGAGCCTCTTGTCAATTTAAGCTATCGCTCATAGCTATGCTACCCTTGCGTCCCAAATCAAACACTGATAAAACTTCAAATGGCCCTAACTTCTATACGGTGCGTCCTACATCTATCAAAATTTGCAACTTTCAAATGCTTGTAACTTTTTACTGGAGCGTAATAAAATTTTGAAATGTTGTGGCTATGAAGTACTCTTGCCTCTTGTCAATTTAAGCTATCGCTCATAGCTATGCTACCCTTGAGTTCCAAATCAAACACTGATAAAACTTCAAATAGCCCTAACGGTGCATCCTACACCTATACGGTGCATCCTACACTATCAAGGTTTGCAACATTCAAAGGCTTGTAACTTTTTACTGGAGCGTCATAAAATCTTGAAATTTTTTGAAAATAAAGTATGCGAGCCTCTTATCAATTTAAGCTATCGCTCATAGTTATGCTACCCTTGAGTCCCAAATCAAACAATGATAAAACTTCAAATGGCTCTAACTTCTATACGGTGCGTCCTACACCTATCAAAGTATTCAAATGCTTGTAACTTTTTTACAGGAGCTTAATAAAACCTTGAAATTTGGTGACAATAAAGTACTCGTGCCTCTTGTCAATTTAAGCTATCGCTCATAGCATGCTACCCTTGCGTCCCAAATCAAACACTAATAAAACTTCAAATGGCCCTAACTTCTATACGGTGCGCCCTATACCTATCAAGGTTTGCAACATTCAAATGCTTGTAACTTTTTACTGGAGCGTCATAAAATCTTGAAATTTTGTGACAATGAAGTACTAGAGCCTCTTATCAATTTAAGCTATCGTTCATAGCTATACTACCCTTGAGTCCCAAATCAAACACTGATAAAACTTCAAATGGCCCTAAATTCTGTACGGTGCGTCCTATACCTATCAAGGTTTGCAACATTCAAATGCTTGTAACTTTTTACTGGAACGTCATAAAACCTTGAAATTTTGTGACAATAATGTACTCGAGCCGCTAATCAATTTAAGTTATCGCTCATAGCTACGCTACCCTTGAGTCCCAAATCAAACACTGATAAAACTTCAAATGGCCCTAACGGTGCATCCTACACCTATACGGTGCATCCTACAAATATCAAAGTTTGTAATATTCAAATGCTTGTAACTTTTTACTGGAGCGACATAAAACCTTGAGATTTTTTGACAATAAAGTACTCGAGCCTGTTATCAATTTAATCTATCCATCATAGCCATGCTACCCGTGAATCCCAAATCACACACTGATAAAACTTTAGAAGGCCCCAACTTTTATACGGTGCGTCCTACACCGATCAAAGTTTGCAACATTGAAATGCTTGTAACTTTTTACTGGAGCGTAATAAAATCGTGAAATTTTGTGACAATAAAGTACTCGAGCCTCTCATCAATTTAAGCTATCGCTCATAGTTATGCTACCTTTGAGTCCCAAATCAAACACTGATAAAACTTCAAATGGCCCTATCGGTGCATCCTACGGTGAAAGAGTGTTATCAATTTAAGCTATCGCTCATAGCTATGCTACCCGTGAATCCCAAATCAAACACTGATAAAACTTCTAATGACCCTAACTTTTATACGGTGCGTCCTATACCTATCAAAGTTTGCAACAATCAAATGCTTGTAAATTTTTACTGGAGCGTCATAAAATCTTGAAATTTTGTGACAATAAAGTAATCCAGCCTCTTGTCAATTTAAGCTATCGCTCATAGCTATGCTACCCTTGAGTCCCAAATCAAACACTGATAAAACTTCAAATGGCCCTAACTTCTATACGGTGCGTCCTACATCTATCAAAATTTGCAACTTTCAAATGCTTGTAACTTTTTATTGTAGCGTTATAAAATTTTGAAATTTTGTGAGAATAAAGTACTCCAGCCTCTTGTCAATTTAAGCTATCGTTCATAGCTATGTTACCCATGAGTCCCAAATCAAACACTGATAAAACTTCAAATGGCTCTAACTTCTATACGGTGCATCCTACACCTATCAATATTTGCAACATTCAAATGCTTGTAACTTTTCACTGGAGCGTTATAAAATCTTGAAATTTTGTGAAAATAAAGTACTCGAGCCTCTTGTCAATTTAAGCTATCGCTCATAGCTATGCTACCCTTGCGTCCCAAATCAAACACTGATAAAACTTCAAATGGCCCTAACTTCTATACGGTGCGTCCTACATCTATCAAAATTTGCAAGTTTCAAATGCTTGTAACTTTTTACTGGAGCGTTATAAAATTTTGAAATTTTGTGACAATAAAGTACTCGAGCCTCTTGTCAATTTAACCTATCGTTCATAGCTATACTACCCTTGAGTCCCAAATCAAACATTGATAAAACTTCAAATGGCCCTAAATTCTGTACGGTGCGTCCTATACCTATCAAGGTTTGCAACATTCAAATGCTTGTAACTTTTTACTGGAGCGTCAAAAAATCTTGAAATTTTGTGACAATGAAGTACTCGAGCCTCTTATAATTTAAGCTATCGCTCATAGTTATGCTACCTTTGAGTTCCAAATCAAACACTGATAAAACTTCAAACGGCCCTAACGGTGCATCCTACATCTATCAAAGTTTGCAACATTGAAAGGCTTGTACCTTCTTACTGTTGCGTCTTAAAATCTTGAAATTTTGTGACAATGAACTCGATCCTCTTATCAATTTAAGTTATCGCGCATAGCTATTCTAGCCATGAGTCCCAAATCAAACACTTATAAAACTTCAAATGGCTCTAACTTCTATACGGTGCGTCCTTAACCTATCAAAGTATTCAAATGCTTGTAACTTTTTACTGGAGCGTCATAAAATCTTGAAATTTTGTGACAATAAAGTAATCGAGCCTCTTGTCAATTTAAGCTATCGCTCATAACTATGCTACCCTTGAGTCCCAAATCAAACACTGATAAAACTTCAAATGGCCCTAACTTCTATACGGTGCGTCCTACATCTATCAAAATTTGCAACTTTCAAATGCTTGTAACTTTTTACTGGAGCGTTATAAAATTTTGAAATTTTGTGAGAATAAAGTACTCCAGCCTCTTGTCAATTTAAGCTATCGTGCATAGCTATGTTACCCATGAGTCCCAAATCAAACACTGATAAAACTTCAAATGGCTCTAACTTCTATACGGTGCATCCTACACCTATCAATCTTTGCAACATTCAAATGCTAGTAACTTTTCACTGGAGGGTTATAAAATCTTGAAGTTTTGTGAAAATAAAGTACTCGAGCCTCTTGTCAGTTTAAGCTATCGCTCATAGCTATGCCACCCTTGCGTCCTAAATCAAACACTGATAAAACTTCAAATGGCCCTAACTTCTGTACGGTGCGTCCTATACCTATCAAGGTTTGCAACATTCAAATGCTTGTAACTTTTTACTGGAGCGTCATAAAATCTTGAAATTTTGTGACAATGAAGTACTAGAGCTTCTTATCAATTTAAGCTATCGTTCATAGCTATACTACCCTTGAGTCCCGAATCAAACACTGATAAAACTTCAAATGGCCCTAAATTCTGTACGGTGCGTCCTATACCTATTAAGGTTTGCAACATTCAAATGCTTGTAACTTTTTACTGGAACGTCATAAAACCTTGAAATTTTGTGACAATAATGTACTCGAGCTGCTTATGAATTTAAGTTATCGCTCATAGCTACGCTACCCTTGAGTCCCAAGTCAAACACTGATAAAACTTCAAATGGCCCTAACGGTGCATCCTACACCTATACGGTGCATCCTACAAATATCAAAGTTTGCAATATTCAAATGCTTGTAACTTTTTACTGGAGCGTCATAAAACCTTGAGATTTTGTGGCAATAAAGTACTCGAGCCTGTTATCAATTTAAGCTATCCATCATAGACATGCTACCCGTGAATCCCAAATCACACACTGATAAAACTTCAGAAGGCCCTAACTTTTATACGGTGCGTCCTACACCGATCAAAGTTTGCAACATTGAAATGCTTGTAACTTTTTACTGGAGCGTAATAAAATCTTGAAATTTTGTGACAATAAAGCACTCGAGCCTGTTGTCAATTTAAGCTATCGTTCATAGCTATACCACCCTTGAGTCCCAAATCAAACACTGATAAAACTTCAAATGGCCCTAAATTCTGTACGGTGTGTCCTATACCTATCAAGGTTTGCAACATTCAAATGCTTGTAACTTTTTACTGGAGCGTCATAAAATCTTGAAATTTTGTGACAATGAAGTACTAGAGCTTCTTATCAATTTAAGCTATACTACCCTTGAGTCCCAAATCAAACACAGATAAAACTTCAAATGGCCCTAAATTCTGTACGGTGCGTCCTATACCTATCAAGGTTTGCAACATTCAAATGCTTGTAACTTTTTACTGGAATGTCATAAAACCTTGAAATTTTGTGACAATAATGTACTCGAGCTGCTTATGAATTTAAGTTATCGCTCATAGCTACGCTACTCTTGAGTCCCAAGTCAAACACTGATAAAACTTCAAATGGCCCTAACGGTGCATCCTACACCTATACGGTGCATCCTACAAATACCAAAGTTTGCAATATTCAAATGCTTGTAACTTTTTACTGGAGCGTCATAAAACCTTGAGATTTTGTGGCAATGAAGTACTAGAGCCTCTTATCAATTTAAGCTATCGTTCATAGCTATACTACCCTTGAGTCCCAAATCAAACACTGATAAAACTTCAAATGGCCCTAAATTCTGTACGGTGCGTCCTATACCTATCAAGGTTTGCAACATTCAAATGCTTGTAAATTTTTACTGGAGCGTCATAAAATCTTGAAATTTTGTGACAATGAAGGACTCGAGCCTCTTATCAATTTAAACTATCGCTCATAGTTATGCTACCTTTGAGTCCCAAATCAAACACTGATAAAACTTCAAATGGCCCTAACGGTGCATCCTACACCTATCAAAGTTTGCAACATTGAAAGGCTTGTACCTTCTTACTCTTGCGTCTTAAAATCTTGAAATTTTGTGACAATGAACTCGATCCTCTTATCAATTTAAGGTATCGCGCATAGCTATGCTAGACATGAGTCCCAAATCAAACACTTATAAAACTTCAAATGGCTCTAACTTCTATACGGTGCGTCCTAAACCTATCAAAGTATTCAAATGCTTGTAACTTTTTTACTGGAGCTTAATAAAACCTTGAAATTTGGTGACAATAAAGTACTCGCGCCTCTTGTCAATTTAAGCTATCGCTCATAGCATGCTACCCTTGAGTCCCAAATCAAACACTGCTAAATCTTTAAATGGCCCTAACTTCTGTACGGTGCGACCTATACTTACGAAAATTTGCAACATTCTAATGCTTGTAACTTTTTACTGGAACGTCATAAAAGCTTGAAATTTTGTGACAATAATGTACTCGAGCCGCTTATCAATTTAAGTTATCGCTCATAGCTATGCTACCCTTGAGTAGTCCCAAATCAAACACTGATAAAAGTTCAAATGGCCCTAACGGTGCATCCTACACTTATACGGTGCATCCTACAAATATCAAAGTTTGCAATATTCAAATGTTTGTAACTTTTTACTGGAGCGTAATAAAATCTTGAAATTTTGTGACAATAAAGTACTCGAGTCTCTTGTCAATTTAAGCTATCGTTCATAGCTATACCACCCTTGAGTCCCAAATCAAACACTGATAAAACTTCAATTGGCCCTAAATTCTGTACGGTGCGTCCTATACCTATCAAGGTTTGCAACATTCAAATGCTTGTAACTTTTTACTGGAACGTCATAAAACCTTGAAATTTTGGGACAATAATGTACTCGAGCCGCTTATCAATTTAAGTTACCGCTCATAGCTACGCTACCCTTGAGTCCCAAATCAAACACTGATAAAACTTCAAATGGCCCTAACGGTGCATCCTACACCTATACGGTGCATCCTACAAATATCAAAGTTTGCAATATTCAAATGCTTGTAACTTTTTACTGGAGCGTCATAAAACCTTGAAATTTTGTGACAATAAAGTCCTCGAGCCTGTTATCAATTTAAGCTATCCATCATAGACATGCTACCCGTGAATCCCAAATCACACACTGATAAAACTTCAGAAGGCCCTAACTTTTATACGGTGCGTCCTACACCGATCAAAGTTTGCAACATTGAAATGCTTGTAACTTTTTACTGGTGCGTAATAAAATCTTGAAATTTTGTGACAATAAAGTACTCGAGCCTCTTATCAATTTAAGCTATCGCTGATAGTTATGCTACCCTTGAGTCCCAAATCAAACACTGATAAAACTTCAAATGGCCCTAACGGTGCATCCTACGGTGAAAGCCTGTTATCAATTTAAGCTATCGCTCATAGCTATGCTACCCGTGAATCCCAAATCAAACACTGATAAAGCTTCTAATGACCCTAACTTTTATACGGTGCGTCCTATACCTATCAAAGTTTGCAACAATCAAATGCTTGTAAATTTTTACTGGAGCGTCATAAAATCTTGAAATTTTGTGACAATAAAGTAATCGAGCCTCTTGTCAATTTAAGCTGTCGCTCATAGCTATGCTACCCTTGAGTCCCAAATCAAACACTGATAAAACTTCAAATGGCCCTAACTTCTATACGGTGCGTCCTACATCTATCAAAATTTGCAACTTTCAAATGCTTGTAACTTTTTACTGGAGCGTTATAAAATTTTGAAATTTTGTGACAATAAAGTACTCGAGTCTCTTGTCAATTTAAGCTATCGTTCATAGCTATACCACCCTTGAGTCCCAAATCAGACACTGATAAAACTTCAAATGGCCCTAAATTCTGTACGGTGCGTCCTATACCTATCAAGGTTTGCAACATTCAAATGCTTGTAACTTTTTACTGGAGCGTCATAAAATCTTGAAATTTTGTGACAATGAAGTACTCGAGCCTCTTATCAGTTTAAGCTATCGCTCATAGTTATGCTACCTTTGAGTCCCAAATCAAACAATGATAAACCTTCAAATGGCTCTAACTTCTATACGGTGCATCCTACACCTATCAAAGTATTCAAATGCTTGTAACTTTTTTACTGGAGCTTAATAAAACCTTGAAATTTGGTGACATTAAAGTACTCGTGCCTCTTGTCAATTTAAGCTATCGCTCATAGCATGCTACCCTTGAGTCCCAAATCAAACACTGCTAATTCTTTAAATGGCCCTAACTTCTGTACGGTGCGACCTATACTTACGAAAATTTGCAACATTCTAATGCTTGTAACTTTTTACTGGAACGTCATAAAAGCTTGAAATTTTGTGACAATAAAGTACTCGAGCCTCTTATCAATTTAAGCTATCGCTCATAGTTATGCTATCCTTGAGTCCCAAATCAAACACTGATAAAACTTCAAATGGCTCTAATGGTGCATCCTACGGTGAAAGCCTGTTATCAATTTAAGCTATCGCTCATAGCTATGCTACCCGTGAATCCCAAATCAAACACTGATAAAACTTCTAATGACCCTAACTTTTATACGGTGCGTCCTATACCTATCAAAGTTTGCAACAATCAAATGCTTGTAAATTTTTACTGGAGCGTCATAAAATCTTGAAATTTTGTGACAATAAAGTAATCGAGCCTCTTGTCAATTTAAGCTATCGCTCATAACTATGCTACCCTTGAGTCCCAAATCAAACACTGATAAAACTTCAAATGGCCCTAACTTATATACGGTGCGTCCTACATCTATCAAAATTTGCAACTTTCAAATGCTTGTAACTTTTTACTGGAGCGTTATAAAATTTTGAAATTTTGTGAGAATAAAGTACTCCAGCCCCTTGTCAATTTAAGCTATCATGCATAGCTATGTTACCCATGAGTCCCAAATCAAACACTGATAAAACTTCAAATGGCTCTAACTTCTATACGGTGCATCCTACACCTATCAATCTTTGCAACATTCAAATGCTAGTAACTTTTCACTGGAGGGTTATAAAATCTTGAAGTTTTGTGAAAATAAAGTACTCGAGCCTCTTGTCAGTTTAAGCTATCGCTCATAGCTAAGCTACCCTTGCGTCCCAAATCAAACACTATACGGTGCGACCTAAACCTATCAAAGTATTCAAATGCTTGTAACTTTTTACTGGAGCGTCATAAAATCTTGAAATTTTGTGACAATGAAGTACTAGAGCCTCTTATCAATTTAAGCTATCGTTCATAGCTATACTACCCTTGAGTCCCAAATCAAACACTGATAAAACTTCAAATGGCCCTAAATTCTGTACGGTGCGTCCTATACCTATCAAGGTTTGCAACATTCAAATGCTTGTAAATTTTTACTGGAGCGTCATAAAATCTTGAAATTTTGTGACAATGAAGGACTCGAGCCTCTTATCAATTTAAACTATCGCTCATAGTTATGCTACCTTTGAGTCCCAAATCAAACACTGATAAAACTTCAAATGGCCCTAACGGTGCATCCTACACCTATCAAAGTTTGCAACATTGAAAGGCTTGTACCTTCTTACTGTTGCGTCTTAAAATCTTGAAATTTTGTGACAATGAACTCGATCCTCTTATCAATTTAAGGTATCGCGCATAGCTATGCTAGACATGAGTCCCAAATCAAACACTTATAAAACTTCAAATGGCTCTAACTTCTATACGGTGCGTCCTAAACCTATCAAAGTATTCAAATGCTTGTAACTTTTTTACTGGAGCTTAATAAAACCTTGAAATTTGGTGACAATAAAGTACTCGCGCCTCTTGTCAATTTAAGCTATCGCTCATAGCATGCTACCCTTGAGTCCCAAATCAAACACTGCTAAATCTTTAAATGGCCCTAACTTCTGTACGGTGCGACCTATACTTACGAAAATTTGCAACATTCTAATGCTTGTAACTTTTTACTGGAACGTCATAAAAGCTTGAAATTTTGTGACAATAATGTACTCGAGCCGCTTATCAATTTAAGTTATCGCTCATAGCTATGCTACCCTTGAGTCCCAAATCAAACACTGATAAAAGTTCAAATGGCCCTAACGGTGCATCCTACACTTATACGGTGCATCCTACAAATATCAAAGTTTGCAATATTCAAATGTTTGTAACTTTTTACTGGAGCGTAATAAAATCTTGAAATTTTGTGACAATAAAGTACTCGAGCCTCTTATCAATTTAAGCTATCGCTCATAGTTATGCTATCCTTGAGTCCCAAATCAAACACTGATAAAACTTCAAATGGCCCTAACGGTGCATCCTACGGTGAAAGCCTGTTATCAATTTAAGCTATCGCTCATAGCTATGCTACCCGTGAATCCCAAATCAAACACTGATAAAACTTCTAATGACCCTAACTTTTATACGGTGCGTCCTATACCTATCAAAGTTTGCAACAATCAAATGCTTCTAAATTTTTACTGGAGCGTCCTAAAATCTTGAAATTTTGTGACAATAAAGTAATCGAGCCTCTTGTCAATTTAAGGTATCGTTCATAGCTATGCTACCCTTGAGTCCCAAATCAAACACTGATAAAACTTCAAATGGCTCTAACTTCTATACGGTGCATCCTACACCTATCAATATTTGCAACATTCAAATGCTTGTAACTTTTCATTGGAGCGTTATAAAATCTTGAAGTTTTGTGAAAATAAAGTACTCGAGCCTCTTGTCAATTTAAGCTATCGCTCATAGCTATGCTACCCTTGCGTCCCAAATCAAACACTGATAAAACTTCAAATGGCCCTAAGTTCTATACGGTGCGTCCTACATCTATCAAAATTTGCAACTTTCAAATGCTTGTAACTTTTTACTGGAGCGTTATAAAATTTTGAAATTTTGTGACAATAAAGTACTCGAGCCTCTTGTCAATTTAAGCTATCGTTCATAGCTATACTACCCTTGAGTCCCAAATCAAACACTGATAAAACTTCAAATGGCCCTAAATTCTGTACGGTGCGTCCTATACCTATCAAGGTTTGCAACATTCAAATGCTTGTAATTTTTTACTGGAGCGTCATAAAATCTTGAAATTTTGTGACAATGAAGTACTAGAGCCTCTTATCAATTTAAGCTATCGTTCATAGCTATACTACCCTTGAGTCCCAAATCAAACACTGATAAAACTTCAAATGGCCCTAAATTCTGTACGGTGCGTCCTATACCTATCAAGGTTTGCAACATTCAAATGCTTGTAACTTTTTACTGGAGCGTCATAAAATCTTGAAATTTTGTGACAATGAAGTACTCGAGCCTCTTATCAATTTAAGCTATCGCTCATAGTTATGCTACCTTTGAGTCCCAAATCAAACACTGATAGAACTTCAAGTGGCCCTAACGGTGCATCCTACACCTATCAAAGTTTGCAACATTGAAATGCTTGTACCTTCTTACTGTTGCGTCTTAAAATCTTGAAATTTTGTGACAATGAACTCGATCCTCTTATCAATTTAAGTTATCGCGCATAGCTATGCTAGCCATGAGTCCCAAATCAAACACTTATAAAACTTCTAAAGGCTCTAACTTCTGTACGGTGCGTCCTAAACCTATCAAAGTATTCAAATGCTTGTAACTTTTCACTGGAGCGTTATAAAATCTTGAAGTTTTGTGCAAATAAAGTACTCGAGCCTCTTGTCAATTTAAGCTATCGCTCATAGCTATGCTACCCTTGCGTCCCAAATCAAACACTGATAAAACTTCAAATGGCCCTAACTTCTATACGGTGCGTCCTACATCTATCAAAATTTGCATTTTTCAAATGCTTGTAACTTTTTACTGGAGCGTTATAAAATTTTGAAATTTTGTGACAATAAAGTACTCGAGCCTCTTGTCAATTTAAGCTATCGTTCATAGCTATACTACCCTTGAGTCCCAAATCAAACACTGATAAAACTTCAAATGGCCCTAAATTCTGTACGGTGCGTCCTATACCTATCAAGGTTTGCAACATTCAAATGCTTGTAACTTTTTACTGGAGCGTCATAAAATCTTGAAATTTTGTGACAATGAAGTACTAGAGCCTCTTATCAATTTAAGCTATCGTTCATAGCTATACTACCCTTGAGTCCCAAATCAAACACTGATAAACCTTCAAATATCCCAAAATTCTGTACGGTGCGTCCTATACCTATCAAGGTTTGCAACATTCAAATGCTTGTAACTTTTTACTGGAGCGTCATAAAATCTTGAAATTTTGTGACAATGAAGTACTCGAGCCTCTTATCAATTTAAGCTATCGCTCACAGTTATGCTACCTTTGAGTCCCAAATCAAACACTGATAAAACTTCAAATGGCCCTAACGGTGCATCCTACACCTATCAAAGTTTGCAACATTGAAATGCTTGTACCTTCTTACTGTTACGTCTTAAAATCTTGAAATTTTGTGACAATGAACTCGATCCTCTTATCAATTTAAGTTATCGCGCATAGCTATGCTAGCCATGAGTCCCAAATCAAACACTTATAAAACTTCAAAAGGCTCTAACTTCTATACGGTGCGACCTAAACCTATCAAAGTATTCAAATGCTTGTAACTTTTTACTGGAGCGTCATAAAATCTTGAAATTTTGTGACAATGAAGTACTAGAGCCTCTTATCCATTTAAGCTATCGTTCATAGCTATACTACCCTTGAGTCCCAAATCAAACACTGATAAAACTTCAAATGGCCCTAAATTCTGTACGGTGCGTCCTATACCTATCAAGGTTTGCAACATTCAAATGCTTGTAACTTTTTACTGGAGCGTCATAAAATCTTGAAATTTTGTGACAATGAAGTACTCGAGCCTCTTATCAATTTAAGCTATCGCTCATAGTTATGCTACCTTTGAGTCCCAAATCAAACACTGATAAAACTTCAAGTGGCCCTAACGGTGCATCCTACACCTATCAAAGTTTGCAACATTGAAATGCTTGTACCTTCTTACTGTTGCGTCTTAAAATCTTGAAATTTTGTGACAATGAACTCGATCCTCTTATCAATTTAAGTTATCGCGCATAGCTATGCTAGCCATGAGTCCCAAATCAAACACTTATAAAACTTCAAAGGCTCTAACTTCTGTACGGTGCGTCCTAAACCTATCAAAGTATTCAAATGCTTGTAACTTTTTACTGGAGCGTCATAAAATCTTGAAATTTTGTGAAAATAAAATATTCGAGCCTCTTATCAATTTAAGCTATCGCTCATAGTTATGCTACCTTTGAGTCCCAAATCAAACACTGATAAAACTTCTAAAGGGTCTAACTTCTGTACGGTGCGTCCTATACCTATCAAGGTTTGCAACATTCAAATGCTTGTAACTTTTTACTGGAGCGTCATAAAATCTTGAAATTTTGTGACAATGAAGTACTAGAGCCTCTTATCAATTTAAGCTATCGTTCATAGCTATACTACCCTTGAGTCCCAAATCAAACACTGATAAAACTTCAAGTGGCCCTAACGGTGCATCCTACACCTATCAAAGTTTGCAACATTGAAATGCTTGTACCTTCTTACTGTTACGTCTTAAAATCTTGAAATTTTGTGACAATGAACTCGATCCTCTTATCAATTTAAGTTATCGCGCATAGCTATGCTAGCCATGAGTCCCAAATCAAACACTTATAAAACTTCAAAAGGCTCTAACTTCTGTACGGTGCGTCCTAAACCTATCAAAGTATTCAAATGCTTGTAACTTTTTACTGGAGCGTCATAAAATCTTGAAATTTTGTGAAAATAAAATATTCGAGCCTCTTATCAATTTAAGCTATCGCTCATAGTTATGCTACCTTTGAGTCCCAAATCAAACACTGATAAAACTTCTAAAGGCTCTAACTTCTGTACGGTGCGTCCTATACCTATCAAGGTTTGCAACATTCAAATGCTTGTAACTTTTTACTGGAGCGTCATAAAATCTTGAAATTTTGTGACAATGAAGTACTAGAGCCTCTTATCAATTTAAGCTGTCGTTCATAGCTATACTACCCTTGAGTCCCAAATCAAACACTGATAAACCTTCAAATAGCCCTAAATTCTGTACGGTGCGTCCTATACCTATCAAGGTTTGCAACATTCAAATGCTTGTAACTTTTTACTGGAGCGTCATAAAATCTTGAAATTTTGTGACAATGAAGTACTCGAGCCTCTTATCAATTTAAGCTATCGCTCACAGTTATGCTACCTTTGAGTCCCAAATCAAACACTGATAAAACTTCAAATGGCCCTAACGGTGCATCCTACACCTATCAAAGTTTGCAACATTGAAATGCTTGTACCTTCTTACTGTTACGTCTTAAAATCTTGAAATTTTGTGACAATGAACTCGATCCTCTTATCAATTTAAGTTATCGCGCATAGCTATGCTAGCCATGAGTCCCAAATCAAACACTTATAAAACTTCAAAAGGCTCTAACTTCTATACGGTGCGACCTAAACCTATCAAAGTATTCAAATGCTTGTAACTTTTTACTGGAGCGTCATAAAATCTTGAAATTTTGTGAAAATAAAATATTCGAGCCTCTTATCAATTTAAGCTATCGCTCATAGTTATGCTACCTTTGAGTCCCAAATCAAACACTGATAAAACTTCAAATGGCCCTAACGGTGCATCCTACACCTATCAAAGTTTGCAACATTGAAATGCTTGTACCTTCTTACTGTTGCGTCTTAAAATCTTGAAATTTTGTGACAATGAACTCGATCCTCTTATCAATTTAAGTTATCGCGCATAGCTATGCTAGCCATGAGTCCCAAATCAAACACTTATAAAACTTCAAAAGGCTCTAACTTCTATACGGTGCGTCCTAAACCTATCAAAGTATTCAAATGCTTGTCACTTTTCACTGGAGCGTTATAAAATCTTGAAGTTTTGTGAAAATAAAGTACTCGAGCCTCTTGTCAATTTAAGCTATCGCTCATAGCTATGCTACCCTTGCGTCCCAAATCAAACACTGATAAAACTTCAAATGGTCCTAACTTCTATACGGTGCGTCCTACATCTATCAAAATTTGCATTTTTCAAATGCTTGTAACTTTTTACTGGAGCGTCATAAAATCTTCAAATTTTGTGACAATGAAGTACTAGAGCCTCTTATCAATTTAAGCTATCGTTCATAGCTATACTACCCTTGAGTCCCAAATCAAACACTGATAAACCTTCAAATGGCCCTAAATTCCTTACGGTGCGTCCTATACCTATCAAGGTTCGCAACATTCAAATGCTTGTAACTTTTTACTGGAGCGTCATAAAATCTTGAAATTTTGTGACAATGAAGTACTCGAGCCTCTTATCAATTTAAGCTATCGCTCACAGTTATGCTACCTTTGAGTCCCAAATCAAACACTGATAAAACTTCAAATGGCCCTAACGGTGCATCCTACACCTATCAAAGTTTGCAACATTGAAATGCTTGTACCTTCTTACTGTTGCGTCTTAAAATCTTGAAATTTTGTGACAATGAACTCGATCCTCTTATCAATTTAAGTTATCGCGCATAGCTATGCTAGCCATGAGTCCCAAATCAAACACTTATAAAACTTCAAAAGGCTCTAACTTCTATACGGTGCGTCCTAAACCTATCAAAGTATTCAAATGCTTGTAACTTTTTACTGGAGCGTCATAAAATCTTGAAATTTTGTGACAATGAAGTACTAGAGCCTCTTATCAATTTAAGCTATCGTTCATAGCTATACTACCCTTGAGTCCCAAATCAAACACTGATAAAACTTCAAATGGCCCTAAATTCTGTACGGTGCGTCCTATACCTATCAAGGTTTGCAACATTCAAATGCTTGTAACTTTTTACTGGAGCGTCATAAAATCTTGAAATTTTATGACAATGAAGTACTCGAGCCTCTTATCAATTTAAGCTATCGCTCATAGTTATGCTACCTTTGAGTCCCAAATCAAACACTGATAAAACTTCAAATGGCCCTAACGGTGCATCCTACACCTATCAAAGTTTGCAACATTGAAATGCTTGTACCTTCTTACTGTTGCGTCTTAAAATCTTGAAATTTTGTGACAATGAACTCGATCCTCTTATCAATTTAAGTTATCGCGCATAGCTATGCTAGCCATGAGTCCCAAATCAAACACTTATAAAATTTCAAAAGGCTCTACCTTCTGTACGGTGCGTCCTAAACCTATCAAAGTATTCAAATGCTTGTAACTTTTTACTGGAGCGTCATAAAATCTTGAAATTTTGTGAAAATAAAATATTCGAGCCTCTTATCAATTTAAGCTATCGCTCATAGCTATGCTACCCTTGAGTCCCAAATCAAACAATGATAAAACTTCAAATGGCTCTGACTTCTATACGGTGCATCGTACACCTATCAAAGTATTCAAATGCTTGTAACTTTTTTACTGGAGCTTAATAAAACCTTGAAATTTGGTGACAATAAAGTACTCTTGCCTCTTGTCAATTTAAGCTATCGCTCATAGCATGCTACCCTTGAGTCCCAAATCAAACACTGCTAAATCTTTAAATGGCCCTAACTTCTGTACGGTGCGACCTATACTTACGAAAATTTGCAACATTCTTATGTTTGTAACTTTTTACTGGAACGTCATAAAACCTTGAAATTTTGTGACAATAAAGTAATCGAGCCTCTTATCAATTTAAGCTATCCCTCATAGATATGCTATCCTTGAGTCCCAAATCAAACACTGAAAAAACTTCAAATGGCCCTAACTTCTAAATGGTGAGTCCTATAAACACAAAAATTTGCAACATTCAAATGCTTGTAACTTTTTACTGGAGCGTCTTAAAACCTTTATATTTTGTGACAATAAAGTACTCGTGCCTCTTGTCAATTTAAGCTATCGTTCATAGCATGCTACCCTTGAGTCCCAAATCAAACACTGCTAAAGCTTCAAATGGCCCTAACTTCTGTACGGTGCGACCTATACTTACGAAAATTTGCAAGATTGTAATGCTTGAAACTTTTTACTGGAGCGTCATAAAACCTTGATATTTTGTGACAATAAAGTACTCGAGCCTGTTATCAATTTAAGCTATCGCTGATAGCTATGCTACCCGTGAATCCCAAATCAAACACTGATAAAACTTCAGATGGCCCTAACTTTTATACGGTGCGTCCAACACCTATCAAAGTTTGCAACATTAGAGTGCTTGTAACTTTTAACTGGAGCGTAATAAAATCTTGAAATGTTGTGGCTATGAAGTACTCTTGCCTCTTGTCAAGTTAAGCTATCGCTCATAGCTATGCTACCCTTGAGTCACAAATCAAACACTGATAAAACTTCAAATGGCCCTACCTTTTATACGGTGCGTCCTACACATATCAAAGTATTCAAATGCCTGTAACTTTTTACTGGAGCGTCATAAAATTTTGAAATTTTGTGACAATAAAGTACTCGAGCCGCTTATCAATTTAAGTTATCGCTCATAGCTATGCTACCCTTGAGTCCCAAATCAAACACTGATAAAACTTCAAATGGCCCTAACGGTGCATCCTACACCTATACGGTGCATCCTACACTATCAAACTTTGCAAGATTCAAATGCTTGTAACTTTTTACTGGAGCGTCATAAGACCTTGAAATTTTGTGACAATAAAGTACTCGAGCCTGTTATCAATTTAAGCTATCGCTCATAGCTATGCTACCCGTGAATCCCAAATCAAACACTGATAAAACTTCAGATGGCCCTAACTTTTATACGGTGCGTCCAACACCTATCAAAGTTTGAAACAATGAAATGCTTGTAACTTTTTACTGGAGCGTAATAAAATCTTGAAATTTTGTGACAATGAACCACTCTTGCCTCTTGTCAATTTAAGCTATCGCTCATAGCTATGCTACCCTTGAGTCCCAAATCAAACACTGATAAAACTTCAAATGCCTCTCACTCCTATAAGATGCGTCCTACACCTATCAAAGTTTGCAAAAATTAAATGCTTGTAACTTTTTACTGGAGCGTCATAAAATCTTGAAATTTTGTGACAATGAACTCGAGCCTCTTATCAATTTAAGTTATCGCTCATAGCTACCCATGAGTCCCAAATCAAACACTGATAAAATTTCAAATGGCTCTAACTTCTCTACGGTGCGTCCAGCACCTATCAAAATTTACAACTTTCAAATGCTTGTAACTTTTCACTGGAGGGTCAAAAAACCTTGAAATTTGTGAAAATAAACTACTCGAGCCTTTGGTCAATTTAAGCTATCGCTCATAGCTATGCTACCCTTGAGTCCTATATCAAACACTGATAAAACTTCAAATGGCCTTAACTTCTATACGTCGGGCCTTACACCTATCAAAGTTTGCAACACTCAAATGCTTGTAACTTTTTTCTGGAGTGTCATAAAACCTTGAAATTTTCTGACAATAAAGTACTCGTGCCTCTTGTCAATTTAAGCTATCGCTCATAGTTATGCTACCCTTGAGTCCCAAATGAAACACTGATAAAACTTCAAATGGCCCTAACGGTGCATCCTACAACTATACGGTGAAAGCCTGTTATCAACTTAAGCTATCGCTCATAGCTATGCTACCCGTGAATCCCAAATCAAACACTGATAAAACTTCTAATGACCCTAACTTCTATACGGTGCGTCCTATACCTATCAAAGTTTGCAACAATCAAATGCTTGTAAATTTTTACTGGAATTTTCTTAAAATTTTGTGACAATAAAGTAATCGAGCCTCTTGTCAATTTAAGCTATCGCTCATTGCTATGCTACCCTTGAGTCCCAAATCAAACACTGATAAAACTTCAAATGCCTCTAACTTCTATACGGTGCGACCTACACCTATCAAAGTATTCAAATGCTTGTAACTTTTTACTGGAGCGTCATAAAATCTTGATATTTTGTGACAATAAAGTACTCGAGCCGCTAATCAATTTAAGTTATCGCTCATAGCTATGCTACCCTTGAGTCCCAAATCAAACACTGATAAAGCTTCAAATGGCCCTAACGGTGCATCCTACACCTATACGGTGCATCCTACAGTATCAAAGTTTGCAACATTCAAATGCTTGTAACTTTTTACTGGAGCGTCATAAAACCTTGAAATTTTGTGACAATAAAGTACTCGAGCCTGTTATCAATTTAAGCTATCGGTCACAGCTATGCTACCCTCGAGTCCCAAAACAAACATTGTTAAATTTCAAATGGCTCTAACTTCTATACGGTGCGTCCTACACCTATCAAAGTATTCAAATGCTTGTAACTTTTTACTGGAGCGTCATAAAATCTTGAAATTTTGTGACAATGAACTCGAACCTCTTATCAATTTAAGTTATCGGTCATAGCTATGCTACCCATTAGTCCCAAATCAAACACTGATAAAATTTCAAATGGCTGTAACTTCTATACGGTGCGTCCTACACCTATAAAAGTATTCAATTGCTTGTAACTTTTTACTGGAGCGTCATAAAATCTTGAAATTTTGTGAAAATAAAGTATTCGAGCCTCTTATCAATTTAAGCTATCGCTCATAGCTATGCTACCCTCGAGTCCCAAAACAAACATTGTTAAATTTCAAATGGCTCTAACTTCTATACGGTGCGTCCTACACCTATCAAAGTATTCAATTGCTTGTAACTTTTTACTGGAGCGTAATAAAATCTTGAAATTTTGTGGCAATGAAGTACTCTTGCTTCTTGTCAATTTAAGCTATCGCTCATAGCTATCGCTCATAGCTATGCCACCCTTGAGTCCCGAATGAAACACTGATAAAACTTCAAATTGACCTAACTTCTATCCGGTGCGTCCTATACCTATCAAAGTTTGCAACAATCAAATGCTTGTAAGCGTCATAAAATCTTGAAATTTTGTGACAATAAAGTACTCGAGCCTCTTGTCAAATTAAGCTATCGCTCATAGCTATGCTACCCTTGAGTCCCAAATCAAACCTTGATAAAAATTCAAATGGCCCTAACTTCTGTACGGTGCGACCTATACTTAGGAAAATTTGCAAGATTGTAATGCTTGTAACTTTTTACTGGAGCGTAATAAAATCTTGAAATTTTGTGGCAATGAAGTACTCTAGCTTCTTGTCAATTTAAGCTATCGCTCATAGTTATGCTACCCTTGAGTCCCAAATCAAACACTGATAAAACTTCAAATGGCCCTAACGGTGCATCTTACAACTATACGGTGAAAGCCTGTTATCAATTTAAGCTATCGCTCATAGCTATGCTACCCGTGAATCCCAAATCAAACACTGATAAAACTTCTAATGACCCTAACTTCTATACGGTGCGTCCTATACCTATCAAAGTTTGCAGCAATCAAATGCTTGTAAATTTTTACTGGAATTTTCTTGAAATTTTGTGACAATAAAGTAATCGAGCCTCTTGTCAATTTAAGCTATCGCTCATTGCTCTGCTATCCTTGAGTCCCAAATCAAACACTGATAAAACTTCAGATGCCTCTAACTTCTATACGGTGCGACCTACACCTATCAAAGTATTCAAATGCTTGTAACTTTTTACTGGAGCGTCATAAAATCTTGATATTTTGTGACAATAAAGTACTCGAGCCGCTAATCAATTTAAGTTATCGCTCATAGCTATGCTACCCTTGAGTCCCAAATCAAACACTGATAAAACTTCAAATGGCCCTAACGGTGCATCCTACACCTATTCGGTGCATCCTACACTATCAAAGTTTGCAACATTCAAATGCTTGTAACTTTTTACTGGAGCGTCATAAAACCTTGAAATTTTGTGACAATAAAGTACTCGAGCCTGTTATCAATTTAAGCTATCGGTCACAGCTATGCTACCCGTGAATCCCAAATCAAACACTGATAAAACTTCAGATGGCCCTAACTTTTATACGGTGCGTCCAACACCTATCAAAGTTTGAAACATTGAAGTTCTTGTAACTTTTTACTGGAGCGTAATAAAATCTTGAAATTTTGCGGCTATGAAGGACTCTTGACTCTTGTCAATTTAAGCTATCGCTCATAGCTATGCTATCCTTGAGTCCCAAATCAAACACTGATAAAACTTCAAATCGACCTAACTTCTATACGGTGCGTCCTATACCTATCAAAGTTTGCAAAAATCAAATGCTTGTAACTTTTTACTGGAGCGTCATAAAATCTTGAAATTTTGTGACAATGAACTCGAACCTCTTATCAATTTAAGTTATCGGTCATAGCTATGCTACCCATTAGTCCCAAATCAAACACTGATAAAATTTCAAATGGCTCTAACTTCTATACGGTGCGTCCTACACATATCAAAGTATTCAATTGCTTGTAACTTTTTACTGGAGCGTCATAAAATCTTGAAATTTTGTGATAATAAAGTATTCGAGCCTCTTATCAATTTAAGCTATCGCTCATAGCTATGCTACCCTCGAGTCCCAAATCAAACATTGATAAAATTTCAAATGGCTCTAACTTCTATACGGTGCGTCCTACACCTATCAAAGTATTCAATTGCTTGTAACTTTTTACTGTAGCGTAATAAAATCTTGAAATTTTGTGGAAATGAAGTACTCTTGCTTCTTGTCAATTTAAGCTATCGCTCATAGCTATCGCTCATAGCTATGCCACCCTTGAGTCCCGAATGAAACACTGATAAAACTTCAAATTGACCTAACTTCTATCCGGTGCGTCCTATACCTATCAAAGTTTGCAACAATCAAATGCTTGTAACTTTTTACTGGAGCGTCATAAAATCTTGAAATTTTGTGACAATAAAGTACTCGAGCCTCTTGTCAATTTAAGCTATCGCTCATAGCTATGCTACCCTTGAGTCCCAAATCAAACATTGATAAAAATTCAAATGGCCCTAACTTCTGTACGGTGCGATCTATACTTAGGAAAATTTGCAAGATTGTAATGCTTGTAACTTTTTACTGGAGCGTAATAAAATCTTGAAATTTTGTGGCAATGAAGTACTCTTGCTTCTTGTCAATTTAAGCTATCGCTCATAGCTCCGCTCATAGCTATGCCACCCTTGAGTCCCAAATCAAACACTGATAAAACTTCAAATGGATCTAACTTCTATACGGTGCGTCCTACACCTATCAAAGTTTGCAGCATTCAAATGCTTGTTTTTTTTTACTGGAGCGTCATAAAATCTTGAAATTTTGTGAAAATAAAGTACTCGAGCCTCCTATAAATTTAAGGTATCGCTCATAGCTATACTACCCTTGAGTCCCAAATCAAACACTCAAAAAACTTCAAATGGCCCTAACTTCTATATGGTGAGTCCTATAAATACCACAGTTTGCAACATTCAAATGCTTGTAACTTTTTACTGGAGCGTTTTAAAACCTTTACATTTTGTGAAAATGAGGTACTCGAGACTCTTATTAATTTAAGTTCACGCTCATAGCTATACTACCCTTGAGTCTGTAATCAAACACTGATAAAACATCAAATGGCTCTAACTTCTATACGGTGCGTCCTACATCTATCAAAGTTTGCAACATTCAAATGCTTGTAACTTTTTACTGGAGCGTTATAAAATTTTGAAATTTTGTGAGAATAAAGTACTCCAGCCTCTTGTCAATTTAAGATATCGTTCATAGCTATGTTACCCATGAGTCCCAAATCAAACACTGATAAAACTTCAAATGGCTCTAACTTCTATAAGGTGCATCCTACATCCATCAATATTTGCAACATTCAAATGCTTGTAACTTTTCACTGGAGCGTTATAAAATCTTGAAATTTTGTGACAATAAAGTACTCGAGCCTCTTGTCAATTTAAGCTATCGTTCATAGCTATACTACCCTTGAGTCCCAAATCAAACACTGATAAAACTTCAAATGGCCCTAAATTCTGTAAGGTGCGTCCTATACCTATCAAGGTTTGCAACATTCAAATGCTTGTAACTTTTTACTGGAGCGTCAAAAAATCTTGAAATTTTGTGACAATGAAGTACTCGAGCCTCTTATCAATTTAATCTATCGCTCATAGTTATGCTTTTTTGAGTCCCAAATCAAACACTGATAAAACTTCAAATGGCCCTAACGGTGCATCCTACACCTATACGGTGCATCCTACACCCATCAATATTTGCAACATTCAAATGCTTGTAACTTTTCACTGGAGCGTTATAAAATCTTGAAATTTTGTGACAATAAAGTACTCGAGCCTCTTGTCAATTTAAGCTATCGTTCATAGCTATACTACCCTTGAGTCCCAAATCAAACACTGATAAAACTTCAAATGGCCCTAACTTCTATACGGTGCCTTCTACACCTATCAAGATTTGCAACTTTCAAATGCTTGTCACTTTTTACTGGAGGGTCAAAAAATCTTGAAATTTGTGAAAATAAACTACTCGAGCCTCTTATGAATTTAAGCTATCGCTCATAGATATGCTACCCTTGAGTCACAAATCAATCACTGAAAAACCTTCAAATGGCCCTAACTTCTATATGGTGAGTCCTATAAATACCAAAGTTTGCAACATTCAAATGCTTGTAACTTTTTACTGGAGCGCCTTAAAACCTTTAAATTTTGTGACAATAAAGTACTCGAGCTCTTGTCAATTTAAGTTATCGCTCATAGCTATGCTACCCGTGAATCCCAAATCAAACACTGATAAAACTGCAAATGGCCCTACCTTTTATACGGTGCGTCCTAAACCTATCAAAGTTTGCAACATTGAAATGCTTGTAACTTTTTACTGGAGCGTAATAAAATCTTGCAATTTTTTGGCAATGAAGTACTGTTGCTTCTTGTCAATTTAAGCTATCGCTCATAGCTATCGCTCATAGCTATGCCACCCTTGAGTCCCGAATGAAACACTGATAAAACTTCAAATTGACCTAACTTCTATCCGGTGCGTCCTATACCTATCAAAGTTTGCAACAATCAAATGCTTGTAACTTTTTACTGGAGCGTCATAAAATCTTGAAATTTTGTGACAATAAAGTACTCGAGCCTCTTGTCAATTTAAGCTATCGCTCATAGCTATGCTACCCTTGAGTCCCAAATCAACCATTGATAAAAATTCAAATGGCCCTAACTTCTGTACGGTGCGACCTATACTTAGGAAAATTTGCAAGATTGTAATGCTTGTAACTTTTTACTGGAGCGTAATAAATTCTTGAAATTTTGTGGCAATGAAGTACTCTTGCTTCTTGTCAATTTAAGCTATCGCTCATAGCTCCGCTCATAGCTATGCCACCCTTGAGTCCCAAATCAAACACTGATAAAACTTCAAATGGATCTAACGTCTATACGGTGCGTCCTACACCTATCAAAGTTTGCAGCATTCAAATGCTTGTTTTTTTTACTGGAGCGTCATAAAATCTTGAAATTTTGTGAAAATAAAGTACTCGAGCCTCCTATAAATTTAAGGTATCGCTCATAGCTATACTTCCCTTGAGTCCCAAATCAAACACTCAAAAAACTTCAAATGGCCCTAACTTCTATATGGTGAGTCCTATAAATACCACAGTTTGCAACATTCAAATGCTTGTAACTTTTTACTGGAGCGTTTTAAAACCTTTACATTTTGTGAAAATGAGGTACTCGAGACTCTTATTAATTTAAGTTCACGCTCATAGCTATACTACCCTTGAGTCTGTAATCAAACACTGAT